>OX459062.1:7922053-8596991 GCA_949775005.1 Orthosia gothica | reverse complement strand
GATCTAGAAGCGGGGGTAAGATTTTGATCGCTAGCTTTTTTAATTTGACTGGCCACTTGGTATCAATTCCCTTACGGGATCAAAGAAGCATTAATGCCGAATGGTATACTACCAAATGTTTGCCAGAAGTTTTCTCTGTTATAAGCAACAAGCGACCAAACACAGGGCTCCGCGGGCTACTGCTCCACCACGACAATGCACCTGCGCACACCGCACTCAAAACGAGGGACTTCCTGGACAGCACGCCAGTCAAACTCCTGGGTCACCCTCCTTACAGCCCTGATCTAGCACCGTGTGACTTCTTTTTATTCCCAAAAATAAAAAATCAGCTCAAAGGGATACAATTTTCGTCGCCGGAAGATGCGCTGGCTGCGTTCGAGCAGGCTGTAAACGAGGTGTCTGCGGCGGACTGGAAAAAGTGTTTTGAAAACTGGTTTAGGCGCATGAATCTTTGTATAGAGGCTGGTGGAAAGTACTTTGAAAAGATTTAATAAAAATATATGTACGTATAGAACAATTTTTTTTAGTTTCGCAAAACTTTCTGAGTGTCCCACGTATGATTTTAGCAGTCTATGTATATTGTATGTTTGTATTTACGAATTATCCTCCGTAGTGCCTAAACTATTCATCCGATGTTCATGAATCGATTCGTTATTATGGCCCGGGTAACATAGGGTAAAAAAACTCACTTGGGTTACAGTTTTTAGGGTTCCGTACCCAAAGGGTAAAAACGGGACCCTATTACTGAGACTCCGCGGTCCGTCTGTCTGTCTGTCTGTCTGTCAGTCTGTCTGTCTGTCTGTCTGTCACCAGGCTGTATCTCATGAACCGTGATAGCTAGACAGTTGAAATTTTCACTGATAATTTATTTCTGTTGCCGCTATAACAACAAATACTAAAAACAGAATAAAATAAATATTTAAGTGGGGTTCCCATACAACAAACGTGATTTTGAGCCGTTTTTTTGCGATAATGGTACGGAACCCTTCGTGCGCGAGTCCGACTCGCACTTGGCCGGTTTTATTTAACATTGTTTATAGTCAGTGTTTTGTTTTTCCCGATTTTCTAAAAAACATCCTGTAAAGTTCGAAAATAGATCTTTAAATCCATTGTCCAATTCCTTTGTTCCAAAGAAACACGTCCTAAAAAACAAACACAGGTTTTTTCGCTCCAACTAAAGTATTTCCCATAGGAATAAACAAGGAAAAAGGAAGCCACGGAAAAGAAATGGTACTTAATGAGCAAAAAACTACACTACTTGTTAGTACATTCTGTGACTGACTCAGACCAGAATACACCGGTATATGAAGAAATATTATTTTCGAAGAAAACAAAAAGAAAACAGGATAAAAGAATTTATTTGAATAATGCATAATTATCCTATCCTACTAATATTATAAATGTCTGTATGTTTTGATGTTTGTTAAGCAATCACAACTCAAAGCCTAAACAATTTGGCCAACTTAGCACACGGGTAGACCATGGTCTAAATCAGGACCACACCTAGGATACTTTAAAGCAGTACCCAGACCAAAAAATCAGCATGAGATATGAGCATTCCTATTGGCCTAGCGGCACTGGTAGCGCATGAATTAAAGTAGTGAATACGCCCAGATTTTAGAATAAAATCTTCATAAAATCGAATAATAGTCTTTTGAAAAAAAAATACGACAAAAATGTTCGTTATTAAATTGTCTATCCATTAGTGTTAGTACAAAAAATAAATAAAGAACACTTTACGAGGAGATGCATGCTATCAATAATTATTTCTCATTTTCATGGTTTTGTTGGAAGAAGATTAGTGAAACATATACCTCTTTAAAAAAAAAAGTATACAAACATTTTAGAATTAATAATATGTAGAAATTTTATGTATTTTATTAGTTGATATTTCTTTTTAAATAACGAGTAGATAGCTCCTAAAAACAGCACGAAAAACGGCTAGCGCGGTGTTTTGCTCGGGGTACCGCCTTAATCCCGGTACAAATGTTCTATCTCACGATTTCGGGTTGGTCTTAGTCGTGTGTGTAGATGCACATACACATTGTTTATGTGTGCGTAAGGTCGGGAGCGCTCAGTATCGCCACAAAATAGTAAGTATACAGAAGGGTCACTCCCGCCGTTTAGAAAATTGACAGCTAATCTTGACAGATTCACTAGGGTTGCTACTATATTGATTCCGAATTCAAAAAAAGAGTAGGTTGTATAAGTTACAAATATAAATACATCGATTCGTCTAAACATACATCATATCATGCTTACATGCCTTAGAGGGTAGACTAGACAGGGCATCAAAAATCCATTTAAAATCACGAAACATTTAATATTACGCCACATACGACGAAGATTGGAGAGTAACAAGAAGTAGAAATAGTGTAATAAAAACTTAAAACATTAAATTGTATCAAATAACACTTAAAACCAAAGATGATCTTAAACAAAAAGATCATTATGCTGTGCAGTCGGAAGAAACATATTTGTAAGCTGTATGACTTAAACCTTATTATTATGACAAGTTCCCAATTTGGTCTATGGACTTAAAATAATTTATTATAATCCTAGATAATGAATTTCAAATTTGTCATCTTGAAATATTGAATGACCTTTATAACTTAAAAAATATTGAAAGAAAGAATTATAAACAATAAAGTAAATTCGGTCTGTAACTAATAATAAAGGTAACCCATCCAATGCAACCAATCTCGTTACAGTACATATGTATGAATGACGTGACAAACGCACTCATGACAGCCGCGACTGAGCTCGGTCCAATATTGCCCAATATTCCCTGTAAGACCGCAATGTCAAAGTGTGTGTGCAAAATGAAACTTTGTTCGTAGTGTCCCCTCTGTCTGCGGCGCGCCGCCGTTTACGTACATTGTGGTATCGCTTACGCACACAGAAACAATGTGCATATGCATCTACACTCACAACTAAGACCAACCCGCCGTCGTGAGATTGAACAACTGTAGTACGTTCCCTTCGGATAAGACACTTATAACGCGGTATAACGGTTGCTTACCGGCAGATGCTATTAGGCTATATTTTAAAGCAAAAGAAGTATGTAACAATAGTTGCAAATGTTCTACTGGCTGTCTTCAGTTAAAGCCTGTCCCATTAAGAAAAATAATAGAATTTCCATTTATGTAACATAATATATATTAACAGTAAATCACAAAGCAGTTTGTAAGACTTATTTATTACTAGTTTCTGCCCGCGGATTCACCCGCATGAAAAATTTTCTATTATCGCAAGGAAACATACAGCCGGGATAGAAATGCTATGAGCTAATTTATGGTCTACCCATGTGCTAAGTTTCATCTAAATTCGTTCTATCGTTGAGACAGGAAAAGGTACAGACATACTGAGATACTTTTGTATTTATAGTAGCATGGATAAAACGTAAAGACAGACATCAAATAACCATCCTAAAATTTCTTACGGTATGGTAGAACTTCTGAAACTCAAATAAAGGAAACTTTCCAAGCTCTCCAAACTTAATACTTTAATATTAAGTACCATACTTTGTCACCTATAAAGTTGAAAAACTAGCATAGCATATTAAAATAAACATACTCCTCTAAAACATTAGACCAAACTCTTAGAAGTAGAATAGTCTTTATTGTACACTATTTAAAACACAATTTGATTTAGAAGAAACAAGAAGTTAATTTGACACACCCGCAAAGAATGTTCAATCCTCATTCAAAGAAATCGTTTCCTATTCGCTTTATACAATGTGTAATGGTGACTCGTTCGAGAGCACTCGCTATGTCTCGCCCGAGACGTGTGCGCTCGGAGTGACCATGTACTCTCTCGCTGGGATCATTTACAGTTGTGGACGCCGAGGAAATGGACGTTTGTTGTTAGAATGGAATAGCTATTTCTTGTTTTCTTGCATTCATAAAATTGTTCCAATAAATAATTCATTAGATCAAATGTGAACCAGATAGGCTTATAAACTTTTTCCGATCCTGCGCCGGATTTCAAGGAATTCTTAATTTTGCGTAGAATGGCTACGATAGGTCGCCATGAGTGAATCCCTTTTCTTTTGTGTTATGTTTTTTTAATTCGGAAACTGAAAATCCGATTTGTTCACTAATGCGAACCCACGCATAATGCAAATATTTTATGTCCCTATGGAATTTGTGATGAGGAACACAGATTCCATTAGAAAAAAATCTATAAAATTAAGTTCGTTCTCATTATTCCACGACATTTTCGTACTGTAAACGTGGCTAAATATGACGAAAATGGTTCATGGTGCCGAAGCTCGAGCGCAAATGAGAGTGTCCGTATACATATATAAGTTTCTCTGTGAATGAGAGAAGCGAGAGTGTACAGCGAAGCGCTCGCAGTTCACGCGAGCCGGCGTCAGACCCTTTGACTTGGGCGCAAAAAAAAGACCCGGGACGGAGAGCTAGCGAGGAACACCGAGACAGGGCGAGGCAAGCGAACACTACCATCTACACTCTCGGGCTCGCTCGGCCTCGGAGTGTCTCGGCGAGAGTGTACAGCCGCTATTACAGAATAAACGCAACACCTGATAAGGGATCATTCATTGTACGAATCGTAACAACTTTTAACCATGAAATCGGGTGAAAAAAATTAACTGACCCCGTAAATTTATGTTTAAGTCTCTTCCCTTCTTTGTCTAACCCTCTTCCCACTTTAGCTTACCCATACGCACAAAACGTTTTGGGGACGCTATTATTATGCGTACAGCTAAGGAGTGGATTTCCCTGCCGGTGTCTGTGTTTCCCGATAGCTACAATCTAGGGGTATTTAAGTCACGAGTGAATAGGTTTTATTTATTTTATTTTATTTTTATTTTATTGGTTCACCAACAATTATTTACACTAGTTTTATGCTAATGGTGGCATGCAAAAATATATGCAACAGTGCAATAATCACTTATAGGTAAACTCCGCATGCATAAAGGAGTTGTACAAAAAGTAATAAAATTAATCTGGTTTTATAATTATTACATATCTAATAGTCTAGATAATTAATTAATACAAACTTATAGCAATATAGAACAAAATAACAAATTTAGGTACTTATTATCTATAAACACATATTTTGATCTACTTAAGCAGATACTTATGAAAATTGGCTCTTAGTTTTCCCAAACTATCAAAGTTTTCTCAAGGCAAGCTCGCTTCACCGTCGACCACTTCATCGCTTACTATCAGGTGAGATAGTGGTCAAGCGCAAACATACAGGTGAAAAAAATGGCTCTGGGTGGCCTGAGTGCTCAGGTTCTCTCAGGACCTCTTTTTGCATACGTGAACACCAGGTGGCAATATCGTTTTTTTTTATAAATTATAGGCTCGCGCTTGACCACTATCTCACCTGATGGTAAGCGATGATGTGGTCGACGGTGAAGCACGCTTGCCTAGAAGTAACCTATTCACTCTTGACTTAAAGACCCCTAGATTGTAGCTATCGGGGAACACAGACTCAGCCAGGGAATTCCAATCATTAGCTGTACGCTTAATGAAAGTATTTCCAAAACGTTTAGTGCGTATGGGTGGGATGTCTACTATGTAGCGATGGCGCATCGCCGTACGTCTTGTAGTCCGATGATGAAACGGGCTTGATGGAATTAGATCATGCAATTCCATCGCACACTGCCCGAAATGCAACCGATAAAAAACCGACAAGCTGGCAACTCGGCGACGATGTCCAAGGCTCTGGAGCTTTGTCTTAACCACTTGGTGGTGACATTTATGTGTACATAAACCAAAAAAATTTACTGAACAACTGATTTTATATTCTGTTACACGTTGTAGATCGCCCAAGAGAAAAAACACCTTCAAACTAACCATTGATTCCGTAAACAACACACGATCAAATCCAGTGTATTTACTAGTTTTCCACGGTCGTTGTTTTGAAAACAAACAGCTCGTTTTAGATGCGACGTGCCACTAAAAATAGAACAAAACACTGCTGATTTGTTCTGTCGCAACTTCTGTTCTTTTCGATGCTATTCCAAATGGATTTTAAATCGATGCTGGGTAGCAGTGTGATCGAAGTAGTTCGTCCATATAAAGAGTTAAACAAAAAAAAACCCGACTGCTTCAGAAGCAAACTAAATAACGTAAACAAGAAGAAAATCATGTGGTGCACTCGGAGGATACATATTTGCGAGTTGGCTGACCAAAACCAGATGTATCCTCCGACTGTTAGATCGCTTCGTTTTTTGTTTTATATATTTTTAGCTAACGAGGAGCTCGTGGCTAAATAATAACAGCCGCACGGGTCGATCTTTAAGGTTAAGCAACGCTTGACGAGGTCGGTCCGTAGATGGGTGACCATTTCAACATACCGAGTTTCCTCCGTGCCTCGGAAAGCACGTTAAGCCCGTTGGTCCCGGCTGTCATTTGAAGATCTTTGACAGTCGTTACGAATAGTCAGACGCTTGAGATCTGACACCAGTCTAGCCAAGAGGTATCGTGTTACCCAGTTACTGGGTTGTGGAGGTCAGATAGGCAGTCGCTCCATGTAAAACACTGGTACTCAGCTAAATCCGGTTAGACTGGAAGCCGACCCCAACATAGTTGGGAAAAGGCTAGGCAGATGATGATGATATTTTTAGCTAACATTTTTTTTTCGAATTAGGCACATTTAAACATACAAGTTTTTTATATTGTTGAAATCAACTCATAAAACCCTTTATTTTGAAACCCCACACGAAGGGTTTGGAAAAAAAAAATGAAACCCCACAATATGGCGCCCAAAATCCGCCATTTTATTATTTTCCTATTTTAATGTAGCCAGTGACACTCGCAAGGTTAATAAGAATCGATTGACGTCTCTAAAACGCCACATACGTGGGACACTCAGAAAGTTTTGCGAAACTAAAAAAAATTGTTCTATACGTACATATATTTTTATTAAATCTTTTCAAAGTACTTTCCACCAGCCTCTATACAAAGATTCATGCGCCTAAACCAGTTTTCAAAACACTTTTTCCAGTCCGCCGCAGACACCTCGTTTACAGCCTGCTCGAACGCAGCCAGCGCATCTTCCGGCGACGAAAATTGTATCCCTTTGAGCTGATTTTTTATTTTTGGGAATAAAAAGAAGTCACACGGTGCTAGATCAGGGCTGTAAGGAGGGTGACCCAGGAGTTTGACTGGCGTGCTGTCCAGGAAGTCCCTCGTTTTGAGTGCGGTGTGCGCAGGTGCATTGTCGTGGTGGAGCAGTAGCCCGCGGAGCCCTGTGTTTGGTCGCTTGTTGCTTATAACAGAGAAAACTTCTGGCAAACATTTGGTAGTATACCATTCGGCATTAATGCTTCTTTGATCCCGTAAGGGAATTGATACCAAGTGGCCAGTCAAATTAAAAAAGCTAGCGATCAAAATCTTACCCCCGCTTCTAGATCGCTTCACTTTGGTAGGCGTTGGCTCATTTTGAAACACCCAAACAGTCGACTGGCGCTTGGTTTCTGGGTCGTATTGATAAATCCAGGGCAAAATACAGGTGATGCCTGTAACGATGTCGTAAACACGCCGAGACGAGCCTGCTTCAAATTTGTTAAGCATATCACGGCACCATTCCACCCGGGCCTGCTTCTGAGCATCGGTGAGGTTGTGCGGCACCCAGCGTGATACTATCCTCCTCACGCGAAGATGGCTGTGTAGAATCTCGTGAACGCTTCCCGATCCAATCTTCAATATGTGTTGAATCTCCTGATATGTAATTCGCCTATTGTCTTGGATTAAATTTTTCACTGCTAGCACGTTTTCTTCGGTAACAGCCGTCAAAGGGCGACCGCTTCTTTCGTCATCCCCCAAAGTTGGTCGACCGCGCTTGAATTCGTTATACCAACGATACACGGTTGCCTTGGAAGGGCCTTCATCCATGAATGCCATTTGAAGTCTATCGTACGATTCATCCGGTTTCAGGCGACACTTGAAATCGTATAAAATCATAGCTCTAAAATGTTCCCGGCGCAGATCCATATTTCAGTGAGACACAATACTTTGAATTAACTCGCAAAAAATGTGGAGGGAAATTTTGAAATTGGAACTTACTTATTTTTACTTATAAATAATCATATTTTCGAAAAACATTATAACTGGCCAGTCTCCCATATATAAAAACTTTTTTTCGCAATACTTTCTGAGGGGCCTGGTAGGACACTATTCTCCTTCGGCAGTCGGGTAAAAAAAACTATAGTCCTAAAGTTCATAAAAATGGGATTTAAAAACTAAAACAAAAGAGACAGATTGTTCCACAGCAACTACCCCACACCCGTTCACAATCGATTGTCTACCGTTAAAAGATTTTAAAAACGATATTTTAATGGAAGAAGGAGAAGAGACAAAGGAATATCAGTTTTCATTGTTAAAACTTCGGATCTTGTTCCGACAGTTTTCCCTTGAGTTTCGAGGGCAATTTACAATTTTAATTGACTGATACTTGAGTTCTTTGAGGTGTTTCTGGAAGACAAGCGTGCCAAGCTGTTTAAAAAAGTTTGGCAGGTTTCCGAAAACTCTTGCGTATAGAACTTGATATTTTATAATGTTTTTTAAACTATTCCGGTCCTTGGGCTCTAAACAAAGTGATATGATATCAGTGATAACGATTGCCTATAATCAAAAATTAATGGGATTGACCACGTCACATGGCGGCAGTGTCATCATCATCATCATCATTTCAGCCGAAAGACGTCGACAACCTTCCCGCAACCTTAACCAGCAATCACATGCGAGATGAAAGACGCGATGTGGCTTTCCGTCTATTTGAATGGTCGATTTTTCATACTCTTTGCCCTTTGTTCTTTCCGAATTCATTACGCAATATGGTAGTGTATGTCAATCCAATACATTTTTTTTTACTTTTTGGAGATCGTTAACACTTACATTGGTAATAGAGTTTCTTGTGCATCATGGAGTTTCTTGTGCATTCTTCTCCATAACAAGCTACTTTCCGAATGTAGGGTAGAATCAATTTTTATTCCTTGTAAATTTTAATTTTAATGTTACGTTCAAAAGTGCCACTTGGTGGCCTAGTTGATATAAAATATCTTTGTCTTGTCTTGTCTTGTCACTTTCTCTAGGCCCTCTTGGAATTTTCAAATCAATATGATTTAAGGAACGTTTTTATCGTTATCATTAATAGTATTCTTTTGCCATAAACAATCTTAGCAAAACGAACGGCTACACTTTTCTAATATCTTTATCTTTTACATAGGCTGACCAGCCATGCCACCAAAAAAAACTAAAACGAAATGTCCAGTATAGTCCAGTAAGTATATTTTGACAGGTCATCTCTGACATTATACAATGGTACGAGTACCGCTAACATACGCGATAAACATATCATCGTCTGTACATCTCAGCCTATAAACAATATCTCTAGTAAATCAGCTGCTATAACAATGAGTAGGTACATAAAAATAAACTGCGCATCATGTCCACGTGACCCATTCATGTAGGCCCCTTGTCCCTTATTACCACATATCGCGGTTCCCACAAATTCTTACGCCTTCAACAAAATGGACGCAACTGACCAAAACACAAAACAGAGAAAAGGAATAAAAAGATTTGAAATGTTGAACATTTGTTCTGCGAAACTAAACTTTGCACTTTGTGTAACTCTAGCATGAAAGATCTTAGAAAAATTTAAAAAAAAACCGGTCATGTGTCACGTGGGGTTCCGTACCATTATCGCAAAAAACGGCAAAAGAGTCACGTTTTTTTTTTTGGAAGCCCCACTCAAATATTCAAATTATTCTATTTTTAGTATTTGTTGTAATAGCGGCAACAGAAATACATCATCTGTAAAAAATTCAACTTTCTAGCTATCACGGTTCATGAGATACAGCCTGGTGACAGACAGACAGACAGTCGGACCGCGGGGTCTTAGTAATAGGGTCACGTTTTTACCCTTTGGGTACGGAACCCTAAAAATGACCAGCTTTTGACAACGGGTTTCGCCCGCGTGAATGAAGGAAATTATTCCAAGGAAACGTAGGTACTCCCGGCATAAAAAGTATTTTAAGTCCAATCTATCACTACACTAAAATTCATAAAATTTGGTGCCACGAATAAATAAATTACAAAAATAACAGCAATTATATAATTACAATAATAGTATAGATTAATACATGCACCTTGTTTTCCTGATTCCGTATATTTAAATTACTCAATTTTGCCTAAAAGGACAGATGTGCCCTTTTTCTTTGGACGCCAGAATTATATCACCATCTTGTTTATAGGCCCTCTTTTGTATACAAAGGTCGGGTAAGACGCAATTTTTGATAATAGGGAGGGAAAAGGTGCACGTGTTCTTTGGTAGAATTGGGACAAAGGATACGAAGTCAAATGAAGTGACGTTTTAGATTTGCATTTGGAGATCTGTAGGGATAACAAACAATTTAGCTTGTACTGTCGTTTAGGCGCGACCTAACAATACGACAAAGATGCGACAGTTTTTATTATCCCTTTAACAAAGCCTATGAGACCTTGTTGCATTATGTCGCATTATTATGCCGCACGACAGGTGGCCTTTATACATTTACCTATAATGAAACCCTAGTTCTTGATTTCATCAAAATCAATTCCATAGTTTGTCAGAATGACAGACTTGCAGAGACAACGACGCATTCAGTTTAAAAGCAAGTGTAATGACCTAGGCTAAAATTATACCTCTTAAATATATATAAAACTAGATTCTGTCAGCGGCTTCGCCCGCGTGAACAGTGTTTTCTTACCCCAGGGAAACATTATACCAGATAATATTAAAAAAAACTTGATTGATATAAAAATATTACAGACATACATGTGAAGCCCCTGACTCCCGTGCTACGCGAACCTGTGTTACAGGAATCAGTGTCCTCCGCTGATATAAAACAATACACATTTCAATTTTTATGTAATAGAACACAAGGATTAAGTAACACTAGTAGCTATTGAAACAGTAAAGTAAACAATAAAAAGACGCAAAGCGAACGTGCAAGCGCTTGATTACGAGTGTGTGTGTGATTGTGTGTGTGGGTGTGTGTGTGTGTATGTATGTGTGATGGTGAGTGGACGCATGAGTGAGTGTGTGGGTATCTTATGTAATCTTGATGAAACTTAATTTTTTTAGATGAAAGTATCCTATGTGCTAGTTATGTCTGTGCCAAATTTCATCCAGATCCGTTTAGTCGTTCTAGCGTGATTGACTAACATTTATAATATGAGTAAAATTTTATAGAGTGTTCTTTTTCTTTGTAAGATTTTCGATTCGAAAAAATATTAAGAAGTATGAAGAGACAGAAGTTAGCATAGAATGTATTGAAACAAAAATTGCTCTTACTGCTCCACCGACCTAGCTGAAAAGAAAATTTTAACCTGGCATTCAGCTGCATACGATTTGACTGGAAGGGAAGCCGACCCCAACTTAGATGTAGGCCAGGCAGATAGACTAATAACTGACAATTTTTTTTTCAATCCTCGACCCTCTCTTGAACTACAGAAGGCCAGTTTGAATATCCTTTTTAGGGTTCCGTACCCAAAGGGTAAAAACGGGACCCTATTACTAAGACTCCGCGGTCCGTCTGTCTGTCTGTCACCAGGCTGTATCTCATGAACCGTGATAGCTAGACAGTTGAAATTTTCACAGATGATGTATTTCTATTGCCGCTATAACAACAAATACTAAAAAAAATATATAAATATTTAAGGGGGGCTCCCATACAACAAACGTGTTTTTATTTACCGTTTTTGCGATAATGGTACGGAACCCTTCGTGCGCGAGTCCGACTCGCACTTGGCCAGTTTTTTTCCTCAGTAGGAAAGCTTCAAACTCCCCAAGCTATAGAACACAAGGCCCATAATACACGCCTTTATTTACCCAACAAATACAAATCGTTCTCCAACACGAGCAGTCGATATCGACACGACATTCGCCAGTTTCGCCTCGAGGCACGTTCGACAATCATGTAGCGAACAATATACTGCTCTTGTTTGTTATAGTTCAAACTTACATCTTTTATGTAGGGAACTACTGGGACTTGGCGAATGGGAGAAAAATGGCGTGGGCTAGAGAATTTGGTATTTCCTTGATACAGGTCGGAAATTATGCTATTATTTGAGAATAGCTTATAATAAGAAAACTAGAATTAACATATATGTTATATTTAAAGATTAAGATTTTTAAATATTATAGCAAAAGAGTTAGATATATTTCACTGTAGCCTGATGAAGTTTACAAGAGTAGCACGGAAATATGATTTTAATTGAATTTTTAGTTGGATTATAATGGTATTATAATTGTATTTTATTGTGTTTAATTGTATGATAATTGAATTTTAATTGTATTAATAATTGTATGATTGATTGTATTTTAATGGATTTTTAATTGTAATATTTTATTGTATTTTTAATTGTATTTAATGGTATTTTTTATTGTATTTCTATAAGTCTAATATCTTTGTGATAGTAACATCGCATTGGCGATATAGCTGGTAAGGTGTTACTTACATAATTTTGACTAAATAAAAAAATAAAAAAAATATTTTAACTTTATTCTAAAGTGACGAAATAAAAGTAAAGGCTTGTTGAACGTTGTTGATCACATTTAAGTAAGGCAGCATTGTATGAGTTAAGAGAGTTTGCGAAAAGGCAATTTGAAAATTTAGTGGATTTTAAACTTTTTATTTTAAGTAACTTACTTTATAGGGTTCCGTACCCAAAGGGTCAAAACGGGACCCTATTACTAAGACTCCACTGTCAGTCTGTCTCATGAACCGTGATAGCTAGACAGTTGAAAATATCACAAATGGTGTATTTCTGTTGCCGCTATAACAAGAAATACTAAAAACAGAATAAAATAAATATTTAAGTGAGCTCCCATACGAAAAACGTCGTACGGAACCCTTCGTGCGCGAGTCCGACTCGCACTTGGCCGACTTTTTTGTAAGTATTTATGTGATCGGGCTCCTATACAACAAACGTGATTTTTGCCGTTTTTTGCGATAATGGTACATGCCATTCGTTCGCGAGTCCGACTCGCACTTGGCCTGTTTTTAACTGCTATAACTGATTCAAGAACGAAGGTATTTGCAAAGCAGACGAGTTTTCAAAAGATACTAGAAGCAGAAATGTAAAACAAAAGAAAAGCAGTAGCTTTTCTCTAATTCTCTCTTCTCTTTTCTTCCAAGATTATTAGTAGGTTAATGGGCATGAAAAGTGTGCCGGGATTGTGCCCGTCTTATATCCGTGACACTGTCACGTCGTCGTCGTGTCATGTCGGTCACATTA
The DNA here is from genome assembly GCA_949775005.1 of Orthosia gothica. Taxonomy (NCBI): domain Eukaryota; kingdom Metazoa; phylum Arthropoda; class Insecta; order Lepidoptera; family Noctuidae; genus Orthosia; species Orthosia gothica. Next base: position 8,583,732 of record OX459062.1, on the reverse strand, counting down.
GTGACAAAAGCTGTCAAACGAGACCGCGTGGGACGCACTTTGATCTGTAAGAATCTAGATTTACCTTGCGATAAATATCAGTTGTCTATTTTCGTTTGGACATGTATAATAGTCATATTTTTTTTGTGAGTGTGTGTTTGTCTCTAGGACACTCAACTTGTTTTTTGCAATTATATAACAAAAAACAACGAACGTGACGTCTGTGAAGAATTTTATTTTATTTACATTTAGCATTGTTCTCATGTAAGTGACTTTGTGTCTTTTTTGAGAATAAATATGTTTAAACCTAACCTATTATATTGTGAGAGTATTTATCTCTAGGACACTCAATTTGTTTTTTGCAATTATATTACAAAAAACAACGAACGTGACGTCTGTGAAGAATTTTATTTTATTTACTTTAAGCATTGTTCTATGTAAGTGACTTTGTGTCTTTTTTGAGAATAAATATGTTTATACCTAACCTATTATATTGTGAGAGTATTTACCTCTAGGACACTCAACTTGTTTTTTGCACTTATATTATAAACTATTGTTCCACAAGTTTTCTTTTTTTTCAATCCGTTCTTTTGTGATACGAATATTTAATTTTAGATTATATCTTAAAGCGAGACTAGCTGGGACCCTAAAATGTCGAAATTATTTAGTTCAGAATAAAACCCTGCGCTATGGTTTTTAAAACATTTTTGGTTATTGTCAAAAAAACATTCCAAAAAGAAATTTTAAATACCTAGTTAGACAATAATCACTATTATCTTGAAGAGATATGAAAACTTGATAATCGTTACTTTACCTAATGAAGAAAATGTTATTTTCACAGAAATAGAGAAACTAATAGTTATTGCTAGCAATTTATTTTAGTATGCCTAGTTGCCTAGACTTTTATAAAAAATCTAGGCTCGTAATAAAATCTATTTCCATAACGAGAATGCGTAATATAGAAGAGATTATACTTTGTGCCTCGTCCTCAAGATTAGTACCTGAAATTAATTTATTATATTTCACAAGGTAGTGTCAACTACAGCGGCGTAGTGTCAACTACAGCGGCTGCATCAGATCACTATTTTTAGAGACAATTTTTTTTTTTTTTTTTTTTTTTTTTTTTTTTTTTTTTCCTGGCAGCTCTGTGTCGGCTGTCATGCTTTCATTTAGTTCAGAGCTAGTTAGATTTATTATGTAGATATTTCCAGAACGCTTTTGGGTTAGATTGTTAGGGTTGGGAGGGTGTTACTAATCTCTTCGGACGAGGCACTTCGTATAATTATGATAGAACTTCACTTAGGGTAAGTTCGTTTAATCATTAATTATACTTTGTGCCTCGTCCTCAAGATTAGTACCTGAAATTAATTTATTATATTTCACAAGGTAGACTTTGAGAGTTAAGTTCTGGAATTATCACATAGACTATGATGAAGTTGTGAAGTAAAAGACAATATTTTAAAGAAGTAAGATCTTTATCTTTGGATGGAATCTTATATTTTTACAGACCAATCAGTTGTCCATTGTTACATAGGTAATTGTTCTTAATCATCTGTTATAACAATTAAATTGCTTAATTTTTTAGTATCATAATTATCATTTTTGTAGACTATCAATCACGGTTGTCCTTAGGAACCATAAGTTCTAATTAGTTATCTAAATAAACATATTCTTAATTAACTTCTTTAACAAAATAAATTTTTGTATTCTTATTATTATAATTAAAATTTATAGATTAATGTCATGACAATCAGTTGTTTTCGGTTTACATAAGTTCTTAACCAATTTTTAGGTAAATTCTTAAAGAACAGAATATCCTTTGCTTCCTTGTTATTCTTATTAAAGAAAATTATAGACTAACAATCACAGTTTTCATTAGGTAACTCTTTCTTAATTATTATTATATAGATAGATTCTTAATTATCAGTTTTAGCTAAAAATAATTTTTGCTTTCTTATCACTCTCTATATCCCTAAAGTTTCATTATCACACCTTTAATACTTATTATCCTTCCTTAGAAGATTGAGTTGCTAGTTTAGCCAGTCTTAAGAAATATTTTCAATCACAATTGAAGATTGCTCTAGTTAAGTCAGTTTGATCCTTATTCACTATAGAACTGTTATGAATTTTTCCAAATGTGCTTGAGTTGCTACTCCAGCCTGCTGTTTTAAGTATCTGGTCAACTGTAACACCTAATGTGTGGGCTTTAGAAGTAGCAGCATGGCGTGTGCTGTGAGCTGAGAATACTGATACATCAATACCGCTTGTCTTTAGGGTACACTTAATCCAATGACTGAGAGTCTGTTTGGTCACTATGTGGTATGGTTTCTTAGTGCCTATAAATAAATAGCTCTTTTCGAGTTTTTTATGAGATCTGGAATTTTGATGGTTATTTGTGTTGAATGTATTTCTATATTTTCTGTTTTTATTTTTGACAGTGTCTGGACTCTATGTGCAGTAGCTAGAGCAAGTAATGTTACCCTTTTGTTCTAAGTTCAATGTTTCATTTGGATACCAAGTTCCTAATACACAAAGTACTTGGGATGTGTCCCAGGTGACATTTTATTTAGGGGCAGGTGGTCGCATCCTGAACACACGCTTAAAAAATCTTTTTAACCTGTCATCAGTAGACATATTAGTGCCTAATAACAGTGATATGCAGATCTATGACAGTTAAGCGTTCCAAATTCGCTACCGGAATTACAAAGTTCTGTTAAGAAAAATATTACCGTTAGAGTGGATGCTTCAAATATGTTAGAATTATTTTTCCAGCAAAAGTTATACTAGTTTTTTAAACATGTGCCGTATTGTGTGGAGTTGGATGTGGAGTTTTCTGATAGCGATGCTAGCATTATCTCTATTGGTGATGGTGGTATGCTTCATCGCAATAGTGACGTCCGCACAAGACTCCGTCAGCCAGGCCTAAATTTTTCTGCCATTGCAAAATGTCCCTGGCTAAGTCCAAGAGATGAGGAACCATTCCACCACCACCCATTCGATTGATGTAGGCATTATCTATGCGTACCAGAACTTCACAATTAATTAAAGATTTACATTTAAATATTTTAAGAGCAAAGAATGACGCTAATAATTCCAAATAATTGATGTGACATTCGCGCTCCTTGTCTGACCACTGGCCACTAGCAGTCTCTTCCCGGCAGGCGCCCCCCCCCCCCTCCGTGGTTGAGGCGTCCGAAAGGATTTCGGTTACATAGTTATTCATTTTTATTTTATTTACTGAATTTTGAATGGCATGTAGCCACCATTCAAGATCTGGTATAAGTGTTGATATTTATGTATTTATCATAATTTTCTTCACCTTGGAGGTTTAGGGATTTACACCATTTTAGTTTTTTGGTATAGAGCCACCCATATTCAATGGCAGGGCAAGCTGAGACCAGTAGTCCTACAAGGCGTGCAAATGTCTGATTTTTGCAGTGAGATAATTTCAGAATTTTTCCTATTTCATCATTGATAAGTTTTTTCTTATCTGTAGGCAATGTTACATTATAGTTATGAGTGTCAATATTATATCCCAAAAATTTACAAGTATTAGTAGGTATAAGTTTGCTCTTTTCTTTGTTTATGATAAATCCTAAACTTATGATTAGCTTCTTAGTGTTTTTAATGTTTTCAAGACATTTATTATACGTGTTACCAATTAGTAGTAAATCATTGAGATATATTGTTGATAAGTAGCCACAGGATCTTAGTAATTTGACGAAGGGTTTAATTACTTTAGTGAAAATGTTAAATGTTTAACCCAAATGGTACGTTGAACTCATATAACTTTTCATGAAAGAATCTTAGATATTTGCGAGAATTTTTGTATACTTTTAGGCCATGAGATTATCCTGTGATATAATTTTTAATGCTGTGCAAAAATCTTCAAGTTTGACATGGCTTGTATCCATGAACTTATTTAGGTGTTATAAAATCAGAATAAGACGCATACTGCCATTAGGTTTTGTTCTTAAGAACACACTTGAAACAAACTGAGATCAGTTTATTGACATGATAAACGACCGGAGCACCTTACCGAGTTTAGTAGCGTCGAGGTTGCTTCAGCGGATGAGGCGACCGGTTGAAGGGTTTGTATGGCTGATTTGGGCGATAGGCAGGCTCCGACACCGGCGGCATGCGCACCGGTGGAGCTTTCCAGTTTTTTGCGTGACCCATGTTGGGTTTTTCATTGATTTTGAGAGCTGCATTTGAGTTGTAAGTTTTTATTTCAGCACCTGATTTAGAGACCGCTTTAGCGGCTCGAAGTGTTTCAGAAAGTGTTTCTCCAAACAGATATTTGTCTATTTTCGTGTTATGGACTTGGTCCTTAATATCCTTTTTGAGTGAACTGCAGCTAAACTTACGTCTCGTAATTGAGTCACAATGTTGGATGTCGCATAAGATGCGAGTGGCATCCGTTATTTTACTTAGCAGATCTGCATCTTTTTCTTTTGCTTCCAGTAGGTTGGACAATGTCGCTCCTAGGCAGGAGATGGCACTGCCGAGTAGGTTTTGTTTAGCTTCTATGGCCTTGTCCCTGTTTAACAGTAATTCGGGTAGCGCAGCTTTTATCTCACTGTTTAATGTGGGTGCACCAAGTTTTGTAGCATTCATTGGCAGCTGGTACTTCGCCTGCAGCTCCTTCCTCTGGTCTCTAGGGAGGCCACAAGTAGCCAGATGTTCCAGACGGCCAGCCACCTCCTTATGGAGGTCGGGTCCATACTCTGTGTTACATGTTGGGTCAACTCCAAGGATTTCGAGGATGTCTGTGTCTAGCGTGTTATTATTACCTACCTCCTCAGGGACGTTTGTTACAATTGTCACTTAGGGTAAGTTCGTTTAATCATTAATTATAGTTTTTAGGGTTCCGTACCCAAAGGGTAAAAACGGGACCCGTTTACTAAGACTTCGCGGGCCGTCTGTCTGTCTGTCTTTCTGTCACCAGGCTGAATCTCATGAACCGTGATATCTAGACAGTTGAAATTTTTATAGATGATGTATTTCTGTTGCCGCTATAACAACAAATACTATAGTCAGAATTTTAATTCGATTCCAGATTTGACATTAGCTACTGTCATTTTGTGAAATAATGATACCACATATAATAGTGTAGTGATGAACACAAAAATCGATAAACAATCAGTGTGTGTGCCATCAGTGTGTGTGCCATCAGTGTGCCAATTAAAGACTAAATTATTGATTTTTATTTAAATAAATACATAATTATTCATAATAGTTATTTATTAATTAGTAATCGCTGCTCTATTTTATAAAAGTTAATATTTTTGTTTTTATATTAAAAACAAAACTTATAATAAAAGAGCCTAGATAGTTTTCAGTATTGGCAACCCGTGCGCGCTCGTGCAGTTATCGCCATTTTGTTTATCGTGTCATTCGGCTTCATTCTCCCAGTCTGACTGAACGAATATCTTATTTCATTGCGAATTGATATTTTGTTATTTTGTTGGGTTTTTGTTAAAGTGTTGTTACGTTGTGTTTGTTGTTACGTTTATAGTTTTTTGTGAACTTTGAGTGAATCTATTTGTTTTGGTTTTGCATCAAAATGGATCCTCAGCCAAGTACATCACAAAAAGACGTGGATGTTTTCTTTTCCCCAAGAAAAAAACGTCCACGAAAAGCTTTCACTGTTACTGAAAAAGTAATGATCCGCAACGCCTACAAATACGTGGAAATGAAATTTCTGCGCAATTGGAGGCCTTTGAAGTTGTGGAAGAAAATGAATGTATGAGCAAAGTTGCTGACATATTGGGAATAACCTCACGCTCTGTTTGTAACGTTTTGAAGGAAGTAAATAAAGGTGCGCCGCCAACTCCTCCTAAAAAAACTGGACCAAAGCGAAGTTTCAAAGATAAAATTGATGAATTTACATTCTCTGCAATACGAAGAACTGTTCATCAGTTCTTTTACCGAAATGAACCTCCAACCATTGCAAAGGTTAGTCAATCAGTCAGACAGTATTATTTTATACCTACATCTTTTATATACCAGGCCCCTCAGAAAGTATTGCGAAAAAAAGTTTTTATATATGGGAGACTGGCCAGTTATAATGTTTTTCGAAAATATGATTATTTATAAGTAAAAATAAGTAAGTTCCAATTTCAAAATTTCCCTCCACATTTTTTGCGAGTTAATTCAAAGTATTGTGTCTCACTGAAATATGGATCTGCGCCGGGAACATTTTAGAGCTATGATTTTATACGATTTCAAGTGTCGCCTGAAACCGGATGAATCGTACGATAGACTTCAAATGGCATTCATGGATGAAGGCCCTTCCAAGGCAACCGTGTATCGTTGGTATAACGAATTCAAGCGCGGTCGACCAACTTTGGGGGATGACGAAAGAAGCGGTCGCCCTTTGACGGCTGTTACCGAAGAAAACGTGCTAGCAGTGAAAAATTTAATCCAAGACAATAGGCGAATTACATATCAGGAGATTCAACACATATTGAAGATTGGATCGGGAAGCGTTCACGAGATTCTACACAGCCATCTTCGCGTGAGGAGGATAGTATCACGCTGGGTGCCGCACAACCTCACCGATGCTCAGAAGCAGGCCCGGGTGGAATGGTGCCGTGATATGCTTAACAAATTTGAAGCAGGCTCGTCTCGGCGTGTTTACGACATCGTTACAGGTGATGAGTCCTGGATTTATCAATACGACCCAGAAACCAAGCGCCAGTCGACTGTTTGGGTGTTTCAAAATGAGCCAACGCCTACCAAAGTGAAGCGATCTAGAAGCGGGGGTAAGATTTTGATCGCTAGCTTTTTTAATTTGACTGGCCACTTGGTATCAATTCCCTTACGGGATCAAAGAAGCATTAATGCCGAATGGTATACTACCAAATGTTTGCCAGAAGTTTTCTCTGTTATAAGCAACAAGCGACCAAACACAGGGCTCCGCGGGCTACTGCTCCACCACGACAATGCACCTGCGCACACCGCACTCAAAACGAGGGACTTCCTGGACAGCACGCCAGTCAAACTCCTGGGTCACCCTCCTTACAGCCCTGATCTAGCACCGTGTGACTTCTTTTTATTCCCAAAAATAAAAAATCAGCTCAAAGGGATACAATTTTCGTCGCCGGAAGATGCGCTGGCTGCGTTCGAGCAGGCTGTAAACGAGGTGTCTGCGGCGGACTGGAAAAAGTGTTTTGAAAACTGGTTTAGGCGCATGAATCTTTGTATAGAGGCTGGTGGAAAGTACTTTGAAAAGATTTAATAAAAATATATGTACGTATAGAACAATTTTTTTTAGTTTCGCAAAACTTTCTGAGTGTCCCACGTATAAGTAATGATTCCAAGCTATTATAAAATTTACTATTTTAGATTTTACAAGTGATGAACGATGATTCAGAAATGCCCAAGATTTCCAAAGACACCCTCAGAAAAATTTTGAAGCATCTTAATTTTATATTTGTTGCACGGTCACGCAAGAGCACACTTATTGATCGAAATGATATAATAACATGGCGCCAGCGTTACTTGCGATCTATATGTCAGTTTCGACGAGAAGGGAGACATATATATTATCAAGATGAAACTTGGGTTAACGCAGGTAAGGCTAACATTTATACACAAAATTAATTTATATACATTTTAAATTAAATTTAATAGTAATATTGAATGTTCATGTACTATATTTATTTTAAGGTCATACTGTAAAAAAAACTTGGGTGGACAAGAAAGTCACATCATCTCGACAAGCGTTTTTGGAGGGATTGACCACTGGATTAAAGAATCCATCTGGAAAAGGCAAACGTCTCATAATTAGCCATATAGGTAGTGAAGAAGGCTTCCTGGAAGAGGGGCTCATGATTTTTGAAGCAAAGAAAAATTGTGAAGATTACCATGATGAGATGAATGCAGTTTGTTTTGAGGAGTGGTTCGCTGGAGTCTTACCAAAATTAAGACCAAACTCAATTGTGGTGATGGATAATGCACCTTACCACTCCCGAAAATTGGAAACGGCACCAAAAATGAGCTGGAAAAAGGTGCCATTCAAGATTGGCTTTTAAATAAAAATATTCATTACGAACCAGATATGGTTAAAGCTACGCTTTTAGAACTGATTCCACATAACGAGCCTTTCAATAAGTAAACTGTAGACGAAATGGCAGCACAACATGGGATCACGGTTTCAAGACTGCCCCCTTACCATTGCGAGCTAAACCCTATCGAATTGATATGGGCGCAGGTAAAGGGGCATGTAGCTCAAAATAATAAAACCTTCAAATTGACAGACGTGAGAAATTTATTTCAGGAAGGCATTCAAAAAATTACAGCTACCAAATGGTCTAAATGCGTATCCCATGTTGTCAAAGAAGAGGAAAAAATGAGTAGGCTAGATATGTTAATTGACAATATCACAGACACATTTATAATAAATGTTACAGAAAGTGACAGCGATAGCGATAGCGATGACGGCGACAATTTATTAAATAAATTATTACCATAATACATCTCATCATCTGCCTAGCCTTTTCCCAACTATGTTGGGGTCGGCTTCCAGTCTAACCGGATTTAGCTGAGTACCAGTGTTTTACATGGAGCGACTGCCTATCTGACCTCCACAACCCAGTAACTGGGTAACAGCGGTACCCCTTGGCAAGACTGGTGTCAGATCTCAAGCGTCTGACTATTCGTAACGACTGTCAAAGATCTTCAAATGACAGCCGGGACCAACGGCTTAACGTGCTTTCCGAGGCACGGAGGAAACTCGGTATGTTGAAATGGTCACCCATCCACGGACCGACCTTGTCAAGCGTTGCTTAACCTTAAATATCGACCCATGCGGCTATTATTATTTAGCCACGAGCTCCTATACCATAATACATCTATCTGTTTTATTTGTCATGTTCCTTCATGATCACATTTTTTTATTTATTTCACACACAATTATAAAAGAAAAGTCTCAGTTCGTTAATTAATCGTCAAAACTAAATTATCGGTTCAGAAATATTTAATTTCCTGATATACTTAGTTTACGAGAGTAAAATTATAAACGAGAAGAATCGATCCGGAAATATTCCATTTCCATATCGAATAATTTCGCAACGTCACTATTTAGTACTTGTCATAACGTTGCAACACTGAAATTGTCAAATCTAGAATCGGATTAAAATTCCGAGTATAAAAACAGAATAAAATAAATATTTGAGGGGGTGGGCATACAACAAACGTGATTTTTTCGCCGTTTTTGCAATAATGGTACGGAACCCTTCGTGCGCGAGTCCGACACGCACTTGGCCGGTTTTGTTATCATTGGCAACAGCTAGAGGCGAATTTTCGATGTGTCAACTTTAATATTAAAATTGATTTTATTAAACAAAGTTTCAGTCGTCTTGAACTTTGAAACGTATCCTGTGTGACAGTTTCATTAAATTGAAGATGATTTGATTCTGAAAATAATCTAGGGTTAGGGTTATCTGACTGGAAGCGAAAACTTCGCCACAACAGCTGTCACCGGTAATTAAGTTTTAATTGTTCCTCTTGATTTAGCAAATCGTTTTGCATCGCCAAGCTGTCGTTCAACTCTTTGCCTAACCAACAGCCTAATTGCGCAAGTGAATTCAGCAAGTCTAAGGATTTGACCGCCATCAATCGGCCAATCACGTGCGAGATGAAAGTCGCGATGTGAATTTCCGTCTATGTGATTGGTCGATTGATGGCGGTCAAACCCTTTTATTTATTTTTATTGCCATGATATTTAGTATGTATGTATTTATGGATGTATTACATAGCATATGTATTTATCTGTGTTTCTAATATAATATAGTATACAATCCCACCGCACTATTCCCAAACCACTGCAACTCCTGAAAGCCAGAATCAACAGTGGCGACCACCAGAAAAGCGCCGAGGCAATGAAGCTCGATGAAGTCCCGGAGAATGAATTTACCTGTCTTGGATCCCGCAACGAAATTAATCAGAAAAGAATAACGGATAATATAGTATGTTAACACTGTTAATGTCACACCAATGACAACCCCACTTCAAGTCCAGACAATTACTGCCCATACCAGGATGCCTGGCAAAGAACGCGGAATGCGATAAGGCCGCCCATTGTTTGTGTATTAGTTTTAAGTTTATTTTTATAACTATATTAAGGTGTTCACTTGCGCAAGTAGGCTGCAGATGCATTGCCTATTTTTCGGCAGACATTTTTAGAATAAGAATTAGTTGTTTAATATTAATATAACACTGGCTTCTGCCCGCGGCTTAGCCCGCGAGACAAGTGTTTTCTTATCCCAAATGAACGTTATTCCGGGATGAAGAGAGAGAAGAAAGCCTATGTGGTATTCCAGACCATAATCTAAATCTGTTTCAAATTTCACCCAGATCCGTTCTGCCGTTCTGATATGATTTAGTAACAAACATCCATCCATCCATCCGAATTATCGCATTTATAAGTGTTAGTATTAGTAGGAAGTAGAATAGGATTTATAATTATAGTAAAATGCCAAATAAAGGTCTTTGAAAACACTGAATTATTCACACAATTTTATCAACCGCAATTCCGAAGCCATCACATGATTAACGAAACACACAATACTACCCGCAATCGATAACAAAAAGGTCACAAAGTACCCTCATTTAATTAATCACAGACTCCAATCACTCCAACACTGAAGATTGGAGATAAAATCCCGCTGAAATCGTCCCTAAAAACATTACCCTCTTTTTCGACTTCCCCAGTAGGATAAAGGGACCTTTTTGTGTAATCATGGACCCAATTTGGTTTAACACTGATATTAATCTGGTAGGTTAGATGGTACAAATGTACGAAGACCTTAAATGTTTTTTTTATAAAGTCAAATTAAATTGATTGCATTTTTCCGTGTAGATAAATAAATTGATTGAGATAAGGTTTAATTTCCTTTGATATGGATTATCAACAGAATTTTTTTCGTGACACATCTAAACGTATGGATTAGAATGGTCTATATGCGTTGATGATGGTTCTATATGTGAACGGCTTGGGTTCAACTAAGGGTATTGAAAATGACCACCAACTATCCTCGATAAGTCGGATAATGAGAGGATAAACCCTTATCTAGACATGAAAACTTATTTTCCCTTAGTGAACTTTTGATTAATTCAATATTTCTGACCGAAAAATGATTAATTCGAGCATGCTAAAGATAGGGTATGTATGTCTCTGCTAATTTTGTGAGGGAGGATTTCGTTTGTCTATGAGGTCACCTCAATTTTGCACTTGTGCTCTATTGTTTAGGGTTTAGTATCATAAGCATGTACTTATATTGTATGTCGTTTTGTGACAGTTAAACACTTTTTCTTTCTTTCTAATTTCCTGATCGTTTTCGTTATTGTTTTAATAAAATGCCTGAAAGTTAAACACAGAAATGTATAACAATATGCTTAACCTTAGAACTTTAACTCCATAGTTCCCGGTCAAACCAATCTTACGTTCATCACTATTAGACTTCATTTTAAACTTTTAAATTAGCTGCGAGAAGACATATTATTTAACTAAGAGGACACTTCAAAGGAGCTCGTCAGTTAAATAAGTTCTTTCCGTTCTTCAGTAGAAAATTACTCTTTTTACATTTCTTTGATCTTAGTGTCATTTTACAGAATTTTATTGCGACGTTGTTTAAAATGATAGCTAAATGAAACTAATATGATCATAGATATTTGTTTTTTTGTCAAATACAAAAATAATTTGCTACCGTTCAGTTGAGCAAGCCTATCCCCCAAGCGTCGCCACACTGATCGGTCCTGTGCGTTTCGCATCCACCGGATTCCCGCAGCCTTGACCAGGTCGTCGCTCCATCTAGAGGGAGGCCTTCCAACGCTGCGTCTTCCAGTACACGATCGCCACTGTAGAACTTTTTGACCCCAACGGCCATCCGTTCTGCGAGCAATGCCCAGTTTTACAATTCTTCGGGCTATGTCGGTAACCTTGGTTCTCTTGCGGATGTCTTAATTTCTGATTCGATCAAGCAAGTAAACGCCGAGAATAGCCCTTTGTGAAGCCCATTGTGATCGACCACGTCTCTGTCCCGTAAGTAATCGCTGGCAACACAGCGTATTCCTACTTATAATTATGAGAAAGCCTCATGATAAAAACCAGGACTGAATACCTACAACAGTTTGCCGAAGTTAACCTGGAGACAGAGTCTAAAGCCCTCTTTGCATCCGAAATAGCGATGACGGCAGAAACAGAATTCATCTAATTTACTTTGAATATTCGCGATACTCCTCCGAACCAGATTTTTATTACCAGAAGCTCAACAAATACTACCTAGATAATTTTATTCCTAGCGACATAGGTATTCCAGAAAAATAAACTCAGTATCTACATTACAGATATTGAAAATACTCTCATTTTTATTATGTTCGCCCTACGATATGATGTACTATGTAGCTCCCAACTCCGCTATTTTATTACCGAGCTCCTTTACGTCAGAGCGTGATGATTTATATGCTAGCTCTTAAGATATCAAATAACATGTGGGTGATTTTTATATAGAAATGTGTTGCCATGAAAGTACTTTTAAGAGAAAATGTATGATGCAATATTTAGAAGCGTTTTCGCCATGTTACTTATTATTACACACTAACTTCAAACAGAAGGCTACGGTTAGGACCGAGTGAGAGACTGTTAACCAGTACAAGCTTCTTAAAGTTTTCACCAGTGAGTCGAGCAGCTGTTAGGATACTAAACAGCGTCTCTCTGCTTTTAGATTTTTTTTTCGCATTTTGGCGGCATTCTTGAGGGTAACACTTACCTAGCTTATTGCTCATTGTCCTCTGTGTAACTTGTACCCAGAGTCATTACTGGTAAACCAGGATCACGAAAATGTGTTTGATCAGTTTATGGGGGGCGTCTATGAGTGTAGCAATTTGTGAATCCATTATTTTGTTAACTTAGGTCTTACCTGTAATAATATTTGTATGTGAGAACGAATAAAACAAAAATTTACTTTAAAAAATTACCCCACGGGAACGTATTAATAAAAGTCGTATTTCCTTATCCAGGCTACGGTCTAACTATGATCGAAACGTCCAAATCCCAAAAGTAATTGTTTAAGGCCCTTACTCCACTATAGTGCCATAAAACAGCTAGGGACTTTCTAAAGCTTACTCCTTAGTAATGGCTAGGTTAAAAGGTAGGATTTTCTTATTTATTTTTATTGATTCATACACATTATTTGTGAAACATGTTTTTTTTTTCGTATGTCTAATACTTTTGCTTGAAAAATATATATATATTATATATATATTTTCACTTGTTTTACATCTTTTACGACTTGGATATTTAGAAATAGTTTTACACAGAATAATAGATTGTCAGAATTTCTTCTTAACCACATAGGATATATAAATTATGGCATTGAGCGAGCACATGGCCAGTACTGCGTTAATATTGGGACATGTATACATACGCCTTAACATTAACTTTCCCGTTAATTACTTTATTCTCATATTAAATTTGTTTTTTACTTTTTTGTTCGGTTTACCATTAAAGCGTGTTTTTAGGTTTTTACAAGCTTTTATTTAGTTTTATCTGTCCCGCTGTCCGTAATCAAAACTTGTAAGTTGATTTTGACCAATTTTGACCCTCTTCCCATCATCGTCCGATTGAGCTGAAATTTAGCACACACGTTTGTTGCTCGTGACAATGCAGTTTTTTACATTAAAGGTGTTTTTAGGGTTCCGTATCCAAAGGGTAAGAACGGGACCCTATTACTAAGACTCTGCGGTCCGTTTGTCTGTCTGTCATCAGGCTGTGTATCTCATGAACCGTGATAGCTAGACAGTTGAAATTTTCACAGATGATGTATTTATGTTGCCGCTATAACAACAAATACTAAAATCAGAAAAAAATATAAGTGTAATGGTACGGAACCCTTCGTGCGCGAGTCCGACTCGCACTTGTTTTTATATTTAAGCTTGTTTTACTTAGGACCCGTTTTTTATCCCTAGACCTAATTTTGAAACCATTGGTTATTATTTTAACAATTGGTTGAGTTAACTAGGGATAAAAACTGGGCTTTAGCTATAATCGTTTCTGTTATTCATTTTTTTCTGGAGATAGAAGCACATTAACGGACTGATAGTAATCAAATCAAATAAGTGCATGTGGTGTTAGTTTGTAAATAATTGTTGCACTTATAAATGTATATCGTGTATTTATTGTGAATGTAATGTGTAAACAATTGTAAACTAACCTGAAATAAATAAATAAATAGTCGAAGACATTGTTTGTTTAAAGATTTTACGTAGACACCCTCCTTAAGTAAAGGGTCAGAGCCTCAGAGGTCGGGTCATTTACCTGTTAATGGACTTTGTGAATATTAACAAAGCTGTCAAGACCTTAGTTACTGCTTATTTGCCGCCTCAATTAATAAGGAAAAAGACGATCAAAATGTCTCAGATAACCGTCGACCATTATCCCCTGGTTTTTGGTTTAAGAATTTTAAGCTGAGTATTTGACAAACCGATGAACGATGACCCTTGGGGTAGACGTGTTCTTGGAATGGAGACCACGAATGGGTAAACGTAACTTGGGAAGCCCCCAGGATAGGTGGAGCGACGATCTTCGCAGGGTAGCTGGTAGCAGCTGGATGAGAGTTGCCGAAAATCGAGTCAAATGTCGTACGATTGCCGACACCTCTGTCCAGTAGTTTCCTTCTATCTGGCTGGTTACGTTGAAGATGATTTGTCAAACTCTGCTCTAGCCTGAAAACCTTACAGTCAAAACTTTAGTTGGGCTTGACACGTTCTTAAATCCAAATATGCAATTCAGAAACCCGCAGCCTTATTGCCGTAAGTAAATTCGGCAAGGCCAAGAGCAAAGAGTATGAACGATCGACCAATCATATGCGAAATGAAAGACGCGATGTGGATTACCGTGTTTGTGATTGGTCGATTGTTCATACTCTTTACCCTTTCTTTGCCTTGCCGAATTCACTTACGAAGTAAGACTGCCGGTGTTCGTCTCATTGTAGCTGATGGCAGTCAGGAACCCTAAAATCAGACTACAGTTTCTCCAAGTGGTATCGTGATTCCCAGTCACTCGGTTGTGGAGTTCAGATAAGTCAGATAGGTCAGATAGGTCAGATAGGTCAGATAGGTCAGATAGGTCAGATAGGTCAGATAGGTCAGATCGGTCAGATAAGTCAGATAGATCATCTGGGTATCAGATCAGATAGGCTTTACGTAAAAGACTTGCATTCCGCTTGATTCGGTTGGACTAGAAGCCTGTCCCGACATAGTTGGGCAAAGGCTAAGATTGATTAATAGGTAATTAAATAATTAATCTTAGCCTAGAATTTGCCATCCGAAAAGCCTTTTTATACGTAATCTTGTTACCCTACCTGTAAATAAACTCGACCTTATTTGTAACAGGAAAATTAAATCCCAAGCAGTGAGTACCGGTTTCCGGTTTATCGTTTTTATGACGTCATTTCCCGCCAGTAAGTGTACGAGCCATATTGTTTTTGGTTGGTAAGGAAACGGCCTCTATTTTTGGTAGATTACACGATTACTCGGGCAGATTAAATAGTAATCAATTTGTATTTTGGCTTAGGAGAAACGTTTTTGGTGTACGGTCAAGTTCGTTAGGTAACTTTATATAATTATGATTTTATTTGGCTTACTATAATAGCTTTTACTTAATTGCTTTTTATACTGCAGCAACACAGTCTTTTTAACCGAAAAAAGCGGAGATTCTATGTTCGACTGTATACATATATTTTTTTTAATGAATGTTCACCGATTTTCATGTTTATTTTAGGTACCTTCCAATACTAAAAACAGAAAAATAGGAAAGATTTTAACAAAAAATTATACCGACTTCCAAAACAAAACACTATGAAGCGAAAAATAACTTTTATTTCCGAAGCCGGTGCCGAAAAACGTAAATAGCTACTTACCAAAAACTTCGGAAAACAGAAAAAAAACCGGCCAAGTGCAAGTCGGACTCGCGCACGAAGGGTTCCGTACCATTATTGCTAAAAAACACGTTTGTTGTATGGGAGCACCACTTATATATTTATTTTATTCTGTTTTTAGTATTTGTTGTTATAGCGGCAACAGAAATACATCATGTGTGAAAATTTCAACTGTCAAGCTATTACGGTTCATGAGATACTCCCTAGTGACAGACAGACAGACAGACAGACGGACCGCGGAGTCTTAGTAATAGGGTCTCGTTTTTACCCTTTGGGTACGGAACCCAAAAAGACAACAGAAAATAAATTTATTTTTCGCTTTGGAAGTTTTGTTTTGGAAGTTTTTTTTTTAATTTGTTAAAAAGTTTTTTTTTCAGATTATATAACATCATGCCTGTATTCCCCGACGATGCAAGCAGAGGTGTACCTACAGTACACACACATTTCAATTCAACAGCCATGTTGTAAATCCAGACATTTTTTGCTTATGATGTGAGTTTCTTGGCAGGGTAATGTAGGTAAAGTATGCCATTTATTATTAATAATTTTCTACAAATTAAGAAAAGAATGTCAACGACAGATTTAAATTTAAAACCGCGTATTTAAATAACTACGACAAAAAGTACTTTTTACCTTTCAGAATACTCGCTTCAGTGGCAAGTTTTGCCACATCGCCCTTTTAAAATATAATAAAGCCTACATAAAAAGCCCTATAAAATCGCCTTCTTTCAATGAAGTTCTTCAATCTACTTCGGTCATAACAATCAATGGTCTGTTCATACTTGATAGGTTTCTCATAAAGAAGCGTTAAAGTTTTTACAACCTCTTTGATGGCTACCGAAGCACCGATTTGTAGAGGAGTACCTTCTTACAATATTCGATAGATTTAATAATAGACGGCTTTTTGTAAAGTTCGGTTTTCGTAAAAAAAAATACCAGATTTTGTGAGACTCATTGAAGTGAAAATATTTTTATGAAAGACCGATCGGGTTTTCTATCATTGTAAACAAAATACCCTTTCGATCTAATATTTTTATTGAATCTTTTTATCTAATCGAAGATTTTTGCTTTTTTTATCAAGGCGACTTGCCGCTTTTTACCCGGCTGCAAGGAAAGGGTTATGTTTTTCGCGCGTATCTTGTATGTATGTATGTATGTAATATTCTTTATTACCTCGTATCATTCAACCACTTGGCGGATTTTTATAATTAAGACATCGTTAGATAGGTCTTGGCCACCCAAGTGTTCTTAGATAAGTGGCATTAAAAAAAAGGAACATAGCGGCTTTTGTACGCCATATTGTAGGGGTTGCAATTTTTTTTTTCATCGAAACCCATCAAGTGGTATCAAAATGACGAGTTTTTAGAGGTCATTACAAAAATATATACCACTTATATGTTTAAAAGTAATAAAAAAAGTATAACTAAAAAGTTGTAAATAAAAAAAGTTTATTAAATCAAAAAACCCGACTGCAAAGATGTGAACAAGAAATAAAACATGCTGTGCAGTCAGTTTTAAAAGCTTTTGTTGCGAAATAAATACGGCTAGGCAAAGGACAAAGAGCATGAAAAATCGACCAATCACATAGACGGAAATCCACATCGCGTCATTATTCTCGCATGTGTTGGCCGATATTTTTTCACACTCTTTGCCTTGCCGAATTCATTACGCAATAAAGCTGCCGGTAGAGAGCAGGGGTGGCAATATTTTGTGTGAGTGGCCCAGTGGTAACGGCCGTCACTTTCAAGGCGTTTTACTTTGTGTAAACTATTTCATCACCACTGCTCCCAAAAAGGTGAAGGAAAACATCGTGAGGAAACCGGCATGTCTTAGAACCAAATATTCGAAGACATGTGACATCCATCAACATGCACTGGGCCCGCTTGGTATACTACGGCCCATTCCCTCTCACAGAGAGGAGGCCTGCGCGCACAACGGACCAATTGCGATTCTACGTGCAGAAAAGGGTTCCATCTATCCTATCCTAAGGCTGCCGGTGTATGTGTGTCTGTAATCAGAACTTGCAAGTTTAATTTGACACACTCCCCAGTGTCCAATTTGGCACCCACGTTTGTTTCTATGATAAAATGCATTGTTTTTATTGCAAAATCTTGTTTTAAAATAAAAATCAAAATAAAAGCATCATCTGCCTAGCCTTTGCCCAATTGTTGTCGGGGTCGGCTTCCAGTCTTACCGGATTCAGCTGAGTACCAGTGTTTTACATGGAGCGACTGCCTATCTGACCTATACAACCCAGTAACTAGGTAACACGATACTCCTTGGTAAGACTGGTGTCAGATCTCAAGCTTCTGACTACCCGTAACAACTGTCAAAGATCTTCAAATGACAGCCGGGACCAACGGCTTAACGTGCTTTCCAAGGCACGGAGGAAACTCGCTATGTTGAAATGGTCACCCGTCCACGGACCGACCGATCTCGGCAAGCGTTGCTTAACCTTGAAGATCGAACCGTGTGGCTGTTATTATTTAGCCACGAGATTAATATAAAAAAATCTCAATATAAAAATATAAAAGCTTGTAATTTAATTAAATATTAAAATTTATTTAAAAAAAAACATTTGAATAATTCTCTTTAATGTGTAATCTTAGTTTCAAAACACTCCTGATATACATAGCCGACTCACTGTCCCATGTTATTCAAAAGCTTAGCAAACTATCATTAAATCCTCTTATTTCAGAGGGGTATAATCCTGCAACCCGGCAGAGCTCTAAGCCTTGTTGTACCATATTATTATACAAACAAATTTCCAGGCACAGAGGCAAAATCTGCAGCAATTATCCGGTATTACACTACTAGTTAATAATCCGGTTAATACCGGTGATCCTGTTTTATCCGGGATTCATTAATTCCGGGAAACTGCGGAGCCGGTGTCCGGTGTATTGCTTTTATCATGTAATTTAGTTCATAATTTGAAATCGAACCAGTATTGGGAAGGGTTTTTTTTAAGCTTGCTTTTATTCTCTCTTGGGATATATAGTCCTGCTCTATTGGGTAAATAGACAGAACTATATTAAAGAGTAAAAAATATTTATTTTATAATTATTGGCATAAATGGCCGATGGGACAGAAAAGTTCTAGAGTGGCGACCGTGAACCGGAAGACGTTGCGTTGGAAGGCCTCCCACCAGGTGTACCGATGCCGTGGTGAAGGTTGCGGGGATCCACTGGATGCGATCCATGTGGCGACGCTTGGGGGAGGTCTATGTCCAGAAGTGGACGTCTTTCGATTATATGATGATGATGATAATGATGAATGACACAATAACACACAATATATCGAGATAATAGAGTACAAAGGCACTGCTTATTTCTTATGAAATTTCTACCAGCAGACCCGCGAAAAGGAGAAATGGAAAAGAAATGTAGACAAGAGCGAGAGAAGAAAAGTGAACGACTTAAACTAAGATATAGAAACATATGCATCACCTACACAAATAGTGTAATGGTGGATATATATCCATTGAGATATTAATTAAGGCGGTACCCCGAGCAAAACGCCGCGCAAGCCGTTTTTTGTGCTGTTTTTAGGAGCTATCTACTCGTTATTTAAAAAGAAATATCAATTAATAAAAATACATTAAAATTCTACATAATATTGATTCAAAAATGGTGGATTTAGTTTTTTTTTTTTAATGTTGTATATATTTCACTAATCTCCTTCCAAAAAAACATAAAAATGAGAAATAATTATTAATATTATGCATCTCCTCTTAAGTGTTCATTAATTATTTTTGTACTAACACTAATGTATAGACAATTTAATAACGAACATTTTTGTAGAATTATTTTTTTCAAAAGACCAATATTCGATTTTATAAAGATTTTGTTCTAAAATCTGGGCGTATTCACTACTGTAATTCATGCGCCACCAGTGCCGCTAGACCAATAGGAATGCTCATATCTCATGCCGATTTTTTGGTCAGGGTACCGTCTTAAAACATTCAGTATCTTATGAATCAATTTTAATTAGTTACCCAATCGGATAGGGTTTCTCGGATAGGGCCTATCCGAAATAACAAAATTAAACATCTCTGTATCAGGAATGAAAGCTATGCTATGGATACTTTTACTACAATAAATTACACAAAACAATTCGAATTAGATATTTAAATTCTTGACAAAACTGCTAATTAGATTCCATTCCATTACCAATCATAAAACATCTTCTAATTAAGAACAATTCGTTCCAAATACCAAAAGGAAACAAATATTTTGATATTCATACGAGAACGTACCCTAATATATTATATATCGGTCGTCCAATACCGTCAAGTTCATTCGAAACGGTCCCCAATACTGGCAAGCTTAGATAGATCCGTCATTTTATTAATATTTTAGATAAAGCCTCCTTTCTGAGTGGGTACAACTTATTTACTAGGCTTTCAACAAACAAAATACATAACTTGTATATACTTACATGAAAGGAAAAAAAAGAAAATGTGTACTTATAGAAAATAGGAAAAAATATCTTCAAGATAAAGTTGTGAAGTAGTTAGCCACATAGTGTGAAAAGGAACGTAGAAAGTACACACTATTTGAAATGACAAAAACACTACTAAGCGTCACACGTGGCTGAGTACAGTACAGTACAGACGCTTACAAGTTAACCTGAGTGACATGTAGGTGTATGGTGACACCTAGCTTGGCATCGTTTATGTTAAGGAAAATAATGGTTATTTAATGTTGATCTGAAACAAAAAAATATCATGTCTGCAAATAAACAGCTATCAATTTAATTTGACTTGGTATATTCATGTAAGTCTATTGAAAAACCAACAGAGAATACTTAAAAAATTTGTTGCCATATTAGTTAAAGCCCATTTTGAATGACGTTCTAAACCAACATTATTATACCTATAGGTAAGTATAAAATCATGATTATATCGCTCGTCACGTCGTTCCACGTTTCCCGAGGAAAACACTTTGTCTTAAATTGAGCAAGTTCGCAGATGACACAAGTTCGAAACTTGGACCTAGACGAGAATAGTGCTGCCAGCAACAATATCAATAAAACCGGGATACAGTACCGAGAGATTCCAGCTGAACACGAAGCAACAAAAAACAGTGAGCTAATTCCAAGGACGAGAATTTTATAAATAATTATAATGAATTCTTAGAGAAACATCTTGAAAGTAATTTTGTTTAGATGAGTACTTTACACTTAAATGAATATTAAAATAAAGAAACGGATATAGATAAATAAAAAAATAACTTCTCTTGAAACGGAGATAAATCAAAAAGCATCATTTCCATTTAATAAAAGTTTATCACAGGATAATATACCTATAGTAAAATTTATTTATAAAAAGATTTACCCCGTATTTCGTTCGCGTGGATATTAAAAAAAACCGGCCAAGTGCGAGTTGGACTCGCGCACGGAGGGTTCCGTACCATTATCGCAAAAAACGGCAGAAAAATCACGTTTGTTGTATGGGAGCCCCCTCAAATATTAATTTTATTCTGTTTTTAGTATTTGTTGTGATAGCGGCAACAGAAATACATCATCTGTGAAAATTTCAACTGTCTAGCTATCACGGTTCATGAGATACAGCCTGGTGACAGACAGACAGACAGACAGACAGACAGACATACAGACAGACAGACGGACCGCGGAGTCTTAGTAATAGGGTCCCGTTTTTACCCTTTGGATACGGAACCCTAAAAAAAGCCTTTGTGCTATTCCAGACTATATCTGCCGTGATTGAGTAACAAACATACATCCATTCATCCATCCATCCATCCATCCATCCAAACATTCTCATTTATTTTATTAGTTTATCCTCACACTGGAAAGCCTTGCAGCAATTACACCAATGTAGCACAATCTTATAACAAACTAACTATAAGTCCAGGTTTAATAAGATAAGAATTAATAATATTAATAAGATAAGAATAAGTAAATAAGTGATAAGTAAAGTCCTAAGTGGTAACGGCCGCGACTTACATGTCGTGATCGTGGGTTCGAACCCAGGCAGGCCCTACTTTGTGTAAATTAATTCATCACCACTGCCCACAAAACGGTGAAGGAAAACATCGTGAGGAAACCGGCGTGTTCTAGTACCAAAAATTCGAAGACATGTGACATCCACCAACCCGCACTGGGTCCGCGTGGTGGATTACAGCCCATTCCCTCTCACAGAGAGGAGGCCTGTGTATCAGCAGTAGGATACATTAAAAGGCTGATGATGATGAAATTAATAAGTAAGATAATAAGTAGGATAGTCTTGAAAATAAAAGATAACAGTTCTCTTCGAAGCTATCCCGGCTTAAAATATAACTGTGACGTAAATGAAATAACGGTATTCAAAAAAGTTAATCCCAGAAAAACGGGACTTCGGTAACACAGTAACTCACGCGGATTTTTTTTTTTTTTATCATGACACGCCTTCGTAATATTATTATTGTATTAAAAAGTTCCCGAAACACGGCACAAGTTTTGTTCAATTATTTTGTTTTCGTACAGGTGGAGTTTTATCAAATTTTTATGTATTGGAAGGCAGATATAGCTAGGGATAGAGAAAAATGGAAGGACGGAAGGGAGGCCTTTGCCCTGCAGTGGGACATAACGGGCTCATAATAATAATAATAATTATGTATTGGAAAGTGGAAAGCCTTGACTGCCAGGTTTCCACAACAAATAAATTCATTTTGAAATGAATAACATAAAACAATAGTAAAACAAAGTAATTTTAGGGTCTGTACCTCAAATGGAACTGGACTGCTGAACTTCTTTTTTTATTTATAACTTTTTGGTTAACATTTTTTTTCCGAGTAAGGTACATTTCAATATATAAGCGTTTTTGAAATCACTTCTAAAAGCCCTTTAGTTTGATACCCCACACGATGGGTCTGGAAGAATAAAAAATTGGGCCATCACAATATGGCGCCTAAAATACGCCATTTTTCTATTTTCCAGTTGTAATGTAGCCAGTGACACTCGCAAGGTTGAGACGAATCGGTTGATGTTAGAATCATCAAAATCGACCAAAACGTTTGTTCTCTAGAACGCCACATATTTCAGTAACCAAGATCATCGAAAGATGGGTAATTACGTCTTATAGGAATTTTGTTTTGTTCATCATCTGCCTAGCCTTTTCCCAAATATTTTAGGGTCGGCTTCCAGTCTAACCGGATTCAGCTGATTACCAGTGTTTTACATGGAGCGACTGCCTATCTGACCTCCACAACCCAGTAACTGGGTATCACGGTACCCCTTGGCTAGACTGGTGTCAGATCTCAAGCTTCTGACTACTCGTAACGACTGTCAATGATCTTCAAATGACAGCCGGGACTAACGGCTTAGTGTACTTTCCGAGGCACGGTGGAAACTCGGTATGTTGAAAATAGTCACCCATCCATGGACCGACCACGTCAAGCGTTGCTTAACCTTGATGATCGACCCGTGCGGCTGTTATTATTTAGCCACGAGCTCCTCGAGAATTTTGTTTTGTTACAAAATGTAAATAAACGTCCTAAAAAAAATAGACGAAGAAAGAAGAAGACCTTGAAATAAAAAGCGCATATCACCAAACTTGTTACGGAAAGTGTATGAGTGTTAAAATAAACCACGTATTGGCAAAGTTCCCGCAAAAATTTAGCTTCAAACTAAATGCAATCCACGAATTGTTTCATTGTGTTTAAAATTTCTTAAAAATATTAAAGAAAAGAATGTTGGATCAAATCCGGGATTATGCTGTAAATTATCGTTTTGGTACCGAGATTTCTGGATAATGGCAAAGCATAATCTAGATTCTGACAAAAAATAGACAATCTGAATATACCACTAAAATGGTTTTGAAGAAAAAACTGGATTCTGATAATAGAACTAACAATACTTTCAACCAATTCTTGTACACCTACCTCTGGTAGAAAACTCTACCTGGCAAACTTTGGGTTAAAAAGGACAACATTAACTTACCTTGTGGCTGCCTATGTACTACTACAATAGGCACATAATTAAATTTAAATTATACATCAAGTTCTATGGCGAATAATTACCAAAAGAAAATAAAAGTTCCTTTCATACAAGTCACTTCCACTCGCCTCTCTGTCTTCTATTGAAACCCAATATATTAAATAAACATATCAATACAAAGACGGCCAATTTATCAATTTTCAGAGTATACCGTCCAGGTCAATATAAAAGACAGATGACCTAAGGAGGTAAGGTCGTAGACGATGCTAAGATAGAGTTTATTGATTTTGAACATAACTGTTGTCTAAGTTAGTGTGACGTGGAGTTGCGGACACCAGCCCGTCTTAACCTAACCTAACCTAACTGCGTTAAAGATTAGGCACGTGAATTCAGCTTTTTCAGCTTTTAGTGTTCATAACTAAATAAACTTCTACTGTATCTACACGTTATCTAAAAAGCTGAGCTGAAAGTGCCTTTTTCTAAGCCATTAGTATCGAGTTGAACAAAACTTTTATAAGAACGTTCTCAAGGTCAGATAAAGACGAAATAAATGAACGAAAATGCAGTGGA
Organism: Orthosia gothica; assembly: GCA_949775005.1. Classification (NCBI taxonomy): domain Eukaryota; kingdom Metazoa; phylum Arthropoda; class Insecta; order Lepidoptera; family Noctuidae; genus Orthosia; species Orthosia gothica. Next base: position 8,559,304 of record OX459062.1, on the reverse strand, counting down.
AAAAGAACTAAGAATCTAATCCTAGATGGTAATAGTAGACCCAATAAAGATTATCTGCAGAACATAAACATATGAAGACGCTAAACAAAATTGGAAACAGCACGAAAATGTAACCAACATTAACGATAAGATATTTTTGTTAATTCCACAAGGGACCTGTATTCTAAAGAAAATGTTGTTATTACCACAAATTGTAAGGAACAAAGAAAATCTAATACAAGGCGTTAGAGCAAACAAACAAAAACAATTGAAGAAGGAAATTACGAAATGAATGAAAACAATTTGTGTGTTGAATCATGAAACATTATTGAAACCACGAAAACACGGGCATAAAAAAGACATATTTTTCCAAAACCATTATTGGTAAACAAACGTACAATGTCAACATATAAAATTTATTCAGTAGATTGGCTCCCATCCAACTCTTATAATGCAAAGCAGAGAAAACAGACACATAAAGATTTATTAACTTATTTACCAATAAGAATCATCATAAAATATCTTTCGGAAACTAGAGAGATTTATATTCATGCTAAATCAATTGAAATAGCAAACTGTAATCGGTAAACCAAAGATGAATAGCAAACAGTAATCGGAAAACTAAAGATACTCGTAAATAGCAAGGAGGATTAAACAAAGGATAAAATCGGTTAATCAGTGTCTAGCCTTTTCTCAACTATGTACAAGTATATTGAGGTCAACTTCGGATCTTAAAATTAAGTTGTAACTCATTACTTAGTTCTCGAAATGAAGATATTAGTACGTGATCCCACCGCTTAGATCTGCAAGTATCTTTTGTCTATCTGACTTCCATGACCCAGGTACTGGGTAATACGATAGATACCCCTTATTAATGGCGAAGGAATACCCATTGAGAGCTTAACTAGTAGTCCTGTAGTTCAACGAGAGCACACACACACTGCATACAAGATCCACAAGGTTAGACAGACGTGGCAATATAATAGTTCCACAAAGGACCTGTATTCTAAAGAAAATGTTGTTGTTTGGAAGTAGACAAAACTAGCTGCTTCTGTCTTCTGACCGCCAGTAATAAATGACAAATGCCATTTGGGACCAACACCTAAACGATGTTCACGAAGGAGTCTCCATATGCAATGAAAGGTCACCCATCTACGGGCCTAATTCAAACAAGAGCTGCTTGGTTAACCTTGAAGGTCGACCGTGTTTGCACCTGGGTCATTCGTATCAACCACCTCGTTATCAATTCACCTGGGTCATTCTTATCTTCTGTCTTATCTGGGTAAGTTATCTATTTCGATCTTAATTGTATTATTATCATCATATCAACCGAAAGAGATCCACTGCTGGACATATTCCATTTTCCCGGCACATCGACCGGTCCTGTGCGTCTCGAGGATTCTCTGTGATCGGTATCTGTGCGAATTATATCGGATGAAACATCATTCTGGCATCGATTCGTAATTTAACGGGAGATCGGAATAGAAGCTTCTTAGAAAATTGAATTTGTGGATCTTTCGATGCTGCGTTTTTTAGTTCGACCTTCAAAAAAGATTTCAATGTTCTGACTTTGTTCTATGTTTAGAAACGTTGCATCAAAAAGTTTGAATAGTGCCGTTGAAATATTTATTAGGATTTATTCAATAGTTATAATGAAATATGGTAAAGGTTTCAAACTAGTTGTAACATTAAATTCCAAAATTGCCAGCGGAATAATAAAGTCTGATTGCAGTTCAGGGTCCAACTGAAAACCAGCGCTGGGTATCTAATGCCCAATGCAACTGCAAATGCAACAAATGCTGATGCTGAATTCGTAACCTTTTGGTATGGGCACATTCAGCACCCTTACTTTATCATGTTCTTTAATATTCCTCTTTCTTTGTGATTGTTGCCGCTGTGTTCAATGGGTATTGATTCAATGTTCTCTATATCTGTTATCCATAATGAAGTTTTACCCAAACCTAATTTTCCAGATCTAATTTTGTTTCAACTTTTTCTTACATAATGTTATTTCTATACATAGTTCTAGACGAGATGACACCCAACTAGACTAAAGCCATTATCTGATAACTTGGTAATATTATTAACCATTCCGTGCACGCTTGCCCTGCTAATCTCTGCACTATAGTTATTTCGTTTTATGATGCAATAGCGATCATTGACCCGCCTACTTTTATTCTTATTCTTTATTGTACAAAAAAAAACATACAAATACAATAGGACAATTTATGTACAAAGGCGAGCTTAACCCATAGTTGGGTTCTCTAACAGCAAACCTCAGTTTCGTAGAAATATGACATTTGAGGATAGTACATCCATGTGCACAACAAAATCTTATTAAAAAAACTTAACAATAATAAATACTTACTTTTATTGACATTCTTAATTCAAAACCGGCCAAGTGCGAGTCAGACTCACGCACGAATGGTTCCGTACCATTATCGCAAAAAAGGGCAAAAAATCACGTTTGTTGTATGGGAGTCCCACTTAAATATTTATTTTATTCTGTTTTTAGTATTTCTTGTTATAGCGGCAACAGAAATACATCATCTGTGAACATTTCAACTGTCTAGCTATCACGCTTCATGAGATACAGCCTGGTGACAGACAGACAGACAGGCGGACAGACAGACAGAAAGACGGACCGCGGAGTCTTAGTAATAGGGTCCCGTTTTTTTTGGATACGGAACCCTAAAAACTAGGCAGTCACTTTTCAAGGAGTTAGAGATTCATCTATTGACGTGCCGGTATTTGCACGCATCGTTTAAAGACTGCAGAATCATTTCACGCCTTTCCTTCATGAGCTTGAGAGAAGGATCGGAGAGTTTTTTGTTCTTATTTGTACGACGGGCCTTGAAAATCTTAGACCTAACTATATGGACAGTTTACAAGAACAAAATTCTTTTTTATCTCAACACCAGCTCCATAGCATTATATTATTACAATGTTTCCAGTTTTAAGTAGTAGTAGAAGTTTTCGCTTAATCTGAAGTGCTTGAAAAACGAATGACTATAGGTTCCAAACACACATACGAAATTATGGTAAGGGCATTGCCCGCTATTGCCAAGTTAAAACGATACAACCATAGCAATAAGTGTCCTCAAATCCAATCAGCCGGTGCCAACGTGTGATGTTTTGGCGCCGGTCGGTAACTGGCGCAATTTGAACGCTTTGAGCGCTGACTGGGTGCCAAACATTCACCACAATGACTCACAATTAGAGCTTACAACAGCGTATTGCGATAATGACAGTGGACTAATTTATGAAGTTAATGGGGTGGTATTACTAGTATGATGAATTATGGTTTCCATCCTTCCATCACATACCAAACCAGACCCATCATGCTTCGGTAAGTAAGTTAAGCCGCTGGTCCCGGCAGTCATTTAGTACGGGTCTTCTAGCCTGTAAATCGGTTATCATTCTTACCGACGGATATAGTGTTACCCACTTCTGGATTTGGAGGTCAGATAAGCGATCCATGACCAAATTAAATAAAAAAATGTAAAAAAACCTTTGAAATATTTTTATTTCATACTACATAATTTATCTAGTAATAGACTCGGTTTGATCGACAATCTATTGAAAACGTAATTATGACACGTTATCTTGAGAAAACATCCCGATTCAAACAATAACCCCCAGTTTCCTAGCTTAAAATTATCGGCATCACAGCAGATAACGCGTGCTTGACAATTTGTCAAATTAATTCTCCGATAATTTTGAGCTGGGAAACTGGGCGTAAAACGCCCATAACTTTTGAATGGCCGAACCGATTTTCATCAAACATAGCTAAGAACACTCTCGATAAAGTCAACTTTCAAAAATCTAAATCGGTTCATCACACAGTTTAGGAGCTAAGATGCCACAGACAAAAACACAGGTACACATGTCAAACTTATAACACCCCTCTTTTTCCGTTGGGGATTGAAAACACAGGCAGTCAATCACAACATTGTCGGAAAAATCCTAGGCAGGTTGATTGTTTTGTAAAGTAGGTAAATACGCAAAGAGCCATAAAAAGTAATTCAGACAAGCCCTAAGTGCGATTAAAATTTGTTGTTGATGTAGATGTGGATTTGTTTTGTACCTACGACTAAGAGAAAAATCTAATAGGGTAAGTCAGTTTATAAGACAGGCTTAGTTTAATACCTACTTTGATTGATTGATAAAACTTTTCCCCAAGCAGAAGGTGATGACCGAGCCATTTATACCAGGCCCCTCAGAAAGTATTGCGAAAAAAAGTTTTTATATATGGGAGACTGGCCAGTTATAATGTTTTTCGAAAATATGATTATTTATAAGTAAAAATAAGTAAGTTCCAATTTCAAAATTTCCCTCCACATTTTTTGCGAGTTAATTCAAAGTATTGTGTCTCACTGAAATATGGATCTGCGCCGGGAACATTTTAGAGCTATGATTTTATACGATTTCAAGTGTCGCCTGAAACCGGATGAATCGTACGATAGACTTCAAATGGCATTCATGGATGAAGGCCCTTCCAAGGCAACCGTGTATCGTTGGTATAACGAATTCAAGCGCGGTCGACCAACTTTGGGGGATGACGAAAGAAGCGGTCGCCCTTTGACGGCTGTTACCGAAGAAAACGTGCTAGCAGTGAAAAATTTAATCCAAGACAATAGGCGAATTACATATCAGGAGATTCAACACATATTGAAGATTGGATCGGGAAGCGTTCACGAGATTCTACACAGCCATCTTCGCGTGAGGAGGATAGTATCACGCTGGGTGCCGCACAACCTCACCGATGCTCAGAAGCAGGCCCGGGTGGAATGGTGCCGTGATATGCTTAACAAATTTGAAGCAGGCTCGTCTCGGCGTGTTTACGACATCGTTACAGGTGATGAGTCCTGGATTTATCAATACGACCCAGAAACCAAGCGCCAGTCGACTGTTTGGGTGTTTCAAAATGAGCCAACGCCTACCAAAGTGAAGCGATCTAGAAGCGGGGGTAAGATTTTGATCGCTAGCTTTTTTAATTTGACTGGCCACTTGGTATCAATTCCCTTACGGGATCAAAGAAGCATTAATGCCGAATGGTATACTACCAAATGTTTGCCAGAAGTTTTCTCTGTTATAAGCAACAAGCGACCAAACACAGGGCTCCGCGGGCTACTGCTCCACCACGACAATGCACCTGCGCACACCGCACTCAAAACGAAGGACTTCCTGGACAGCACGCCAGTCAAACTCCTGGGTCACCCTCCTTACAGCCCTGATCTAGCACCGTGTGACTTCTTTTTATTCCCAAAAATAAAAAATCAGCTCAAAGGGATACAATTTTCGTCGCCGGAAGATGCGCTGGCTGCGTTCGAGCAGGCTGTAAACGAGGTGTCTGCGGCGGACTGGAAAAAGTGTTTTGAAAACTGGTTTAGGCGCATGAATCTTTGTATAGAGGCTGGTGGAAAGTACTTTGAAAAGATTTAATAAAAATATATGTACGTATAGAACAATTTTTTTTAGTTTCGCAAAACTTTCTGAGTGTCCCACGTATATCCGTAACTATGACCAGTAGTTCTAGCATAACATAACCCCATACTGCGAATAACAGACTGTCAAGTCCACCTCCAAAATATACTTAAAAACTTCAAGAGATCAAAATTGAAAATATTTAAGAGGATAACTTTGTCTAGACTAGAGCCAAAGATGGCATTAAGCTTAAAATGTAAGGACAACGACATGCGCAACCGTAGTGTTAAGTAGACAGTCTCTTTTATCAAATTTTGAATTGTGGTGATCGCTATCCTTGACAGAATTTAAATTTGTCTAGACAGACTGTTTACTTCTACTACCATAGGGCAATCTTTAGTGTAGACAAAATCAAACTGGCTATATTCATTATTATAGTAATGCTTTATTTAATTTTTTCTTCTCTTGACTCGCACACTGTTCCGTTGTTGTTGAATTAGGTAATTTACCTATGTTTGCAATATTTGTAGGTAAGTATGTGAGAACCATGTTCCTAATTATCAAATGAATGATTTTAGCTGTTAGTGCTTGTAATACTTCATATCTACACGTAGTATAGTAGTTTTAGTTTGGGTGCATCTTCCTCACGTATATAATATAATGTATGTATGTAAATGTTGTAAAACACTATTTTTTTAAAGAGTAAGTGTGGTGTTTCTGGAACGTTCTTCTCCATAACAAGCTACTTTTCCGTATGGACGGTAGAATCAATTACTACACTGGTGGTTTATTACTTTTAAATTTAATTTTTTGACTTTTAAAAGGGCCGCTTAGTACCCTAATTGAAAAAAAGCAGTTTTGATTAGATTTGATACTTAGCTGTTATGATTTCGTATCTGATGACATTATTGTAACGACTTTCAAATAATACATTTTTTTCTTACCTGTAACCTGTAAGGGATCATTATATAATCCTATTCCAAGCAATGCTCCATTTCCCGACTCAGCGCGTCAACGCACGGATATTACAAATGCAATTATTAGAGACCCAGTTACGTCTACGGAAACCTTAGTAATATGCAATTAGTTCTGGTTTGTTTTTACTTTTATAGCTTTTTTTTCAGCAAAATGGTAGTGCTGGTAATCATGATGTTATTGGCAGAGAGCAACGAGACTCAAAACGGCGAAGGAAAACTTCGTGAGGCAACCGTTGTGTCCTAAAACTAAAATTCAAAGATAGGTATGTAACATCTACCAACCAGCACTGGGCCTGCGTGGTAGATTATGGCCCTAATGATACGGCCATAGAGGAGGTCTGTATCCCAGCAGTGGGCACATCATAGGCTATTACGGTATACGGCATTGTCAAAACGTTTTTCCGACTTAAAAAAAACGAGCGAATCCGCAGGCTAAAAACTAGTTAGCTATCAACCCACGTTCCCAGATCCTGACTACAAGCTAGAAAATTCTCAAAGACAAATAATGAACGGTCACAGAGGAGCAAAGGACCTCTTCCAGAGAGAACCTTTCCTCTCTTCCTCCTTAAGCACCGCAATCACTAAAATTGCATTACCCACAAAAGACTTCAGCATCGTTTGTAATTTCAGTGTGAAAAGAAACCGACATACCTTGTTCTTTCATCTACCACTTTCAAGCTTAGTAAGGATTCAAAGGATGTTTTCAAGTTATTTGTAACTAGATTAAATTCCACTTACTATGTCTAGTTTGTGTTTGAAGCAACTGTAACGAATGGATAATTCAGAACTTACTATCTTGTGCCAGCTGCTTCAGCCGCGTAAAAACTGGTTTCTTATTTCAAGGAAATATTATACAAGGACTATTAGACTATAATCTATCTTTGTGCCAAATTTTATCCAGATCCGTACACCCGTTCTGGCGTGATTGAGTAACAAACAAACACACATCCATCCAAACATTCACATTTATAATATTAATGAGAAATCTACTGAAGGCTTGCTTTACGTATTGTTTATTTTTATTTTAGTTAGATTCGCGCTTGACCACTATCTCACCTGATAGTAAGCGACGATGTGGTCGACGGTGAAGCACACTTGCCTAGAAGTAACCTATTCACTCTTCACTTAAAGACCCCGACCTTTTAGCTATCGGGAAACAGACTCCGGCAGGGAATTCCACTGTTGCTGTTTTTGTATGGTAAGGAGGTTAAACATAATACCCCTTTTTTGCACAGGCGTGTAAAATAAGGTTAAAGTCAATAATTTGGGCAAGTCAGCTATCAGGTGACTTTTGAGCTAGTTTCTGGTGTGTTAAAGCATTTTTGTGTTCGACTATAATACTCACATTGGATTTTCGTATCTCTGAATTGGCTGCAAGACCCTGCGCAGTAGCTATTTTTGTGTCAATGTTAAAAGTGACGATAGCATTGTATAGCTGTCTCTTTCACTCGCTTACGTTTGTCGCATCGCCCTATCTCGTTTTCTCTATGGAGTATACTCGATGACAATCTGTTTCTTGCGCGATCGTTGGCAGAACCAACTTCAGAGACACAAAGGTCCGCTGTGACTATTATACCAACACAAAAATAAATAGTAAAAATAATTCCAGAAATTCAAAATATGAACCTGCATGAACATACAGATACACGCAATCAGAGCGTCAAGCAGGCATCGAACCCTAAACCGCAGCGTTGCGGTCGATTCGACCTGACTACCAAACACGTCGCACACCTCACTTCATGATTGCGTAACATAGACTTTGACATATTGTCTGGGAAATAATGGCTGAGGTATCATAAGGGTACAGATGATAAATCGCTATAACTAAATATTAAAAAATAAAGTCCCCCGCCGCGTTTGTACGCGATAAACAAAACAAACGAACTCTTCAGCTGGCCACATTTCAACTTATTCTTGAAAAAAATGGACCAACTTAAATAGAGCGAAACATAACAAAATTTGTGAAGGAGTCCAACTCATTACCTACAGTTTTACATGACTAGACCATGTCGGCTCAATGCCAAGTCGATTAACGGTTACACCACTTCAAATTAAATCCGTATCCGTAATGGATAAATGGGCAAAATTGACCGCCAACTAACACTTACTTCGGTAAATATCAGCAAAATTTAAAGCACAGAAATATTTTTAATAAATGCTTTATAAAACTACATAGTTTATCTAGTAGTAGACACTCTTTGATCGACAATCTATCGAACACATAATTATGACAAATACCCCGATTCCCGATAGCCCATAACTTTTGAACAGCTGAACCGATTTTCAACAAGCATAGCTAGGAACGCTCTAGCTATGCTGCCAGTCTGCCACAGACAGTTACACAAATACAGAAACACACAGGCACACACGTCAAACTTATAACCCCCTCTTCTTCAAGTTTTGTTAAAAATTAAAATTAAAAAGAGATAAATAATCGCCTTGAAAACCTAAAAGAGACCTTAACAGAATGCAAAACGCTTGTGTAACTTTAGAGCTGCTGGTTGTGATAACTGTCATGGCGTTTGGCAGAACAAAGGCTCGTCGTTGAATGGACATTTACTACCGATCGATCTAGATTGTGTGTAATAATTTTAAAAGTGTGTCTGTTATTTCGACACCCCTAACTTTGTTATTATTTGTATGCTCTTGAGTAAAATGTAGCGAACTAACCACCTTATTATGACATCCTATCGTATTGACATCTACATTGACGAATAAATATGTGATTTAGATTTGACTATCAAGTAGTAGAGTTTTTCCGGTCTTTATAGTTGTATGCTCAGAGTTTCCTTGTGTGATCAAATCAGGAAATGAAGATATCTGCAGGCGAACCAGAGTAACCGACAAAGCCCGAGGAATGTCCAAACTCAAGTGGCAGTGGGCAGGGCACATTGCTCGCTGAACGGATGGTCTGCAGTGGCAAACGCGTACCAGTGGCAGCGTCGGAAGGCCTCCCTCTAGGAGGACCGGTGACGTGGCTGCAGAAACCCGCTGGATGCGAGATACACAGACCACTCGCAGTGACGACACTTGATGTCCAGCAGTGGACGTCTTTCAGCTGAAATGGTGATGATGATGAATGTAGTCATAGGTTAGTCTTTCTCAAAGTCAAAGTCAAATAGTACAATAATCAATTAGATTATAAAATATCGGTTTTGAACAATATTTAGAAGTGTTTATGACTCACAGGTTGAAATATATGAAAGCCAAATTGAAAACACATAAATAAAGGGTTCCAATGTATGGCCATTACCATTAGTATTGGGTTCGTATCGAAAAGGCTCGAAGCACTTCCTATACGCGTTAATATTTACGGTAGCTGCAAATCGGAACATTTATGATCTGTGACACACATAGCTTTGACTTAATTCTACCTCGTTTAAGCCAATAAATTGATCACTAAAAACCTACCTTTGATCAATACCCTAATTTTTGTTGTCACCCGGTTTTCCAACGTTTCGTATTCTTAGAAAGAGCGTGTTCCTTACTATTGAGGTTTTTGCTCAAAATCAACTTGCAATGTCATCATCATCACTTCAGCCGAAAGACGTCCACTGCTGAACATAGGCCTCTCCCAACCGTTGCCACATTGACTGATCCCGAGCGTCTCGCATCCAGCGGATTCCCACAACCCTAACCACTTTCAATGTATATTCAAATAAATACGTAAATTTATAAGTATTTAATTTAAAAAAAAACTATTTCTGTAATTTCCTACCGTTCTTCCACATTTCTGAATTCCGAATCGCCTATCGTTTCCTTTTCAAAGTAACTTGAATAAACTCCCCGAAGGAAATATTAAAGATTAAAAATATCGTTTTCAATACCAAGTTTTCGCTGGAACGGTCTTTTAGAAATTCTGACAATAAGGTGCTCAGACCGACAAACCGTGAATTCATTCAAATACATTCAAGCCAAACGATTTCCAACTCTACCTCAACTTAATAAGATATGACATAGTATTCTAAAACAGCAAAATGAATGTTGCCGCGATGGTATCTCCAAATTGCTTTTACAGTTTCAGCGAAGGAATTCAAACTTTATGACTATTTGAATATGGTAGGTTTGTGAAGTGTTCTTACGGTTGCATGATATTGAATGGGAGCCACAATTGGACGGACGTATTGAGGAGCTCCAGGCAGTCAATGTCGATTGATACTTCAAAGGACACGTTATTGATATCAATGTTACCATTGAGGTTTGTGCTACAGTTGCTAAAGAGGTTGATATGGAATGGATGGCTATTAAAACATCGGTATCTGTCAATTTAAGATGTTGTTTCTAATGAAGATTGGAGTGGTGGTAGCTAGGCTCCCCTCGAATAGAGAGGAGGCATGAGTCCTAGAAATGGGTACACTACCTGAGAGACTGAATATGTCACGGTTGCAAAAAGATTGAAAGCCATTCATTGAGCTGTGGATTAATCTGTGTCCGGAGTCTCTTTGTTTGTAGTCCTTTAAATCCGATTTATGTCCACCTTCTGTATCACCATGGAAACACAGCAGTATCCTCACAATATCTATTGAGGAACCGTTCGATGGTGACGTCAGCAGACGAGCTCACACAGAATATCATAAATCGGACCAAGTAGAACAAGACGGTACCCGTTTAAATGGACAAAAAACCTATTAACTAATGAATATAACTAGTAATATAAAAGTGACTCTTTCCGTATTTTGTATCGATTTTACAGCAATACTATTTGACCAGTTTTCCATCATCAGATTACAAGACGTACGGTGTTGCACTACTGTTACCATTATAGTGGACATCCCACCCGTACGCACAAAACGTTTTGGGAATACTTTCATTGTGCGTAAAGCTAAGTAGTGGAATTCCCTGGAGGAGCCTGGGTTTGTTAATGTGTCACCGTTATTTGGTGGATATCCCTACCATACGCGCAATACGTTTTGGGAATACTTTCATTGTGCTTACAGCTGAGGAGTGGAATTCCCTGCCGGTGTCGGTAAAGACTGCGGCAGTTGGCTATTTTGACGGTTTGCTATTTTGACGCTTTGCTATTTTGACGCTTTGCTATTTTGACGCTATGCTATTTTGACGTTTTGCTATTTATACGCTTTGCTATTTTGACGGATTGCGATTTTGACGAATTTGACCGATTGGAGTTTTTGATCATACTCGACCTAACGCGAACCTGTCCATAATGTTTTGTCCGCGAGCCAAACAATAATGAAAAAAATAATATCGATAAGATTTTCATATACGTATAAGCTTTTACACCCATTCACGTTTCTGCCACGGCTTGTGAACCCGAAATAAATCCCCTTTTCCCAGCGCTATTTGCGTCCGAATCAACACTATTCGAAATTGTTTTGTTTTTCGACTAAAATAGTTCAGTAAATCAGCAGGTTAACAGTGTGTCAACTATTTTGGTAGCGTTCAATGGTGTATACCCTAGTGAGTAGTTTGTACAGAGTTTATTGCAAGGAGAAACGATATTTTTGAGTAAGTTGTATGTAAGAGTTCATGTATATTTAAAGGTTGAATTATATACATTTATGAATTGGTGGGTAATGTTTATTTCTTTTGTGAACAGAAAGCTTTGTTGTTACTTGTCTTGTAATACAGATTTAACAGAGTTCACTTAAATATTGTTGTATCAGAGTAAGAAGTTAATTGATAAACATGTCTTTCAAATAAGTAGTATGTCACGTTTATCCACTTTATAGGGTTCCGTACACGAAAGGTCCAAACGGAGCCCTATTGCTGTCACTCACGTGTCTGGCCGTCTGTCTGTCTGTCTGTCACATGATTTTACTTACTTTTTTTTTAACTTCGCATTGATCTATGAACTTAAAATTTATTGATAATGTTTATTATCTATACCAATATAATAAAGAGGAAAGATTGTTTTGTTTATTTGTACCGAATAGACTACGAAACTACTGGACCGATTTAAAAAAATCTGTCACCTATGGAAAGCTGCATTATTCCCGAGTAACATAGGCATTTTGACCGGAGCGAAGCCGCGGGGGTCAGCTAGTTACGTATATTGTACTAACAAATGCCAATATATTGAAAATCTGATTTTTCTTTGATCTCTCTCTCTCTCTTAGTCGGTCCCTCATGTCTGAGGATCGTGGTCAGCATCAGGGTTACATCTGGAGCGGATGATCTGCCTCCACCGGTTTCTGTCCAGCGCTTCCCTTACGACCGTGTAGAATCTGGAGGACGACGAGTCTTTCACTTGAACGGTCCATCTTGTCGGTCAACGACCGCGCGACCTTTTGCCTTCGGTGTTCCCAATCACAATAAGTCTTTCCAGATTCTCCTCGCCTCTGCGCATTGTGTGGCCGAAATACGAAAGAATGCGCTGCTGGCATATGGTGGACAAGTGAGTTTTTATTCGGAGCTGAGTCCGGATCGATGCATTGGTGCGTTTCGCAGTCCAAGGTACTCTCAGCATTCGCCTCCAGCACCACACATCTCGAATGCATCGATCCTTTGTCTCTCTCGGGCCAGGATTGTCCACGTTTCCACTCCATACAGGAAGATCGGTAATACCAGGGCTCGTACCAATCTGGTCTTGGTTTTGATACCAATTTTTCTTTGATGCGGAACCATAAAAGCGCGAAGTACGACACGCACTTGGCCGGTTTATATTTTGTTGGCCAACTTACACGCTTAATCACTTAATACAATTTAAAAGAGTTTATTTAAGTTTGGACACATATCACACTCAAGTAAACGTCAATATCACACTTTTAAGCGGATTAACACGCTACTATCAAAACAAATTAATATTAACCGGTTTCCAGTTTTAAATCGATCTCTCAAACGTAGTAGTTTACTTATTTGTCTTGCTGATACCCAACGGGACTGGCTGTATGTTTGTGTGTCGCATTATCGAGAACGGATGATCCCACAGAGCACGGAACGCCAAATCGGCAGCTACCGAAGTTGTCAAAAAATAAAAGGCCCGTTTTGACAGCTATAAAAATACTTAATAATAATTAAACTTGATGCTTACGAATGATACTCGTTGTTATAGTGTATGGGTAACATAGTAATTAATAAGGATTATGAATTTGATTTATCAATTTCTTACGTAGGAAGTTATCGCGGCAGGTAAATTGAGAAACGTCAACGGACTAAATTGTATTTCGAGTAGGTGCCAATATCATTCAAATACGACCGGCGATTTTGGCGCGATTATCGTTTTTTTGTCCGTGTTAGACATAACTTTACAAATTAATTACACTATGTTGTACGAATAAAACTCAAAATTTTCTTAAATCAAATAATGATGTATATAAATAAATGGTCTAATGTGACACATATTTTTTCCAAAAATTGACGACTGGCCGTTTTGATGTAATTTTAATTTTAAAATCAGCTACTCAGGGGTATCTGCGCCTTAAACGGTGACACTCACTGACACGATTGGTTTGTACTACTCGGTCAAAATAAGTTTATCACTTGGAACTGTCACGTCACTCTGAAGTTCGACTCACGCTATTGGCGCACGAGGCGAACGGGGGGCGCCGCGCGGGTAGTGGGGAGTGGGGTCGATGACAATCAATGTGCACAGTTATTTTGACCGTGTTGTACTTTGAATTTTGAGAATGCCGTCTCTAAGTGTCCGCCGAGACGTCTTGTTGCTCTGTGACAATAAATACTCTTTCATCCTTTTTCATTCTGTGGCTGATCGCATTTGACAGTTTTGTAATCCATGACAGATGTCGGATTGATTTAAGAGAAACATTCTCTGCCTTATACGGGAATGATTTAATGGGACCATAGCACTAATTGTGCCTATATTTGGTGCATTTGTAAGATATTTGGAGCGGTATCTATATTTCTGAATGCAGTTATTGGTATTGGAAATTGGTTAGTTTTAGACCACACGCCTTTAGTTATGAAATACATATTTGACATGGTATTGTGAGCCCTCTAAACATGTTCTGGATTCTTCTTATTTAAACTCAAATTATAAAAAGGTATTTTAGAGATGGAAGTTCTGACCCGATTTCGAGTATTCTTTGATCATTTAATTAACTACACTGTTTCCAAGTCTACTTTTAAATAGGAAAATACTTTTACAATGCATGTCCTCGAAAAGAGCGGTTTTCCAAGCAGCCAAACTGCGGAAGGTGTCACTTTTTTTCACTAGTGCTTTTTACTTTCCTGTACTTTTTTTAATTTTTAACTCCGACGTCAGCCCGACGCATAGAGTTTTTATTATTTGAGAAAAGTTTAAAAAATGAGTTATGTACAGATTATCATTCATATAAAAGGTAAAATAAAACTAATACTTTATTTTAGGCGTTTTTAATTACTCTCGATTTAGATTTTGATCAATAAATTAATTTTAAATATTCATTAAATATGTTTGGCAGAACGTATATTTTGCTCGTGCCTTATTGCGTTACGATGTGACAGCTATTCGCACATGCGCAGTAGATATGCCCGAGGAACGATTAGTTAATCTGTGGATATGCTGAACGCGCTTGAATAAGCCCGCCATTTTATTAATTTCATTTTATTAATTTATTTATTTAGTCGCACAATGCATAGTGAAATGTTGTATGATACACGTACGTAAGATGATTTCCGGCTTGTGTCGATTTATCCACTCACTCGCTTCGCTCGCTCGTGAATAAAAATGCCACTCATCGGAAATCACCTACCTTCCGCACTTGTAGCATAAATAACTATTTTTTACCGGTCCTTATGGCGTAAACTCCGGGAACGAAGCCGCGGGAAAATAGTAGTAGGTATGTAGAAAGGTGGTCGAACTCAACCACCTAAAGTAAATAAGAAGAAGAAAGTATCTACTTTCATAAAGACACAAGCTATGTCATTTGACTAGGAAAGTTACATAATCCGATAAAAAAATACTTACTAAAATGTTATTTAAAATAATTGAAAAAATCAAAAATCCCGACTGTTTAAGAAGCGAACTAAAAAGACGTAAACAAGAAGAAAATCATGCTGTGCATCAAAACCAGATGTTGGTATTGGTCAGCCAGCTAGCGAATATGTAACCTCCAACTGCACAGCATGATTTTCTTCTTGTTTACGACTTTTTAGTTCGCTTCTTAAGCAGTCGGGTTTTTGCAATGATATTCAAATAAACAGATATGTTATAAGCGAATAGGACACAATTGTGACCTTTTATTTTTTCCTAATATTCTGATATTTGGAAGTTAGAAAAAGAAAAAAAACAATAATGTTTGTTTACATTCAAACACTAGCTGTCTCTTTTTTTCTTGATGGTTTTATTAAGCCATTCCTTTCGACTTGTAGTGAAATGTCAGATGAATGAAAAGTGTGTATGTGTGCTGCCGCTGCTGCGCGGAACACTTTTTTAATTGTTTTGTGAGTGTATAACGTATCTGTTTATTTGAATATTATTGGGTTATTAATTTTTTGAATTAACTTTTTTTACTTATACTATGCTAGTATTATACTATCTGTGCTTATACTTATTTTTTAATTACAAACCTGCTAATCACGTAGCTACTTCTAATATCTATATTTATCCATTTCTGTTTCCGATTAGATAATTACGAAACAGTTACTGTTGATCCCATAACGGGACGCCGACTCGTGACGATCGAGTCGGCGTAATCGATATTTTTAAGTAGTAAGTATCAATTTCTCTTGATCTCGATTTTTATTTATTCGTTGTTTTTTTTTGTTTTTTTTTAATGCTTCATGGGAAGTGAAGGGCTAATAGGTCAATTTAGAAAGCCTGTTTTTTCGACAGATTAGTAAAAAACTGATGAAAAGTTTTTGTAATGATAAATGATTTTATTTCTGTAAGTTGGTTTGTACAAACACTTTTACATGTGGGTCATATTTTTTTAAATCAGATGTGGCCGGCGTTTCCTATCCGACTACTCTGAGAAGAAAGGCCGAAACAAACTCAGAGGTCACAGTCTCTTTTAAAGTCCAGACAAATCATTGGTTAGATCATGTGTAGACCATGTAGATTGATGTCTGAAATGGTCTTTTGAGGAAAGAAACAGCCAGATTGAGTGGACCTGTCCAGTCAGTGCACGCATTTGTCAATAACCGTGAAGCTCAACTCAGAATTTAACTTATGTATACTGGAATAATAAAAATATGTTAACTCTCGCTTTGGAAGATTGTAATGATGTTTTGGACCAGCACTTAAAGAAAAATCTACAAGAGCTCACCAAAACCATAGATATAAACCACATCATCCATCATCCAAAAAACTATCTCGTTACCAAATTACATCAAAAGTCAAACCAACCCATACATAACCAGATATGAATTAAAAGAAATTCCTTCACTAATTGATGTTCAATGCTCATTCGGTTCTAAAACCATCGCTAAACACACACAGATAAATTTTCCTTTAATCTTACAAGCGACCATAAATCAACGCAGATGAACTTACTAACTCCATACACCACTAAATTCTTATTAGTAATCCATTGATCATTATTTAACGACCTCTCCTTAACTTTTTCTAAGTAATACAGCAATGAACTTAAAATAATTCGATACGGTGTTGCTACGTGAACTGACAATCCTGTGACGTCACGCGTTGTTCGAAATTCGAATCGCTTTGTCCGTGAAATAAATGAAGCTTTCTTATTCGAAATGTTATCTTATTTGTTTGTAGTTAAGGTATGTTTTAGGTTTAAATGGTTTCGGTTCATTGCGTAATAGGGATGTCAAATGCAAGACTTTGATGATGGGAACAAGAGCTTCATAGTTTAATTAAAATGACAGAATTGATTTATGGCAATTTATGCCGTTAAAACGATTTGTCAACAGGCTCCTTGATAACTAGATTAAGTAGAACTAATTTAAATTTTACTGCTTTGTTTATTTTTCTTTCTCTTTTTATATATAATCTGGTTAAAGGCAATAGGCACGCAAATATTTACATGGAACTGAAACAAGGAATATTCTAATATCAGTCTCAGACTGTCAAAAAAAACTTTTTGTCAGTACCTAATTGTTCCTGATATGATATTACATCCTGAATTAGAACTTTTTTTTGTTTATTTACTTCTGTGTATTGGCTTTGTGATTCAATGTGAGTGTAGGTACTAGACACCATTTCCTAACTCTTTGGTGAACACAGGATCTGAATAAATTTTGAGAAAAATGTTCTTGTTTTTCATCAGAACGTAATGAAATACGAGTAGCCGATGACACGGAAACTTTGCACAAAGAAACATTACGTCACAAAAGTCGGATATTTTTATCCGTCGCGTTCCTATTTCGGATACTGTCCAACGAGACGGATCCAATATATTTACGTACCCAATTTGGTCGAGTTTGTGTATCTAAACTTATTTCTGGAACCTTTTTGGTATTCATATTATTTTTATAAGACTTTCGTATCTTTTGTTTTGCAGGTAGGTAAACGACCGATATGTCTTGACCTGGCAAATGAAGTAATATTATCATGAGATTACACACGAGTACTATCATCTGGAATATAATAAATAATGAAAAAAAAACATAAAATTATTATACGCAGAAGAGTCCAATTATCTTCTAATATGGCCATATGTATGTCACTAACTGGCTACTGAGTAATTCCTATTGGAAAAATCCAATAATACTGGCCTACCACTAGACAAACCAATCGAAAAAGTGGTTTTCGGTCACAGCTGTACAAAACAAAAATATTAAAAAAAATTAAAAAATCTAATTTATTATTTTTTTAAATATCTAAAAAGAAACTAATAATCCAATCTAATATCTTATCTGTTGCAGTAGATTACCAGAAAAAGGTTCAACCTCACCCTCGTCTCAATACACCAATAACAGCATCGTTTAAAAACTCTATAACGACTTTTAAAGTAGTCTACCAGAAGCATCTCTATTCCCAAACCGTTTCTTTTTTGACACCAAACAAAATGTAAAACACGTTTAGTTTTCACAATACTAAAACTAACATCACTACTCACTACTATAATTCCCCAAGGTATCTATAATGGCGTCGGAACACTCGTAAAAGTATTTCCAAATATAAAACCTAATAAGGTGAGTATAGACTAGCTAAAGCATAACGATTTAATGTGACGTTCTTACAAATGGTACAATACAGACAAAAGCTCAGATTCCAAAAGCATTTCCATGTAATGTAACGTTCCCACGAATGGTTGACGCTGCGTTTGACGTAATTCTCAGGATAACCTGTAAAAAATTTCTACCTTCCGTTAATTTTTTAAATGTCGGATGTCACCCTTGCTTGATTGAGCAAAGGCACGAGCTCGTTGGTTTTTAAAATCAGGTTGTAACAAAACATCGCCATCGACACAAACCACATTCGAAGTGCGGTTAAAAACGGCGAATATTCGATGTTCTGTTATAAGTAAATGCTCTATAGTCTATACTCCCCTTTATAAAACGGGTCCATTGAGCGATGCTTCATAAAAGTCATATTTTACGAGCCAACTTATGCATATAACAGCAGTGCCGATGGATGGATGGGAGAACTGATGGCTGGCACGAGGGAGGAATTGGAAGGGTTAAGGCGGCAAAAATACTATTTTGAAAGCAGTTGTTTTTGTTTTTTTTACCATCTTCAAAAGGTGATAGCAATTTTTCGCTTATGTCTCACTAATATCAGCATTACCTAGCTCGAGCAAATGCACGAGCTCGTTAGCTTTTAAAATCAGGTTGTAACAAAACATCAACATCGACATAAATCACATACAAAGTGCGGTTCAAAACGGCGAATGCTCGATGTTTTGTTACAAGTAAATGCTCTATAGTCTATACTCCCCTTTATAAGACGGGTCCATTGAGCAATGCTTCATAAACGTCATATTTTACGAGCCAAGTTATGCATATGACAGCAGTGCCGATGGATGGATGGGAGAACTGATGGCTGGCACGAGGGAGGAATTGGAAGGGTTAAGACACCAAAAATACTAGGTATTTTAAAAGTATGCCGTCATCTTCAAAAGATGGCGGCAATTTTTCGTTCAGTCTTACTAATGTCAACATAGCAACAGACTAGGTATACAAATCTGAGCAAGACCTGAATCTAAATCCTTCCTTGCGGCCTTTTTGGCGCAGCCGTGAGGCACGCTTTCCTGCTAATTTCTTACGTCAGACTTTACACTTTTTTGAAACGAAGTTCCTTATCGCGCGTTGCAAAAGGGGGCTAGACGGAAAAAATTAAGACCAAAAGTTGTAACGACACTTTTTACTATAGTTGTAAGCCGTGCGGTGTGATCGAAAAAAACAATAAAATAATAACAATAATGAATCCTGACAGTGTTTCAAAAATATCCATATTTATTATGTACATTTTTTTTTAATGAAGTGTACGAAAGAATAGACAGACAGAGTGCATATATATATATATATATAAATATATATATATGTGAGTGTGTGTATCTATATGTAACTAAAACTTCGTTCCATCCGGGTGTCCCTTGACACCTCTCAAGTTTTTTTATTTGTTTGTATTTTACCAGATGTATAATATTATGTTGTGTGTCTTTAGTCTGTGCTAAATAAATGTATTTTCTTTCTTTCTTTTTTTTCAAATTAGTGGCAAAATTAGACTAAAACGTATCCATGAGAATTTATAGTGTCTAACTAAATAGGTTCCGCTCCGATCTCTAGAAGTGAAGTTAAGTCAAATTAAATGGGATCGACATCCACATGAGATACCTCAGTTTGTCTGGTCTTCAGCTGGCCAAAATTATATACTATGTAAAGTTAAACTCTCACCAACAGCTTTAAATATAAATGAAGACCGTAAAAACATTCGGGGAGCCCGCGCTGAACAATTAAACTCAATTGAAACAAGACAGTGCGCCGCTATGAATATAATTACTACTGGTCATCTGCATTAATGTGCCCCAGGGTTATCGTGACGAATTTGGATGTTTATTAGTACAATTACTTTATTGCAGGAAACGATGTGGCAGCTTGGAAAACATGGAATTTTAAATTAAGGCGGTACCCCGAGCAAAATGCCACGCAAGCCGTTTTTTGTGCTGTTTTTAGAAGCTATCTACTCGTTATTTAAAAAGAAATATCAATTAATAAAAATACATTAAATTTCTACATAATATTGATTCTAAAATGGTAGATTTAGTTTTTTTTTAAATGTGGTATATATTTCACTAATCTCCTTCCAAAAAAACATAAAAATGAGAAATAATTATCGATATTATGCATCTCCTCGTAAAGTATTCATTAATTATTTTTGGTACTAACACTAATGGATAAACAATTTAATAACGAACATTTGTGTAGATTTATTTTTTTCAAAAGACCAAAATTCGATTTTATAAAGATTTTATTCTAAAATCTGGGCGTATTCACTAATGTAATTCATGCGCCACCAGTGCCGCTAGACCAATAGGAAAGCTCATATCTCATGCCGATTTTTTGGTCAGGGTACCGTCTTAACGCATACCTTAACGCTTAACTTCAAGCATACTTTCCTATGTCTGTATGTTGGTAGCCCAGTGACAAAGATTACTCTCTTGCTTGAACCTACGACGTTTCAAATCCGGGTAAGTACCAATGACATTTTCATCAGTTGAAGCACGTGTACTATCGAAAACTTTTCGTAATAACTACATTCAGTCCGAAACTCAGAATTGTGACCGACCACGCGCAATTATAGCTTGCATATTTTTTATCTAATCTCGCTATTAGCCTCCTTCTTACTAATATTGCTGAAACAGAAATCATAACGCTTTCAGTAACACGATTAAAAAAAGGGGAATTTTTAACTGCACCTCTATTTAGAAATTTAAGCAAACAAAATATCTCCACTAATAACCTACTGCAAAACAATATTACTCACCGTAAAACAAAAATACTGATTTGCACACAAATTATTCAATTAAATATAAAATAAATGTGAATTAGTCCAAGAGCGAGCGAAGCGAGCTCGGGAGCTTAGGGCACCCCGACACGGATAGGTTAGGTTCGAAGGAGATGACGGGAGCTGAAGTGAGCGAGCAAAGCGAGCGAACTCAGCTCCCGTCATCTCCTTCATGTTAGGTTACTTTAGACCCTGCAGACAGAAATAGGAGCCCTGCGCAGCGGGGCTCCGTCGACTTTGTTTCGTTTCCCCCCCTCCCTTAAAACTTAAATATTTTGTTGCACTCGAAGAATTATTAGATTTACTTTTAGTTAACAGATAGTTATTCAGTAAAACAGTTAAGCTTTAAAGATCTAGCAGTATAGTATAATTCATTTATTTGATGAGCAAATTTAGTGTGCAATTCAGTATTTTTGGTAGTAATTTCGAATATTTTGATTAAAAAAAGGGGAATTACAGTTAAAGTATTAAATACCACCCTTAAAAAAATACCTAAAATATATTCCAACAATTCAGACAACCCTGAACTCGGCAATGGCGGAATGTAAACCGCTCTTCATAGCAATATCTGAAGGGCTCTTGTTCCGACTACCTTTGATAAAAACTATCTTTGTTCACTGTTACGATTTCATTTAGTTTTATTGATATTTCATTTGATAACAGTATTTTACGTCGGTAGTTCCAATTTGTTGGTAAAGTTGGTCGTATAATAAAGTTTTAGAGGCGAATCTAAAGATAAAATCCCTTTGAATGATTTCCAATATCAATTAATATTGATAGAACATTTTGTAATGTAGATCATTTAATTTAAGAAAAATAATATGTTAGACACTTTATATACGATGGTATACACCACACTGGACGCACACCGCACTGTGTTTTAATGAAGTAGGTATGTTACTTGTGTCACTTTTATTTGTATTATGTTGTTTTTTCTTCTTCTTTTTTTGTATTTTGGCACCTTTTTTTTTTCCAAATACCCACATGTATGTGATTTTGTGTGTTGTGCTGTGTCTTTTGTGTGCACTGAATAAATGGTTTATCTATCTATCTATCTCTCGGAAGAAAAATATATATATGAATGGAGGTGAATATTAAGGTGACGACAAAGAGAGATGTATGAAGAAGAAAATTAGAAGACAATATGCAGCGAAGACCCCAAATACTCTATCTCAGTATATTTGGAGTCTTCGCATATTCTGGCATATTTCTTTTGCTTCAGCAGAAGATGATGATGATACCGCTTGAAAGAAGCAGATTAAAAGAAAGGTGGATGGCTAGAATGATAAATGATTTTATTTCTGTAAGTTGGTCTGTACAAACGCTTTTACATGTCTAACATATTTTTTTTAAAGCTAGATGAGGTCGGCGTTTCCTATCTGTATACTCTGAGAAGAAAGGCCGAAACAAACTCAGAGGTCACAGTCTCTTTTAAAGTCCTGACAAAATCTTGGTTCGATCATGTGAAGTCCAGACCAGAATACAGCCAACAAACAATTCTGACCATAAAATAACAGTAACATATTCGAACATGAATTCATTATTCTTATCACCAACAGCACCAATTGACATTTATAAAATAATTACGACTCTGAAAAATACGAATAGCTCTGGCTTTGACGACATTGAAACTAAGATAATAAAAAGCGTAGCTGTTGAAATTTCACCGGTTTTTAGCTTTATTACAAACCTATGTATAGAACATGGTGTTTTTCCCGAAGACTTAAAACTGTCCGTAATAAAACCACTACTTAAAAAGGATGATCCTCAAAATATACAAAACTACAGACCCATTGCTCTTCTTTCGATATTTTCCAAAATAATTGAAAAGGTTATTTATAACAGTATATACATGTTCCTTGAAAAAAATGGCATTTTAGCTAAGGAGCAGTATGGTTTTAGAAAGTGTAAAAACATAAACATGGCCATTTATGAATTGATCAACGAAATAGTTACAAATATGGACCAAAAAATACCTGTAACAGCCTTATTTATGGATATGACTAAGGCTTTCGATTTTGTTGACTATGAAATCCTTTTAAATAAGCTATATAAGTATGGCATTAGGGGCAAAGTTTTAGACTTAATAAAGTCGTACCTTACTGGCAGAAAACAGGTAACTTGTATTTCAGCAGTCGATGTTCAAACTAAAACTGAAATTAATTACCAATCGAGAGAGAGACACATTTACTATGGTGTGCCTCAGGGAAGTGTGCTTGGCCCTTTATTATTTTTATGCTATATAAATGACCTTCCGAAAACCATACCACATCCTATGACCCTATTTGCTGATGACTGTACTATAGTATTTTCTGGTGAAAATATTGATTCACATGAAAACGACATAAACAGTAGCTTAAGTCTAATAATTCAATGGCTAAATAATAACAACTTACAGATTAATCTTAATAAAACTCAAATAATGACATTTAAACAAAGAACTAGTTCTAAAATTCTTGACATTAATTATGACCAAAATAAGATTATTAAAACGGAACGAACCAAATTTCTAGGTATTTGGCTAGACGAAAGCATGACATGGAAAACACACATGGAGACTATGATAAAAAAAATTCATCAATTTTGCTATGCCTTACACAATTTGAATAAGGTTGTAAATCGTAATACTGTCCTTACTGCATATCATGCATATGTCTCCTCAAC
Source organism: Orthosia gothica (assembly GCA_949775005.1). Classification (NCBI taxonomy): domain Eukaryota; kingdom Metazoa; phylum Arthropoda; class Insecta; order Lepidoptera; family Noctuidae; genus Orthosia; species Orthosia gothica. The sequence continues at coordinate 8,535,442 of OX459062.1, read as the reverse complement.
TCTTCGTTACGGCATAATATTTTGGGGCAACTCTACCAACAGAGAAATGGCATTTAAAGCCCAAAAACAATGTCTTCGAGCGACATGTTTGTTAAAAACCACCGAAAGTTGCAAACCATTTTTCGTTAGTTTGAAAATACTTACGCTTCTATCCCTCTATATTTATGAAACATCAATATTTATTAAGGAGAATCTGTCTAAATTTGAGAAACTTAATACTAGACGTCACCAAAGCATACTAAAGTCAAAAAAACACAGTACTGCACTTTTCTCGAAGAGTTGTCTTGGCATGGGTCCAAAGATTTATAATAAACTACCAAAAACTTTAAAAAGCATGACCAATATAAACCATTTTAAATCGCAATTAAAGAAATTATTGATTGAAAAGGCTTACTACTCTATCAATGAGTTTTTAGATGATAGAACCATAAAATAAAAAATGTCCGATCCACTTGTTATTCTATCTTGTTTGTTTGGTTTGTCGTTTTATTTTCATTTTTACACCTACTTTGTACGCCTTGCAAGGCAAAACATAGTGATACAACACAAATTTTATACCATGTACCATATTACCTATGTTAAACAAATAAAATACTTTGACTTTGACTTTGACTTTGACCATGTAGACTGATGTCTGAAATGGTCTTTTGAGGAAAGAACCAGCCAGATTGAGTGGACCTGTCCAGTCAGTGCACGCATTTGTCAATAACCGAGCAGCTCAACTCAGAATTTAAGGAGCTCAACGATTCGACGAACAATACCAAAGAAAGGACATTCGGGTAGGCAATTAAGAGACATTCGGTAGAAAGAAAGTGAATCCTCATATGAAGCCTAAAGAGATCTATGGAAGACGACGTACTACACCGATTACAAACAAAATCGGATAAAGGCAGGAAGGTTAAGGAGACCAAAAACATGCTCCAACTTACCCACTCTTTACCGCTACTTTTCTGAACCCTATATTATCAGAACTACAACAAAACAAAGGCCCCTTAATCAATTAATCGCAGCATAACAGTGTTACAATTAGCCCGGTGACACGGATACGATTCCGTCAGCCGTTCGCGTGACCCAGTTGTGAGTTTGTGACCGTCCTATGACCTGCGTGTTACAGGATTACGGAAATGACTTGCTATTGACCGCTGCTCTCCTGGTACCCAAATGTTTTTTATTGTGTGTTGTTAAGCGCGGTTTATGTCATTTGCTTGGGGTTTGGTGGATGGTTAATTTTAATTAGCTTTCTACTCTATTATTCGTGCTATTTACACATAGCGATATGGTGTGTATAATTGAAACTCGCTCCTATTGGCTGCTGCTCTCCTGGTACCCAAATGTTTTTATTGTGTGTTGTTAAGCGCGGTTTTTGTCATTTGCTTGGGGTTTGGTGGATGGTTAATTTTAATTAGCTTTCTACTCTATTATTCGTGCTATTTAAACATAGCGATATGATGTGTATAATTGAAACTCGCTCCTATTGGCCGCTGCTCTCCTGGTACCCAAATGTTTTTATTGTGTTGCAAAATGCGGTTTTTAAGACATTTTCTTGGGGTGTGGTGGATGCTTAATTTTAATTAGCCCTTTCTTTAGGTTTCTGCTACTCATTTGAAAATATACCTATCTGGTGGTGAATAGAAAATTTTCACTCCTATTGACCGATGTGATCCTGGTACCTACATTTTTATATTGTGTGTTGGTAAGTGAGTTTTATTACATTTGGTTTGGGTGTGGTGACTTGGGTGATTTATAAAAAAAATCTTATTTCTTTTGGTACGGTCTGTTAGTCCAAGGCGCATGATAACAAAATCGGGCAATTTCTGACATATGCACAGTCGCATATATAAAATTTTGGTTAATTGTTTGAGTGTGTTGAAAAACAGCAGCTGCCTGACTTCGCCCAATGCTGGACGTAGGCATGTTTTTTCTTGTGCTTTAGATACACGTGGGCAGTCTCTCGGCTCCATAACGATCTTGCCTTCGGCTCGGGCGACACACAAACCAAAATAAATTTAAAGCACCTTTTACACACAAAAAAACACTTCCTGAAGAATAAACCCGAAAACTCATGAAATAGCTACTCCTTAGGTATATCTACATTGCCAAAAATATCTCGGATACAGCCTCCAAACTTCGCTTTTAACCAAATCTAAATTGAAAATGTTCCTATAGTCATTCAACAATGCAAACACACCAGGGTTTGAATGTTACAAACTTTTTTTATGTTACCAGTTCATTTGTGGAACCCAATAATGGGAAAAGTTGCCACAGTGAACGAATTAATTAAAGTCGGGGTAGAAAACTTCTGAAAAAAAAACATTTTATTAAGGCCTTCCAGTTTTTTCAGAAGGTAAGTCAATTGTGACGACGCTTGAGGAAGGAATATGACTAGCAGTGGACGTCTTTTGGGTAAAATTATGATGATGCTGATTTTAATTTGATTAGACAGATTAAGTAACTACTATAATACTACTAAATACTTTATAACAAAATTAACAGGAAAATATACATATACCCAAAAAAATACTGTGACTGTAAAAAAACTTTAATAAATTGGATAAAATCACTAACCTATGATGGCACGGAGGCAATTTTGGAACACATTAGATAAATAAGCAGCAATAATAATCACACACTACACCACCCACACCTATATATCTCTAACATCAAATGCACAACACGTACACATATCACACGCATATAAGTAAAATAATGCAAAAAAAAAAAAAAACTATGACACACTAATACAGACATACATCACTAATTCAGTATCACCACTCTGACACACACGCAACATAACACTACTATCCATAATACACAACAATGACCATACATAACATTGAGCACACACTTGCAAGCAAGATTTTCATTAAATGGTAACTTATTTAATTAGTAAATTCTGTAATGTATGTATATCATATTTCTGTATCTGTAAATACCTAGTTTTCTAAATTTGTATTGCTTTGCTATGGAAGAGCGGAGCTTCTCAACATAGGCATTACTTGCTTAAAGGGAAGCTTCAAACACTAAACACTATTTTGTAAACTTATAATAAACTATTTTGTATTTGTATTGTAAATCCAAATTCGCTGTTGCGTGTATTTTAAATAGCTTGGAGATATAGATTAAAATTGGCTATAACGATAGAGAAGCAAAAAGATCGATAATATTTATATTTATAAAGATGGAAACCTCAGTAAGTATTGCTTGGTATACAGGTAAATCGAATGCAAAGGATTCCTCTTTTAATAGAAACATCAAGGCAACTAGTCTGATATTCCCTAATGATATGCACAATCTTCTCAACTTTACTTTACCGAGTTTCCTTTGAAAGCGGTCTTTGCAATATATAGGTGTACCAGAATCTCATGGCATTTTTTATTTTTTTTAAATTGTGATTTTCATATGGCAATGTCAATTGTCACCTGTCGAATCAAAGTACTTGATGTGTCAACCGCTGCTGAAATTTTTTGATATTATCTTTAAAGTTTGTTATTTTTGTGAAAATGTCGAAAAACCCACTTCGATCTCATGCGAGACATATTGTTTTCAATGTGTATCATAAAATAAGGGAAGAAGAAGGCGTAAATCAAACTCAATCTTTGATTTTAAAGTGCGTCGTAGAGTGGACCGGTAAGTTGGACTTGACTTGTTTTGATACTTTTAGTTTAATTTATATTTTTCTTACTTAATTTTAATTTCTTTCCATTACTATTATATGGTAAATCGTAGGTCAGGGCACATCGAATGATGGCCGGAAGGAAATGGCAACAGTAATGTAACTGTTACTAATTCTTCGACAAGATATTGATTTTAACGGAGATTGAGAATCGTTGACGTAAGAAAAATATTAAGTAATAATCTGCGCCCTGCAGTGGGACGTGTATATAGACGGGAGTTTTTGGCAGGATTTTGTCGAGTGAAGTTCAGTGGCTGTTAATATTATTTGCAAATTGATTCCTAGTGGATGTTGTGATATATTATTGGTGTAGTTTTGTGTCTCAACTGTCTCCGCAACTGGACAATTTGTAAAATCATTGACAAAAGCGATCTCGGGATAGTGGAGCGGTGTATTTTATTGTAGTATTGACTGCCTCTGCAAAGCTTACTGGGAAGACTGACTCGATACAATTTGCTGCCAAATACTCCAAAAAACATTAGAATCTGTTACATCCGCATTCTAATGCATACTAAAGAATAAATATAAGATCCAAAACTCTTTCCAAAGACGTGGCTAAAAGGTCCTAGCAACCAGGCCATAAAACTTACATAAAAAAAATATATATAGACTGATGATGATGAATGACTTTAAGTAACATGATACATTTTATTATTTTTTACAGACTTTATACATAAAGAGATTGGTTTTGAATATGTAAAATGCCAATGAAAAATAACCATTTTGATGGAGAGAGATGACATAAAACTACAAAGATACAAGTTTTTGAAATGCCAGTGGAGTTCATGGAATCATATTCTAGTTTTCTAGTTCTGAATGAGGTTTTAAGTTATTAGTATGATTTAAATGCTAAATAATAAATTAGTACATAAATTAATATTCAATTGATTTATTTTTCCTATGTTATGAACACGATGTATAACAACATTATTCATACACATACCTATAATACTCATAGTGGATCTTTGTGTCTCTGAATTGGTTGCAAGACCCCGCGCAGTAGCTATTTTTGTGTCAATGTTGAAGGTGAAGATAGCATTGTATAACTGTCTCTTTCACTCGCTTAAGTATGTCACATAAGCTTACGGAGTTTCTTGTGCATTCTTCTCCATAACAAGCTACTTTCCGAATGCACGGTAGAATCAACTTTTATTTCATGTAAATTTAAATTGTGACATTCAAAAGTGCCGCTTGGTGGCCCAGTTGAAATAAATATCTTTTGTCTTTTTTGTCATCGTCCTATCTCGCTTACTCTATGCAGTATACTCGATGACAAACTGTTTCTTACGCAATGGTTGGCAGGACCAAGTTCAAAGACACAAAGATCCGTTGTGACTACTATAATATAGGTACCTCATGTTCATTAATACTAAAGACATAAATAAAAATTAAACAGTATCAAGATCGTTTGATCCAATTTCCCCAGTATTGCATACAACAAATTTCCCTTTTTGCCATGAGATTCTGGTAGACCTATACCTGAGAAATAGATAGGAAATATTTTTAAGGGGTAACTGATATTTCCTGAATAGGGAAAACTTTGATAGGGACTAATTTAATTCTACTAGCGTTAGTGTAGCGTGCAATTCGAGAATTATCCCACGGGAATGTATTATACCGGGATAAAAATAATCCTCTGTCATAATACAGGCTATAATCTATCCGTTTTCCAAAATTCATCCAAATCGGTTGAGACGTTGAGGTGAGGATTTCCGAACATACTAGCTTTCACATTTTTAATAAGATTATAGGCAAGTAGGAGTGGATATGCTCGAAGTTTCCTTGCGTGATCGCATCAGGAATGAGGATATTCGCAAGAGAACCGAAGTTACCGACATAGCCCGAAGAATTGCGAAACTTATTGGCAGTGGGCAGGGCACATTGCTCGCAGAATGTATGGCAGATGGGGCCGAAAAGTTCTGGAATAGCGAGCGAGAACCGGAAGACGATGCGTTGGAAGGCTATCCACTAGGTGGGCCGATGATCTGGTTAAGGTTGCAGATGCGAGACACACGGGATCGGTCAATGTGGCGACGCCTGGGGATGCCTATGTCCAGCAGTGGATGTCTTTCGACTAGAATGATGAATAATGAGGAGAGGACAGGATTTCTAGAATCATCTTCACATCTGCTTGCGTGACACCTAATAAGAACAAAAAGATTATTCGATTTTCATCTCTAATTAGTTAAGGCTTACAAAACAAATGGTCAACTAAAAAAGTTTTCAAAAACTAGTCCGTACATTTAAATTGGTCCTTCAATGCTAAAGAATGTTCGGATGGAAAGAATCCGTAGCGCGCGTTTCATGAACTGGCACTACCGATCCAACTTCTGCGAAACACGGCGAGTAATTACGAATGGAAAACTTATAGTTTTCAAGATGACAAAATCTGAACACAGTAAAGTTAAACAGTACCTCATAGAGTCCCAAGAACTTAAGGGCCTCACTAGGCATTAGTCTTGTTTAAAAGTAGCAAAGATGCTTAAGGCACCCGCAAACAGGCACGACCCGACAATGCGACACCCCTTTGCTTCTTAAATAAATTATTTAAAAAAAAAAACCGACTGCTTTAATGAAAATCATGCTGTGCAGTCGGAGTTTACATGTTCGAGAGCTGGCTGACCAAAACCAGATATATCCACCGACTACACAGCATGATTTTCTTCTTGTTTACGTCTTTTTAGTTCGCTTTTAAGCAGTCGGGTTTTTTGCTATTTTTAAATATATTTTTTACTTACAATTTTTTAGTTTTCTTTTTAAGAGTTAGGTACATTTAAACATATAGGTGTTATATTTTCGTAATCACCTCTTAAAACCCTTCATCTTGATACCCACGATGGGTTAGGCAGAAAAAAAATATTTTGGCCAACACAATATGGCGCCCCAAATCCGCCACACTCGCATCGATTGACGTAAGAATCAACAAAATCGGCCAACGCGTTTGGTCTCTAGAACGCCTCATAGGAACAAAAAAAATTCATACATACATAGACTGATAAACACATTACCCTTCTTCGGCAATTATCGGCGATTGATCGGCGGTATGTAATTTTTTTTTCAACAAGATAATGTAACCAAATACTTGTGAAACACATTTTTTTTTAAAGAGTATGTGTGGAGTTTCTTGTCCATTCTTCTCCACAACAAGCTACATTTCCGAATGGACGGTAGAATCAATTACCCCCAGTTTCCCAGCTCGGAGTTGTCGGGGGGTTGGTGTGTCGGGTTGTCGGGCGCGCGTTGTCTGCTGTGATTGGTTGAATGAATTTTCAACAGCCAATCGCAGCGGATAGCGCTTGCTTGGCGGTTTGTCGCATTGGTTCTCCGATGATTTTGGGCTGGGAAACTGGAGGTTAGTATTAGAGTCAATTTTTTTTTTGACTTTCGAAAGTGCCGCTTAATGGCCTAATTGAATAAATACATTTTGATTTTGATTTTGGCAGTCGGGTAAAAAAAATATCCGTAGTACAACAATATCTTTTAAAATTTGTCTTCGCAACGTTGCAACAATGTCACGTCGTGTACTCGTGTCTACATGTAGATGCAAGTTAAAAGCATTGATAAAGTCTTCAAAAACAAGGAGCATTTTCTCCGGTATCGCGACAGGACTGCACCTAATTTACGGCCGTATGTCGCTACAGTAAAACAGACATAAACTTAACCGAGTAACACTTGTAAACTATTAGTTATGTCTGTGAGTGAACTCTAATAGCTTCAGACGCCATTTTTAGTAACGCGTCCAGTAAAAATACTCATTCTCAGAAGAATTTCGGGAATGGATTACTAACTGTGTGTATTTTTAGAAAGCTGCGACTACTTTTTTGTTTGTTTTGCTATTTTGGGCGGAGTCGTCTCTATTAGATGGTGACTAAAACTAAACTGTGTTCAATAAAACAACATAATAAAAAATATCTTATATAATGGAATACCTTTAAACGAACAATTCTTGTATATACATAGTCTGAATCTCGGAAACGGAGACAACAATTTTCATGAAATTCGGGGGGTTTCAGGGGTGATAAATTGATCTAGCTAGGTTTCATTTTAAGAAAACGTCGTTTTCTCTATTTTCACCCGAGCAGATCTCGGTCGCCCAGGTACTAGTCTTTATTGGACACCTTAATCAAACATTATTTGCTTGCTCAATGTTTTTAAAAGTTAACAAAGTCTAAAGGGTCCAACAGAGAGGAGCGACGCGACTCTGCTACAACGGTGCGGTAACGCATTTTCATATTATTTTCTAAAATTGCTCTACAAATAGAACAAATTCTATTAAAAAGCATAATATGTCGCATCAGGTTATTTTTTCTTAGTTACCGTCTGTGGGAGCCTTAATACACGCAACCATATATATGCCTGCGCAATTTTCATGTTCTTTTAAACTCCTTTGTGGCCTTAATCGGCATCCAGTTGTACCTATTAAGGCCATGAATCACACCACCAAAACTTCAAAGAGAAGATTCAATGGGGTAAACTATTCCTAAACGGGCACCAAACGCTCCCAATTTTCTCTTAACCCAACTACTGTATAATTACTGTTCTGTCCACAAATCAGTCGTTACCTTCCCCAAGTAACCGTCGAACCAATTAACGAAATTACCGAAGGATTGACAGACTAAACGTTGTATAATTACTTTGGTTCTATTTGGACAGGTATAGTTATAGTTACCCTAATTCATTGCCCTTTGTTCACGACCTTTGGTAATATATTCTGTAAATACTTAATATTGTTTTAATGGTTTTAGAAATTAGATTTGTGTTTTCCTTAACGTTTGGCGGATGGGATCTACAAGGGAAAAATAGTGTTCGACCGACACTTTGCTATAGTACTTGTAGGAGTGATGGATGATATTCTCGTTCACCTAACCAACGTTGTTAAATTAACGAGAATAGATAAATGTCAGTATAAATGTTTTTATTTTTATTTCATTGAGCCTGCGTTTTTCTAAAGCGATAGAAACTTCATTTCAACTAAGTGTCCCACGACACTTTTTCAGTTTGTCCTGATTTGGAGAAAATAGACAGGATTTAATAGAGGAGCTCGAGTCATTTGTAGATGTCAGTCGCGTTTTGCTGGTTGAGCCATAGAAATGACAACGGTCTTGCCAAGGGTATCGTATTACCCAGTAACTGGGTTGTTGGAGGTCAGAGAAAAGGGTACAAAAGTAGGAAAAGGAAATTATTAACCGGGCGAAAAATATACTGAATGGGCGATTATTATACTAAGTATGTAACCATTTATCCGGTTTGAGTAATAACTTTTTGGAAGTTTTTGTGAGCTGCGGTAATAACATTTTTACATACTTTAACCGTATTTGAGTTTCTATTTTTTCTATTTTCGGGAGCTTAGAGAACGCCGACACGGATAGGTTAGGTTCGAAGGGGATGAACTTAGCTCCCGTCATCTCCATCATGTTATGTTACTTTAGACCCTGCAGACAGTAAAAGACCGACGACAAACTTTCATTTTCAAGTCGCTGTTTTAAACATTTGTAACTGATTGTCGCCTACTTAGTATTTCAGTAAGCCATATTCAGTCCTTTGTACACCTTTAATTTGAATTTATTTTCGCTCGTTTAAATACTATCCAAAAGTATATAGCTATTCAAAGCTTAATATGTTACGTTTCTCAGGGAAAACGAAAAAGCATTAATGCAATATACTTACATGCGTATGTATGTAATATTAGTGATATCTACCACATAGCCACACCACATAATTATTCTCCAATGAGTTTACGTGGATCTACCACGTATCATTAATATTCTTGACGTATATTCAACATCTAATCATAAAAGAAGTCCATGATTCCATAGCTTGCTTAAAAACCTTGTTCCCCATCTATATCTACCACACACACAGGGGGATTTGTTTGCCCTCTCTAAGAGAATAGCTCTTTGATAGAGGCAAATATTTGGGACGAGTAATTCACTCAAGCAAATAAACGCCAACTCAATACCCGAGTTGATTCTCGAGAAAGATTCATAAACAAACATGTGAAAATATGCAAGAAGATAAATGATTGCAAATATATACCAATTTATCGTGTTGGTTTGATAAAAATGCTTTAAAGACGTCCAGAGTTAGAAAACAAGGTAAAAGTGATGGGGCATGTGAAAATGTCGGAATAGAATGACGGAAATTTATATGTTCTCGTTATTAAGGTTGCATGCTACTGGTGTAATCTTCAAGGAATATCGAACATTAAAACTGTAAATGAAAAAAGAGGATGAATATTTTTTAATACAGTTGCTCAAAAAGTGGCGTATTGCAGGGACGTATAGCGTTCGGGATGTGGGCTATTACACACTCGAACTTTTTCTTTACCTTTTCCGAACTCGTGCGTTCTCTTTCCCAACTGGCAAAATAATGTCAATTAAAAAGAAAAACCAACCACGAAATTTCTACTAAAACAAAACTCATGGAAGTTTTCATTTCTAAAAAGAAGCTACTATTTTGTTTCAATATCAGATTTAATGAGTTGTGAGTGATTTAGGTTAGGTTTCATTTCATTTCATCTCATTAAATTTCATTTTCATTTCATATCAATAAAAAAAATCTACTGAAGACTTGGCTGTATGGGCATAGTTCCCTTTGCCTACCCAGAATGGGTGAAGAAAACAAAAAAAATCTCTGCTTATATTATTTTACGGTTGGCGCCATTTTCCAAAAATTTTCTTTGCGAATTTAGTTGTTTGTTGCACAAAATGAGTAATTTCGACGATATTTTATTTGAATTAACACCACCGGAACTCAGTATAATTGCACAAAATGCTTCGGAGAACATTTTACCGGAAAAGTCAAAAAGTCGCTACATATCTACATACGACGAATTGATTGCGTGGAGAGAAGAGAAAAAGCAAATAGTTTTTCAGAAAATGTTATGTTGGCATACTTCTCCGAACTCTCAGCAAAATTAAAACCTTCTACGTTATGGTCGAGGTTTTCGATGATAAAAAGTATGCTGAAAATAAGGAACAACCTGGATATAAGTGAATACCCAAAACTAAATGCTTTCTTAAAACGACAACCAGACGGTTTTACAACTAAAAAGTCGAAAATATTAACATCGAATGAAGTGGAAAGGTTTTTGAACGAAGCTCCCGATTATCGTTATTTAGCCACAAAGGTAATTTATTAATAAATACTTATATTTTTCTTTAGTATTCAGTTTACGAAATCTCAAAATACAGTCAATATATTATTTAAAAAAATATTAACCAAATCCCTTTTTTTGTAGGTTGCGCTGATTTTTGGCGTTGTTGGAGCTTGCCGCAGAGAGGAGTTAGCCAATATTACTTTAAAAGATATTGAAGCCCATGGAACAATGCTACTAATCAAGATTCCGAATAAAAAAAATAAGATACCGAGAAGCTTTGTTGTTGAAGGAGATTTTCTTAGAATAGTGCAAAATATATGAATCAGCGGTCTCAAAAAGCAAAAACCGACCGTTTTTTCCAAAATTACCAAAAAGGGAAGTGTACAGCTCAAGCAATCGGGATAAACAAATTTGGTAATATGCCAAAAGAAATAGCTACGTTTCTTGGTCTACCGGATGCTGAGTCTGGACTGGGCACAGCTTCAGGAGATCCTCTGCTACATTATTGGCAGATTCCAGAGCCAATTTGACGTCCTTAAAGCGACTAGGAGGTTGGAAGTCAGACACAGTTGCAGAAGGCTATATTGCTGATTCATTAAACAACAAACTAGAAACTGTGAAAAAAATCACACAATCCATTAATTTAAAGTCCAGTCCGTCTCCTACACATGACAATACTGAAGAGAACGTTCGTCCATCTACCTTCGTTGATAATGATAATTCATCAGATCCACATCCATTCAAATCAACTAGCAAACGCCATTGTATAACACCTTTGACAAATATACATGAACAATCATACGAAATTAATAATAGTTTGTCTCAAACAGTAAATATGCAACCTAAAAATTCCCCGGTTAGTATAAAAAACTGTACCAATTTCAATGTATATGTGAATTATAACTTTTATAAGAAATAAATTATTAGTTAGTTGAGTTTATTGTGTTTTTATTATTATATTAAATTGCTTCATTTTTTCGCAACTGTATTAAAAATAGTTGTTCAGTACACGTGCGGAACCGTCATTGCAACTTGTTCCGACTGTCAACCCTCACCTTCGGCTGCGCCTCGGCTCGGGTAGACATTTGTCGGAACTCTTTGCAATGACAGGCTTTCCGCACTCGTAATGAAATATACTATTTTAACCCCCGACGGAAAAAGATGGGTGTTATAAGTTTGAAGCGTGTACCTGCGTGTTTGAGTTTCTGTCTGTGGCATCATAGCTCCTAAATGGATGCACCGATTTTGATTTAGTTTTATTTTTGTTTTTGTGTTATTTTTGATAAAAATCGGTTCAGCCGTTCAAAAGTTATGGGCGTTTTCCTGTTTTAATCGGGGTATTTTCGCAAGATATCGTGTCATATTTACGTGGTCGATAGATTGCTGATCGAAGCGGTCTAATTCTAGATAAATTATGTAGTTTATAAAGAATGAAATTTAAAAAAATGACGGGGTATTTCGAATTTTTGCGGTGTCATAAAATAAAGAAACGAAAACAGGAACACCGACTTCCGAAATTGAAGTTATTTTTAACTTTGTTGTTTTTTTATTTGGAAGTTAGTTGTATTTTTATTTATTTATTTAGAGTATTTCTGAGTAGTCGGATTAAGATAATGCATAATAGTGTGTACGACCTTGTCACGGATAAATGCGACGTTTTGTTTTATTACTTTAAGCGCGACGAAACTTCGCAAATCGCATTCTAAAATTCAATACCCAAACAATTGTTAACACAACCACACCTATTATTGAGTTCACAATCATCACTGCATCTGCACCAATCACTTCACTATAAATAAGTTCAAAGCGTTCAAACTTCAACACTGAAGAACCGGAATTATCGAAATATCGTGACCTATAAATATTTTACCTGTATACAAGTGTTGATGGGTTACACATCAATGTATGGAGAATTTTAACCATATGTGTATGTTGGTACTGTTTCGTTTGTGCATCTGTGCCCCAATTAAACGAGCGGAAGATGTAAATAATTAAAGAGATATAGCGGTTGGTAGCTATTAAGTTATAGCTGGTCTGGTCCTGATTACTCCCTTAAGGTTGAGTCGACGGCACGAACTATTTTGTGCGCGGGGTTCAAATGCATGATATCTTATCCGACAACACGTGCGAAAGAAATAGATGCTGTGATGAGCAGTAAGAAGCTAGTTCGCGTACGAATTAGCACTTTTGCAAATTTGTATCGAAATGGATGATGATTTAGGACGAAAACGAGCGCGCGAAATTTTATAAACAGACCTTTGGGAGTCTAGATATCATGAAAAAACAACTAAATATTTATTTATAAAATAACACTATTTGAATTTTTTAGTTACTAATCTATCCCTGTGGAGGCCGTTTTGCAATTTTCCTTGTTCTTATGGTATTTATTTCCGCCCAAAGATGCGTTAAAATTAGTGTTGAAATATGGAACTTTCGACGCTCATAACTTTCAAATATATAATTTTTTCAAATTTTTGTTTCCATACAGGACTAGATAATGATGAGACAAATTGATATCATTATATCATTTATTTTTTTTAACGTTAATCGACAGACAGGTTTGTATGGAAGAATTTTAGACTAGTGTAACCGTATTAATGCGTGGTAGATTATTATTTATTTCTTTCTTCTACCCTCGACTTCAACCGCGTGAATAGTGTTTTTATTTTCGAAGGGAACGTTATACCGGGTTGAAAAGTATCCTTTGTCCTTATCCAGGTTCTGGTCTATCCATACGCCACATTTCATTCAAATTTCGTATGGTCGTTTAGTCCTAAAAAGGTTACAAACAAACAGAGTTACTTTAGCATTTATAATATTAAGTACAAACTTACAATCAAGTCTTTCCTCTTTATAATTATTAGTGTAGATGGAAGTAGAGCTTTATCGCCTCACTGCTATCAAAAAGTGGTGGGATGAATTATGCTAGACCATGTCAGGTGCGAGCCGAGCCCCGTGCAAGTCCCGAAGCCGAAGCGTCCGAGCGTGTCCGGCAGGCTTATTACGTATCTTTTGCAAGAGCAAAACTATAGCGATCAAACGCTTTATGTCACAAAAGTCGGAATTACCTGTATGGTAGGTCCTACACGATCGTTTGCTAATCGCTCGCTGTTTTTCAAATTAACTTATTTAAAAAAAAACGCTATCAACTCTAAAACTTCTGTATAGCATAGCAATTATTGCGCAAAAATCGCTATCGTTTTGCTCTTGCAAAAGATACGTAATAAGCCTGCGGGACGCGGACGCCGCGCGGGGCTCGGTCGCGCCCGCCACGGTCTAGTATAATTCTTCCTAAGGGAAGACGGAACTTTGATGGCATAAAAGATAATCATTAACATTTCAGTCAAACTAAGTCCACTGCTGGGCATTGACCACCCCCAAGAATTTCCATAAAGACTATAGAAACATCTAGTTAAGAATAAGTAAGTATAGTGTGAATAGTATCTAACATCTGTAGCGGCACCGACGCCGCCACTTACGAACTAATGACATGACGTCACACAAATCCTGCATCGCGCAAGTAAAGTTTTCGGCGCGATTAGAACACATACAACAGTCCGACAACAACCGTTGGGCAGTTGCCCGGACCAGACACAACACCCGTCTGGTCGGAGGATCCTCCCTTTTCTATGGAGGTTTGTGGAACTTTACACCCTGTTCCACCTACCCCCAAACTGGTGACCCTCGAACATGAACATCAGCGCAGCCTTCGTGCAGAGCTACTTCATCGTGACGTCATCATCACTTCCCCAAGCTTTCGAGCAGCGAGTCACACAGCCATCCAGTACCTACGGCATCTACGGGGGTATCCTGACCACCAGCATGCAGCGGACGCGCATTCCTGGTCATCACCCTCAGCTTCTATCATCAACGCTCCGACCCACTGGAGCCAGCAACTCTATCCCGACTCACTGGGATATCATCACCCCGACTCACTGGGGCACAACCGCAGACAGTTCCGACTCACCGCGAACTCTGCGACTTCCGGTTCCGACTCACTGGAACCAACCTTCCACTGGCCTGGCACGCATCACAAGATGTACCTACGGACGACTCAACCTGCTATCGACCTCCGGTCTCCGGAGGGGAGTGATGTAGTGGCACCGACGCCGCCACTTACGAACTAATGACATGACGTCGCACAAATCCTGCATCGCGCAAGTAAAGTTTTCGGCGCGATTAGAACACATACAACAGTCCGACAACAACCGTTGGGCAGTTGCCCGGACCAGACACAACACCCGTCTGGTCGGAGGATCCTCCCTTTTCTATGGAGGTTTGTGGAACTTTACACCCTGTTCCACCTACCCCCAAACATCTAAGGGAAGACGGAACTTTGATGGCATAAAAGATAATCATTAACATTTCAGTCAAACTAAGTCCACTGCTGGGCATTGACCACCCCCAATAATTTCCATAAAGACTATAGAAACATCTAGTTAAGAATAAGTAAGTATAGTGTGAATAGTATCTAACATGTATCTGTAGTATCAAAAATGTGGTGTCAAATAGTTTGAATCGTTCTGTAGAGATGTGGTGGCACTTGGCAGTGACATTAAGATGCTCTAATTGCAAAAGGTAGCGAGGCACTTTGATGTTTGTCTTGGACGATCTTCACGGCAGTTTCACATTGTGGGATGAACAGGATTAGAAAGGACGAAAACAAATAAATAAAATCAGCATTAAACGCAAAGGTAAAACAATGGGTTTGAACTTTTTTTTTCTAAGCTTTTATTTAACTTGCAATTTATGTATGTAAGTGTGTTCGGGTCAAATCTTGCAACTGAATTATAAAGCAGTTATCCTCCACCGATTGAGATGAAATTTTGCATACACTTTTAGTTTGGATGACAATGCATGGTTAAGTAAGTGACGTCATGGTGGACAGCCCATAATGGCGGACTAATTGTTTTTTGTGCACTGCCATTTATGGGTGTCAAATGAAGGGGTTTGCTGAGAAGAATACGAAAAAAGATTGTTTCAAAAAAAATATTATACTGAATATTTTTTTAAAGAAAACCTGATTATGCGGCAGTGGAACAGCAATATTGAGCAAAGAGATCTGTAACTATTTGTTATATATGTTACTCTGTTCGTAAAAAATGTTGTACAGACAATACTCGTATATCCCTAAATCTCTATTAAACTCAACAAGTAAATTTTAAAAACCACCGACACATTTTAATTTCATGCTACATAATTTATCTAGTACATAGTAGATACGCTTCGATCGACAATCTATTGAACACTTAATTATGACACGATATCTTGCGAAAACACCCCGATTCAAACAGTAAACCGCCCATAGCTTTTGAACGGCTGAACCGATTTTCATCAAGCATAGCTAAGAACACTCTCGATAAAGTCAACTTTCAAACAAAAAAAAACAAAATCGTTTTATCCGTTTAGGAGCTATGATGCCACAGACAGATACACAAAAACACAGATACACAAACACACAGGTACACACGTCGAACTTATAACACCCCTCTTTTGCCGTCGGGGGTTAAAAATATTCCATCAAGATTACATACTACTTCAAATGCCTACTTCTTTGTTTACGACTTAACTCTTTGTAAAGTTTCCGACGTGCTCGATAGATGGCGTTGGCGTCGAATTAGAAGTAACTATAGTTTTGTTACCGCGATTAGAGTGTAAGCAAATGATTTTTTTTTTAATAGCCCTCGCCGCCGAGGCCCGCCGCGAAATCCTTGTCAAATTTTACAAACCAGCCCGCGATGCTGTGCCATGCCATAGTTAAAAGCTAGTTAGATTATTGTTGGAGTTTCTTGTCCGTTCTTCTCCACGTAGGCTTTTTCCGAAAGGATGGTAGAATCACTTTATTAAGATCCAGCCTTCGTTCATGGTTACCTCCTCAGCGACGCCCTGAGCCGAGGTTAGACCCACAGGGGGGTAGCGCTTAGGTTTAGTAATTTTGTACCTGGCTGTAGGCTATATAGCTAAGTCTCCACAGGCTCGCCCGGTTAATCAGAAGCCAGTCAAAGTGACCGGCCGGAACTGCTAGACGCCAATTAGAAAAAAAAATGTGATGGCACTTTTTTTTTTTTCACATATTACACGGTGGTTTAATTAACATCTTGCTAGTGTATTCAGTTTCAGTTCAATTTCCATTCCACTAAATACCACATTTTAACATTTATTTTCATTTACTCATTCCACAAACATTAGTGTGCCGAACGAAAATGTTATACCAATAAACTGCGCTATTTTATTTATTCTCAAGATTATGTAGGCTCTAATAAATTTATTAGTAGTACTTCTAACGTAAAACCACAAGAGATTTAAAAAGAGAATTAGTTTTAAGACGTTATTTATTCTAGCCGAGATTATAGAGTCGGATTTTACAAGGTCGAATTGGATTTCGAAGGAAAGTTTCGTTATGAATTTTACTTTTTCTGTGAGTGTGAATGTAGGTAAGCTTTTCTGACACCTATATTATGTGTAGTTACAAAGCTTAATTAAAACTCTGAATCTATATGGTAACACAGATAATATAATACTAGCATACAGATGCCCCATCCCATACAAAGAAATCGTGCCGATGTAACTAGCGGTTTTCGTCTGATTAAGATGACTATTTTTATAAGTACTTCGATCGCGTTCGGTTCCGTTCCACGGCTATAGATGGTGTTAGAATTGACTTGCAAGTAAAAGGGTTTTGGGGGCAGGTGGTACAGGGTGTAAAGTCCCACAAACCACCATAAAAAAGGAAGGATTTTCCGACCAGACAGACGGGTGATGTGTCTGGTCCGGACAACTACCCGACGGTTGTTGTCGGACTGTTGTATGTGTTCAAATCGCGCCGAAAACTTAGCTTGTGCGATGCATGATTTGTGTGACGTCATGTCATTAGTTCGTAAGTGGCGGCGTTGGTGCCGCTACAGTGTTTTCTCGGTTTGTGACACTTTTTTAGGGTTCCGTAGCCAAATGCAAAAAACGGAACCCTTATAGATTCGTCATGTCTGTCTGTCTGTCCGTCCGTATGTCACAGCCACTTTTTTTCCGAAACTATAAGAACTATGCTGTTGAAACTTGGTAAGTAGATGTATTCTGTGAACCGCATTAAGATTTTCACAAAAAATAGAAAAAAAAATGGAGTTTCCCATACTTGAAACTGAACTTTTTTTTTCGTCAAACCCATACATACGTGTCAAAAATGATAGTGAAGTTTCAAATATTATTTTGTTCTAAACTGAATAGTTTTCGCGAGAGACACTTCCAAAGTGGTAAAATGTGTGTAAAACTTACAGGCGGGGGGGGGCCTGTAAGTTCAAAAATAAGAGAATGATAAAACTAAAAAAAATATATGATGTACATTAGGAGGTATCCTACCTACCTTACCTACACTACCTAAGTCATGCACATTTTTCGTTTACAATATTTTTTGAACATACCAAAACGCCAATTTCGCGCTGAATTTAAACGCACAATTTTGAAAAGTGGGCCCAGTATTCATACAAAAGTGCCCATGGTCCTTTATGACTTCACTTACAACGAAAAGTATTCACAACCCCACATATTCTCCTTTTTATTACCCCCTTATATTTTCTTTGTAAAAGTTTCTGTCAACGCCTCAGATGAAAACGACAAAATACTTGTAGATCCTACTAATTTTAGAATGGTCATTAAATGTGGATAGTGTCATTAAGCAGTCGTCAAACCAGGAATCCAGGATTAAAAAGTCTGTAGAAGCCGACGAGAATTAAGAAATCGCTGTTACAGGCAGGAAATATCGGCAATATCGTTAATTCCATTTTTAACACGCTATATAAGCTTGGTATGCATGGATCTATATAACGGAATCTTTGAACGTAATTTTCACCCCCTTCAAAACGTCGGATTAATTTGAAACTTTGCACACTTATCAAGGAGAGATGACAAAGCAAAAATTTAAATAGTTTGTCCCATTATCCTATCCAGGATTAGCGCTTAACTAAAAAACACTCTTTAATAGAAAACCAAACTAAAAAAAGTAGAAAATAATTTTCAACTAAAAATAGAGTGATTAACAAAAACAAAAAATTGTATAAAACCGTGAAGAACGGCTGAACAGATCTGGATCAAAGGAGAATGCTCATCGATGTATGGAATCCCGTACCAAGCTGCATCAAAATCAAACTTTGTTTTTTAAAGACTACACTGACCATGTTACATCCGACAAAACATCTTTTTGAAAACAAAACCCGGGTTTTGCAGTTATTTCATAAAATCGAAAACTTTTTATCAAAAAATCAAACCGACTTCCAGAACAAAAAAACTGCAAAGCAAAAAAATAAAATTCTTTTCCGAAGTCGGTGTCTTTTTTACCCATTGTTTTCCGTTTTTCGACACCGACTTCGGAAAAGAATTTTATTTTTTTGCTTTGTAGTTTTTTTGTTCTGGAAGTCGGTTTGATTTTTTGTTAAAAAGTTATTTATTTTTCTGTTTTTAGTTTTGGTAGGTACCTCCAATTAACATGATTATCATTTATTGCCAAAGTACATCTGATGGCGATTCCAATAAGCCCAAACACGACTAGAATACTTTGTTTTATTTGAGAGTTCCAGTGCCTACCTTCATCATCAGATCGATGGTGCCATTTTCATTAGTACCATTTATTTATAAGTATTAGTATCATTATAGTCGAGATATCTTATGCCCGTCACATACTTAGCATTTAGGAGTTCCAGTGGCCATTTATGGTCTTCTTCATCAGTTCCACTTCACCAAATGATACTTTTCGAGTGCAAATGATTGCATTGTTGATGAAAATACCATAATATTCGAGGAGTTCCCTCGATTTCTCTGGGATTCCATCATCAGATCCTGACCTGATGACTATGGGACCAACTAGGAAGTATACCCTTTCAAACAAAAGACGAATTTTTGAAATCGGTCCAGGCGTCTTTGAGTAATCGGGGAACTCCTCCTTTTTTTGAAGTCGGTTAAAAATAACCTAAAAACTAGGTCTATTTTGTTCGACACTATTAAAGACGTATTTTATTTTAGACACATTATACATGAACGTTACAGTTATTTATTAAACAAAATAAACCATTACTGGGTATTAGATTCATCAAAAATCGATTCTATTGCATTCTACATCTTTATGACCCGCTGCTGTGAATGGCCAATTTAACCATAGACAAAATAATGATACCTGATCTTTTATAAGTAAATGATAAGATTCTATTCTAGTTTTTTTTTAATTAATGTAGAATTGGAAACGTATAATTTGTTTACAGTGATCATGACACTTTCAAAAATCAAGGTTACGTTAATCATTTATCATGTGAAACGGAACGTCATGTATAGAGAGTAAAACAATATCCATACTTTTAAACTCAAAAGTAAATTCCCTATTCAAAAATCAAATCCGCGACGCGTAATGTCGTAAAAAATTATAAAACCAATTACTATAAAATTTTGGTCTTGAAGCGTGAGACTTTTTGGTACCACTTTTGGTGATTCTCCTTTGGCACAGAGGTAGATTATAGTGTAGAATAGCACATAGGCTACTTATCATCCCGGAATAAAGTTCCCTAGGGACAAAAAACACTTTCACGCGTTAAAAAAAAAAAAAACAAAACAAGTACCTACGTATAATATGCAGGGTTGGCACATGAACATTCACCAAGATCAATTACCTTGCGTTATCACTTATCGCGCCCTCAATAACTGATAACCCTTGACTTCGAGTCACCATTAAAGAGTCACATCAATTGTCTATCACCAATCCATACCTACATATAGATACACCCTAATTATAATCAACTTTAAACCTTATCACCTAGGGTTAAAGTTTAATATTGAATGTGTCAATGTTAAATTAATGTGTTTACCTATAGACACACCCTAAATATGACAGTTAACTTTAGACCTCATCACCCTGGGTTAAAGTTTAATCTTGAATGTGTCAATGTTAAATGAGTGTGTTCCAAATGCTCGACAATTCTATTTGTGGGTGCTCGACGATTGATTTAAATTACAATGCATTAAAATTAAATAGTTCTTACTGGCTAATATAAACTAATTAGATGAAGAAAATGTGATTTTTAAATTAAATTTTAGTAAATAAATATATCTAGGATTGTCTACGTATTTGGTATTGGTGACCGTGACGAGACATGATAAAATCATGGCATCGAAATATTTATTCTCTCTCATTTCAATTAAAATTGCGTTAAAAATCAACATTGAAAGTTTTCTACAAACAGTATTTTAAGTGCGTCACCGTCGTTACGTATCTAATATACAAGTTCAACGCATTGTATCCAACAAACAATATCCAATAATAAAGCGAGCAATATCTGAAAGCCAGAATCAACAGCGGCGACCACCAGAAATGCATCGATAAGCTTAGTCCTGGAATAACGGTTCTTCTGTCTTGGATCCCAAAACGGAATTATTTACGTATCTTCAGAAAAGTAGCTAATACTGCGATTATTTCTCACCGTAAAAGAAGGAACTTACATCAACATCATCATCATCATTATTATATAAGTCCTGTTTCCGTAAGTGTGTCCGTGGCATCAACAGTAGGCCTTATCAGAATATCAGCGCAGCGTTATTACCTTTTTTGGATATCGCTGCACATGCTGAGATAGAAGCCTTTTTGGTCTCGCACAGGGTTTTTGATTTTATTATTGTTTAAGTGTTTGCGGGTCACAAATAAATATTTTTCTTTATTTCTTTCTTTCAACGAAATAAAAAAAACAAGTATTAATACTTCTGTACTTGAGTGTACTTTATCTTAACGGTATAGCACAAAACACAACGTGTGTGCTAATTGCCTACTACATAATTTTGAAGTGGTCAATTCGCACACCAATAAATTAAATTCGTGCGGATCGTCCAATAACCTGCGTTATCTATTTAAATTTGTGTCTGTGGTGTGACCACTCTCCATAGTATACTTTATTCAAATATTTCCAAAGTTACGTACGCAAAATTTCATTTTAATCTAATGCCAGAAGTTTCTTGAAAAATAAAATACCGGTAGCCTACACATACGAAAGCAAATTATTATAAAGCTTGTTAAAACCATAGGTACAGAGTGCACTGATTATATAAATAAAACAAGAAATTACTGCATACTACATAACACAGAGTTTATTTTAACTCCGTAAGTAAATAAACTGATGAACCGCAAAAGATATGGAACTGCGTAAACTAGCGCTTTTACAGGTGAAAATAAACATGACTATTGCAACATTCAAATGAGAGATACTTTTATTTTTGGGTTTTTAGAACATGATGTATTTAGTATACTTACATACATACATAAACTCACGCCTTTTTCCCATGGGGGTAGGCAGAAACTACAGAACGCCACCTGCTACGATCCCTACATACTTCTTTTGCTTCACACACATTCATACATCTAGTCATACACACACGCCGGTTATAGGTACTGCGCACTTGGCCTTTCTGAAGAACATCACCTATAAGGTCTAAATATGTCTTTCTAGGGCGTCCCCTCCCGGCGTTTCCTATCACGTCTGCCTTGTAAATACCTTTCGTTAATCGCCTTTCATTCATCCTCTCAACATGGCCAAACCATCTTAGCATACTCTTGCTCTGCATCTTAGTATACTTAGTTACATCTAAATCCGTCCAACCATTAAGACGGGCTAAGGTAACAGACAGACAAAGTTACTATCGCATTAATAATCATCATCATCATCAGCCTATTAACGTTCCCACTGCTGGGGCTGAAAAAAAAATTTCAGCTGTCTAGCTATCACGGTTCATGAGATACAGCCTGGTGACAGACAGACAGACAGACTGACAGACAGACTGACAGAGAGACTGACAGACAGACTGACAGACAGACTGACAGACAGACTGACAGACAGACTGACAGACAGACTGACAGACAGACTGACAGACAGACTGACAGACAGACTGACAGACAGACTGACAGACAGACTGACAGACAGACTGACAGACAGACTGACAGACAGACTGACAGACAGACTGACAGACAGACTGACAGACAGACTGACAGACAGACTGACAGACAGACTGACAGACAGACTGACAGACAGACTGACAGACAGACTGACAGACAGACTGACAGAAAGACTGACAGACAGACTGACAGACAGACTGACAGACAGACTGACAGACAGACTGACAGACAGACTGACAGACAGACTGACAGACAGACTGACAGACAGACTGACAGACAGACTGACAGACAGACTGACAGACAGACAGACTGACAGACAGACTGACAGACAGACTGACAGAAAGACTGACAGACAGACTGACAGACAGACTGACAGACAGACTGACAGACAGACTGACAGACAGACTGACAGACAGACTGACAGACAGACTGACAGACAGACTGACAGACAGACTGACAGACAGACTGACAGACAGACTGACAGACAGACTGACAGACAGACTGACAGAAAGACTGACAGACAGACTGACAGACAGACTGACAGACAGACTGACAGACAGACTGACAGACAGACTGACAGACAGACTGACAGACAGACTGACAGACAGACTGACAGACAGACTGACAGACAGACAGACTGACAGACAGACTGACAGACAGACTGACAGACAGACTGACAGACAGACTGACAGACAGACTGACAGACGGACCGCGGAGTCTCAGTAATAGGGTCCCGTTTTTACCCTTTGGGTACGGAACCCTAAAAAGTAACAGAGAAGAACAGTAAAAAAGTACAAACAAGGTTCAAGAAAAGTTTTGGAGCTCCCCTATTATGTAGGTACAGCTAGGACCATAAGAGCATCGCCGACAGCAAAAAGTTGGCCCATAGCTATTGCTACATCAATTGTCATTCAAATAGGCCGCTAATTAGTAACTTAACATAACAAAGTCGGTATCCCATAGGACAGGGCATTCCCATGGGAAAGGTATCATTGACATCGTTACGTGTGTCGACTCTGTGCTCTGCATAAGTAATAACACCATCAATATGGGAGGCCCCACACGTACGGCCTATCAGGAAATTATAGCCTTTCGAAGAACGGTCATAAAATAGACCTTTGTGGAGACATGTAGCCTAAGATTACGGGTGGTTGTATTAAGATGTATTTTCATACCCCGTTAGTGAAACTAGCAGCCGCAGAGGTAGCAGAAAGATTTCTTTGGCACAGTGTAAAAAGTATATAACAAAAAAAAAAGAAATCAGAAGTGTACGGTGTCTTTGGTACCATTGTTTTTTCGTTATTGGCACCTTTTTGACTCCATGACAATACGCATTATTAAGGATAACTCAAAAACTACTTGTCAGATCTTGATCAAATTTTAATGGGAACACATGAGGAGCACCAGCTTTCAAATAAAAAAAAAATCACTTATATTTTATTATCTGTGTGACAGATGTCACTCGCTGTCCGGTTACTTTTCTAATGGCTAATGTACCCGTGTAATTAAACAATTAAACTGCAAATCGTATGTAACCCGATTTAATTACAACAAAGAACCAAGATAAATTTAATTCTTGTCAAGCAGAAGCGAAACAACAAGAAAAAGCAGCTACAATTTTAACTAATTTTTAAAAGAAATGTTTTTAAAATAATCCTAATTCACGCATGTTGACGAAATAAATCATAATATTCCGGACAGCTTAAACAAATAATACACATGTTAGGGATACATCAAATTATATCGTCTCATTCGTCTCCTAATAAACTATTTTCATAACATTCACAACTACGTAATTGGATAATTTAATAGTAGCAACACGCTAACGTATCAAAGATGGCGACTGCGCTTACATCTTTAAACCAAATTGGATAATTTGTTTACTTTTAATTCTTTCGATAGTATTTTTAGAGTTCAAGAAAATCATAGACCCACCCGTTTATATTGATGGGCCTTATTACTATGGATTAAAACTGTTTACAAATTGTTTAGTTTAAGTACTGATGTACTCATTACTGATTTCAATGGCGAGTACATCACTCAACTTCGTTTTGCCGACGATATAGTGGTCATGGCTGAGACCATGGAGGACCTCAGTATAATGCTCGATGACCTCAGTAGAGCTTCCAAAAGAGTGGGTCTTAAAATGAACATGGACAAAACCAAGGTAATGTTGAATGCCCATGTAACACCCACTCCTATCAAGGTTGGAGACTCTACACTCGAAGTTGTGGAAGATTATGTCTACCTGGGACAAACGATCCAGTTGGGTAGGGCCAACTTCTAGAAAGAGGTTAACCGTCGAATCCGACTCGGCTGGGCAGCGTTCGGGAAGTTGCGCGGTGTCTTCTCGTCCAACTTACCACAGGGTCTCAAGACGAAGGTCTATGACCAGTGTGTGTTGCCAGTGATGACCTATGGCTCTGAGACGTGGTCGCTCACAATGGGCGTCATTAGATAGCTTACAGTCACCCAAAGGGCAATGGAGAGGGCTATGCTCGGAGTATCCTTGCGTGATCGAATCAGAAATTTAGAGATCCGCAAGAGAGCCAGGATTAACGACATAGCCCGAATAATTGCCAAACTTAAGTGGAAGTGGGCAGGGCACATTGCTCGCAGAACGGATGGCCGATGGGGCAGAAAAGTTCTGGAGTGGCGACCGCGAACCGGAAGACGATGCGTTGGAAGGCCTCCCACCAGGTGGACCGATGACCTGGTGAAGGTTGCGGAGATCCACTGGATTCAGGACGCACGGGACCAGTCAATATGGTGACACTTGGGGAAGGCCTATGTCCAGCAGTGGACGTCTTTCGGCTGATATGATGATAATGATGACTGATGTAGGTACTGAGACAGTACTGAGAATCTGAATTTCGAATACGCAATAGAAGAGAGATATGATAGAAAAGGGAGTCAGTGATAGAGTGACGCTGGAAAGGACGGTATGGAAGAGGCAGCCACATGGTCAGGATTTTTATAAATTCGGTAGAATGTTTCTGACGGTTTTATCTGCCACATCTCATGGGTGTTGGCAGTAATTACAGAATCCTACAAGCAGCATTCTTCTTTTGATTCTTCCACTCTTATAAATCATGATTTTTCGCACAAGCCGGTTGCGAGTAGCATCAGGCTTCTGACCTTCCTAAAGGACATCACCAATATGCTAAATGTATTTTCTTCTAGGTGAAAACGCTTCAGTGATGGATTTTTGTTCTTGTTTTCGTTATTATTATTAGCACCAAATAAAAATTGATGTATCACTACCGTCATGAAATAAGCTGAGTCAGTTAGCAAACATGCACTCATAGTTTATCAATGAAGAGGTAAATTCCACTCGAAAAGAAATAAAGTTGCTGTACTAAATAAAATACCACTCCTATCAATGATGATTTTAGATTCTACTCTACATAAGCATGACAACAGATTGCCCTTTTATTTTTACTATTCATAGTAGCGACCAAAAAAAAAAAAAACCTTTCCAGAGGTTTTTTGAGGACATTCTTCAATCTACTAAAAGTCTAAAGAGAAAGAAAGAAAGAAAAGAAAGAAAGAAAAATATTTATTTGTGACCCGCACAGGAGACACGAGAAAATAAGCATACACTTAAACAATAATAAAATAAAAAAACCCCGTGCGAGACCAAAAAGGCTCCTATCTCAGCATGTGCAGCGATATCCAAAAAAGGTAATAACGCTGCGCTGATATTCTGATAGGGCCTACTGTTGATGCCACGGACACACTTACGGAAACAGGACTTATATAATAAAATAAAATAGAAGAATATATAAATAACAAACAAAATAGAATAAAACACTGAAGGTGGGTCAAAGTAAGTGTAAGTATAATACAAATATATAAGAAGAGAGAAGAAGACTGTTATTTTTTACCCGACTAAGGCGAACACAAAAGAAAAGGTTATGATTTTATTTTAGCAGTCTATGTATAGTATTCTTATGTTCCTCCGTAGCGCCTAAACTACTCATCCGATTTTGATGAATAAGGTGTCAATATATTTGTTACTAGCTTCTGCCAGCGGCTTCGCCCGCGTGATTGTATAAAATATCCCAAGGGAAAATATTTAAAAAGTATCCTATGTGCTGTTCCAGACTATAATCTATCTCTGTGCCAAATTTCATCCAGATCCGTCCAGTAGTTTTTGCGTGAAAGAGTAACAAACATACATACATCCATCCATCCTCACAAATTTTCGCATTTATAATATTAGTAGGCAGTAGGATTAGTAGGATAGTAGAAAGTAGGATGGGATACGATTATAGCCCGGGTAACATAGACTAAAAAAAAACCTAGTTGGGTTACAGTTTTTAAACTTTTTTTGACACAATTCTAGGTACTATTTATTCAACGGGGCTTACGTCATAAAATATTTCTAGGTAAGAATACTATTACGAGTAGTATTTATTTTGTGCAAACAGGAACTTGTTATTACTTTGTTTATTACCTACGTAGTAGGGACAACAGCGCAAAGCACCAATGTTTCCTTGTTACGGAAACTTGTCCAGATAATCAGCGTTATTTTCATGTGGAGAAAAATAAGAGGCCTATAAAGCGCAAATACAGCTCTTTTTGTTAGCGGTACGCGTAACCCTATGACTTTATTAGAGCACAAATGTACATATAACCATATCGTTCCATATCACGCAAATGTAGGCTAGACTAGGCGATTGCGACCTTTAGGACCACGATTTTATCAGCAATAATTAGACACTGGATTATATGTCATCACATCATCAGCCTATTAATGTTCCCACTGCTGGGACACAGGCCTACTCTCTTTGTGAGAGGGAATGGGCCGTAATCCACCACGCGGGCCCAGTGCGGGTTGGTGGATGTCACATGTCTTCGATTTTTTGGTTCTAAGACATGCCGGTTTCCTCACAATGTTTTCATTCACCGTTTTGAGAGCAGTTGTGAAGAAATAATTTACACAAAGTAAAGCGCCTGCCCGGGCTCGAACCCACGACCTACAACTTGTTAGTCGCGGCCGATACCACTGGGCCACCACTGCTCTCGGATTATATGTATTTGCATATTTTAACGAAACTCTAGTGATGATATGTATATCTGTTATGGACCAAGTGATTAATACCAGATTATTCATAATGCCCGGGCAATTTGAAAATTGCCCATCACTTAATGGACCGGATAATAAAAAGATGTCTTTTTTAATTATTTTTAATGTTGACATGGGTTTTAATATCGAATAGGTAAGTACGATTACTATTTAAGCAACAAAGTCGACGGAGCCCCACTGCACGGGGTTCCTATTTCTGTCTGCAGGGTCTAAAGTAACCTAACATGATGGAGATGACGGGAGCTGAGTTCGCTCACTTCAGCTCCCGTCATCTCCTTCGAACCTAACCAACGTGTCGGGTTGCCCTCAACTCCCGAGCTCGCTTCGCTCGCTCTTGGAATATTTCATTATTACAATTATCGAACTGCCCGACCGTTGCGTAGCAATATTCATAATGACCAGACAATGTGATAAATATATAAATTTCAATTAATATTCATAACCTTGCCCGATTTGACTTGACTAGATGCATAGTGCCCTGATTAATCACTTGGTCCATGACATATCGACGTAGAACCGTAGAATTGATTCTTATCTCTTTTTCTGCTTGCATATAAAAATGTTGAGTTTTTCATGCACATTTACATGCATATTCTGAGCTTTAAATTATTTTGTATACTTATAATCGAGATTTTTGCAGTTACAATAGCCAAAAATATTTAAAATTATGATGATCGACATGCGAAATTTCTGTTGATTAATACATTGTGGGTCCTAGCAGTCGATTTTGCTGAAACAAAATCACTCTGTGTAGCCACTCGTGTCAATACTGAGGACTAGACTGTCTTAACTTGACTGGTTACACAATAAATAGACACACTATACTTCATAAAAGATAGCTTGATCTCTGCGACAGCTGTCCAGTATCAATACAGTAACAATAGCGCTTGATAGGATAACAATACCGTAACAATAACATATACGGCAGTTTGGCATATGTCGCAGAGGCTAAGCTCTATTTTTAACCGACTTTCCAAAAAGGAGGAAGTTCTATGTTCGACTTTATGTTTGTTTTTTTTTTTTTTTTTGTGTATGTTCACCGATCAATCTCCGTCAATTGTAAACCGATTTGAAAAATTCTTTTTTTGTTTGAAAGAGTATGTTTCGAAATTGGTCCCATTTTAATTTACTTAGAAAGAACTTCGGAGATATACAACAGAACTCTTTAATAAATAACGGCAAAACTCTCGGGATTCTTGCAATCGCATGTCTATTTATTGTTTATACCATTTCATAACATAACATCACGCCAGTACGCTCTCAAGGGGTACACAGATCTCTCATTTCACTGGTTATGTTCAAGTTTCATGTTATTCGGGTAATCTTTTCGGCGTTATAGGGACCTTACTAAACAACTTGCCTATTTATTATAATATATAATATAAACTAATATTATTAAACTAACAAGGGAAAAATAAAAACTTTTTTGCAAAAAAATACTACCGACTTCCAAATGAAAAACTACAAAGCGAAAAATAACTTAATTTTTTAAGTCGGTGTCCATATCCCAAAAAAATGGTACCTACGAAAGACACCGACTTAAAAAATTTAGTTATTTTTCGCTTTGTAGTTTTTCATTTGGAAGTCGGTAGTATTTTTTTGCAAAAAAGTTTTTATGAAGTACAGTGCATAACTAGAAATCCTCTGAAAGAAAGTTGAATTTCATAATCGTCACTAAAACATTTTGTTTTCAGAAGCTGCATCATAAGGGTCTAAAGAAAACAGATTTAAAACATTCAATTATACTATGACACATAATGAAAGATATTTAACATTGATCGAAAATTTAGAAGAACCCTATTCCAAATCACCCTTGATTGAACCAATAGCCCTGAGGCCAGAGTTAAGTTGATTTGTTATTTGATTGACATCAGAGTATCTTGTTCCGAATACTGTTATTAAAAATTGAAAATTACATATACGCACGCATATGGACACGTTATTAGTAGCCTCTCTACTAAAGTTATTTTATTTTTGGAACAAACCTCCTTACCACACATATTTTACGATAGAGTAAAGGTGAACGCGCAACTAGACGCACCCCAGGAACCGCACGCGCCGCAGTCTTCGCATTTTATAAATCTTTATATGAAATCATATGCAGCCTCGCGCACCTATCCGCGCCGCACTACCCGCATTCCAGCAAAATGCTGTAGGTATACGGATTCCACCAGCGCGTGCTGATGACGTCATTAAATTCGGCATGTCCGATGCTTGCGGCGAGTGCGGTGCGGGCGGCGCGGAGACGTCATCCGTATCCGTATAGAAAATATCGATATAATAAGATGGGCAGAAGTGGATACGATGCGTTTGGCGCAGATTTCGCGGGGCCTTGAGAAAAGGCGATGACTGCAGCGTGAGCTGCGGTGCGTGAAGCTCTTGCGGTGCGTCTAGGTGCGCGTTCACCTTAAGACTTCAAACTTCGACTTTTGCTAAAGCACGTTAAAGCCGTCATACATAGCGAAAGGAATTTCGTTCCAACTGGGTGTACCAAGACACCTTTTTTTTTACAAATATTGAAATTCGACTCACCGGTAACTAACAGGCGCCCTCACATTGACCGAGGACTCTCTCGACTGCAACCGTCTCCTCTTGTCCCCTTCCCGCCAACTGGCGTAACTCCTCGAGAACGTCGGAACACCACAACCGGACACATTCACGGAATCCACTGACATATCCACCGTATCATTAAAAAACGTGGTATCATTAACAAAATCATTAAAATCATAGGTTAAATTAACATTTGAGGTGTTCTCTAACATGGAATGATTTGAGGGTGTGTAGACCCCGTTGTGTTTTGGACTAGAATACACGTAAACTCTGTTGAGCTCCGAGTCGTTTTCCGTTTTAATTCGGAGGCTCTCGTGGGTGGTGTTGAGTTGGTACTCGTCTGCGGAGGTGTACCACGCCTCTAATACTGCGATGTGCGAGTCCAGGTCTCGGCACGTGAGACGGAACTCGCTCGAGTGACATTGCTGCTCTTCCACTATTTCTGGAACAATGGAAAGGATATTTATGTAAAATATATGAAGAGGATGGTCTATCTAAAAGGGGGACATCAATCATTTCTATTTTTTTTTTTTATTATTAATAGGCTCGCGCTTGACCACCATCTCACCTGATCGTAAGCGATGATGTGGTCGACGATGTAGCACGCTTACCTAGTAGAAACCTATTCACTCTCGACTTAAAGACTCCCAGGTTGTAGCTATCAGGAAATACAGACTCGGGCAGGGAATTCCACTCCTTAGCTGTACGCATAATAACTGTACGTATTCCCAAAACGTTTGGTGCGTATGGGTGGGATGTCCACCATGTACCGATGACGCATCGCCGTGCGTCTTGTAGTCCGATGATGGCTATATTATTTCATCCTCATGTGCGTCTTCTAAATGACAACTGTGCGGTATAGTTGCAACCGGGGTGGGTCTGAATTGAGAATATTTAGTGACGATCGTTGCAACTTTTTCTTTAACGCTTTTTGACAGTGCCACGTCAGAGTTTGACAAGTTATCAACATCAAATTCCTAATTCAGAAACCGCGGCTGTATGGTCCTTTTAAAATACGTGGAATAATCAAGATGATTATGAAAGCTGAAAACTGAGTTTATAAATGTTTTGGAGATGGTCAAGAACCCAATGGACCGTGTTTAGAAAAATCTTTTTTTGTATAATTCGAATAATTAAGACTTAAACAGCAGATTCTTAATTCGAATTTTCTCAAATAGAATTGGAATTCAGAATCTGCTTGTCAGTTGCTAAACAATAAGGATAAATGTTATTAACGTTACAATTTCGCAAAGGTAGCGTCAACTGTAAGTACTATAAGGATCAAAAGTGCAGTCACACTCTACCAAAACAAAAAAGGCAATTTTTTTTGTAGGCAGCAGAATTTCAACTTTTCGCGGTTAGTAGGAATAATCTATACTTTAATTTCTATACAAAATGTGGATAATTTAACTTCTTCTACAAAAACTAGCCATTTGAGTTTTCGGAGAGTATAACTGCACTTTTGACCCTTGACTGTACATGTACCATTTTTAGTGACAAGTTTTCGTCTTTATCATAAGCGGAAGAAAACCCGTAATTCTTCGGCTAAAAACATATTTTTACAACGTTTCTTTCGTGAAACCCATCCAAAATTATGGCTATTATAAAAACTATCATTTATTCTGTTCCATCACGTCCTACCTATTAATAGGAGAATTAAGGAGATCCGGAATAATGGCGGCTCCTAATCTACGGCTGATACGTGACCGACCTGTAGCAGATATTTTAACTTAATTGGCGTACAGGGATTATACCTGTAGGTCTGTACTTCTGTAGGTACAGTTAGAGTCAAACTTTATGGCGGCTGTGAAATGCGCTACTAGGTACGCCCAACCCCTTATACTTGCTGTTGCATGAATTGGCCACTGTGCAAGGACTCGCTTCGTGTTATGAGCCGCGATTAAGATTGAATCGTATTAAACTATGCTCTGAAGTTTGTTTGAACCTTGATAGTAGCACTGGGCCGGAATAGATCATGGCTCACTCTCTTTCATAGAGATGAGGCAGCCGTCCTAGCAGTGAGACCGTCGTAGCCTGATTTTGCTTAGCGAAGGCTGTTCAGCCTCAAAAAGTTTTTTTTTTGTTTAATCTTTGTCCCTCTAAGAATTTCTTCCATATCGTGGGGGCGTTTACAAACATTTAAATTCACATACACAAGACACCCAGATCCGGAACATCTAACTGTAGACCATACAAATATTTTTTCAGTGTGGGAATCAGACCCGCAACACGCAGCTCAGCAGCCGATTGTTCAACCAGTACGCCAACCGTGTCGTCCTTTTTGGGGTTCCGTACCCAGAGGGTAAAACGGGACCCTATTACTAAGACTCCTCGATCCGTCGGTCTCTCTGTCCGTCTGTCACCAGGCTGTATCTCATGAACCGTGATAGCTAGACAGTTGAAATTCACAGATGATGTTTTTCTGTTGCCACTATAACAACAAATACTAAAAACAGAATAAAATAAATATTGGTACGGAACCCTTCGTGCGCGAGTCTGACTCGCGCTTGGCCAGTTCTTTTTATTTCATTTAGTCCTTTATTTAGATCTGCCTTTTATTCATTACTTTCAAGCTGAAACATACACTATTCACAACTAACATGTAAAATGCAGGATTTCTGGCCGCGAGAAAAACCAAATCTTCTTATATATATACATATATAAAAATCAATGTCACTTTTCGTTGTAATTTTATAAATCAAGAACGGGCTCACCTATCCAAACCAAATGTTTAAGCTTTGTTCGGACTATTTAGTAGATGGTTTATGTGGAGAAAAAAAAAATTGAAACTTAGGGTAGGGTAGGGTAGGGTAGTGTAGGGTAGGGTAGGGTAGTGTAGCGTAGGGTAGGGTAGCGTAGGGTAGCGTAGGGTAGGGTAGGGAAGGTAGTGTAGGGTAGAGTAGGGTAGTGTAGGGTAGTGCAGAGTAGGGTAGGGTAGGGCAGGATAGGATAGGGTAGGGTAGGGTAGGGTAGGGTAGGGTAGGGTAGGGTAGGGTAGGGTAGTGTAGGGTCGGGTAGGGTAGGGTAGTGTAGGGTAGGGTAGGGTAGGAAAAGTAGTGTAAGGTAGGGTAGGTAGGGTAGATAAATGTTTGGTGTTTTTATGGCAAAACAAAGTTTGCCGGGTCAACTAGTTAACTATAAATATTTAATTTACGGTTTCGTTCAATGTTTTTCCTGCAAGACTATGCTTTATGTATTTATCATTTCAATAAGTACGTACTTACTTAACATTGCCTGTAATATGAAGTGATATGTACATAGTACAGGCCAATACATTGATAAGAAATTAGATAACATAGTACTTGTATGTAAAAAGGCATATTATTGAAGTTGGTCATGAAAGCTGATAATTAGACTTGGTGATAATGTTTGCAATTATTAAGAAAACCTACTAACCGAATAATATTTTTAACCAGTACACAATCTATTCATTTATGTGTAGGGAATACTGTGTAATTGTCAAGCAAAAGCCATTATTGCATGGGTCCTTTCGAGCTAGATGCTAAACAAACCAACTTGTTTGCATAGATGACCCTATTCACAATGTAACTGATCACGTTATATATTGGCGAATAACATGAAATACATTCCACCAGGCACGTAGTTTGATCTACACGAACAATCGGACACTTTCACTGTATTTCTCCATAAGTCCAGTTTTATCAATAATTAACAACTCAATCCAAAACGCCGTCTTCTGCTTAGATCTTCTGTCTGATCTCCACTTGTTCGCGCCAAAAACTAGTGCTTAGTGTTTGACGTAACACGTTGACATCTGTCAAAGTCATTCGAAATCATAGCTATGTTCAGAACGAAATCTTTAGAAATGCCGTCATTAGGTATTGACTTGTTTATTATTTAGCTTTACTTGCTTGACGGAAAACGTAACAAACACACAGACATACAGAATTGTTTAGCAGTTATAACAGTACTTTGATGGATGGATGGATTTTCAATAAAATATTCATCGATATTATAAATTGATAACATTTGATAAATAAATCTTATTAACCCTGGACTGCTCAGGTGCATAAAATAACATATAGTGGACATTATGATACGCTGTCTAAATCACAGAGCTCGGAACGGCTAGAGAGGCCATTACCGTTCCCACCCGATGTACGCTGCGCTGAGCACAAGTTTCGAACTTTCGATCAAGAATTTAGGAACAAAACTATATTGCGAAAAAAATTCACGTTTGCACACGCATGTAAATTTAAATGTTTCAGTATTAAAAACATGTTAAAAATATCAACAACTTAACTTTATTATGATTTCAAGACGCACAAACAATTTAAAATCATTTGTAAATAAGAAGGTACAAAAATGTGAATAGGTAAATTAGTAATTAACTTATAATAAGGATAAAAAGAAAAATTTAATTACCAAAAACGTAGTGCTTATCAAATACCTAGTGTGCTTTTTAACGAAGGTGTACTAAAAACGAGACGTCACACGAAATTTCAACGCACAGTATCGTCGTCATTTTTCTTTCTAGGGTTCCGTCTCCGAGGGGTCCAAATGGAGCCCTATTGCTGTCACTCCTGTGCCCGTCTAACCGTAAATTTTTTGTAAGTTAAAGAATTGTTTAACTTCCCATTGACTTATGAACTTGAAATTTAGTGTTAATATTTATTATTACGTATATTTTGCTATCAAATACAAATATATATTCTACATTTGATACGGAACAATAAATGTGCGAAGTCCGACACGCACTTAGCCGGTTTTTTCTTGTAGATGACTGACAAAAAATTATTTAGTCATCATCCATATTGTCACAGGCCGTCAATTTACTAATTGACTCGCTTGGTTTATATGTAAATACTAGTTGTCAACGTCAACTGGCTACTTACCTACCCATCTACCCTATAACCTACCCTACATACATGTTTGTTGCATAACTTAAACCGTTTACGGAAGCTTTCAAAAAGGAATATTTTTTCCCGTTTTTGCAACATTTTTCATTTATGCTAAGCTGCTATTGGTTATGCGTGATGTTATTTTGCCTATAACCTTCCTCGATAAATGGACTATCCAACACTAAATTTTTTTTTCAATTCCAACCAGTAGTTACTGAGATTAGCGCGTTCAAACAAACTCTTCAGCTTAATAATATTAGTATGAGTTGACAATGCCGTGTTTAACAGTGGCCGCCGAGACGTCTCGTTGCTCTATGGTCTTAATAAATATTCATAAATAACTGTCCGGTTACAGATGCCCTTAGCAAGTTCATTTTATAGTCAAACAACGATACCATATCAATGTTAATGGCACTGTCATTGGTTATTTAAAGTTTTGATAGGTTTGTGATCGATCGGTAGACGCTACAAACGATTTGTTTATTAATTTTGTTTTACAGAATTATAAAACGAAATATTCGTAGATAATGTAATTCTTTGGTTGCCGTATGCAAAGGGCCTAGAGGCTGCCGTTAGTTTGTCACACTATATTTTATCAAGAATTGCAGTAAAATTATTGTCACAAAGAATGTAACGGTCGTAGCAGGTGACGTTTTGTAGTTTTTTCCTAACTCCAACGGAAAAAGGCGTGAGTTTATGAATGTATTTATATTTCAGAAGTTGATTCCTGTTGTTAACCGAATTTCCTAAAAACACCCGAATTTCCTAGAAACCTCCTCGGGTTCTATGTTAGGCTGTCCTTCACAAAATATATTTTCAAGATGAGACTCGCGATGATTCGGTCTAAAACGAAAGCTATGACCAACAGCATTAAGCGTAAGGTTGCGGTAGATGGGCAAGCAAAACAATATATCTATGTGTACCTACATCTACTTGGGCTGGTTAGTTTCTTTCGAAAAGAGGCAGGAGCTCAACCACATGTATATCCTGGCCGTCCAAACTTACGGTGCTCAGATCTGGTCACATACCGAATCGCAGAAGTTCCACCTTCGGGTTTGCTAAAGAGCAATGGAGCGCAGCATTCTGGGCGTAAAAATAGCTGAAAGAATAAGAAACTCTACGCTGAGCTCTAACACAGAAATCATAAACGTGAGGTAAAGGCTACCAGGCTAAAATGGGATTGGGTGGGTTATGTCAGCATGCACAGTGACCGCTGGGCAACAGTCTCTACAAATTGGGTGCCTGAGGATGGATGGGCGCAGCCCGGGGCGGCCCAGAAAGTAAGTTATCTCTCGTCTGTTGGGGTCGGCTTTCAGTCTAACCGGATTCAGCTGAGTACCAGTGTTTTACATGGAACGACTGCCTCCACAACACTTGGTTGTGGAAGTCAAGATAGCTTAAAATAGACAGCTTCTAGAATAGACAATCTCATTTAAGCTAATCAAAATCAAAATTGTCGAAAATATGAAGTCAAAAATCTTCTTCTTCAGCGCCGCACCGATGATAGCATTTTTTTATTTCTGCAAATTAAATGTATTTCGACCAGAATTCAGCTACGCCGACAGTGTTAGCGTTTACCTTTTAAAGGTATTTCAAGGTGTAGGTGTGGTAGCACAGAGAACACGTCAAGAGGTGAGGCATTGTTTGCGCAATCGCATTGTGGCTCATACACATTAGAGTACCCTCATCTGACTAAGTTTTGCCTGCAGCCACCTGACTGCGTAGTCGATTTAGAGATTTCCAGGTGGGCCATGGCCGTTGGTGATCTGCAGGAAGCTTTTCTGCAGGCTCAATATTGCTGGAGGGCGATCATTAGGCTTTTAAGGTTTCCACTGCTGGGACAGAGACCTGCTCTCTGAGAGAGAGAATGGGCCTTAATCCATCACGCGGGTGTGGGTTGGTTGATGTCACGGGTCTTCGAATTTTAATTAAGTTATAGGACATGGCGGATTCCTCACGATGTTTTTCTTTACCGTTTTTACAGCAGTGGTGATGTTTTTTTTTTTTTTTTATGAGCACGTGGCTAAATAATAACAGCCGCACAGGTCGATCATCAAGGTTAAGCAACGCTTGGCAAGGTCGGTCCGTGGATGGGTGACCATTTCAACATACCGAGTTTCCTTCGTGCCTTGGAAAGCACGTTATTCCGTTGGCTGTCATTTGAAGATCTTTGACAGTCGTTACAGCTAGTCAGAAGCTTGAGATCTGACACCAGTCTAGCCAAGGGCCGTACCGTGTTACCCAGTTACTGGGTTGTGGAGGTCAGATAGGCAGTCGCTCCATGTAAAACACTGGTACTCAGCTGAATCCGGTTAGACTGGAAGCCGACCCTAACATAGTTGGGAAAAGGCTAGGCAGATTGATTGATTGGTGATGAAATAATTTACACAAAGTAAAGCGCCTGCTGGAGTCTGTGAACCTCGGGGTCTTTAAGTCAAGAGTGAATAAAGTCAAAGTCAATTCGTTCATTCCCATATATTTATGGTATGAATAGCTGTTTTTTTTTGCTATCTTTAGGTTTGTATTTTATAAAAGTTATTTATAATGATGAGTACAATGACCCAATTTCGGGAATTGCAGTAGATATGTTTGATTGGAAAAATGTCAAAATGTATAGAAATGTAAAAAGCAATTAAAATGTCACATTATCAATCCCTAACATTGTGGCATTTTATCATCGCCATCGCTAAAATCGAACGACACCTGTCGACCTCTGGTAGTTCTAAGTAGGTAAGTGTATGGCCATAATTGTGAGCATCATCGCTTATAATACTCACAACGGATCTTTGTGTCTCTGAATATTACTATATTCTTGTGTCAATGTTGGGGGTGAAGATAGCATTGTATAACTTCCTCTTTCACTAGCTTTCGTTTGTCGCATCATCCAATCTCGCATACTCTATGCAGTATACTCAATGACAAACTGCTTCTTGCGCAATGGTTGGCAGAGCCAACTTCAGAGACACAAAGATCCGTTGTGACTGCCTTCCTTCCTTCACTGGCTTTTACTACGAAATTTATTTTCCTACTTCTACCGTATTTTTAACCACCGACGGAAAGAGAGGGGCGTTATAAGTTTGATGAGGTACACACCTGTTTATTTGTGTATATGTGTATCTGTCTGTGGCATCATAGCTCCCAAACGGATGAACCAATTTTGATTTAGTTTTTTTTTTTTTTAAACTGACTTTATCGAGAGTGTTCTTAGCTATGTTTAATGAAAATCGGTTCTGCCGTTCCATAGTTATGGACGTTTCGCTGTTTGATTCGGGTTGTTTTTGCAAGATATCGGGTCCTAATTACGCGTTCAATAGATTGTCGATTAAAGCGTGTCTACCACTAGATAAATTATATATCATGAAAGAAAAATGTGTCGGGTGTTTTATACGAAAATCTTTCATTTATCCTCGTGTTAGCAACTAAATCTGAGTTAATGTTTAGTTGTAGGGTCTAAATAAATTAAGTAAAGACTTATTAAAATAAATCGTCACTAAAAATTCAAATTGAGCCACCAATTTAAGGGCCTTTATACCTACGTTCATTGCGTACAAAATGAAGTCGAGAAAAGGTGTAAGTGTACATAGCACCATACAGCACATATTATTAACAATATAAAGGGCTGTCCGTGAGGGAATGTTGCCTCGTTGAATTATGCAACGAAGGGAACAATGAGGATTTACGAACAAACCTGAACTTCTTTTGATACATTATTAAAACCCCGGGTTTTTGTTAAGTCTTTTTACACGAGTATTAAGGAGTGCAATAACGAAATATTTTTATAATAAGAAAAGTTAATAAAAAATCCCGATTGCGTCGCCACCAACCTTGAGTGCCACACCCGCGTGCCCCATAATTTAGTAGTTTTTTGCACTTTCCTTGTTTTTCTATGAATTTAAAAAAAAGCCTCCGATTAAAATGTTAATAATTAAATTGTCTTTGAGTTGGTGCCAGTTTCATTAAAACACGCCCGGCGGTTTTAGTAAGATTGTCGTTTTTTTTTGCGTGTTAGACATAACTTTATAAATTATTTCTCATTTTAAAATCAGCTATTGAGGGGTATCTGCGCTTTAAGGCGTATATATATTCCCCAATGTTAACGCAGTACGGGCCGTGCGCCCGCTCGGAGAATATCAATATTGAACCTCCTTTTGGATATTTTTGTTTGCAAAATATTCATTGATTTACATATGCTATTTCATTTATGATGAAATTCTAGCCATCAATTTTTAACATATAAGTCGTTTTCGAGGAGTATCCAAAAGTAGCGAAAAATATCGTACTTTAGTGGCACTCACAAGGTTAAGTGAACCGATTGACGCAAGAATCATCAAAATCGGCTCACGCTTTTGTACTCTAGAACGCCACATAGGAACAAACATACATACACTGATAAACACATTACCCTCCTTCGGCAGTCGGGTAAAAAGAAAAACATGGGCTCCGAAATACAGCTTGTATGCTATGATCATTTAAGAAAGATTTCTAAACGAATGTTAAAAAGACTAAAATATGAACTCAGTAAAGGATTGCTAAAATTCACAAATCCAACAGATTGCGAGCGTACGAAACTAATGCAATTTAATCAAGCACAGACTAACTGCGCAGTGCATCATCCAACCCTTATTCTTTCTCTCTTTCACACCCACAAATGCCCGTATTGCCCTCCCTCTCCCACACAACACCCCATCGCGTTACAAATTCGGATCAAG
Source organism: Orthosia gothica (assembly GCA_949775005.1). Lineage (NCBI taxonomy): Eukaryota > Metazoa > Arthropoda > Insecta > Lepidoptera > Noctuidae > Orthosia > Orthosia gothica. The sequence goes on along the minus strand of OX459062.1, from coordinate 8,495,543 downwards.
CGTTACCATGACAACGATTCAAAACAACGCTGTTTTGTTGCACCAGTTACTATTGATCTGCCAAACCAGTCAAATGATTGCAAAACACTCTAAAAACAGAAGGGATTAACAAACAAACAAAGCTCAAGGTAAATTGGTCGCAATCAATTCTGATTACTGCAAATGAAACGTTAAGTGGAGGAATTAAAGTGCAATTTGAGTTAATTACTTATTGGAGTTGTACTGGATGATATTTTCCGTTTTGGGGAGACCCGATGCTATGTACCTGATTATTGGCAAGGAAGTAGGTAGCTGCTGAATATTTGGACCCCTTTCGAGGCAAATAATTGGTTTTATTACTAGCGAAGGAGTTGTAATAGATTGTCTTGAGTTACAAATTACTTTATACGTGTAACTGGTTCATTTATATTGATGAATCACTGTCTTTATTAAGTACAAGTTGACCCCCGGGGCTTTGCTTCCGTCAACTGGCTACCCTGCCTACCCTGCCTACTCTGCCTACCCTGCCTACCCTACATACCTACCAAATATTTTTTATGTATCATCAATAGTTTTATCAGCGCACGCCAATGAATGAATTTTACAGGCAACATTTTGCTACTTTGGGTTACATTATTGCAATTTTCATAAGGACCTCTATATTTTTTTTAAAATATATTATAGCCTATGACACTCAGGAATAATATAGCTTGCTACTGGTGAAATAATTTTCAAAATCGGTTCAGTAGATCCAGAGATTACCCCCTACAACGTCACAAACTCACAAACTTTACCTGTTTATAATATTAGTATAGACTATTCTAAGTATGTCTCACTTTTAGAGTTGACCATAGAGTGTACTACCATGTGCTCCTCAATCAGGTACAATGTTTAAGAGTTTCATGTTCTTTCGGCCCATGACAAAATTGATCACACTTCAAATCTTGGGCTCTAGATCTTGAGATCACTTGAATGGACAATTGAATAGAATATTTGGACTTTTTAACAATCGTATATCGCTGGTAGAACGTCACTTTGCCTCTTGTCATAATCAACGAAACAAAATAAATGGTGACCGCAAAAATATGTGTAATTATTTAATAAACAAATTATATAAATACAGCTACACTCAGTGATAAGTTTATTTGTGCCAAATTGGATATTGCCATATCCAATTGATTTTTTTCATGTTTCACAAATTTTATTTAAAGTTACATAGTTACTTAATTAACAATAACTATCTACCTCCTAATTTGACATCCATGTGGACGAATTTTTTGATGTCCAATGAGCCCTTTTCCTCCCCCTTTGTATGTAAGTTAGTTTTGTTATAAGTCATAAGATTAGAAGTATTCGATTGCATATAACAATAACTACATATATACACTTAAATAAAAAATAATAAAAAAACTACGAACGCGTATAAAAAGGGCAGAGGTCATTGGGCGTCAGAAAAACCACATCGAATCATCATCGAATTCGACCACATCGCTGTCAAAGTGAAAAGTGCCCAGAACGCTGGCAGGATTGTCACGTTGGATAGCAATACTGATTCTCTGGCCGAGGAAAAGCCCAGCCCTCTGCCACTTGAAGAGTCCAGAAACCGTTTGCTTACATCTCGAATTACTCGATGAGCCCTCGGACCCCATGGACCTAATAGTGATAATAATTATCGGAAGGTGATTGACTGATATTTTTTTTATCTCTGCCGATGACTGAATTATCGGCTGCGACCTTGAATAGGTCGGCACGGTTTCTTTGTATGGGATGAGACACCACTTACAACACTAAATCTACCATAGTTCTCTACAACAATTGCGATGCTATCCTACAAGTACCTCACTAGATAGGTACCTAAACTCCCACTTAGCAGTTGGTAAAACAAGTGCGGTCTTAACGTACGAGCTCATAATTCATATTTTACTTATATACCTACTAGCGGACGCCTCGCGGTTTCACCCGCGTAGTTCCCTTTCCCGTGAGAAAACAGGGATAAAAGTAACCTATGTCATCCGGGGATAGTGTAGTTTCCCAGCGGTGAAAGAATTTTTGAAATCGGTCCAGTAGTTTTTAAGTTTATGCGTTACATACAAAAATAAAAATCTTTCGTCTTTATAATATTAAGTAAATATATACTCGTAGAATACATTTCAATTCTTTAGTGTACAACATATAAAACACAGTAAAAATCATCATCATCGTCATTTAAATTAGACTTAATAATTTTTTATGGCAAAAATATTACTACTTATTGTAGGAAATATAAAAATTTTAGGTTTAAAATTAATTCGTCCGCAACGAATTTATTACGAAGCCGACAGTTAATTATTATTTCCTTTATTCAATTTATTGTACATACTTTTCACATTTTTAAATATTAGCTCATAAAAATAAAACTAAAAAAAACATTTAAAATATAAAAAATAGTAACCCACCGGTTTCGGGAACAGGGTCCAAGCTACCGGTGGTCAGGGCTCCTGAGAGAGGAACCTCCTAACGATACGCGCCGTGTCCAGGAATACCGCTTTCTGGATCAAGCCCTTGATCCAGCTGCCCAACGAGAGCCTCCTCAGATGTTCGTCGAGGCTCTTGGCTATTATGCCATTGGCCTTCACGACTATTGGCACAATGACTGCTGTATTCACATCCCACATGTCGACAACCTCGCGAGCCAGATCAAAATACTTACTTTTCTTATTTCTGTCAGCCTTCACGAGGTTCTCGTCATGGGGGACCACTATATCAACAATCATTGTGCGACGCTCTAGTCGGTCTGTCACTATGTCAGGCTCATTGGCAACAATAGTTCTGTCAGTGATGACAGACCGATCCCAATACAACGTGACATTGCCATTTTCGAGAACTGGGTCGGGCACATACTTAAAGTAAGGCACTTCCGATTCCACAAGATTGTATTTAAGAACAAGTTGCTGTTGGATAATCCTAGCTACAAGGTTGTGTCTCTGCAAATAGTCTCCGTTAGCCAGACTAGAACAACCGGAGATATTGTGTCGTATTGATTCCCCCGGCCGGTGATGCATGTGCCCGACAGATGTCAACCGTGCCGTCCTTCACAATGTATTTCCGGTAGTTGTTCGTCATCATAACTTCGTCCATAATCGCAAAGACAAAACCTTCGGTTTCCCCGAAAAGGTCACCATATCGCAGCCAGGCCACGGACGCCAAAAGATCTACATCAGGCCCATATAGGACCCGGTAGAAGCGTCCGTGAAGCTCCTTGCTCTGCCATACCTCCCTGCGGTCATTAGTATCTAATACTATAGGTTTGCGCCAGTTCTCATTATCCAAGGAGAGCGGGGTAAGCCCCTTGTCCACCGCTACCACATCTCGATGCATACCCACGTCGGCAGCCTGGAAGTATTCCCTAAGACTGCATACCTCGCGATTTTTCAGGGTTTTAGCATTTAAAAAGTCACGACCTCCGCACTTCCGCGGGATATACAGTCTCATAACCGATGACCGTGGATGATGCATACGATGTGCGGTAAGCAATGTGCGGACTCTCCTATCCAAGGCGTCAAGTTCTGTCTGAGTCCATTTGAGTATGCCGAAAGAGTGCATCAAGACCAGCATGACCCAGCCGTTGAAGGCGTACACCTTAGTACTTTTTTCAAAAGAAGAAGCCAAAGAAGCGCTCCTTTAACGATTGTTTCGCGTCAGTAGCATTGATGCCTAGTGCTGCCGACATATCCAAATACTTGTAAGTTTCGGTTGAGGACAGGGATCGAAGGTGTATGGAACCCGAGAGTTGTATGCCCACGGATTCTATAATCTCCCCTCTGTTTACATGCATGGCTGCACATTTGACCCACACCAAATTCCATCCTAATGGCGCCACTGAAGGTTTCTGTTATCTTCAGTAGCTTCATCAGTTGCAAGGAACTACAGGCTACAGGCTACAGGAACTACAGGAACTACAGGAACTACAGGCTACAGGAATATTTGGACGACAATTCTATAATTACTGCTTCAGACAATTGTGCGCCACCTCACCTATTTTGACGATTTTGAATTTTGTTTGACAATAGCATTAATATGACATGTAACGTAATATATTTGACATTTATATATAATTTTATTCGCAATTGACTGTATTCTTAAACTCGACAATGTTAATTAAAATATTTTTGTACACTTTGATTGATTTTGAATTTTGTTTGACAATAGCATTAATATGACATGTAACGTAATCTATTTGACATTTATATATAATTTTATTTGAAATTGATTGTATTTTAAACTCGACAATGTTAATTAAAGATATTTGTACGCCCTGATTGATTTAGAATTTTGTTTGACAATAGCATTAATATGACATGTACAATAATCTATTTGACATTTATATAAAATTTAATTTGAAATCGATTGTATTAAAATATATTTGTACGCCTCTGTGCAAAACATAGAGGATCTACCTATCTGTAACATCTCGCACTCTGTTGTAATTTGACCTATGTTTACAAATAAAGCATTCTGATTCTGAATTCTGATTCAAGTTATCACGGGCAAAGAGCTTCAGATCATCCATGTAAAGGAGGTGTGGACAGGACCTGACCACCTCTTCTCAACCGATAGCCCAGGCCCAAACCCTCCAGCAGGGTACTGAGAGGGTTCAGGGCTAACCAAAACCACAGAGGACTCAGAATGTCGCCCTGAAATATGCCGCGCTCGATCCTTATAGGTTCGCTGAATCTGTCGACATCCTGGATAGTGAAGGACCGTCCTCCACTGCCCCATACATGACATCAAGAAGGCGCACGGAGTTGCATCAATTTTATACAACTCCAGCACCCTCATGAGCCATGTATGTGGCACTGAGTCATAGGCCTTCTTGTAATCTATCCAACATGTCGCCAGATCCCTGCGGGAGCGAACCTGTTGGCTAATGGCAATGTCTATGAGGAGCAGCTCCTTAGTGCCGCGGGACCCGTTCCTACATCCATTCTGAGAAGCAGACATGATGGAGTTATTGTCAATATGTTGATTAATTTTCGCTTTTAGAATGGATGTAAGAACTTTATAGACCGTCGCGTCGGTAAACACGTTATCGGTCTATAATTTTTAGGATCCGCAGTACTACCCGATTTATAGAACAGGTAGGTTATTCCTGTCGTTAGGAACTGGGGCAGCGACCCTGACTCAAAGGAAGACTGGAACTGATATGCCAAACGAGCGTGCGACCTTTGGAACCATTTGATCCAGAAGTTGTACGGCCCGTCCGGCCCTGGAGATTTCCAGTTCGGCAACGGACGGACTGCACGGGTTACATCTTGGGGGCTTATGGTAATTGCCCCCATTTGTGGTACCGGATCGCACGCTTGCTCTATCGATATCGCGCCAGAACGAACACATGGCATTATCCGGTAGACGCGTATCAATCACACCTTGGTCGGGTCGCTCCCAAGCCTTATAAACCCACCATTCGTTGCTCTGGAATGTGCGATTCTGAGTGTATCGTTCCACGCACCGCTTGTACCGACGAATACGGCTTGCCCATGCATAGATCTTCTGCTTCAGGAAGTCGATACGCTCTGTGACGCGGGACAGATAATCTCGAGAATCAGTCCCCGAGAACGCCCGCCTCACAAAGCGCATCAGTCTAGGGCGAGTGTTGCTCTCCCTAAAGCAGATGAGCTTGCCGATGAGTGCTCTAGCCTCACCGATACGACGCTCAATCCTGCACTGCCAAGCTGGTATAGCTGGTCGTGTAGCTCTGTCAGTTTTGGGAAACTTGACGTTAGCTACACAACAAGCCACTGCAGCCGCACAGTACAAGATCGAATGGGTATCGGCAAGGTATTTGCTGCTATCAAAAACATTTGATAGCTGCGAATCTAGAGCACACACCAGCGCCCTATTTTCTTATGCATGGGCAGACGAGGTAATCGAGGTCTAAGCGCAGGCGGTGTGGAACGATACTTTCGGAATGCACACTCCAAAGCGCTCCTCAGTCGTTCATTGCATTGGGTACTCACGGATATAGCCCCGTCATCGTCATCCTCTCCAACATGGTCGGGTCGCGGTGAAAGATTGGGTTGCATTTGCACCGCGGCCGGTGGAAAGGCAGGCGAGACACGGCTACTCCGTGATTCCTCACGCAGTCTATCAAGTACGGCGTCATCCAGCATACGGTTACGTTGAATGACTCGCACCTGATCCGATAGACGTTGAGCCGACACGTTGACAGCTGGCTCAAGCACCTGAAACAGAGAGAGCATCCGACCACGGTACGCAGTCAGGTTACTTCCCCTCTGTAGCCCTAAAGTGACTCGTGACAAGTCAGGCCACAGACTAATTAAGACTAATTAATTAATTATTATTCATTTATTTATTCTTCTTTAAAAATATAAAAAATAGAGGCCCACCGGTATCGGGAACAGGGTCCAAGCTACCGGTGGTTAGGGCTCCAGAGACAGGAACCTCCTCACAATGCGAGCCGTATCGAGGAGTACTGCCTTCTGTATCAGACCCTTGATCCAACCGCCCAATGACAGCCTCGACAGATGGTCGTCGAGGCTCTTGGCCATAATTATTATTATTGTTATTTTCTGAATTTCTGGAATAATAACTATGCAGTAGTAATATTTGTTGTAGATGTTCAACTTCTAATAGAATTCTATGTTCATTACAATTTGGAACACCTTTCTTCCAAAGAAACTCGCCAGATATCGACTCAGCAGGTACTGCCGTCGCGGGAATACACAAATATTTCTGAGACATTCTAAATAGTTTGTTCTCAAATGAACTCTCAAATTTGCTCCAGAATTTAAAGGGATCATCTGTTGAACGTATTTTGGGTATTTTAATTTGCTTTACAATTATCATAGGAATTTAATTAGTCGACATTTCAGATTTAAAACTTGCATCCAATAAGCCGAACGGGCTATCAGTTATCTTACCGTCATTTGCAGGCACAGGGTTTCCTGGTGTATTGCTAGCAGTTAAAGGTGTGGCATTTGTTTGACCTTCAGGGTAAGACGAAGTTGAAGGCGTGGCTTCTGGTTCATCGTCAGGATTTGAATAAGTTGTAGGATTTTCTGGATCTTGTCCGTATAATTCTTTTATAACTATTTCTTCCACTAAACTTGCTTTTTGTTTACTTGGCAACGCAGCTTTTGTAAATCTGGGGTCTATAAATGTTGCTTTTGTAGCAAGCGGTTCGTCTTCGTAAGGCCCGAAATGAGAATCAATTGCCCTCACAAGTGTATTCTTTAAACCTTTGGCCAGATTACTAGAAGGAGAGCGCTTGTTTATTCTGAATTTTAAACAGACAATTAACGGAAGAATGCTAGACAAGGTTGTGTATTGCTTCTTGGACAATTCGTCAGCTACTTCCACAAATAGTCTTAAAATTCGCACGCACTCAGCGAGTTCTGCTCTTTCTTCGCCAGTGGCATTAACACGTATATGACGTAAGTCAGTATACTGTTTATGCCAACAAAATGGTTCATGCTTCTTTTCCTTCGTTGACTCTGGAATCTCTTGCTGTTTTTTCTTAAATTCTTTATTAGTTAATAAATAATCGAAACATTCTTTAAAAGTCAAGCGTAAACTAGCAGCTGCACAAAGTAAGTGTGGAATTTGCAAATTATTTAGTAATTGTAGAAGAGTATCATTATTTTCACCAGTTACAAAGCACACTGTCTTCGATAAAAGGCCGCAGTTTTCTAAAATGTTCATAATTTTTTGTTCTTTTTGTTCATCGTTTTCTCTCACTGTAAATAAAATCTGAGAGACGAATTCACCTTCATGAACATAGTGTACTGTAACAGTCCACATGTTACTGTCTAGGGCATGTCTCCAGGGGGGTAACCACAAGCTCTTAGAGTAAGGTTATTTTGAGATCGAGTAAGTGACAGATGTATACAAGTCAGATACATCTGTCCCTTACTCGATCTCAAAATAACCTTACTCTAAGAGCTTGTGGTCACCCCCCAGGCGTCAATTGTGATCGCTATATGATCGACAGACTGAAACTCTTTATCCAACTGTAATGTTACTGTCTCTAATTGTTCAGGGATTAGTTCTTCTAAGAATTTCTTCTTGGACGGCAAGGTACAATTCGGAATTGTTTCTTTAAAATAATTTCGGCATCCATTGCTGTCGAGTAAGCAGTAAGGTACCAAATCCTCACAAAACCATTTTACCAACCTTGCGTCTTTATCTCGTTCTTCTTGTGTTACTCCATTATTTGGGCCATTGGGCGGAATTGGACCTTCACCATCTTGTTCCATTATATCTTAAGTAAATTATATTATATCGAAGATGTTTGATTTATGTTGTGACAATTTTTTAATAATCGCACTAGATATGTCACTTTTCACAACTTTGCTCACTCGTACGAGTAGGTAGGTACGGCACGTTATAAATATTATATCGGAATGCCGACTAGTGTTGTAATGGATTTAAATAGCAAAAGATCAAAATCAAAATCAATCAATCAAAATCATCTTTATTTTTCTTCCACAAATAACACTTAACAACTAAAAACTCAAAAAGGAAAAATAATAATAACGATATGCCACATAGTTATTTGCGGGAGACTGGTGCCTGAGCTAAGCCGTAACCTGTATTTCAGGACACCAGAGACTCCCCCCTACAGGGAACGGGAATAAGCAACAGCAGCTTGTAGCAACTTGTAGGGGAGTGCAATATTCGCTCAATTTTACTATTCGTGTTGTCAAAAATTTATGGTATTGACATGCTTGCATGTCCTACACATTTTGGCACCTCGACGCTATTGATGATAAAATTTCAGACTTTATCTAGAGCCACAGATGAAGTAACAGTGAGCCGGCCATGTTTGTCGTAGGACCGACAGCCAATGGAGCAGACGAGTCCTGAGGCTCTGGACGAGGGACAGTGACACTTTATCAACGCAACCGTATTGATAGCGATTGGAAAACATTTAAGGACTGAGGGCTCCCGTTTTTGTTCTCATAAGTTGGCGCCACTGGCGAGTAAGGTCGCATACTGTATCCTGCAAGTGTTTACGTACTGATTGTACGTTATGGTACATAATTTGACATGATCTGTGGAGCTCTCTCTAAAATCGATATTTAGGTAGGATTTAACCTCAGCTTTCTCATCTCCATCACGACGATTCCCTTGACGATTTCCTTGTTGACTACGGAACCCTAAAAACGAATACCTACATACTTCGAATATCCTGACGTTGCTATTCGAATAATTGGATATTCGATTACTATAGAGTCACGTCACGTCACGTCGAGAGTGACGTGACGTCAACTAGTCAACAACAGTTCCGTGTGTAATAATTGTTTATAAATATAAAACTCGAAGTTTAATATACAAATAACCGATTTTGATTCATATAATAACCCAATTAACCAGTACAAGTGTTATCTCTAGTGTTGTGTTAGCTTTATACAAGATATGTGAGAATATAACAATAAATAGTTAACAGTGTACAAACATTCTACAGTGAAAAAAACTAAACTAGTTCAACTACTAAACACTTTTTACCGCACATAACCGAGTACCTAGTGTTCAGTGCAAATAAAATAAAATAATAATAAGTGTATTAATAAAATAAAATAGTAAAAAGTGAACTTAAAAAATAACTTTGTTTGTGAGGGTTGCAGTAAAAAAATCAAAACCGATTATAACGGCGACACTTCGCGACGGTCGAGTAAACGTACTATAAGATAACCAATTTCAAAGTTCTACACATAGCCGATTTGGTCTAGAGGAATTAACACCGAGTTGAAAGTCGTGGCAGGTGTCGCGAGTTCGAGCCCAAGCAGACACGAGTACTTTTTGTGAATTAAATAATTTGAAAAATGTCATCCACTTTGAACAAGGCAGTAAGCAGTGACCGCAAGACATCAGCACAACAAGTCACTTGTAATATCTGCAAAAAATATGTCAACAAAAAAAACACTGCTCTGTGTTCAATCTGTAAAAAAAGATACGAGTTTGATTGTGTGGGATATCCAGAATCAACATATCGCTTAAAAGACATCGAAGCAAGAAAGAAATGGAAATGCAAAATATGCGTAAAAACCAAAACGGATTCAAATGTAGATGTCACGACTTCTAATATAACACTCAGGAAAAAACAACATTCTTCAACTAAACTTTCTTCGCCTCAACAACAGATGATTCCCATGCAAAATTTTGTTTTAAGTGAGAATAACTGTCAAATACCGGCCACCCCAGTAGTTGTGCCGCTTAAAGACAATTACGACAAATTTGAGGCAAACATATCTACCGAAAACTCTTTCGAATCTTTGCCGTTGGATGAAGATATCGATGTTTTGTCTCATACATTGAAAAGAGATCCACAATTATGTAGAAGCTGCCCAAATATTAGGTCCAACAATTTTGATATAATAGAAGAATTAGAAAAGAAAGTTTCTGTTTTGGTGAAGAACTTAGAAATAGCTGAAAATGAGATAGCCAATCTTTTATCGGAAAACTGCTGTCTTAAAAAACAAATGTCTATGTACGGCACTCAGATTAATCAGTTAAAAGATATTTGTAAATCCACGCCCAAAAGAGCGTCACAAAAGAAAAGGAGCAAAGGTCCCATCCAAACTAAACTAGACTTCTCACAGCAACTTATTAGTCCAAACGCACAATGCTCACAACCAGCGGCCGACGTGCAGGGTGTACTTTGTCAGGATGCAGACCAGGCAATTAACAGCGACAAGACTGATAAGATATCGGGGAATTCTCCAAATGAAAACCAATATGAGAACTTAAAGCATACAACCCAATTAAAACACAATACTAAAAGGAATATCTACATAATTGGAGACGAAAAATTAAGAGGTCTGTCAGCACAACTAATACAAACAAAGACAGGTAAATGGAATGATAATTACAACATCGAGGGTAAAGTTCAACCATATGCTTCATCAAGTGAGATCTTACGAAATCTGGATAATCTATCACGTACCCTATCCGATAATGATATTGTTATTCTCTCGGTTGGAAAACATGATAGGGATCCCTACAAGTTGTTAACTAATCTGTGTAGAACCCTGTGTAGTATAAGTTATTGTACGATATTGATTTTGAATGTTTCAGAAAATAGGTACCTTAATGAATGTCAAAAAACTAAATTACGAACTAAAATTGTTCACAAAAAACTTTAAGAATTGTAAGTTTATTGAAGTAAATGAGTTGGATGTAAGTTATCATAAGCTGTCAAAATTAGATTTAATAACCTACAAACTAAATATAGAGATAGATTTTATTCAATATGAAAAGGATTTTATAAGACTGAGTTCAAGTGCACGCAACTCACTTCATGATTATAGTAAAAACAACAAAACATTTTTTCGTTCCTAAGTCCTCCATTAATAATACTACTGTTATGTATGACAAATCAAAACAGAGTTGCCGAAATAATAAATTACGAATCTTACACCAAAATATAGCCGGCATCTGCAGTAAACTGGACATGTTAGAAGTAACATTAACTGAATTGGTAGAAAGAAACAAGGAGGTTGATATACTTTGTTTCAGTGAAACTTTTGTGAAGCAAGGTACGGAAGCTAATATTAAACTAAATAACTTTAAATTGGCTGCAGCTTTTAGTCGAGATAAATGTAGAGGGGGTACTTGTATTTTAACTAATAAGATATTTGACATAAAAACTTTAAATATTCCTTCAGGTATAGCTACAGAATTTTATTTTGAATGCTGTGGCGTTGAGATAATAGGTTTAAGCCTGATTGTTGTAAACATTTATAGAATACCCGATCAGAGAAAAGCGCAAACAGGTGTATTTCTCCATAAACTCGATCATTTATTAAATTATTTGACGGACCAATACAAGAGAAAGAAAATTATAATTTGTGGTGATTGGAATGTCGATATTTTAAAAAACAACGCCGCAACAAAGGAACTTTTAGGTATACTAAGTAACTATAATTTTGAAGCACATATAAAAATACCAACTCGGGCAAACTCTTGTATTGACCAAATCGCCAGTAACGTAAAGAGTGTTCAGCCAGAAATTCATCATTTCGGCCTGTCTGATCATGAAACAGCACAATCAGTTACTATAACAACGGATATACGCAAAAGAATAACGTGTTGGTCAGAATTGAGGCGTGACTACTGCATAGAAAACCTTAATAAATTTCGCGAGTGTATGTCTGCTCTTTCTTTTTCAGAAACATTTAACTCGGACACTCTAACTGAAGCCTTTAATATTTTTTATGAAACTTTTAAATTGTATTACGATCTGTGCTTTCCGGTTATTAAGGTAAAGCTTAATAATAAACCAGTTACACAAAACTGGATAACAAAAGGCATTAAAAAATCTAGCAAAACAAAACGTCAGCTATATCTAAAATTTAAAACAAGTAAAATAAATAAAAAGCAAAATGAAAAATCCTATAAAGTTTATAATCACATTTTTAGGCGATGTGCACAGCGAGCGCAAAAACTTATGAATACAAGACGTATACAAAGGGATAAAAATAAATGTAAAGCTACATGGAATGCAATCTCCTCAACAATAACGGGTAATAATTTGTATAAAAATGACATTGACGAAATAAAATTTAATAATGTAACATATAATAATCCATCAGACATCAGTAATATATTTAATAACTACTTTATTAATTTGACATCTAATCTGCCTTTAAATTCTAATAATGCCAATAATTCCATTAATTCTAATAATTCCATTAATTCTAATAATTCCATTAATTCTAATAATTTTAATAATCCTAAAAATTCTCGTAATTCTAATAATTGTAAACCTAAACAAATAAACAAAAACCTAAATACTATTTTCTTGAATCCTGTAGATGCAAAGGAAGTGTATAAAATAATTATGTCCCTGAACAATAGCAAAACTAGTGGGTATGACGGCATCGCCACAAAGGTCTTGAAAGCTTGTGCTAGTCGGATATGTCATCCACTAGCACATGTTATAAATTTATCTTTTTTGGAAGGTGTATTTCCTGACCAGCTTAAGATGTCTGTTGTGAAACCACTATTTAAAAATGGAAACAAGTCAGAACCGAATAATTATCGGCCTATCACGATAGTACCGATTATATCGAAAATTTTTGAGAAGGCAATGCTTGTTAGGTTAAATAATTTTCTCTGTACGCATGATATACTATGCAAAGAGCAGTTTGGTTTCCGTAAAGGTAGCTCAACTGCTCTTGCAATCTTTAACTTGGTTAAACATGTAACAGATAGTATTAACAAGGGCGATCCTGCGGTTTCCCTGTTTTTAGATATGAGTAAGGCCTTTGATTTTGTTAGCCATTATAAGCTACTAAACAAATTGGAATTCTACGGCATTAGAGGAAAAGCACATGAATGGATATCTAGTTATCTAGGAAACAGGCAGCAGTGTACCGAAATATCGAAAATTGTAAAGAAAAGTGACAGACTATATTCCAAAGAGAAGTTCAAATCAGTATCGGTAGTAAATAAGTGTGGCGTGCCTCAGGGAAGTATTCTCGGTCCTTTACTTTTCTTACTTTATATAAACGATCTTCCAGAGGCCACTTTGCAGAAATTTATACTTTTTGCAGATGATACTACAGTTGTTATAAAATGTCAGGATAAAAGTGACTACAAATCAGCTACGGAAAAGACCCTAAAAGATTTAATAAGTTGGATGGAAAATAATAACTTAAATATAAATGTTAGCAAGACAAAATTAATTGAATTTAACTCCTATAATAGCAAACCATTAGTTTTGGATATTCTGTGTAATGGTGAAAAGGTACAACAAGTGGATCAATTGAAATTTTTAGGAATTAATGTTGACAAAAACCTGAATTGGAAAAGCCATGTGGAGCATATATGTCAGAAATTAGATAGGTTCGTGTTTGCTTTAAAAAAGCTGAGGCAAACTGTGTCTGTAGAAGCTGCTCTTGCGGCTTACCATGGTTACGTGTCATCTGTTCTAAGTTATGGTCTAATCATGTGGGGTAACTCGACCGATACCGACAGAGTCTTCAAGCTCCAAAAACGCTGCATCCGGGTAATAAACAGAGCATGGTTCTTAGATAGCTGTAAACCGCTCTTTAAAAATTTAAAATTCTGCCATTGCCATGTATGTATATTAGAGATATCTGCACTTTTACAAAAAACCACATGAATTATTTTAAGCAACATACCGAGGTTATACCACGACAGAAAAGGGCTAAGTTTCGCAACCTATTATATCAGCCAGCTGCACACAAAGATATTTATAAGAAAAATGTGTTCAATATGTGTATAATCATTTATAATACGATACCAAACGAATTGAAGTTGTTGCAAGGGAATGTTTTTAAAACTAAAGTGTCAGAGTGGTTACAAAAAAAATGTTTCTACAGCATTAAGGAATTTTTGGAACATAAAAATATTTGTTCTGATTATTAATGTATTGTAAATAAATTGATGACATTTGTATGTAATAATAATGTGTGATAATAATGTGATAATAATGTGATAATAATATGATAATAATGTGATAATAATGTACTAATAATATTTCTGCATAATAATGCCATTTAAACATAAATAATTTGCACGCTTGCTCGCAGGCAGAATACAATGACGTTAAGGCTGTAAGATCTTCCCTTGTAAACTGTGTATTTTCTTGCAAATAAACGATTTGAATTTGAATATAAATGGTCTAATTGAAAGCCCTGACCAGCCGTTATCTTATCTTTTTTTTTTTGATTATTTATTTTATCGCATAATAATCTGCAGTAAGTTGATCGACTGACTCAAGCGTCGTTTGTATCAAGCAATTAGTCATATGCCAAACTGCAAGAATAACGTTTTCCTGATATAACGAAAACAGTCACGCCCAAATGCCAATGAAATTACCATTTTAGCCCAATTCCTGAAGGGCTATTGTTAGAATCGGATCGGTATAAGCAATTATTATACTATTTGAATCCAGCATTTTTTTTATAAATATTAACAAATAGCTTCTGCCCGTGGGTTCGCTCGCGTCACAAGTGTTTTATTACCCCAAGGAAACATTATACCGAGATGAAAAATATTTTAACTGTTAATCCAGATTATAAACGGTCTGTGTGCAATTTTATCCAAATCCGTTCAGCCGTTTTTATATGATTGAAACATAAACATACCTAATTTCGCATTTACAATAATATCAGTAGAATTATATACAATCTGATATAAAATATAGGAGAAAAGAACTCATTGGGCATTAAAAACTGCTAATTTATTTAAGTTTTCAAAATCCTATCAGCACACCCGCATATCCCGTAGTGTCAAACAAAGTTGTGGTGGTGCTTATCAATTTTGTTTTTTTTTTTTTTTTTTTTTTTAAGAATAATAATAAAAAGTAATACTTTAAAATTAATTATGGTGTAATTATCCCACTACAGGGCAAAGACCGACGAGCATTGATCACCAGACACACAAAATTAATTATAATGATAATATATTTTTTTTGCCATTTGGTGCAGTAATTAGCAGGAAAATATTATTTTTGTCAACTATCTAATTTTATGACCAGGGTGGTCATAAAATTAGATAGTTGCTACGAAAGTGATACATTTTTCTTTATCATCTGTCAAAATGTGACATTTCTGACAAAATGGATGTGCCCGTATTAACAACTAAGACAAAATGAGTCTCAAATAAACGTCAAGAAGTTTTGTCACAAGTCAAGAAATTACCTCACGCCGCCGTGCTAGCATTTAATACAAGAGGGCTTTATCGCCCAAACTGTGATGAAATGCGTGATTCAAGCCATTTCACGTCTGTAAGTCACAGTAGGCCGTGCTCCCATTAGATTTGCAAGAGTTAGAAGCGAATAGTTGCCTGGTGCGCACCTCCCACCCCTGCACTGTTAGAGGAACCAGGTAACTCAAACCGTTCTAAGAGCTTTTTTTTTAGAATCGACTGATATGACATTTTTTTTTTCCAGAACATCTATAATCTCACAATACTTTGAACTATAGGGATTCCAGATAGGTACTGCGTATTTTAATTGTGATCTAACTATGGCCTTGTACAAGTGCAAGAAAGTGGAGGGTAGATGGAACTCTCATCGCAAAGCCATACATCTGGTATGCCTTATTAACCATACGGTCAACAAGACGAAGATGAAGTTTCGAGTCTAACTGCACACAAAGATCACGAAGACAAGTAATTTGCTGATAATACTATTAGCAAGATGATAATTAAAATTAATAACATTTTTCTTTTTAGTTAATATTATACTATGAAATTTGGGCAGGCTAAGGTACAGTTTGTTAGAAGAACAATAGTCTGAAAAACGATTAAGATCTTGTAGAAAATCAAAACAGTCTTGTTGGTTTGCAATGTTTTTATGAACTTTTAAATCATCCACGTATAAGAGATTTTTATAATTCTGGAAACAATATTTAATGTCATTAATACATAGAATAAATAATAGAGGTACTAGAATTGAACCTTGTGGGACTCTGGATGTGACTTGGATATAGCTGGACTCAAAGCCACCTTCTGGGACCTATTAGTTATATAAGAAACAAACCAATGCATGAGGTCCCCTCTGATACCATTGAATGCGATTTTATTAAGTAACAGTCTATGATCAACTTTGTCAAACGCCTTCTGAAAATCAGTGTATACTGCGTCAGTTTGATGCCTATCCATAACATATTTTCAAGAAGTTGTGTTGTAAATATTAAGAGATTACTAATGCAAGATCTATCCTTGACAAAACCATGCTGCTCCTTTTGTTTGTTAGAAGAACAATAGTCTGAAAAACGATTAAGATCTTGTAGAAAATCAAAACAGTCTTGTTGGTTTGCAATGTTTTTATGAACTTTTAAATCATCCACGTATAAGAGATTTTTATAATTCTGGAAACAATATTTAATGTCATTAATACATAGAATAAATAATAGAGGTACTAGAATTGAACCTTGTGGGACTCTGGATGTGACTTGGATATAGCTGGACTCAAAGCCACCTTCTGGGACCTATTAGTTATATAAGAAACAAACCAATGCATGAGGTCCCCTCTGATACCATTGAATGCGATTTTATTAAGTAACAGTCTATGATCAACTTTGTCAAACGCCTTCTGAAAATCAGTGTATACTGCGTCAGTTTGATGCCTATCCATAACATATTTTCAAGAAGTTGTGTTGTAAATATTAAGAGATTACTAATGCAAGATCTATCCTTGACAAAACCATGCTGCTCCTTTATTAGAACACGACGAACAAATGGGTAAATCTCAACATGAACAAGCCTTTCAAAGAGCTCAGAGAATACTGATAATATTGAGATTTGATGTCACGACTCCACGTTATTTTTAGGACCACTTTTGTGTACTTTGACAATATTTGCGCGTTTCTACACGCCAGGAAAGACTCCACATGATATACATTTGTTAAATATTATAAATAAGGGATAGACTAATTTATTATGGTTTTTTTTAAAAATATCGCAGGTGTACCATACGTGCCAGGTAATTTGGTAGAATCTAGCATTTTGAATTCTTTACGAATAGTTTCTAAGGGAATGTGCAATTTGAATAATTATATCACAAGCATGTGGCGGGTTTGCGGTAAGTGCTAACGTGTACCTGTGTTCCCGCCATAAGCGGCACAGTAGGACATCGTGGAGTTTTACTGGGTTGGAGTCCCACATAACTGCGCTATTTCCCCGTGGTAGCATAGTATGCATAAGCATTTCACAATCATTAGTAGACGGAGGTTCCCGTGAATCAAGATCAAATGTGGAGGGTTTATTCACCGAGAGAAAGAAACTAGAGAATAAATTACATGTTGTAGTAGGATCATATTTTTTTTTTATTTGTTTGTGTCAGGTATTTTATTTGCAGTTTTATGGTTGGAGACGTATGTCCAGAAGGCCTTGATATTGGTATTAATGTTTTCTTCAACTGACCATGTATGTTTTATAACATTTATGAGCCTCCCTTTTTAAACTTGGTCTATGAAGAGAAAATTTTTCATAATCACATATATTCCCGCGTTTCTTCCACTTTATCCATGAATAAGTTTTATTTTTAAATAAACGAATAAGTGATTTTGTAAACCAGATGGGAAAGTTACGAGTCTCTGTTCACATGTGGGTGTATACTATCCAATAATTTCGTAAAGCTTCACTTAGAACAAAAAAAATGCTTCCTCAAGCGTCAACCTATCCAATAAACCATTCCAATCAACACTATCAATATATTCATTAATCCTGCAGTTTTATAATAGTTACGTTTATTTGGAAACTTTAATTTTCGACTTATGCTTTGTACTTGCAAATGGTATATGAGTATAAAAGGCAGGATGATAATTTATCAATGGGCATGAGGGAATCATCAGAAGAGAACGTTACAGAATGACTATTACTGAAAAACAAGTGGTTTAAGAGGAGTTAGCGAATATACAGACTGACGAGGGCAGCGACATTATTTTATTAAACGATATAGTGATAGTGATAATACGGAGTAAGCCAGACGTCTCATCTTTAGACTTGGCCATAGTATGTCCTACCAACCAGATACAATGTTTAAGGTTAGGGTGTGTTTGGATCGACTAGTGTAAACTAGTCGATCTTTCTTCCATAGAAACGTACTCTGGCGATTACTCCACTGTTTGACGATGTACCGTTCCAAATAAAAAATGATATCAATTTGTCTCATCATTATCTAGTCCTGTATGGAAGAAAAAAAGCAAAAAAAAAAGAGATAATTGAAAGTTATGAGCGTCGAAAGTTCCATACTTCAAGACTAATTTTAACGCATCTTTGGGCGGAAATAAATACCATAAGAAGAAGAAACATTGCAAAATGGCTACTATACAGGGATAGATTAGTAGTTCAACAATGCAAATAATTTTATTTTGAAAATATATATTTAGTCGTTTTTTCATAATACCTAGACTCCCAAAGCTCTGTTTATAAAATTTCGCGTTCTCATTTTCGTCCTAAATCATCGTCCATTTAGCTAAACACTTGCAAAAGTGCTAATTCGTACGCGAACCAGCTTCTTACTGGTCAACAAAGCATCTATCTCTTTCGAACGTGTTGTCGGATGAGATAGCATGCATTTTAACCCCGCGCACAAAATAGTTCGTGCCGTCGACGAGGGCAACCTTTAGAGTTTCACGTACTTTCGGGCCATGACAAATTTATCACACTTCAAATCTTGGGATCCAAAAATGTTGGGGCTTGACCACTTAAATGAACAACCGAATAGACGTTTTGGACTTTTTAACAATCATATATCGCTGGTAGAATTTCACTTTGCCTCTTGTCATATTCAATGAAACAAATTATTACTATTGTGGCGAAGGCAAAAAAGTGATGCTTTTACTAATATAAATAATATACAATTGAAGTCTCAAAAAAAAACCTATATACTGTGGTATTTATTCAAGATCTACTTACGTTTCATAACACTCCACAATCCATCTTCACATCTTTTGATATCGCATCAATTTGTGTAACTCATTTTTATATATATTCTTTGTATTATTACATCTGGAAAGCATATTTAGTTATTTCTGACTGTTTTAAATATCTAAACCTAAATTATATTCGTAATTTATAATTCTTCTTGTAATATTTTTCTACTGTGACGTTTTATCTGACATGACAAATGTCTGTCTATTTTATTTTCTTAAAGCCATAGACATACCATAGGTACCATGGACTATAATACCTAGACCTTTCCTTAAGCTAGTTGTACATTATTGTAAGGTCAGAGCAGACTGACCCGCCTTTGTAAAGCCGTTTTTATCCGCTCTGTTCTGATTGAGATTTGAATTTGAAATTGAGAAGAGATGGCAGATCGAATGAAAAACGGGCTTCAGTTCTTTTTGGTCTCAGGTCTGGTCTGAACGCCGAAATACTGTTTTCCTACTGAGGATTACTAAGTGTATTTTCTAATCGGCAAATTATCTAAAATCTCTAATAATCAGTCTTTATATTATTACCTCAATGTGTTCAGTATGTGAATGTGGTTAAAATCAATAAATAACTTCTGGACTAAGTATTCTTTTACTGCTATACGTATATATATCAAGATGTGCCACTCTGGCACGTGGAATATGAACTGCGGCTGACAGGACCTCAGCGGCGCGTCGGTTTGCGCGCTGAGGCCGCGCGAGACCTCCAGCAGTACGCGCAGGGTGCGCACGCTATACACGAGGGCCCACATGCCACGGCAGCGCTCCACCAGCTGTCGCATCACAACGTGCCACGCCGCCCTGGTCTGCGGTTGCCTCCTTCTCAACTTTGAAGACTTCCTGACCGTCCTGTTGCCTGCAAGGACGTCCCGACCTCATACAACGGCACTTCGTATGAAGCCAGACCTTATTTTTTATACTCTATATCCCTTTTTAATTTTCATAGCTTTAATTTAATTTTTAACCTTTTATTCTTTAATTTTATTAACGTGGCTTACGTATAGCTCTCCGGAGCTATACGTAACGCTACAGTTTGGCGCCCAACTTTTAAATAATTAGGCGCAACGTTGTTTTTGCGCCCAATTTTATGTACTTACCCCATCACCCACACTCTACTTACTTACTACACTTTTTTTTAACGTGGGCTCGACCTTTCATCATCCTTCTCTAAATTCTAAAAAACATACTTACACAAGTATATACAAAGGCTAACTTTTGGTTTCTCTTACAGGCCCCATTTCATCATCATTGTCTCTCTTTACACTTTTGCTAGCACTTCTTTTAATACTTGACAATTAACTCTTAAATTCTTGGTTAACTAATTAACTAATTTTTGAATATATATTTATTTTAAATTAATTAACTAATCTACCTTTCTTGTTATTTAATCATGGCAAGATCAATTAAGTACTCTTATCTTAACAAACTTGAACTCGAATATGAGGTGATTATCAGAACTGAGAGTCCAGCTGATAATCTCCAAACTCTTAAAGAACAAATGTCGAAACTTGTTCATGTTCTTCCAGAAGACATAAAATTTTCTCCCATTCCACTCAAACTTGATCTCTCCCAGGCGGAAATAACTTTTAAATATCTGGAAGACAAAATTTCTCAATTAGAAATTTCTAAAGATAAAATTTACTTTAAAAAACTAGAAACCTTCATTAACCACCTTTATCATCGTCTTGGACGATTTCAAGCAGTTGTACCTTTTATTGAAGCCTGCTCTAATTTAAGATCTCGCTTTTACACTCTCGAAAAAAGATTCGAGGCTATTGCTTGTAACGATACAGAAAGGATTTCTTCTGAAGACGTAGTCGAAACTTACGATCAACCTCAAAAAGTTCAACCAGCTCCTTGTTTGTATCCGTCAATACCTCAAACAGTTCTTCAAAGTTCTACAATTTACACTCCAACTATCTCAGACCCACAGGCTTCCACAATGTGGCAAACCTATCACCCTCCACATAATTTTGTTAGAGAACTTAAACAATTTTCTTTTAATGGCAAATCATGCCCTAGGTCATTCCTCCAAAGATTAGAAGAATTTTGTTTATCTAGGAACTTATCAGAAGAAATGCTTTGCAAACACTCATTTGAAATTTTCACTGATGATGCACTTCATTGGTTTCGATTTCAATATAATCGAAATCCTACCTTGTCTTGGAGTCAAATCCACCTTTTATTAATCAAAGACTTTGGTTTACATAATTATGATTATAAAATGCTCGAAGCTATTAGAAACAGAACTCAGGGTGCATCAGAGTCCATTATTGTGTATGTAAGCATTATGTTTGGAATGTTTTCTCGCCTTACTAAGAAACTAGATGAAAACGAACAACTTGAAATTTTACTTAATAATGTGAGACCGTGTTATTCAGTTTTTATAGCGCTATGTCAATACAATAGACTCTTTAATTTCAGCTTGTCAAACTTATGAGAAATTTTCTGAAAAAGATTGTAATTTTTCTGAACCAAAATATGAAACAGCATCTTATGCTACTGAATTTGCTTATCGGCCTTCAACTTCTAAATGCTTTCCAAATATAAAACACACAAATGGAATAGGAGATAATAAACAACCTCTTTCGGCTACTAAAACTAATGACGACTCTAAAGTAGACTTTTGCTATCGCTGTCGTATCTCGGGTCATTCCTTGCAAACTTGCACTAAACCTAAATATCTGATATGTTTTAAATGCGGTCGTAAAGGTGTTAAAATAACTAATTGTCCTAATTGTAACCCAAAAATACAACAAAAAAACTAGATGTCGACTTGAATAACGTTTCTAAATCTCAAAATAATAATTTTGATCCTGATGATTGGAAACTATGGCTAAATTTTATTAAAACATTTATGTATTGCTATAAAACAACCTCTGTATATTATGACACAGAAAAAGATTATAATAGACCTTTTATTGAAGTGTCTATTAATAACTTGCCATTTTGTGGTCTATTAGACAGCGGGAGTTGTATAACTATCCTAGGAAATAATTCTCATAAAGATATCCAAAAATTAGGATTTAAGTTATTCAAGTCGTCTACTCAAGTTATGGTTGCTAACAAACAGAAAACTATGTCCTCTGGTTATTTTCATTTACCAATTGAATTTAATAATCAAATACGTATTATTAAAGCTTATGTTTTCCCTGATATTTATCCCTCATTGATTTTTGGTTGGGATTTCTGGAAAGAGTTTAATTTAACTCCTAAATCGCTTTTATCTGAACTAAAACCAATTAATAAAACAATTACGGTGAGTTCAGTTGACAATAAAGTACTCACATTTGAACACCTTTCGTTTAATGAGAAGAACATTGCAACAGACTTGATTGATCGTTTTAAAACAATTTCTTTTGAGGAACGAGGCATTTTGGGTCGTACCAGTTTAGTTTCTCATCGTATTGACACCGGTAACGCACTGCCAATTAAACAACGTTGTTACAGACTTTCGCCTGAAAAACAAAAGGCATTAATTAATGAGGTTGATCAAATGATTAATCTAGATGTAATTGAAAAATGTGAGAGCCCTTGGTTATCTCCAGTGCTAATCACTCCGAAAAAGAACGGAGAGTGGCGTTTCTGTGTTGATAGTAGAAAATTGAATGCAATCACTCGGAAAGATGCTTATAGTCTTCCTTTTGTTTCTGAAATCCTAGATAATCTTAAAAACGCTAAATATCTGTCTAGCATAGACATTGCTAAAGCTTTCTGGGAGATTCCATTAAATAAGGACGATAAAGATAAAACTGCTTTTTATGTCCCTGGAAAAGGCATGTTTCGCTTTAAAGTTATGCCATTTGGCTTAACCAATGCTCCCGCGACACAACAAAGACTCATGGATAGCTTATTTACACCAGATTTTGATAATAAAGTCTTTTGCTACTTAGATGACATAATAATAATAAGTGAAACATTTGAAGAACATATCTCACTTCTACTTAAAGTTCTTCAAAAACTTTCTTACGCAGGTCTCACAATTAACTTCAAGAAAAGTCAATTTTTTCGTAAAGAATTAAAATATCTCGGTTACATAGTTGACGATCAAGGTCTGCGTGCTGACCCTAATAAAATTGAAGCTATTTTAGCTTACCCCGCTCCTACCTCTAAAAAAGAAGTGAGGAAATTCTTAGGCACATGCAGTTGGTTTCGTCGCTTCATACCTAACTTCAGTTCTATCGCTTCACCCCTTTGTAAACTAACTTCTTCTGGAAAAAACTCTCCCAAGAACTTCGTCTGGAACGATGAAGCAAATTTAGCCTTTTCTAAACTAAAAGAATGCTTAATTTCAACCCCAATTTTAGCATGCCCTGACTTTGACTTTCCATTTTCTGTACATTGTGACGCATCTAATTTTGGAATTGGTGCTATGTTGACTCAGGAACAAGGTAATAAAGAAGTAGTGATCGCATACATGAGCAAATCTCTTAATAAGCATGAGCAAAACTATTCAACTACTGAAAGGGAAACACTAGCTGTTATTACAGCACTTGAACATTGGCGTTGTTATCTTGACAATGGTAAACAGTTTACAGTTTATACCGATCATGCGGCATTAAAGTGGTTCCAAAATTTGTCTAATCCTTCTGGAAGATTAGCTCGATGGACCCTCCGTCTATCTTGTTTTAATTTTGATCTGAAACACAAAAAAGGTAAAGATAATGTCGTTCCAGATCTTCTTTCACGCCACAAAACTCCTGATACAGCTATTATTGGCGCTGTAGAACCTATATCCGGAGATATTGTGTCCGAATTGGAACACTTTAATAAACTTTTTACAAATTGTCAAAGAAACCCTGATGACTATCCGAACTATAAGATTCTTAATGCTAAATTATATCGCTTTACTAACTCATCTGATTACCTTAACGAAGATTTTGCATGGAAAGAGGTTCCACCTCCTTCCGAAAGACTAAACCTTATTAAATCTTGTCATGGTGTTACAGATAATAATCCCCATATTGGCATTTTCAAAACTTACAAGAAACTTTCTTTAAGATACTATTGGTCTGGAATGTTTAAACATGTGGCAAAATTCTGTTCTACTTGTGAAACTTGTCTTTCTTATAAGCACTCGAATCATTCTCCTTATGGTCCTATGGGTAAACCAAAAATTTGCTCAAGACCTTTTCAAAATATTTCTTTGGATTTGATGGGTCCTTTTCCAATGACAAGACAACGTAATCAATATATCCTCGTGGTAACTTGTTCTTTCTCTAAATATTGTCATATTTTTCCTATCAAACGTGCTACAACTTCTAATATTATTTTACATCTAGAAAATTCCGTATTTCTAATACATGGAATTCCGCAAACTATCATAATGGATAATGGTTCACAATTTCAATCAAACGAGTTTCAAAGTTTTCTGAACAAATATAAAGTTCCTTTTATCTTTTATTCTCCAAGATATTGCCCTCAAGTGAACCCTACAGAACGATATAATAGAACAATTATCACTGCTTTAGCACAGTTAGTTGGTGATGACCATCGGTCATGGGATAAATTTTTACAAAAAATCCAATTCGGCCTAAATAGCACGGTAAACTCTTCAACAGGATTCTCCCCATCTTTTCTTGTATTTGGTCGGGAAACTATACCTTGTGGTTCAGTTTACACCAATTGCACTAATCTTGACAACGTAATTTTTCTACCTCGCGATATCTACGCCACTAATGTAGGATTATTATCTACTATCTTCGATAAGGTACAGATTGCATTACACACTGCTCATATTAAGAACGCTGTTCGTTATAATGATAAACACAGCTTTAAAGAATTTAACGTCGGTGATACAGTCTGGCGTAAAAATTACGTTCAGAGTAATGCTGGCGCATATTATAGTGCAAAATTAGCTCCAAGATATGTTAAATGCACTGTAATCGAGAAGCTTTCACCTCTTGTTTTTATTCTGGAGGATCCTAATGGTTCGAGAGGAAAATGGCATGTGAAAGATTTTAAAATTTAATATTTTACTTGGCATTTATTTTTATATTTGGTGTAATTCTTGTAAATAATTACACATTCGGCTTATTTTGTTTTCCATTATTATTAATTGTGTATAGTGTTCTAATAATGAAGATATCATTATGTAATTATATTCTAGGTTATCCTAGATATTACACTTTTGATGTCATTACTAACACACACACTTATGTGTTTTTCTTAAATTTCCTTGACATCACTTATCTTATTCTTAACTTTATGCATTAAGAATGAGGTGTTATTAAAGAGCGGTACCGTAACTCTTTAAAAATAAGCCATATGCGTGGAGTCTTCTTAAACTTCTTAATTCCCTTGAATCTTATTCTTAAAGAATGAGGTCTTATTTTAGAGCGGTTTGCATAACTCGGAAAGCCTTATATGCAAAGAGCGGTCCCGTAACTCTTTAAAAATAAGCCAAATGCGTGGAGTCTTCTTTATTTTATTTATTTTTTTCCTCTTGTATCCTTCCCTCTTGTATCCTTCCCTCTTGTATCCTTCCCTCTTGTATCCTTCCCTCTTGTATCCTTCCCTCTTGTATCCTTCCCTCTTGTATACTTCCCCTCTCAACCTAAACCTAGTTCCCTCTCAACCTAGTTCCCTCTCAACCTAGTTCCCTCTCAACCTAGTTCCCTCTCAACCTAGTTCCCTCTTATAGACTTGAGAGTTCCCTCTTATAGACTTGAGTTCCCTCTTATAGACTTAGACTTCCCTCTTATAGACTTGAGTCCTCCTCCTCTTTGAGTTCCTCTTGTTTAAATAAATAGTTTCTTAAAGGGTTTTCAAACAGGTGCGGGTAACGACACCTATTAAAAATAAATAAGCCTTCGTTATATCTTAATAAATATTTCCTTGTGGAGTATACGTCATTGAATGTGAACTATATCCCCTAACGTGTGATTGAATGAGAGTGTTTGACGAAAGTATGAAAGATGTTGTGTGATAGAGCAAGGATTATATTTAAACCTCAAAATTTTCTTCTAGTTGAAAATTTTTCTGGGGTCATCGGGGAAATGTGGTATTTATTCAAGATCTACTTACGTTTCATAACACTCCACAATCCATCTTCACATCTTTTGATATCGCATCAATTTGTGTAACTCATTTTTATATATATTCTTTGTATTATTACATCTGGAAAGCATATTTAGTTATTTCTGACTGTTTTAAATATCTAAACTTAAATTATATTCGTAATTTATAATTCTTCTTGTAATATTTTTCTACTGTGACGTTTTATCTGACATGACAAATGTCTGTCTATTTTATTTTCTTAAAGCCATAGACATACCATAGGTACCATGGACTATAATACCTAGACCTTTCCTTAAGCTAGTTGTACATTATTGTAAGGTCAGAGCAGACTGACCCGCCTTTGTAAAGCCGTTTTTATCCGCTCTGTTCTGATTGAGATTTGAATTTGAAATTGAGAAGAGATGGCAGATCGAATGAAAAACGGGCTTCAGTTCTTTTTAGTCTTGGAACTGGTCTGAACGCGGACAGTGGTGGATACTGTGTACTAGAATACGAAGTGTATTTTTCTACTCTTGAACTCTTAAAAACGGTGAATTATCCGCTTATGTAAAAACTATTATTGTTTGAAGTGCACCAGTTAATATATATATATTTTGTGTGGTTCCCGAGAGCATTATTTCCTGAGACTTACCCTCAACGGCCATCTCGTGACATCAAAGGCCTCGCTGTTTGGCGTATTGAGCCATAGCCGGCCTCCACACACCTCGGAGCCTACGTATTTACCCGTTTGCCTGATTATCCGTCCTGCTATCTACTCTACTGCCTACCTGACTGACTTCCTGGATTGACCACCTACCCGTGGTGTCTGTTGACCTGCCTACCTGCCCGATTGCCTGCAAGTCCGTCGTGGTGCCTGCTCACCAGCCTACCTCGGGCATTCCACGACTTCCTGCCCGACCTACGGTTAGCTGCCCACGACGTCTGAAGCCGGCCTAAAGTTTATACTGCTATATCCTTTTATTTAATTTTTTTTATCTTTTTAACTTAATTTTTATTAACGTGGCTTACGTATAGCTCTCCGGCGCTATACGTAACGCTACAATACAAAGGGGAGAGGGAAAAGGGCTTATCGCTCATAAAAATATCGGCCACATCGATATTAATGAAAAATGTGCCCAGAACGCTGGCAGCATTAATATTAGGTAAAAATTATGTGTCATTACGTCATAAACAAAATAATGTTTATTGCAGCTACACATTGATAAGTTTATTTAGCAATATTCAATAGTTTTAATAATTTTCGGAAGGTGATTGACTGATAAAATGTTATCTCTGCCGATGACAGATTGATCGGCGGTGGCCTTGAACATACCTAGTGATTATATACGTCATTCTACCGGGAATAACCTTAGAAAGGTATACTTTTCGGCAATAAAATCAAAGCTTTCAGGATTGACTTCTTTTCTTTCTATACTAACTAGCTTCTGCCCGCGGCGTCGCTCGCTAGCATGAAAATTTTACAACCGAGATAACAAAAAACCGGCCAAGTGCGAGTCGGACTCGCGCACGAAGGGTTCCGTACTTGGTAAATTGCGGTTTACGATTTATGACGTATTAAAAAAACTACTTGCTAGATCTCGTTCAAACCAATTTTCGCTGGTAGTTTACATAGTAATGTACATCATATATTTTTTTTAGTTTTATCATTCTCTTATTTTAGAAGTTACAGGGGGGGGGACACACATTTTACCACTTTGGCAGAGTCTCTCGCGCAAACTATTCATTTTAGAAAAAAATGATATTAGAAACCTCAATATCATTTTTGAAGACCTATCCATAGATACCCCACACGTATGGGTCTGGTGAAAAAAAATATTTTTAGTTTTAGTTTCAAGTATGGGAACCCCCAAAATTTATTATTTTATTTTTATTTTTGTGTAAAAATCTTAATGCGGTTCACAGAATACATATACTTACCAAGTTTCAGCAGCATAGTTCTTATAGTTTCGGAATAAAGTGGCTGTGACATACGGACGGACAGACAGACAGACAGACAGACAGACAGACAGACAGACAGACATGACGAATCTATAAGGGTTCCGTTTTTTGCCATTTGGCTACGGAACCCTAAAAAGATGGCTTGACGATTTGGTAATTTTCCTGACAGATTGTTCGGAGAAGGCAGGAGACAAGGTTAGCTGGACAAGTACGAAGGAGGCCTTTGGTTACCTGTGGGACAACATAGCTTATGTAAAAAAATATAGCGGCACTCTTTTATGAAACACCAAAAAAACGCCCGAATATTAAAAAAAATCAAACCGGCTTCCAAAACAAAACACCTGTATTTGCTTCATAGTAGTCGGTTAAAAAAAATAAATAAAAATAAATAAATAAATAAATAATAAATAACTATTCGGGATATCTTATACCCGTGGCTTTCCTACTTATCATTAAGGAGTTTCAGTAGCTATCTGTGGTCTTCTTCATCAGTTCTACTTCACCAAGTGATACTTTACTGGTAGAGAATGCCTTGCTGCATTAAGTCCGCCTATGTATCACCATTGTACATGAAGTTTAAATAAATAAATAAATAAATAAATAAATAAATAAATAAATAAATAAATAAATAAATAAATAAATAAATAAATAAATAAATAAATAAATAAATAAATAAATAAATAAATAAATAAATAAATAAATAAATAAATAAATAAATAAATAAATAAATAAATAAATAAATAAATAAATAAATAAATAAATAATAATTTATGAGTGCAAATGACTGCATTGTTGATGAAAATACCAAAATCGTTGTATGCCTATATATTTGAGGAGTTCTCTTGATTTCTCCAGAATCCCGTCATCAGATCCTGACCTGATGGCCATGGGACCACTTGGTAAGTATACCCTTTCAAACAAAAGAAGAATTATTCAAATCGGTCGCCTCTTTGAATAATCGGGGAACATACATAAAGAAAAAGGTACCGAATTCTCCTTTTTTTGAAGTCGGTTTTATATGTTTCTACATTACTTTTCTATAAATTTCTGTCTTTTTCATAAGAAGCTAGTTAATTGAAGCTATTTAGTTTTAGAAGTAGGTACCTGCTTTTATCTCCTGGAAGTATATAAATGAATTCAAAGTCAATCGAAATAAGAGTGTTTTTATAAGTGGTGCAATTAAAAGCATAAGTTTTTGTTAATTAATTTTATTTGCTACATCTAAAGAATACAATAATGAATAAGAATAAACATTTTGATTAGACAAGAGATAACGAATGCTGTAAAATATACGCTATACATTTGATCATTACAGGAAAATAAGTAAATTATGCAATCTTATATAATGTAATACATGGTTTTAAGTCTAAGTGATAATCACACAAAAATAATATAAATCACTAGCTTCTGACCGCGGCTTCGCCTGTGTAATAAGTGTTTTATCATCCCAAGGGAATATACTACTGGGGTAATAAATATGCTATGTTATGCGATCCTGCCCCTCTGGGCAGACACAATTAGTCATAGATGAAATTTGGTGATTTGGTACTCTTCTCATACTATCTTCATACCAAATTTCATCTAAAGCGGTTCGGCCGTTTAGTCGTGAAAAGTAACAAACAAACAAACAGAGTTATATACTTTCACAATGGACCATAACACTTATTACGAAAACCTTAGTAAGAAGAGCCTCTGACCAATATAATAAAATATCAAATAGTTGATTACTTATTAAGCTAAAGAGTACAAATACAGTTAATAATATTAATAAAACAAGGTTTCTAAGCTAAACCTACCTAAGTATACACTACACCAATTCCGATGCTATCCTACAGGTAGTTAGGTACTTAAACTCCCACTTAGCTACTTATGGATACTCTTCCAAAACGACTTGGATTTTATAAATATTTTTACACAGAAAAATTGATGGCTAGAATTTCTTCATAACTGAAATAGCTTAATGCAAATCAAAGAATTATTTGCAACAAAAACCGTCCAAAAGGGGGTTCGCAGTATTGGTAATAAAATCAAGGAATATATACGCCGTAACGTACGAGTTTGTTATAATTTGAAGTATGTGTAACGTCATTAAATCGTTAATTTTCATTATTCTAATGCAAATCAAAGAATTATTTGCAACAAAAACCGTCCAAAAGGGGGTTCGCAGTATTGGTAATAAAATCAAGGAATATATACGCCGTAACGTACGAGTTTGTTATAATTTGAAGTATGTGTGACGTCATTAAATCGTTAATTTTCATTATTCAAGTCACAATGGTTTGCTACATAATACATACCTGTCATATTTATTTAGCACCTACTGACAAATGTCTAAGTACCTACCTAAATTATTATTGTGTTGTCAACTACCTACAAATGTAAAAGAGTACCCACCTAAGTAAATATTTTTGTGTGTTCAGGTAATAACTCTCTTTAACTTATATTAAGCCACATTGATGATATTCCTATAAATCATCACGTAATTTATCATTATCATTGTGTTGTATCCAGGATTTTATATTGGTATATATTAGTATAAAAGACAAAAGACAAAAAAAGACAAAAGAAATTTATTTCAACTGGGCCACCAAGCGGCACTTTTGAATGTCACAATTTAAATTTAAATGGAATACAAGTTGATTCTACCGTGCATTCGGAAAGTAGCTAGTCAGAGAATGCACAAGAAACTCCATAAGTAAGTATTATAAGTCCTTTGAAACAATTAGTACAATACTGTATGTTAGTATCAATATTCGAAATAATATTGATACTAACATTTTTAAGTATGACTAAATGGGCGATATTAAATTCCTTAGTTGTCTTGATACGTTTTAAAACATTTTCAATACATAAGAATTGATTATTTTTCACCTTATTATGAGATTATTTAAAGCAATATGGAAAATGGCGGGCCATTTTCTCATATTGGATGTATTGAGACACAGATAGACCAGATATTATACAATATTGTGTAATTGATAAGCTGCTTTACTTTTTTGTGAACTACAAGCCAGTACAGGCCAGATATTGTTATTTAGAAGTATACTACTTATAATACTTGGTGTAAGATCGACAACACAAGACTAACGTAAGTTATTTGATATTATAACTTTATTGTTGCTAATGGCTGTGTTGAAACTGTTTCTATATCATATTATGGCCTTATTCCTAAAACGTTAAATTGATTTAAGGGCTATTCTATGTCCTTTGCCTTATCCTTGTTATTTTGATTCTATAATATTACTTAAATAAATACCTAGTCTTGTCTTTCTGTGGTTTTATTCATAAAACCCTTTCCTTACAAACCACATACAGTTGAACTCTGATACACAGTAAATAACCAACAACCATCTTGACTTCCAAAGCTTGCTATCTTGTTAGATACCAATACTTTTATATAGAGTTCCATTCATGATTCTAACAAGTTCATATACTTACGCACCTAATACATTTCAATTATTTAGAAAAGAAAGAAGCTAAATATAAAACACGGTAAAAATCATCATCATAGTCATTTAAATTAGACTTAATAATGTTTTAATGGCAAATATATGACTACCTATTTCATAACGAAAAATAACAAATTTAGGTTTAAAAGAATTTTGTCCGCAACGAATTTAATACGAAGCAGACAATTAAGTATTATTGTTATTTTCTGAATTTCTGGAGTAATAACTATGCAGAAATAATATTTTACATACATTATCAAAATCTAATTGATTTCTACGTTCATTAAAATTTGGAACACCGTTCTTCCAAAGGAACTGTCCAGATATCGACTCAGCAGGTATTACTGTCGCGGGAATACACAAGTATTTCTGAGACATTCTAAACAATTTATACTCAAATGAACTTTCATATGTTTCCCAAAATTTAAAGGGGTCATCTGTTGAATGTATTTTGGGTATTTTAATTTGCTTTACAACTATCATACGAATTTTGTTATTTGACATTTCAGGCATTTCAACACTTTCGTCCAAAAAGCCGTACGGGCTTTCAGTTTTAGCGTCATTTGCAGGCACAGGCTCTCCTGGTGGATTGCTGGAACTTGAAGGTGTGGCATCTGTTTGACCGTTAGGGTAAGACGAAGTTGAAGGCTGGGCTTCTGGTTGATCGTCATTATTTGAAGAAGTTGTAGGCTTTTCTGGATCTTGTCCGTATAATTCTTTTATAACTATTTCTTCCACTAAACTTGCTTTTTGTTTACTTGGCAACGCAGCTTTTGTAAATCTGGGGTCTATAAATGTTGCTTTTGTAGCAAGCTGTTCATCTTCGTAAGGCCCGAAATGTGAATCAATTGCCCTCACAAGTATATTCTTTAAACCTTTGGCCCGATTACTGGAAGGAGAGTTCTTGTCTATTCTGATTTTCAAACAGACAAATAATGGAAGAACGCTAGACAAGGTTGTGTATTGCATCTTGGACAACTCGTCAGCTAAATCTACAAATGGTTTTAAAATTTGCATGCACTCAGCGAGTTCTGCTCTTTCTTCTCCAATGGCTTTATCAGTTATAGTGATTAAGTCAGTATATTGATTATGCCAGCAAAATGGTTCATCCTTCTTTTTCTTCGATGTCTCTGGAATTACTTGCTGTTTTTTCTTAAACTCTTCATCAGTCAATAAATAATCGAAACATTCTTTAAAAATCAAGCGTAATCTAGCAGCTGCACAAAATAAGTGTGGAATTTTCAGATTATTTAGTAATTGTAGAAGAATATCATTTGTTTCATAACCAGTTACAAAGCACACTGTCTTCGAAAAAAGGCCCCAATTGATTAGTAATTTCTTAACAATTTCTTCTTTCGATTTTGGTTTTACGTCTATCGTAAATAAAATCTGAGACACGAATTTACCTTTATGAACATAGTGTACTGTACCAGTCCACATATTACGACGTTTGCGACTATCTAGTGCATATTTCCAGGTTTCAATTGTGATCGCTACATGATCGACAGACCGCAACGTGTTCTTCAAGTGTAATGATACTATTTTGTATTGTTCAGGGATTAGTTCTTCTAAGAATTTCTTCTTGGAAGGCAAGGCATAATTCGGAATGGATTCTTTAAAATAATTTCGGCAACCATTGTAGTCAAGTATGCAGTAAGGTCCCAAATCCTCACAAAACCATTTTACCAACCTTGCGTCTTCATTTCGTTGTTCTTCTGTTACGCCGTTATTTGGCCTCTTGGGTGGAGTTGGACCTTCACCATTTTGTTCCATTATATCTTTAGTAAATTATATTATTATTTATTATTTATATTATTATTTATTTATTTATTATTTTTTATTTTTTTATTTTTTTATTATATTATTTATGTTGTGACAATTTTTTAATA
This sequence comes from Orthosia gothica, assembly GCA_949775005.1. Taxonomy (NCBI): domain Eukaryota; kingdom Metazoa; phylum Arthropoda; class Insecta; order Lepidoptera; family Noctuidae; genus Orthosia; species Orthosia gothica. The sequence continues at coordinate 8,461,853 of OX459062.1, read as the reverse complement.
ACCGCACTAAATATGTCACTTTTCACAACTTTGCACACTCGTACGAGTAGGTACGGCACGTTATAAATATTATATCAGAATGCCGACTAGTGCTGTAATGGACTTAAATAGCAAAAGATAAGCAACAACAACTTGTAACATCTTGTAGGGTTGTGAAATATTCGCTCAATTTTACTATTCGTATTATAAATATTTTATTATGATAATTTTATTTCTGTAAGTTGGTTTGTACAATCACTTTTACATGTCGATAATATTTTTTTAAACTAGATGAGGGCGGCGTTTCCTATCTGACTACTCTGAGAAGAAAGGCCGAACTCAGAGGACTCACAGTCTCTTTTAAAGTCCTGACAAAATCTTGGTTAGATCATGTAAAGGCCATGTAGACTGATGTCTGAAATGGTCTTTTGAGGCAAGAACCAGCCAGATTGAGTGGACCTGTCCAGTCAGTGCACGCATTTGTCAATAACCGAGCAGCTCAACTCAGAATTTAAGGAGCTCAACGATTCGGGTAGGCCACTTAAGCTACTCAAACTGCCCGACAATGATTAAAAACTAAGATAAATTAAAATAAAAAATAAATAAAAAAGGAATGATCCACATAGTCTTCACATTTACAATAATTAAAATAAAATAATATAATACTTTAAAAAGTAAATATTCTTGTCATTGCAAGAAAATGAATAAAAAATATATATAAAAAAAACAAAATTCACGGTGCAAAATATAAAAAAAAACTTAATTCAAAAAATAAAAAAAAATCGACTGCTTCAAAAGCGAACTAAAAAGTCTTAAACAAGGAAAAAATCATGCTGTGCAGGCGGAGGATACATATTCGCGGGCTGGCTGACCAAAATCTGGTGTATCCTCCGCCTGCACAGCATGATTTTTCCCTTGTTTAAGACATTTTAGTTCGCTTTTGAAGCAGTCGGGTTTTTTTTAATTTTTTGAATTGTTTTTTTATTTATAACTTTTTAGTTAGTTTTTTTTCGAATTCGATACATTTAAACATATAAGTGTTATATGTTTTTGAAATTACCTCTTAAAACCCTTTATTTTGATACCCCACGCGATGGGTTTGGAAGAAAAAAAATTTGGGGCCCCACAATTTGGCACCCAAAATCCGCCATTTTTCTATTGTCCAATTTTAATGTAGCCCGCAGACTCGCAGGGTTAAGACGAATCGATTGACGTATGTATCATCAAAATCAGCCAACGCGTTTGGTCTCTGGTACGCCATATAGGAACAAACATACATACATACATACTTACATACATACATTCGTACTTACATACATACATACTTACATACATAGACTGTTAAACACATTACCCTCCTTCGGCAGTCGGGTATATAAACAAAATTAATTGGAGCAGCTCAATCCCAAGCCGTTTCATCCTCAACGTAATATTTAATGCTATAAAACGCTTTCTGGCACAACTTACGTTTAATGAATTATTTTTATTTATTATGACTTAGATCTTGTACGTGGCTTGGAAGCTTATTATAAAAGCGTACACGTTGACATCTTAACCTGCCACCTATTTTCTTGAGCCTTGTTGTAGGTACTACAAATTTGTGTTTGTTCCTAGTATTTATGTTATTGATATCACTGTATTTTTTAAACAATTTTATATTTTTATGGGCTTATAAAAGATTTTCATAAATATACTGAGAAGGCACAGTAATTACATTAATCTCCTTGAATTTCTCTCTGAGAGAGTGTCTCGGGCTTTATTTATAAATTGATCGAACAGCTCTTTTCTGCAAAACAAAGATAATTTGGATGTCGGCGGCATTTCCCCACAACAGAATACCGCACGACATTACACTATGAAAATAGCTAAAGTATACTAAGCGGGATGTCTCTATATCAGTTAAATTACGAATGTTTTCTGACAGCATATGCTGCGAAGCTTAGCTTTTTTGACAATTTATCTATATGTGGGCCCCAGTGAAGCTTAGCATCCAAAGTTAAACCTAAGAATACTGTGCTATTTTCAGGATTCAATTCTTCGCCCTTTATCAGCACATCAGTTTTCACCTGCCTAACGTGAGGTAAGGTAAACTTAATGCATTTGTTTTATTTCATTAAGAAGTAAATTGTTAACATTGAACCAGTGAACTACTTTTGAGATCGCGATATTTATATCGTCAGTAACCAGTTGTTGACGTTTAAGTTTAGACAAAAGTGAAGTATCATCCGCAAACAACACTATATCATGGTTATCCTTTATCTCAGTAAGGCAAACCATTAATATAAATAAGAAACAAGAAAGGACCAAGAATTGAGCCCTGCGGGACTCCCATTGTTACTATAGATCCGAGAGATCTTTTTCCATTAACGTCAACGGTCGTCAATCCTATTACTCAAGTATGAAGTAAGAAGATCCAGAACGCTGTCCTATACATGTCATGTGGTCCTACACATTTTTGCACCCCGACGATCGCTATCGATGATAGAATTTCACTTTTTCTTGAGACCCAGGTGAAGTAAGAGTGAGCCGGCCATGTTTGTCGTAGGAACGTTACCCGGTGGAACAGACGAGTCCTGGAGTAGAAACCGTGTAACGGCAAGCGAAGCCTGAGACTGTGGCTGGGAAAGCCTGGTTGCAGAAAGAGGTCCAGCATTGCAGCCATGGACTGGGACAAAGGGTAACGAAATTGGGTCATATTTAAAAAACTACTTCTGCCTATGGAAATGGACAACTTTCTTTAAGGAAGTCAGACTGAATTCTCAAAAATTTAAGTATGGAATAACTTTGTATGGAAACCCCATTTTTTTTTGGGAAATGACTTCCTTGATGAAAATCAATTTCAAATCTGGTTGTAGAACTTTTAAAAGATGTTTGTATTGGAATCCACTAGTATTTTTACTTTTATAGCTGTATTTAGAATCAACCATCCCTTCAGTCATCAAACCAGTCCATATGTTTGCCGTACCGCACGCTAGATGTTCGGATACGCAAGTGGTCTCGCGTTCGGATATTTCAATACGGTCCATTTCAGTACCTTTGTTATTTTTAGGGTTTCGTATCCGAAGGATCCAAATGGAGCCCTATTGCAATTACTCGACAATGGGCAGACAGACAGACTGACCGACACGTGTCGGTCAGTCTGTCTGTCTGCCCATCGTCTCTTACATAATTTTGTGCCGAAGAATTTTGTAGGCCCCAATAGGAAATTACAAAGTTTTCTAAGTTTTAAGACTTGAAACTTGGTGACAATGTTTATTATTACATATATTTTACTAACAAATACCAATATACTTACGAGAACTATAAACAGAGTATTTCTTTGGGCAATCTGCCTAGCCTTTTCCCAACTTCATTGGGGTCGGCTTCCAGTCTTACCGGATTCAGCTGAGTACCAGTGTTTTACATGGAGCGACTCTCTGACCTCCACAACCCAGTAACTGGGTAACACGGTACCCCTTGGTAAGACTAGTGTCAGATCTCAAGCTTCTGACTACTCGTAACGACTGTCAAAGATCTTCAAATAACAGCCGGGACCAAAGGCTTAACGTGTTTTCCGAGGCACGGAGGAAACTTGGTACTATTCCTTCGGGCTTCTATTCGGGACTATTTCTTTCGTACGGAACCCTAAATGTGCGAAGTACGATGCAATTGGCCGGTTTTTTGTGACTGTTTTACCCGAGAAGAAAAAAAAAAACAATTTAAAAAATCGAATACTTCGCATACCCTGAAGTTGCTATTCGAATAATTGAAAATTCGTTTAATATAAATGATCCAACTGCAAGCCTTAACTAGTTATTATCTGTATCCTGAGTATACAGTACGTGGGACACTCAGAAAGTTTTGCGAAACTAAAAAAAATTGTTCTATACGTACATATATTTTTATTAAATCTTTTCAAAGTACTTTCCACCAGCCTCTATACAAAGATTCATGCGCCTAAGCCAGTTTTCAAAACACTTTTACAATGCATGTCCTCGAAAAGAGCGGTTTTCCAAGCAGCCAAACTGTGCGGAAAGTGTCACTTTTTTTCACTAGTGCTTTTTACTTTCCTGTACTTTTTTAATTTTTAACTCCAACGTCAGCCCGACGCATAGAGTTTTTATTATTTGAGAAAAGTTTTAAAAATTAGTTATGTACAGATTATCATTCATATAAAAGGTAAAATAAAACTAATACTTTATTTTAGGCGTTTTTAATTATTCTTGATTTAGATTTTGATCAAAAAATAATTTTAAATATTAATTAAATATGTTTGGCAGAACGTATATTTTGCTCGTGCCTTATTGCGTTACGATGTGACAGCTATTCACACATGCGCAGTACATATGCCCGAGGAACTATTAGTTAATCTGTGGATATGCTGAACGCGCTTGAATAAGCCCGCCATTTTAGTAATTTCATTTTATTATTTTTATTATTTCCTCGCACAATGCATAGTAAAATATTGTATGATACACGTACGTAAGATGATTTCCGACTCGTGTCGATTTATCCACTCACTCGCTTCGCTCGCTCGTGAATAAAAATGCCACTCATCGGAAATCACCTACCTTCCGCACTTGTAGCATAAATAACTATTTCCAGTCCGCCGCAGACACCTCGTTTACAGCCTGCTCGAACGCAGCCAGCGCATCTTCCGGCGACGAAAATTGTATCCCTTTGAGCTGATTTTTTATTTTTGGGAATAAAAAGAAGTCACACGGTGCTAGATCAGGGCTGTAAGGAGGGTGACCCAGGAGTTTGACTGGCGTGCTGTCCAGGAAGTCCCTCGTTTTGAGTGCGGTGTGCGCAGGTGCATTGTCGTGGTGGAGCAGTAGCCCGCGGAGCCCTGTGTTTGGTCGCTTGTTGCTTATAACAGAGAAAACTTCTGGCAAACATTTGGTAGTATACCATTCGGCATTAATGCTTCTTTGATCCCGTAAGGGAATTGATACCAAGTGGCCAGTCAAATTAAAAAAGCTAGCGATCAAAATCTTACCCCCGCTTCTAGATCGCTTCACTTTGGTAGGCGTTGGCTCATTTTGAAACACCCAAACAGTCGACTGGCGCTTGGTTTCTGGGTCGTATTGATAAATCCAGGACTCATCACCTGTAACGATGTCGTAAACACGCCGAGACGAGCCTGCTTCAAATTTGTTAAGCATATCACGGCACCATTCCACCCGGGCCTGCTTCTGAGCATCGGTGAGGTTGTGCGGCACCCAGCGTGATACTATCCTCCTCACGCGAAGATGGCTGTGTAGAATCTCGTGAACGCTTCCCGATCCAATCTTCAATATGTGTTGAATCTCCTGATATGTAATTCGCCTATTGTCTTGGATTAAATTTTTCACTGCTAGCACGTTTTCTTCGGTAACAGCCGTCAAAGGGCGACCGCTTCTTTCGTCATCCCCCAAAGTTGGTCGACCGCGCTTGAATTCGTTATACCAACGATACACGGTTGCCTTGGAAGGGCCTTCATCCATGAATGCCATTTGAAGTCTATCGTACGATTCATCCGGTTTCAGGCGACACTTGAAATCGTATAAAATCATAGCTCTAAAATGTTCCCGGCGCAGATCCATATTTCAGTGAGACACAATACTTTGAATTAACTCGCAAAAAATGTGGAGGGAAATTTTGAAATTGGAACTTACTTATTTTTACTTATAAATAATCATATTTTCGAAAAACATTATAACTGGCCAGTCTCCCATATATAAAAACTTTTTTTCGCAATACTTTCTGAGGGGCCTGGTATATCCTTGAGCAGATTGATTGTAAAATTTATCGCATAATATTCTGCAGTAAACTTGAACGACTGACTCACTTTTGCATCGAGCGATTAGCGGTAAACTGCAATAATAACTTTTTAATGATAAATAAAATGGCAACAGTCGCGCCTAAATTCCTCTAAAATAAATATAAGGCAAATTCCTGAAGTTTTATATAACTTTAATATTATTAACTAGCTCCCGCACGCGGCTTCACCCGCGTGAAAAGGGACGGACACATTATACCGAGATGAAAAGTAACCAAATCCGTTCAGCGGTTTTTGCGTGACTGAAACAACAAACAAACAAACTTTCGCCTTTATAATATTAGTAGTATTATTTACAACTGGGGATATTAGTATATATTTATTTCAAAATACATTTCTAATGATAGGATCCATAAGGAATCGAGTAAACTCCTCAATAAGTCAAGCATTTGGTGAAGTGGAACTGGTGAAGAAAGCCACAGAATAGATGGCTACCAGAACTCCACAAGTGGTGATAAGATATATCGAATAGTTAAGAGGAAATATGGGCAGAGAGCGCCGACTGAATATCCTAAGTAAAAAGTCATAATTCAATGTTTGGCTCTCGTCTATATCCTCCTCCAATATTGGACCAATTTAAAAGATATTCCATAAACTGGAAAAGTAAGATATATACTGTGCCCCTATGTTTATGTTCCTTTTTAGGCTTCCGTAGCCAAATGGCAAAAAACGGAACCCTTATAGATTCGTCATGTCTGTCTGTCCGTCTGTCTGTCTGTCTGTCCGTCCGTATGTCACAGCCACTTTTTGCCGAAACTATAAGAACTATGCTGTTGAAACTTGGTAAGTTGATGTATTCTGTGAACGGCATTAAGATTTTCACACAAAAAAAAAACAATAAATTTTGGGGGTCCCCATACTTGAAACTGAAACTAAAAAAAAAAAATTCATCGAACCCATACGTGCGGGGTATCTATGGATAGGTCTTCTAAAATGATATTGATGTTTCGAATTTTTTTTTTTCTAAACTGAATAGTTTGCGCGAGAGACACTTCCAAAGTGGTAAAATGTGTGCCACTCCCCCCCCCCTGTAACTTCTAAAATAAGAGAATGATAAAACTAAAAAAATATATATGATGTACATTACCATGTAAACTTTCACCCAAAATTGATTTGAACGAGATCTAGTAAGTAGTTTTTTTTTTAATACGTCATAAATCGTTAACCGCAATTTACCAAGTACGGAACCCTTCGTGCGCGAGTCCGACTCGCACTTGGCCGGTTTTTTTCATTTATATTTGTCAAATTTGTACACTAAGCCTCTGTTGATAGCGCAATATTGAGCATTTTTGAGGGTTCTAGTGCTTCTAAAGATAATGGTTCATCAAAAAGTAAAACATACGAGCATAGTATATATCTTTCGTTTTCAGATTATGGATATATCTTTTAAATTGGTACAATATTGGACCTATTTCCTCTTAAGCGAATATGACGAAGTAAGTTTAAATAAATGGTTCTGATGAAAATGGTACTATCGAATTGAGCTGATGATGAAGCTGGAATACACTGGAACTCATTATTAAACAATGTATTGTAGCGTGTTTGGGCTTATTGGAACTGTTATAAGATGCACTCGTTAGTTTTTCAACAAAAAGTGAAAATAAAAACCTTTCTTCCAAAGTAATTCAACTGACTGCCGAATTTTTTACTCGACGAGCATGCTATTTTTAAACAGTCAGTAGTGCTATTCACTAAGAATACAACCTTGAGCGCATCGCTGCGCCAGCGACGAAACTAGTACAAAACTAGTCGTTTCGTCTTCGTCCTTAGACAATAGCACTACTGCTCTATGCCTACCAACATTTCGGTATTCACATTGCATTCGTATCCCAATAATTCCCCCCGACAATTCTTATTACAATTGCCAGCTTACGACGACATTCTCACTTACACACATCAAAAACAATCAAACTGAGACCTATACTAGATCCCCTAAGAACGCTTACATGCATATATTGCTTAATAAAGGAAACCTGTCGTTCCCTGAGGCACTCCAAGTACAATACACGTCAAACCATACTCTTATTCCGACGAAAAATTTGAAGGGATGCTTTCAGAAATCAATTCAGTGTACTCACAAATAGGTACCACATTTCCAGTAAAACCTGACCTATAATAGAAAAGAAGGGGTATATACATGCGAGGTCGAATTATACTGGAATGTATAGCTAGATTTGTTGGTGTGAGTACAACAAATAGGTACTTTCGTAAGGGTGCAACCCTCTAGACAAGGGTGGAGACAGCGTTTTGGATGACGTTCGTTTCCATTGTCTACATAAAAAAAAAGGATTTTTTAGGTATGCTATGTTACTCGTAATAGTTGCAGGAGCTCGTGGCTAAATATTAACAGCCGCACTGGTCGATCATCAAGGTTAAGCAACGCTTGACGAGGTCGGTCCGTGGATGGGTGACCATTTCAACATACCGGGTTTCCTCCGTGCCTCGGCAAGCACGTTAAGCCGTTGGTCCCGGCTATTACTTGTAGATCTTTGACAGTCTTTACGGGTAGTCAGAAGCCTGAGATCTGACACCAGTCTTGCCAAGGGGTACCGTGTTACCCAGTTACTGGGTTGTGGAGATCAGATAGGCAGACGCTCTTTGTAAAACACTGTTAATCAGCTGAATCTGGTAAAACTGGAAGCTGACCCTAATGTAGTTGGGAAAAGGCTAGGCAGATTGATATGTTACTTTCAAAGTGCTATGCAGATAAATAATTTAACAAATTAATTGGGTACATTTTGCTACTCTACCTCAAATAAGAGAAAATCATAAATACACAATTTATAAAATATCACCTAAATACTAGCTGGCCCAGCAGAAATAGCTACACAGTTCACATAAATGTCCCATAAAAAACTGAGAGATTTCATCCGAATCTACCGGGTAACTATTCCAAATTTTCTTACCATAAGAATCTAAATTGAACTAAAAAGTATCATTAAAAAAACTAATCCATACAACCCTTCTCAAGTGATGCGCTTACTAAGAAACAGCGGTTAATTTTTACCCGACTGCCGAAGGAGGGTTATGTGTTTATCAGTCTATGTATGTATGTTTGTTCTTATGTGGCGTTCTAGAGACCAAACGCGTTGACCGATTTTAATGATTCTTACGTCAATCGATTCGTTTTATCCCTGCGAGTTTCACTGCCTACATTCAAATTGGAAAATAAAAATGGCGGCTTTCGGGCGCCATATTGAGAGGCACAATTTTTTTTTTACTTCCTGTCCCATCGTGTAAGGTATCAAAATAAAGGGTTTTAAGATGTGATTTCAAAAATATATAACACTTGTATGTTTAAACATAGGTACCTAATTAAAAAAAAAAGAAAAAAAAAAAACCCTACTGCTTAAAAAGCGAACTAAAAAGACGGAAACAGGAAGAAAATCATGCTGTGCAGACGGAGGATACATCTGGTTTTGGTCAGCCAGTTCACGAACAAGCTCCGACTGCACAGCATGATTTCCTTCTTGTTGTTTCCGTCTTTTTAGTTCGCTTTTTAAGCAGTCGGGTTTTTTGATTTTATTAATTAGCTTTTTATTAATATACAAAATCAACTAGCGATCCGCCCGGCTTCGTACGGGACAAATTGTACTTCTTCGAGCGTGAAACCCGTAACAAAATCCGTTGAGTGGTTTAGAAGGAGTATACGGAGACAAAGACACACAGAGGTAGACAGTGACTTTTTTAAACTATTTAAAGATTATCTTAAAACAAACCCGAGAAGCTGTCTCTAATCAGAGACATCTTCCTCATTTTAATTTGAAAAAGACATCAATTATAATTTTACGGCTGACTTCTGTCTTAACACTGAATTAGACACAATACGCTTCGTTTAAGCTGAAGAGCAGAGTCGTACTCAATTTGTAATAATATACATTCATAGTATATTTACCGTATTGTTCGGAGCGGGTTCATTTTGGGGCGTGAAAAGCACACCTCCGCTGGCTCAGCCACGGCTCTTTTTGGACCCCAGATTTACGTTATACGACATCATTAGGATGTCGTCATCTGACTAGCCTTTTTCCAATTATTTTTGGGGACGGCTTCCAGTCTTACCGGATTCAGCTGAGTACCAGAGTTTTATATGGAGTGACTGCCTATCTGACCTCCACAACCCAGTAACTAGGTAACACGGTACCCTTTGGCAAGACTGGTGTCAGATCTCAGGCTTCTGACTACTCGTAACGACTGTCAAAGATCTTCAAATGACAGCCGGGACCAACGGCATAACGTGCTTTCCGAGGCACGGAGGAAACTCGGTATGTTGAAATGGTCATCCATCCACGGACCGACCTCGTCAAGCGGTACTTAACCTTGAAGATCGACCCGTGCGGCTGTTATTATTTAGCCACGAGCTCTTCTGCTATCATACTATATAATTAATCCTAATTAGTAACGTAATTATTGATTAAGATACCTAACGAATCCTCTTTGGGGGCGTTCATTAAAACAGTTGGATAAAAACATAGTCGCTGGATAAAAAGCTTAAACCATGAATCCACAACGTAAAGCACACATTTCCTTCCAGAATAAAAAAGACAATCGCATTCGAAAATTTGAATGACGAATGCGTGCGTGCAAAAATTGATTACATTTTTATTTAAACAATTTTTTTTTTTATACTTGCTTTTTTATTGATTGTTTGATTTTTAAAAGTCTTTATTCACATAATGTTACACAAGCAAACAAAAAGATCTTATTCTAATTATTTACAACCTTAAATGTAATTAGTTATTAGGCTTACTCACCTTTACAAACATATCACTGAAATTACCGTGTACTATTAACAATGTTACTTGATATGGTCGCAAAAAACAGCACTATTTCCTAAACACGAAAGTCTTAGCGATGACTATAAACGTATAACGCTAATGTTTACCTTCTAAGGTAATGCACTTTATCAACACAGCACACTGCTTTTTTATTAAAAATTTGAATGACGAATGCGCGCAAAAAATTATTACTTTTTTTTTATACCTTCTTTTATATTAAAAATTGCATGGCAAACTAACGTTTGTACAACATGCAAGATTTGATTACAGACACCGGGGATAGGTGACACTAAAGATCAAGCTTAAAAATTAGAAATAAGTTTTACTAAGCAATCTTTTAAATATATTATACCTTCAACTGTCCATTTCCAGACACAATAGAAATTACCATTGTTCTAATCCGATTCGGTCTGATGGACAGATGACCGGATAAAGTAGTTTTTTAAGATAAGATAAGATATTTTTATTTTATAAAACATGAGTACAGTATAAAGGTCTTATATTAATATGAGTGTAGTTGCAATGGTCATATCATAGGGTTTATTAAAACACGAGCGTATGATAATAATAATATCACACGAGTAACTAAAACTAAAATGCTATAACACTTAAACTCTGTAACGTATAGTTTTCAATGTTAATCTGTGCCTTCCTCAGAATTCTCGAATATCAATGTTATAAATTAGAATAGGAATTTATCCTAAGCTTGGCGATTAAATACGGTGACAAATACTAATCTGGGTTAGTCAAATTGCTATGGCTGACATTGCTTAAGCTTTATTCTCAATTCAAATATATATTTTTTAAGGTTTTGATAGCTCTTACGTTAACCTTCTTCTGCCTCACCATTTGGGGAATTAAAAAGCGAATCTGTGGTAGAAGATTTTATGTTTTTTTGTGCTCTAAAATGTTATTATTTGGATAAAACTTTAATGCTCTTTATAAACAGCATACCTACCTTTTACCCAGTAGTTTAATCTATACTTCATAATTTACAGAGAGATGGTGGATGTTTGCAAAAATTTTTATACTTATCTGAATATTACAAAATATTCGACCGAGATTGATTTTGACGGGAATTTCACTGGCAGATAGCTGATGTGATCAAGGAGTAACTGAGGCTACTTTTATTTTAGAAAAAGATTTTGGAGAAGAGGTTGTGTGTGAAAAATTAAAAACATTTTTTTTTGTTTTTGTTTTACGAGTTTTACGCGGTAGAAGTCGCGGACATCAGCTAGTTGATAAATATAACCAGCCCAATAAACTCGAACACTACGAACTTCAACAAATATACATTGGATAAACAATTCCTTTGTAGAAAACTAAGTAGGTAGGTAATCAATTCATGCCTTAACAAAGTTTACCGCGAGTCCACAATGTCGTGCCGTGTGCAACTGTGTACACCTACAGGCGAGAGTGACCCACTTCTCTTGAACTTCCCGATAAACACGAACGTTATAATAGAAATTGCTCGTTCTTCGATTTTTAATTTGACACGAGTATTTGTAAGGAAATACTTGGTAAATAAGCTTTCTGCGATTAATACATTATTTCAGGTTCCTTCGTGAACCAATTCCAGATTTAAATGTATATGCGTATTCTACGCATAGAATTCTGCAAACTTGGTGTTTTTTTTTTTTTTAATCTTGAAAGTAAGAGCACAGGAGACACGAGAAATAAGCATAAAATTAAACAATAATAAAAAATAAAAACCCCGTGCAAGACCAAAAAGGCTCCTATCTCAGCATGTGCAGCGATATCCAACAAGAAATAACGCTGCGCTGATATTCTGATAGGGCCCACTGTTGATGCCACAGACACACTTACGGAAACGGATAATAATTGTATAATAAAATAAAATAGAATATATAAATAACAAACAAAATAGAATAAACACAGAAGGTGGCTCAAAGTATGAATAATTATGTGTAAGTATAATACAAATATTACAAATACTTTGTGTTCAGTTTAAAAATAATGTCATGTTTTAAAATAAAGATTTTTTTATTATTATTATTATATTCGAGTTCTTTGTTTTGCTTCTCTTTTAAGAGAGTATACGACCATACACACGGGCCGGAGCCAAGTGTGTAAGGGGGAATTTAAATTGAAAAGGTGGATGATAATGTAGAGGAAGTCAGAAACTTTCGCGTTATGCGACAGGTAGACGAGTATGGTGGCTTTTTGGAGCATGTACAGTGTGTGAGAAGGCATGTGTAGAGTATCAAGACTTTGTGTGAGAGCCTTTGGCACTACACCGGTAGATGAAAGTACTACTGGGACGATGTGAACGGTTTGCGCTTTCCATTGAGTTTTTATTTCTATGGCAAGTTCTTGGTACTTACTAAGTTTTTCGGATATTGTAGTTTGAATGTTGTGTGAATTAGGTATAGCTATATCGATTAGGTACACTGTTTTATTTTATTATTATTTGTAACAAAATGAAACTTTTGTGTCGTGCTTCTTTTCCATTGGGCTTTAAAATTGCGCTCAATGCCTTTTACTTAGTTTAAAAATGCTTTCACAAATATAGTTCTCGCCAAACTTATTGGCCGCCCTGGCGATGGCTAAAATGACTGCGCAGTAGCAAATCTAAAGAAAAGAAAGAAATAAAATATATTTATTTAGCACAGAAAGACACACAACATAGTAATACATCAGATAAAAAAAAAACAAATAAAGTAAATCTGAAAAGTCTGACTTAAGAAATCAGCAGGATAGTGTGCCTCACGGCTGCGCCAAAAAGGCCCAGTTCAGCAAAAATGCCAGACAACTAGTGCAAACAAAACAATCAAAATCAAACAATCTCATACAAAACCACACCGATCCGTGCCTGGCGCATCGGAAAGCCAACTTCAGGGCGGCCAAGAAGTTTGGGGAGAACCATGGGAGAACTATACAAAATGCATTCGAAAACATGTGACATCCACCAAACAGCACAGGGCCCGCGTGGGGGATTAAGGCAGAGAGCAAGCCTGTGTCCCAGCAGAGTAAACAATAAAAGGCTGATGATGAAAAATGCTTAGACAGTCCCAGGTTGTTTGTTCATACTCTTTGCCTTTTGCCTTGGCGAATTTACTTACGTAATAAGGCTGATTCTCTATGTCTATGAATTCGGATATCGAGTGGGAATCGAATAAGCTATTAATCATCGCACTAATGGCAACACATCAAGGTGTGTAACATCACTTTAACAACATATTCGGCAATGAACCCAGTAACTGGGTTTCAAAAGAAAGAAAGAAAGAAAAATATTTATTTGTGACCCGCACAGGAGACAAACGCAAACAATAATAAAAAATCAAAATAAATAACCCCGTGCGAAACCAAAAAGGCTCCTATCTCGTATCAAAATTCCCCTTGGCAAGACCGCTTTCAGATTTTTTACCACTAGCAAGTCATTATCATCATCATTTCAGCCAAAACACGTCCACTGCTGGACATAGACCTTCCCCAAGCATCGGAACACGGATCGCTCCGGTGCGTGTCGCATCCACCGGATTCATACAGCCTTGACCAGGTCGTCGCTCCACCTAGAGTTAGGCCTTCCACTAGCAAATAAGTCTCGATATTCTATGACTAGCATAAAAATAAAACACTTCTACAAGTTCGTAATTAATGGCTGAAAAGTAAAATCGAATAGTGTGTGCTTTCGAAAAAAATTAAGTGGTGACCCCCGACAGGCCGACACCGATTCGGATATCGAGTGGGAAACGATTAGACTATTAATCATCGCACCCTAAAATCGGGTGCCACTAATGGCAACACATCAAGGTGTGTAACATCACCTTAACAGCGTTATTCTGCAATGAAGTGATAAATGATGGGTTTAATGACGTGTCATCGATTTGAAAGTAAGTAATGTTGTAATTGTAAACGCTTTTCGAAGATATGTCACTTTTATCAATATTTATGAGGAATAATGAAAGTAGGTACGTGTTACTGAGTAGGAGTTTGAAATACTGATTGGTCATTCTTCTAACTCTAAGGCCTAATTTGTAGGCCATAATGATCGTGAAACTACTAAAAATTTTCAACAGTCAATCGCATCACTTGTCTGGCGATTATAACGGGTTAAATTATTAAAACGGGTGGTAACTACTTTATTAAAAAAAACCGGCCAAGTGCGAGTCGGACTTGCGCACGAAGGGTTACGTACTTGGTAAATTGCGGTTTACGATTTATGACGTATTAAAAAAAAACTACTTACTAGATCTCGTTCAAACCAATTTTCGGTGGAAGTTTACATGGTAATGTACATCATATATTTTTTTTAGTTTTATCATTCTCTTATTTTAGAAATTACAGGGGGGGGGACACATTTTACCACTTTGGAAGTGTCTCACGCGCAAACTATTCAGTTTAGAAAAAAATGATATTCGAAACCTCAATATCATTTTTGAAGACCTATCCATAGATACCCCCAACGTATGGGTCTGATGAAAAAAATATATTTTAGTTTCAGTTTCAAGTATGGGAACCCCCAAAATGTATTGTTTTTTTTTCTATTTTTGTGTGATAATCTTCATGCGGTTTACAGAATACATCTACTTACCAAGCATACAACATTTCAACAGCGTAGTTCTTATATTTTCGGCAAAAAGTGGCTGTGACATACGGACGGACAGACAGACAGACATGACGAATCTATAAGGGTTCCGTTTTTTGCCATTTGGCTACGGAACCCTAAAAAGCAATTTAAACATGAGTGATTAAATTTAAAATTTAAATCCTGCTATTTTTATTGTCGTTTTTTTGCGTTGTTGGGAAACACACGTCCTTTGGGAAAGTTAGTAGATACAAGGAAGAATTTGAAGCTACATGAATTAATAATGACGCTTTCACGCCAGATTCTACCAAGGGATAGGTAGGTACATCTGACGCCCACTTTCTACCAATGAAAGTATAATATGCATTCTATGTTATTGGGGACGTAAGAAAAGGGGGCTTATTTTCAATTTTGAGGCGACAAGCTAAAAAGCCCCAATCTTTCTGAATGAAAAATTTGATTTTGAGTATTTGTCAAACTTTACTTTATCCTGAAATCCTGTCAAACTTAGGCATATAAATAGGTATTGACACATACGTACTAACAAATATTTGTATGACATACCGATAGCTTTTTCCGACCTTGGGTGTTGTGTATGTGAGTTTATATGTTTATAAATGCGCCCACGATACACGAAGAAATTCCTAGTGTGGGGCAAAGACTTTAAAAACTAAAATAAAAAAAGCAACTTCAAATTCTCAATCAGAAACTGGCTTTAAATCTAAAAAGCTTAGCAAGCAAGAAAATCGTATTAAATTCTCTGTTGTAAACTTACACTACAATAGAAAGGGTTTGATTAAATTTTAAAAAATACATTTATATACTTACCTACCTAACTTCCAAACAAAACAGGAAATAGGTACGAACAAAAAATATTTTCAGATGAATATTTCAGCCAAGGACGGGTTATTCTTAAACCAGTGACGACGAAACCGAAAGTTATGTCATCGTAAACCGAGATTAGTAACCGTGGAGAACCGACCGGCAAACGATGACGTTTTTATGTAAACCACGGATTTTACATCGATTTTAATGATAACCATAGCTATGTTATCCTTTAGTATGGCTAACACACTTTATTTATTCTCGAATCTATTTAATTCCGGGTGGTTAAAGCTCAACTTTATTAAAGAAATTTCGGTATTTATAAGGAACGTTCACATTCTAGTCTCGGTCTCAATCTATCAAAAACACTCCTAAATTCCCCAATTATTTACAAGTTTAGAACGTTTAAATGCAGGACGTTCTTAAGTACGAAATTTTTTACCGACTGCCCAAAAAGGACAAGTTTTCTCAATTCGAACGTATTTTTTTTAATTTGTTCGCGGATAACTTCGTCGTTTATGAACTGATTTTGTTTTTTTTTTTTTTGTCGGAAAAAAGATACCCCAAGGGTGGTACCATGATCGGAAACCAGGATTTGATGATGGGATCGAAGAGAAATCGAAGGAACTCCTCAAATATTATAGGCATACATATAGCGATTTTGGTATTTTCATCAATAATGCAATCATTTGCACTGAGAAAGTATAATTTGGTAAAGTGAAACTGATGCAGAAGACCACAATGGCCACTGGAACTTCGAAATAAAACAAAATACAATGTATCCTACTCGTGTTTGGGCTTATTGGAATCGCCATGAGATGTACTTTGCCTATAAATGATTTTTATGTTAATTGGAGGTACCTACTAAAACTAAAAAGAGCTATAAGTATAAAAAACGTTTTAATAAAAAATCAAACCGATTTCCAAAACAAAATACTACAAAGTCAGTTAGATTATTTATTATAAAGATTTTGCCTACCAGTTTCAGAATAACCTTGCACTTAATGATAAAATTCGATGCTAGCTTCAAAACATTGTTATGTGGAGTTTTATAAAAACTGCACAAACAGAACTAGGTGAATAGTCAAATGTTTGTAGGACTTTGTCAACGCTCGTACAGCCGACATTCGACTATTCATCCCACACAATAGATGTTTCTCCCTACCAATATCGATTGCCGAATAGTAAGCGATATAAAAAAATATAACCCTCGCCGGATTAATGGCTGCCTGTCATAATTGTGTTTGAAATAATCATCTGCGCGAAATTCGTACGAAATTATAACGGGGAGTTCAGCTTTGAGGGGTAACATTGACAAGCTATTTGTCCGTCATGTCGACGCTAATTCGAATTTTAAAGCCACGGTGATTTGCAATATTCGTAAGTTTGATTTAACATCCTAAACCAAACAAGATTTCAAATTAAAAAAAGGTTTTTTTAAACAAACTTTTATAATAAAAATTGTATTGTCACGAGAAAGCAACGTGTGTACCAAATTTCAGCTCAATCGGACACTGGGAAGTGGGTCAAATTTGACTTATAAGATTTGACTTATAAGATTTGACTTATAAGATTTTACTAAAACTCAATTATTATTCAACAAATATAAATCAGACAAATGTCAGTCGGGAAGGCCTTATTTAAACTGATTAGAAAATTCTAATTTCAAATTCGCCATCTCCATAGAAAATTTGAATTAAGAATCTTATCAATATTTAACCCAAGTTTAACCTAAACAAGTAAACATCCATAGATATTTGTCTAATTTGTAATTTTAAACGATGCGGTCGAAAATTTCATTAGAGTAGTTGAATAATTTATTAAAATTCTCTATCAGCGTTTCGGTCAAGTAAACTGACAATTGAACGTCAAGCACTGAACAAAATGAGATGAGTTCCTATCGTCCAAAAATTGCTTATAAATGTCACCGAATCTCCATGGCACCGGATAATTATGTCTCCATGGCATTCACGGAAGCTGTGTAAGAACTGCACCAAACCTACCAAAGAGGGTGTTTACAATTTTACTGTCACACCAAAACGGATAAATTGTAGACTCGTGCACTGATTGGTCGTACGGTCATATTATTCTGTTCGAAATGTACAGTTAACAATTTATCGATACTTTATAGAATCTCGAGATAGTTCATAATCTAACGAGCTTAACAATTATTTAGTGACATAAATATACCAACTTACGGAAAATAAAGTCAAACTAAAAAGCTTACAGCCAATTTAGTCAGGCTGCCAGCCATAATAGAAAAGGCCATTTGATTATCGAATCGTTGCGTGCGCTTAGGTGTGGCGTTTGCGAAACCTAGTCACGAAATCAGACCAACAGTAATGATATCAAGCTTTATTGATAGGAATACATGAAAGCCCCTGTTGATAAATCAATTAAGATTAAAAAAACAAAAGAACGCAATGACGACAAAGAGCACTGTCGGTTGTTTAAAGAATTTTCGCATTCGCATTTCAATCTGTCAAAAACTCTTCTAATTTTGGTAGTCGCTGTTATATAATTTCCTTATTTTTATTTTAGTTTTCATATTTGCCGATTTTTATGTTACTTATGCTTCATACCGGGTACAATTAATTAGGGCGCACGGTTGGCGTAGTGGTTGAGCGATTGACTGCTGCACTGCGTGTCGCGGGTTCCATTCCCGCACGGAACAAAAATTTGTATGACCTGCGGATAGTTGTTCCGGCTCTGGGTGTTAGTGTATGTGAGTTTATATGTTTGTATACGCACCCACGATACAGGAAGAAATACCTAGTGTGGGGCAAAATTTTAAAAAAAGAAAAAACTTTGAGAATGCAACAACGGGGCAACCTTCATTCTGCGGGTGATATCCGTATAAAAAATTACATAGAAAATGATTGTCGCATCGTCGTGTCACGTCTGTCTGTGGACGTCCTAAAAGCTTAACTCAACCTGACCCTCCCCATCTAGGAACCGATAGGAACAAATCTAATTCTATCAGACTAGAACCATTGAGCAATCCATTATCACAGGCGAGCATGTGCATAAATTATCTCCTGTGATATTGCTACTCCTGCCACTAAATCCTTATTAGCATAGATAAATATAGAGACGGAGCTTTTAAGGGGTTGATGGAGTGAGTGCACTTGCGTAAAAATTGCACCCCTTCATTATAACTGTTTGCGAAGCGAATTTTGTCATTTAAGACAGATACAGAGGATTTGTTGGAAAAACATAACAGCGTGTGCTGTTATGTTTTTCCAACAAATCCTTTTTATTTTTGGCTCACGTTTGAACACTATCGCAACTAAGCGATGATGTGGTTGACGGTGAAGCATGCTTGCCTAGACGTAACCTATTCACTCTTGACTTGAAGACCCCGAGGTTGTCGCTATCGGGAAACGCAGACTCCGGCAGGGAAATTCCACTCCTTAGCTGGACGCATAATGAATGTATTCCTACTCTTGTTTTCCTGAAAGATAGCTGGTTATTCTGTTCCACCACAACAGAATCTTGTTGTGGTAGAACAGTTTAACCAGCTGTTTATTTAGATTGAACGAAGAGTGAATAGAAGGAAAAAATAAAAGAGCCCATAACCTCGAATTCTAGTTGTAAACCCGTAGCTTTTCGTGTTAGAGCTTTCATAACATAACGTAAGATCACGCCTGTATTTAAGTACCGAAGGGTTGGACAGGGGAGGGGGATCAGGGGATGCACCTATAGTACCAACAGTAGTAATAGTAGTACTAGTAGTAGTTTAGTGCTTTCAATCATGTTTAGTAGCAAACAAATATATATATATGAAAACTTATAGTTTAAATATTGATTTATCAGATGCTTAATTCAAATTTTCAATGGAGAATTCGAATTAAGAATCTGCTAATAAGTATTTATTAAGCTAACCATAATAACGGTTATTTTTTTTTTAATTTGGCCCAATTAAAATTAATCGTTGTGCCTTCTCTGTATGACAAAATGCCTTTATCCTACAGTGGGACAGTTACAGGCTGGTATTATTATTATATAAATAAATCCCTTAATTAATTAAGTATAATAAACATACCTATTAGTCCATCCACGTCGCCTAGGCACAAAATGAACCACAGCAATCCTACGTGCACACATCGCGCGCGGGACGCCCTCAACATTTTTCCGAAATCACATCCTTCACGAACATTTTCCACTTACAAAAAGCTTTGAACTAATTACCTATCACACGATTATCCCATTATACGCGCTTAACGGTCACTGACACATTGTTTTTTTAATTGGATTTAGGGTTGAATGGCAGCGTGCGTAAATACGCGCGGGCGTAGTACGGGCGAGCGACGCGGGTACTCTGTTCGAAAGCTCACGCGGTACTGAATTTTGAATGGCCGAGCGATATGCCGATATTATTGCAGAATAACCGTAGACAGTTCGTAGCATTCGGCGTAGCGTTTGGGAAAGCCCAGTCTACAAATTGATCCATTTTCCATGTTATATCCTTCGTTGGATTAAATTTAATTATGATTGATGTCTTTATTTGAAGCGCACGTTTGATAAAGTAACCAGATTATAAAAGGGCAGTTTATCGGGTAATAAATTACTTTTTAGTTTGGAACGAATTAGCATATTTTTGTATTCAATTATGCGTACCCAAACTTGAGCAGCTTTTTGTAGTGTCCGCCTGGACTTGGGTTGTATCAAGCTAATGTTGGCATTAAGGGACACTGCTAAACTCGCATTAATAAACGATTTAGGGCCGAATTCACCAATTACTTTTTGGTATTTACTCAGCGGTGTCAACCAATCAGAACGCTGTATTTGCGTAAACTGAGTTTAGGTGGACTAATCGTGTTTAATATAATTGGTGAAATCGGCCCTAAATCGTTTATTAATGCGAGTTTAGCAGTAACCCCAATTTCTAAATTAAGAATTTAAATTTGAGTATATTTTGTCAAACTCTGCTATGACATGAAAGCCTGTCATTAAATCAGGGTAAGTTTTAAACTACAATTATTTAATTGAAAAACCGGGCCTTAAAAAATAGGACCGATTTTCGTCAAAAATCGATTTAGGCAGACTTGTCAATTGGTTACTACCGCTTGTTAACAATTTACAAAGAATGGTTTTATGAAACTGTTGCGGTGCTACCTACGACCTGAGACAACTCTCCAGGGATTGGATATGATGATATTGCAGGATTGACTGCCGAACCGAGTGAATTAATTAATTGATGACCATTTATCATCTTCCTGCCCTTGTCCCATATTACTTGGGGTCGGCGCAACACGTTTTCTTCTTCCATACCGTCCTGTCCCCCGTCACGCCATCACTGATTCCTTTTTCTTTCATATCACTCCTCACACAGTCCATCCATCTTTTCTTTGGCCGTCCCCTCCCTCTCCATCCAACCACATTTATATTCATATCTCTTTTAGTCACATGCGTTTCATCCCTCCTCATCACATGACCATACCAGGACAAAAGGTTTCCTTATTTTAATTGATGACCATTGAAATCAAAAAATTATTGAAAAATATGGTCGTGCTATTCTATAAACATTTTAACATAAAAACTTATGTGAATTGAACTGTCAATCTCTATCATCAAGTTGACAGCTCACTTCACCAATCTGTCACGGTGAGAAACTTTACAAAACCTAACAGAGCTTTTCATTCAAGCTAAAACTTTGACGAAATTAAATAGAATTTCGTTTTGTCTACAAACGCCACAGTATTATGTCCTGCGGGAATGAGAATTTAATATTCGTGCCGTAGCGTGTAATTACCAAATAGAGTACCTTTCTACCAACTAAATGAATTTTATATTCCCTTTGTAGAATATATGTAGAGGTCGTTGACACGTATCCCTTTTGTAATAAAGGTAGTAAGTAGCCTCGCTGGTCCAGTGCTCGCAAGCACTACTGGTGAGCGTGTGGTCCTGTGTTCAATACAAAGGTCGGGCAGTGTTATTGGATTTTTCCTCCTGAAATTTCAACGAAGCAGCCCGAAGCCTGGCTTTGTATTTTCTGCATGGCAATGTTAGTTACCATGCTTTCGACGATGTAAATTAACGAAAATACTTTCACATAGAATTTAGCCCGCTATTAGTACCAGTTCTAATGCATCATTATTTTTAGGTGATAATTAATAAATAAAATAATTTATTTGACACAGCGCAGCACACACTGTTGTGAACAGTGAAATATTTAGTGCAAACGTAATATAATTTCAGCCCTAGCTCTCGCTGGAACGCCCATACCAATCTGCTCCGACTTCCGGTACCTAGGGTCGCTTGTCCAAGGGGATGGCGAGGTAGACCGAGACGCAACGCACCGGATCAACACAGGATGGATGAAATGGCGACAGGTCACTGGAACAACTTGCGACCCACGGATGCCCCTCAAGTTAAAGGGTAAAATCTACAAGTCCGTGATTAGACCTGTCATTCTGTATGTATCAGAATGTTGGACTGTGAAAAAGATGGATGAAAGGAGATTGCATGTAGCAGAGATGAGAATGTTGAGATGGATGTGCGGCGTGACGAGATTGGGTAAAGTGAGAAATTATTATATTAGAGGCAGTTTGAAAATGGCGCCAGTAACAGAAAAGTTGAAGGGAAACCGTTTGTCCTAGTATCATCATGTGATGAGGAGGGATGACACGCATGTCACTAAAAGAGTTATGAATATAAATGTGGATGGATAGAGAGGAAGAGGAAGGCCAAGGAAAAGATGGATGGACTGTGTGAGGAGTGATATGAAGGAAAAGAGAGTCAGTAATAGCGTAACAGGGGACAGAACGGTATGGAAGAGGAAAACGTGTTGCGCCGACCCCAAGTAACATGGGATAAGGGCAGGAAGATGATGATGATGATGATGATGTAATATCATTTCAGCAGGCCACAACGAGCCTACTACTATCTACCTCTGGGTACGACATCATGGCAGAAATTAGTGAAGATACTCCAAGTCCTGCTAAAAGGCCCATGATCATCTCAAACGCGGCTTCAGCTTCAACCCAGGAACAAGAGCACAGGGACACCGTGCTGGTGATAATGTTCTGCATGGATTTACGATCTTCTTTACATTCTTGAAGATAGCTTACTAGAATTAATTAAGAACATACCAAAGAACACCTTACCGACGGAGAAAAAAATATTTGAAGAAATAATCTCTGAAGTATTCAACAGAGCAACCGACTTGAAGAAAACCTTGCGGTCAGTCTGTCAATTAGCCATCTCTATAGAAACATGGAAGTAGGGGGAGACCGAAGAAAGTAACATATTTACTATTGTATTAGTAATATATTCGTATCGCAGACTTTATTCACAAAAGAGGTCAAAGAGCAAACTAAAGAAAAAATAGCAACGCGATAGTAGACGGCTTCGTGGAATGGAAAATCTTAAAGATATTTATTAAAATATTTATTTGTGACCCGCACAAGAGACACGAGAAATAAGCAAAAACAACCCTGCATGCTGTAAGGTTTTCAGCAGAAAACCTTTATAGTACCCACATACATGTCACGTTTATTAGGAAGTAGTAGTAGTAGTTTTTATTTTCCTGAAGTGGGTACCAATGTATGATTTTAATTTTGATATCCAATAGTTTACCTTTTATTAAGGGCGTCTAAGGTCCAAACTTCTGCTAAGCAATAAAATCAACTCAGCAAGAACACAAACGTTTTCGAGTCGCTCTTTTAAAACAAATGGGTAAGTAGCACTCACCAAGGTGGTCCGACAACATTCTTGATTAACATACATTTTATGGGACGCATCCAATTAACCCAATCACTTTTAAGTCGACAACTATCGGGAAATCAGTGTCAAACGATATGGATAAAAGGGCCAATCGATTTAGTTAAGGTGTGGATGGTTCGGTAACTGGTATGGCCGTATGGTAGTGCCCAACGGTTGTCTGTTCGACCATATTGGTTCTGCATGAATTGTCAGATGGCCATAATAAAGGAGAATGCCCATTTTGTAAGGGAACTTGGGCCCCTTTGAAAAAATGGTTGTATCTTGATGAATTTGGTTGTATATTGTAGAAAAATCACGTTATATTCTTAATTAGAAAACATTTCTCATTTATTTTGTGGGGATCACGAGATATAACGATGTGTCTGTTCTTGAAATGAACCCTTATTACAATGCATTAAGGTGCATACAAATGTCCAAGTGAAGGAACCTTATATGTTGTTGTCTGTACATTTAAAGTAAAGGACACGGATGGAAAAAAACACAAAATATAAATCCTATTTTCGGATAATATTGAAATCGCAGACACGATACCTCATAGAGGGCCTGTGTATGGGTAATCCCCTTTATGACCTAAGGAATACGTAGATAGAAGACGAGTACGTACGGTTTATTCCCATCGGCCACCCCCAAGTTGCCACCCCGGTGGCCGATGGGAATGATTTAGTGAAATTTCCTACCTTCCTTTATTCCCATCTGCCACCGGGGTGGCGGATGGCACTAACTAGTGGCGTTTGCCGGTTTATTCCCATCTGCCACCTTCATAAGTTTAGTCGGGTGGTTGATTCTCATGACCGTAAAACGGGGTGAATAGAAAAAATATCAAGAAAGTTTTCAAGGTTCGTATTTGACTATTTTTCGTTGAAGGATTTTGATAGAATTTTAAACCATCAACATTTTCTTTGAGTTGGCAACAATTTTATGTCATTTAAAAAAAAAATTAAATAGAAATAAAAAAAGAAATAGAAATTGTGGTAAAAACTTTCATGTCCTTGGCAAAGCATAATAGTTTGGATGAATGGAGGCTCTGATCGATATCGTTCACACATACTACAAACAAAAAAGGACCGAGCAACAAACCCTGAGACACTCCGCTGGGCAAGTTTACCCAACTAGACATATAATTATTGAGAACTACTGCTGTGTCAGAAGAGAACCAAGAGGTCCCCACGGATGTAGCTTAGCTACTTTATCAGGGTATTGTGGTCGAGCCAATCAAATGCCTTACTACAATCTGTGCAAACCACATCGATCTGCTTACCGTTATCCATAGCATCCGTAATTAAACCATTAAATAAAATCAAATTAGAAATGGTAGACCGTCCTTTTAAAAATCCGTGCTGAAAAAGCTAGCAAGGGCGGATATAACTGGTTATAGACAATCCTCTCAAATCATCATCATCATCTTCCTGCCCTTGTCCCAAATTATTTGGGGTCGGTGCAACACATTTTCTTCTTCCATACCATCCTGTCCCCCGTCACTCCATCACTGACGCCCTTTTCTTTCATAACACTCCTCACACAGTCCATCCATCTTTTCTTTGGCCGTCCCCTCCCTCTTCATCCATCCACATCTATATTCATAACTCTTTTAGTAACATGCGTTTCATCCTTCCTCATCACATGACCATACCAGGACAAACTTTGGGCGCACGGTTGGCGCAGTGGTTGAGTGATTGACTGCTGCGCCGCGTGTCGCGGGTTTGATTCCCGCACGGAACCAATATTTGTATGACCTATAGATAATTGTTCCGGCTCTCGATGTTTGTTTATGTGAGTTTATATGTTTGTAAACGCACCCACGATACAGGAAGAAATTCCTAGAGTGGGGCAACGTTTTTTATAAAGAGAAAAAAAAAAAACGGTTTCGTTTTAACTTTTCTGTTACTGGCGCCACTTTCAAACTTCCTTTAATATACTCATTTCTCACTTTATCCAATCTCGTCACTCCGCACATCCATCTCAACATTCTCTGCTACATGCAATCTCTTTCAATCAAGACAATCCTCTCAAATATTTTAGCTATAATACACAGCTTGCATATAAGCCCATGATTAGTAATCTCATTTTTATACCCCTCCTTAAGTACGGGTGAAATAAAAACAGATTTCTATAATATGGGGACAACACCTTGAGTCCGACTTCCAAAAACCAAAATTGAAATAGGTAGGGCAATGCAAGGCGCGCATTTAGTTAGAAATTTAGATGATATTATTAAGTTATCAGGGCCAGCACCTTTAGTTGGATCCAAGTAACAAAGTAAACCGGTCACAGCATCAACATTCACTTTTTTGTGACAAATGTCATAAGAATCGCCCACCACCCCGGTGGCAGATGGGAATAAAGGAAGGTGGCAGATTTAACTAAATAAGTCCCACCGGAGTGGCAAACGCTACTAGTTAGTGCCATCCGCCACCCCGGTGGCAGATGGGAATAAAGGAAGGTAGGAAATTTCACTAAATCATTCCCATCGGCCACCGGGGTGGCAACTGGGGGGTGGCCGATGGGAATAAACCGTACGTACTAGCATCCAGGTAGGCCGCAGCAAATACCTATAAATTGGCGAAATGCGGTTTTACAGACCTGTCTTATACAAAATGTGAATACGGTACCGGTACCCCTGTCCATAACATGACCCACTTTGTTAGTGCTACAAGTGCCCATACCCCTGCATTTTGGAGGACTTGATGAACGCAACTGATGCCGCTATAAACGTTGCCAGCTACTGGGCCCAAACTGTGTAACGGTTAATCCACCATCGACTCCAAATAAAAAGATCCCAAAATAGAAACAAACAATGCTTTTTTATTCCAGACACTTTCAAGCTTGCCTAGTAATAGGTAGATAGGTACCTAGCCTATTCAATAGAAACTTGAAAACTTCGAATTTGTATTTCGGGAATAGAAAACAGACTCGATAGTTCCACTCGTTAGTAGGTTTGCACACTAATGTTCTAGGCTACTACCTGCTTAATTACATACTTTTCAATATTATTTGTTAGATATGCACCTACGTAGGTTCTTGCATCCTTATTGTCAACTAGGGAAAACAACGAAGCGAACGAAACGACAAAGGAGAGACTTGTTAGGACTTTGGTATGCTGGATATTTCTGTATGGCTCCGAATCCTAGGCAATTCCCACTGTGGATCAGAAAAAGGAGTGAGGCGTTTGAGATGAGGTGCTGGAGAAGAATGTTGGACCGTAATAATAAGACCCATGGACCGCAATAATAAGACCATCCTCGACCAGCTGGACATCAAATCCAGACTCTCTATGCGATTTGATTCCAGTGAGTCCTGAGTTAGTTTGGTCACGGGGTCTCATTGCTAAGAAAGAAAAATTGTAAATCTCACTAGATGGCGCGACATGTACACAAAAAACAATAAAATGTGTGTAAAATTAACATTTTCTGGAATTAAACATAAAAATTGTATGTTCTTGGAGTACAAAATTATGGAATATTGGGCTCTTAATTCACATTTCAAAGATTATTTGAACGGATCATTTAAAATTGATGCCATAGATGGCGCATTTTTAGGGTTCCGTAGCCAAATGGCAAAAAACGGAACCCTTATAGATTCGTCATGTCTGTCTGTCTGTCTGTCCGTCCGTATGTCACAGCCACTTTTTTCCGAAACTATAAGAACTATTCTGTTGAAACTTGGTGAGTAGATGTATTCTGTGAACCGCATTAAGATTTTCACTCAAAAATAGAAAATAAACAATAAATTTTGGGGGTCCCCATACTTGAAACTGAAACAAAAAAAAATGTTTTCCATCAAACCCATACGTGTGGGGTATCTATGGATAGGTCTTCAAAAATGATATTTAGGTTCTTAATATAATTTTTTTCTAAACTGAATAGTTTGCGCGAGCGACACTTCCAAAGTGGTAAAATGTGTCCCCCCCCCCTGTAACTTCTAAAATAAGAGAATGATAAAACTCAAAAAATTTATATGATGTACATTACCATGTAAACTACCACCAAAAATTGGTTTGAACGAGATCTAGTAAGTAGTTTTTTTTTAATACGTCATAAATCGTAAACCGCTATCTACCAAGTACGGAACCCTTCGTGCGCGAGTCCGACTCGCACTTGGCCGGTTTTTTAATTACTGAGGCATTCCACTCGATTGTTAAAATTTGCACTGTAACGCTTTTAGTTGCAAAAAAAACTGTAAAAACGTGCAAAAAAATACTATAAAACGAACCTTCACTGTATTGAAAGAAAAAAATATTCACGAACCAAGTAAACCCTTTTACTTGCAAGCCGCTGCTAACATCTATTGCATCTATTGCCGTGAAACGGGATCGAACGCGATTGATGTACTTACAAAAATAACAAGATTAATCAGATGAAAAACGCTAGTTACGTCGGCACGGTTTCTTTGTATGGGATGAGGCATCTGTATGCTAGTATTATATTATCTGTGTTTTGGTTAATCTTTCGGAGACAGCCAACCTCAAAAAACTGGTTGTGGTGGGAAAGGTAAAAGACCGCGCGGAGGTTCGCCAACTCGCTGGTCAGACCAGAAAAGAGAGATTACAGGACTCACAGCCCTGAAAAGAGCAGAATACAGGAGCGGCGTGGAAGCAGCACGTCAGTGACTCCGTCAAAATGTTCCAAGACGGGCACGAGTTTCAGAAATGAAGACAACAAATAAGAAGATGACCTATTCTACTATGCGCTGAAATCGCCAACTCGTGTTTATTTTTGCAGAACCTTCTTATTTTACTCTTCTTCAGTGAGCTAGTCGTGGTAAAGGGTTGAGGTCTTGAAAATGCTGCAAATCTGCATACTCTGCGTACCTATTTGCTTGATTTTGCAATGCATTTATGTTGAGTAACAGCCAAACCACCATAATTATGACGATACAACGTCGCAATTGCCACGTTCCGACATCGTGTGACGATGTAGGGATGTGGTGCCGTGGAACTCTACGAAGTGCTTCGCTAAAGGAGAATGCCCAGTTTGTAAGGGAACTTGGGCCCCTTTGAAAAAATGGTTGTATCTTGATGAATTTGATTGTATATTGTAGAAAAAATACGTTAGATTCATAGTTAGAAAATATTTTTCATTTATTTTGTGGGGTTCACGAGATATAATGATGTTTCTGTTATTTAAATGAACCCTTATTACAATGCAATAAGGTGCATACAAATGTCCAAGTGAAGGAACCTGATCTGTTGTTATCTGTACATATAAAGTAAAGGACACAGATGGAAAATAACACAAAATATAAATCCTATTTTTGTATAATATTTAAATCGCACACACGATACCTCATAAGGGGCCTGTGTATGGGCAATCTACTTTACACAAATATGTAGTGTTTTAACCCTTACACGACTGTCGACAGCGTGTGATAAAAACGTCGCACGCAAACGCCCTCAGGGCTACCATTTCGTCTCTATTTTGTACGTAAATGTGAACACGAAAGGCCCGAGCATACATTCCCGTCACGTTTCTTATGTCCCGTGATATAAATTCATTCTCGCTGGGCGATATAAAAGGCAAGTGCGCTCGAGAAGGTACATTCCTTATGTATGACTTGTAATAATACGGGTCATACTTTTATTCTCTGTGGTTGTAGTCGTATTTACAGAGGCCTTTTTTTCGTGGAGAAATGCTCATGCATACTGCACTACCACGGGGAGATAGTGCAGTTATGTGGGACTCTAACCCACTAAAACTCCACGGTGTCCTCCTGTGCCGCTTATGGCGGGAACACAGGCACGCGTTAGCACTCACCGCGAACCCGCCGCGGCTGTCCGTCACCACCGGACCCTCCTCGGGGGAGTACCCCCCATCACCGGCGCACCAGAACACACTGTGCGCCGTGACCACCCCAGGGACCAAATCAGCACATGGGCGCCAGACGACCCCGTGTATGGCACCCTTGGTGCCCCTGTGACGGGTCAAGGTCAATGGCCCCGCCACCTACCATTTTTCGGCCGCAGGGGATAGGGAGAGCGGCTAACGCAATAACGACACTCCTCCTCCCCTGCGGCCCCACCGCGTCCGCCATCAGACGGTGGTGACCCCGTCCGGGCCGCGGAAGGTAGGGAGAGCGGCGCACCGCAATACCAGCACTCCTCTCCCGCCGCGGCCTCCGACCGTCAGCCGTGACATCGTATGGGACCTGGGTATCTCCCTAAGAGTTGCGATGTCGCCTGTTACCAAGCGGCACCGCAACCTACTAGTTGGCCGCTACGTCGTCGGCTTAATCGGCAAAAGCACTGACGAGCGGCCCCTCCTCGGGTTCCTCTTCGCTTCACCGTGGGTGACCAAGTTACGGTTACTGAGCCCCCCCCCGCCTCGACAAAGCGGGAACCCACTGGGGGGGATTTACAGAGGCCTAAGGCCAAAGAGCTAATATTTTCTATTAGTTTTATCTAAAGTTAGTAACGGTATGACGTACAGGACCGATCGTTGTGGCAACACTTGGTGGAGGCCTAGGTTCAGCTTTTGAAATTCGAAATGATGATGATGGTGAAGCGTGTCTACCGGTTCATCATCATCATTTCAGCCGAAAGACGTCCACTGCTGGTCATAGGCCTCCCCCAGGCGTCGCCACATTGACCGATCCCGTGCGTCTCGCATCCAGCGCCTTCCCGCAACATTAACCAGGTCATCGGTCCACCTAGTGGGAG
This sequence comes from Orthosia gothica, assembly GCA_949775005.1. Classification (NCBI taxonomy): domain Eukaryota; kingdom Metazoa; phylum Arthropoda; class Insecta; order Lepidoptera; family Noctuidae; genus Orthosia; species Orthosia gothica. The sequence goes on along the minus strand of OX459062.1, from coordinate 8,431,545 downwards.
GCCTTCCAACGTATCGTCGTCAACGTATGCTCGTTTCACCATTCGTTTCTCAGTAGGCAAATCGTAAGCTTCGAAATCTAAATTTTTGACATCTTGTCTGTGGATATTTTTTTTTCTATTGTTGAATAATACTAGGCCATTAAGGTATTGGCATTGGTTTTGTCTGAAGCATATTTAATTTTATTCACAATTTCTACAGTGTTGAAGAAACAATGGTAGCCGATTCGCTTGCACGGTCTTTATAGCTATTGCGTACCCTTTTCCATTAATATCTACCTGCTCGATAATCCTGATATTGTTTACTTTTATCATACTTAGTTTCAAGTTAAAGGTGAGATGGATGTTAATAAAAACGAAAACTGAGCCCCGAATACGTACTTGAAATTGAGTATTTTTGTCAGTCTCTACCTCTTTCTCTATTTTGGCATGAAAAGCTTAGATAAATGGGTCCATTATCTAAGATGAAAAGCTATCAAACTTTGGCATTAATGGACATAGTCTAGACGTGAATAGAAGTCATAAAAATAGAGAATAGGTATTGCAAGTGATTTAAGTAGGGATTTAAGAGAGCAGCCGCGACTTACAAGTTGTAGGTTCTTTGTGGGTTCAAACCCAGGCAGGCGATTTCATCATCATCATTATTTACGCCGAAAGATGTCCACTGCTGGACATAGGCCTCCCCCAGGCGTCGCCACATTGACCGATCCCGTGCGTCTCGCATCCAGCGCCTTCCCGCAACCTTAACCAGGTCATCGGTCCACCTAGTGGGAGGCCTTCCAACGTATCGTCTTCCGGTTCGCGGTCGCCATTCCAGAACTTTTCGGCCCCATCGGCCATCCGTTCTGCGAGCAATGTGCCCTGCCCACTGCCACTTAAGTTTGGTATTCTTCGGGCTATGTCGGTAACTTTGGTTCTCCTGCGGATATCATCATTTCTGACGTGATCACGCAAGGAAATTCCGAGCATAGCCCTCTCCATTGCCCTTTGGGTGACTTTAAGCTTTCTGATAAGGCCCATTGTGAGCGACCACGTCTCGGTCCCATAGGTGATCACTGGCAACACACACTGGTCATAGACTTTTGTCTTGAGACACTGCGGTAAATTGGACGAGAAGATACCACGCAACTACCGTCTACCGATTATTAAATATGAATTGATGGCCCGTGACAATTCTAACTATGGCCAGGACAGCCAATTCTTGCGCATAGAGCATATTGCGCGGGCAGACATCTACGGGTAATGCCATCTCAATTCGCCATCGCAGCGATTCTGTGGTGTGTGGCTAAGGTCAAGATACTAACTAATAGCTAGTTATGTATTTGCCACAGAAATAACAAGGCATTAGATGGTTCAAATGCCAAAATGGATTGATCACGTTCGATAGCGTTTGACATTACCATACATTTCGACATATTTGCAATCTCTATCGCCCCGCGATCGATGACAGAATGTTACTTAACTAGCAGTTTGCAGGAAACCCTCTTTAGTTTCGTGATTCCCATGTCCTTAAAGAGGATTGACTCTGTTTTTACCCGACTGCCGAAGGAGGGTAATGTGTTTATCAGTCTATGTATGTATGTAAGTATGTATGTTTGTTCCTATATGGCGTTCTAGAGATCAAACGCGTAGGCCGATTTTGATGATTCTTACGTCAATCGATTCATCTTAACCCTGCGAGTGTCACTGGCTACATTAAAATGGCAAAATAGAAAAATGGCGGATTTTGGGCGCTATATTGTGGGGTCCAAATTTTTTTTTCTTCTATCCCCATCGTTTGGGGTACCAAAAAAAAAGAAAAATATATAATACTTATATGTTTAAATGTACCTAATTAAAAAAAAAATAACTAGAAAGTTGTAATTAATAAAATATTTAAAATAACAAAAAACCCGACTGCTACATAATGTGCGAGCTGGCTGACCAAAACCAGTTGTATCCTCTGACTGCACAGCATGATTTTCTTCTTGTTTACGTCTTTTTAGTTGGCTTTTTAAGCAGTCGGATTTTCTGTTATTTTAATATTTTTTTTTTGTTATCGATCACATCTTGATAATAACATTGAGATTGTCACTTGTTTAGGGCCTCTGGCTAGCCAGACTATAGTTGCTAATAAATATATGTATATAGCAGGGGTCACCAAATGGCGGACTGCGGTTCATATCCGGACGGCCGACCTATTTTGTGTAAACCCTAAGTAAACAATCCAATTTCATTTTTACTAGTGTTACTTGAGTACGTAATTAAATAATTTAAGTATCCCAAATGCCGTCGATTCTACAACGGAAAAATCATCTCATTCAAATCCTCATTGAGATTGTATCCGATCGTAATGGGTATAGGTGTACCAGAATCTCATGGCATTTTTTTTTTTTTTTTAATTGTGATTTTCATATGGCAATGTCAATTGTCACCTGCCAAATCAAAGTACTTGATGTGTCAACCGCTGCTGAAATTTTTTGATATTATCTTGAAAGTTTGTTATTTTTGTGAAAATGTCGAAAAACCCACTTCGATCTCAAGCGAGACATTGTGTTTTCAATGTGTATCATAAAATAAGGGAAGAAGAAGGCGTAAATCAAACTCAATCTTTGATTTTAAAGTGCGTCGTAGAGTGGACCGGTAAGTTGGACTAACTTGTTTTGATACTTTTAGTTTAATTTATATTTTTCTTACTTAATTTTAATTTCTTTCCATTACTATTATATGGTAAATCGTAGGTCAGGGCACATCGAATGATGGCCGGAAGGAAATGGCAACAGTAATGTAACTGTTACTAATTCTTCGACAAGATATTGATTTTAACGGAGATTGAGAATCTTTGACGTAAGAAAAATATTAAGTACCTAATAATCCGCGCCCTGCAGTGGGACGTGTATATAGACGGGAGTTTTTGGCGGGATTTTGTCGAGTGAAGTTCAGTGGCTGTTAATATTATTTGCAAAATGATTCCTAGTGGATATTGTGATATATTATTGGTGTAGTTTTGTGTCTCAACTGTCTCCGCAACTGGACAATTTGTAAAATCATTGACAGAAGCGATCTCGGGATAGTGGAGCGGTGTATTTGATTGTAGTATTGACTGCCTCTGCAAAGCTTACTGGGAAGACTGACTTGATACAATTTGCTGCCAAATACTCCAAAAAACATTAGAATCTGTTACATCCGCATTCTAATGCATACTAAAGAATAAATATAAGATCCAAAACTCTGTCCAAAGACGTGGCTAAAAGGTCCTAGCAACCAGGCCATAAAACTTACATAAAAAATATACAATAGACTGATGATGATGAATGACTTTAAGTCACATGATACATTTTATTATTTTTTACAGACTTTATACATAAAGAGATTGGTTTTGAATATTTTAAATGCCAATGAAAAAGAACCATTTTGATGGAGAGAGATGACATAAAACTACAAAGATACAAGTTTTTGAAATGCCAGTGGAGTTCATGGAATCGTATTCTAGTTTTCTAGTTCTGAATAAGGTTTTAAGTTATTAGTATGATTTAAATGCTAAATAATAAATTAGTACATAACTAAATTAATATTCAATTGATTTATTTTTCCTATGTTAAGAACACGATGTATAACAACATTATTCATACACATACCTATAATACTCACAGTGGATCTTTGCGTCTCTGAATTGGTTGCAAGACCCCGCGCAGTAGCTATTTTTGTGTCAATGTTGAAGGTGAAGATAGCATTGTATAACTATTTCTTTCACTCGCTTATGTATGATAGCGCTGGTAAATGAAACTAGCAGCAGAGACAAAATCAAACGTCAAAAAGGCAGATGACATAACGGAAACACGAATTATGTATTGTTATTGTAAAGATTTGTTTTTATTTGAGTAATATTTTAAAGTCGAAAATGGAAGGTAGATCACCGACTGTTAGTTTATTTAAATAAAATAATTGGTAACTATATTCGTTCAAAATATTTGTAAAAAGTATTATTAATTACTAAACAAATAATGTACACAATTACTGTATTTTTACAAACCTAAATCTATAATTAATTGATAAACGAATGTCACCGCATGTTGTTGCTGTGTGACGTCTTGTCATTTGTTTAAACGTATAAATAGGCTGGTTCTAGTCGAAAGAACTCAGTATTGAATTGTATTGAACTGTGCACATATCTTCATAAAATTAAGTTGTGAGACTTAGTTGGTGTGAGTAATAAAAGGTGTAAACAAGATGTCTGATAGTTATCATTTGAGAATCCTGAGTACGCCCGCTCTTACATCAGAAGAAAGGGATCAACCCGAGCCTCAACTGGACCCATCAACACAGTCGCCTTGCCTAGCCTACCGACCACTCGACCAGGACATTCGGATGAGCTGAATTTACTTCGTTGCCAGATCAAGTTGCAGAAAAGGATGTTTTTCAAAAACAAAACACCAATACCCACAAGCTAAGTAAAATTTATTTACCTAATTATGATCTTGACCAGCATAAAATAACAATTGAGTGAACAAGTTACCTGTCTATCCACCGTGCGAGGTAGTTCAGTCTATTGCTAGGATGAAGGGATTTTCATGCTTGCTAAGACGCGCCAAGCAATTGGTAGACACTAATGCTCATTCTTTTGCACTCGTAGCACAATATTAAGTAGCTAAACTAGATATTATATTGTGTATTGGAATTGTGTGTGTATTGAATAGACTTCAAATCAAGCTAAATCTTTTTCTAAATATGATACACATACAAATAAAACTTTCGGTTATGCCCATTATTTTCATATCCCTTAATAGAGGAGCTCGTGGCTAAATAATAACTTAAGTTAAGCAACGCTTGACGATGTCGGTCCGTGGATGTGTGACCATTTCAACATACCGAGTTTCCTTCGTGCCTCGGAAAGCACGTTAAGCCGTTGGTCCCGGCTGTCATTTGAAGATCTTTGACAGTCTTTACGGGTAGTCCGAAGCTTGAGATCTGACACCAGTCTTGCCAAGGGGTATCGTGTTACCCAGTTACTGGATTGTGGAGGTCGGATAGGCAGTCGCTCCATGTAAAACACTGGTAATCAGCTGAATCCAGTAGGACTGGAAGCCGACCCCAATGTAGTTGGGAAAAGGCTAGGCAGATTGATTGGTTTAGGTTACTACACCAGTGCACCGGTTAATTTCCATCAAAACTGTGTATGGTTAAGATAACCGTGTGAACATATACTCTCGTAATATTTTTCATGTTTCAGATACCATATTGTGTCGCAGCCTGAAGCCTCTGCTGGAGGCTAGCGATTCAGATGCTGAGCGCAAAGGTTGACGTGTCAACATCTGAGAGGTTAAGAGGAACGGCGGGCTATCAGTTCGCAGGTCGTAGACGAACGTTACGAGTGCGCGCAAGTTGGGAATGGAATACTCGGTGAGTCGCTTCCAATTTATTTTGATAGTGAGGTCGACTGTTCTCTAGTGAAGAGATACTAGTTAGAGTTTTAAGTGTTCATGTTTGATTACTAAATTGGTAATGGTTATACCTAGCACCATCACTAGGTAATTAAGACACACTTAGTAAAAAAAAAAACCAGTAATTAGTTTCCTATATGGCGGTATTAGTTTAAATATTTGGTTCAGTACGATCTTTAGGATGAGATATCCCATAAGAAGGAGATGAGTTATCCAAAATGACTGAATAACTAGTCGTTTTCAGTGGCAAAGCGAGTTAGTAATGTCGTTGGGCTATCGCAATTGTATCTAGTTAGTAACAGTACTGGTCATTTACGTGTATTCGGTACAGATCTTGTTGCGTAACGATTTACAAACACCGTTTTCAGAACTGAATTCACTTGCTTACTTTCAAAGTAATATTATGATAGCAGTAGATCTCGCGATCGTTTTCCTTACGTGAAAATTGAGTTGGTGAGCGATAGTAAAGGGTTACTGTTGATAATCTGATTTTAATGATATTGATCCGAGTTAATTCGTGAACCTCCTTCATATTATCAGGGTTAGTGGTTTCCCTTTTATTAACCGTCAGTATGTTCCAAGATCTTTGAGTAAAAAGCGCGAATCATGTGAGAAGGATCCCCGATCACCAAGTTCCTTGAGAATTGTACGTTATAGTTGATGACAGTGTAACATGTCTGCTCGTAAGACCAATTCTGGACCGCACCTCATGCGTACCATGTGGCGATGGGTTTTTGAAGAGGGTTTATGAGTTGGGTATGCATTGCCTTTGGATAATGGTAAAGAGTAACAGAATTGTTACAATTACTTTGTTTAGTTGAACTTGTTGATCGGCGGACCTTTTTCTAATGAAGTGTTGTTTGGGAAACTTTGGTCCAATAACTAAATAGGCCCTTTATTAAGTCTGCGATAGGTGATTATGACAGGGCAGTGATCGTTATACACTGAAAGCTTTAGATAGGTACGCTCAGAACCTACAAGTATGCACACGGTAGGTTAAGAAAGATGCCAGCGGGTTATGTACCAGTCGATGTTGATGTCAAAGAGATTTTGATAATAATGAGCAAGCCTAAGATGACGAGTAATTGAGTCTATCAGCCGTATTATGTTTGACCGTACCAGTGGATTCTGGCGGAGGTCGGGTTCTAGAGGACCGTTGTGTGAGAGCAATACAATTGCTGGTCGGCTATAGAGCCGTGGCGTTAGAGGTTTTACTCGAGGGTTTCTATAAGCTTGGCAGTTTTTGCTGCAGTAGTTTTAAAGTATGTCTGGAATGACTGTGGTACATGGCCCAGGGCAATGATTTAGTTAAAGAGTAGAGTTCAAAAAATTCTCTATTTTCACGAACCCAATAATCTAGTTTGGTCAGGACTAGCCGAGCGTTGTGTGTTGGCCTGGGTGGCAACTGTTGGCTTTTATGGCAACTTTAGGCCTGTGTGGCAACTGGAGGTCTTTGTAGCAACTATGGGCCTGTAGGGCACCTGTAAGTCGGTGTAAAAAAAAAAACACGTTTGTGTAAGGAACCTTACAGAGGATTCCTGTTGAGTTATGAGGTTAAAATAAAGTAAACTCGCATAGTCACGCAAGAGGTGAGGTCACCATGTTAATGTTGATGACGTTCGAATCGTCAAGCCTTCATTACGAATATTGAAATAATTTTGGTTTTCTAATTTTGATTACTATGCGTAGATTGTGTTAGATACACAAAGCTCAAGTACCAATTGAGATGGTAAATGACAAATTGACGTAACATACGACAGGCTAAATGTCTGTGTGGAACTGGTTCTAAGTTCAGAGAGTTAGGTTGACTCGACACCGTGGAGATGTGCGAGTAGAGCAATTGTGATTGCTATAAGAGAGCAATGAGATAGCTAGGAGAGCTATGTGATGGCTAAAAATCGTGAATAAGGTACCTGGTATAAAATTTTACTTTAAATCAGGGAAGCATTTGTTTGTTCATTAATGAATAGATAGATTAGAAGCTTTTGCGTTCCGAACTTCACCCTATTGATGATCATTGAATAAGTATAACTTTTCAATTAATCTTTTGGTACCTCATGCAGAATTATTACAAATGGGGAATCCGCTACAATGGCACAGATTACAGCCATTTTTATTTTCTTTTTCTTCGTACATCATGCTATTACTCGCGGTACATCTAGAGCTAACAGTCAAACTGAATGGGTTTGGGTTAATAAAATAGGTGAATTGTAATTGGCATTAAAATATACGAAATCTAAGGCTACTGAATGGCCCTTTTGATTAACTAGGTAAAATAGCCCCTCCCCTGCAATTGAAAATACCATATCCGTTTAGACCCTAAGCATAGAATGGCCGAAACGGAAGCAAAAAAAAAAAAAAGGATTTGGTTTTAGAAAAAGACTTTGGTCACTCAATGAACTTTGAACGACTAGACCGTGATAGCAAGAAAAGGGTTAAAACTTTTTATAACATTATTCAGAATTGAAAAGCTTAACTTATGGATAAAATAATGAATGTTTTGTTTGGTTAAATAAAATTCTGTCAAAACAAGTCAAAGACGGGGCCTCTGAATCTTTATGATCAAGCAACGATCTGCGACCTCTGAGTTTGATAGTTAAATAAAACTCAGTCAAAACAAGTCGTAAGACTAGCCTCTGAATCTTTATGATCAAGCTACGATCTGAGACCTCTGAATTTGATTTGAGTTAGCAAAATGGATGTGTAAAAAGGCCTTGGTCATGGCTATGGTTTAAGTTGGATGATTCAATAAAATTTAAGTCAAAACAAGTCAAAGATGGGCCTCTGAACCTTAATGGACAAGCCACGATCTGCGATCTCTGAGTTTGACAGTTTCACCAGAACAAGCAATAATGTTGCCTCTGAGTCTGGTCTAAAAGGTTTTTGCATATTTTAATTTTTTTTATGATTTTCAGAGATTCGCTGGGCCTAGCAAGGCCCGCTCGTCAGTATGGCCGTGATAGCGCTGGTAAATGAAACTAGCAGCAGAGACAAAATCAAACGTCAAAAAGGCAGATGACATAACGGAAACACGAATTATGTATTGTTATTGTAAAGATTTGTTTTTATTTGAGTAATATTTTAAAGTCGAAAATGGAAGGTAGATCACCGACTGTTAGTTTATTTAAATAAAATAATTGGTAACTATATTCGTTCAAAATATTTGTAAAAAGTATTATTAATTACTAAACAAATAATGTACACAATTACTGTATTTTTACAAACCTAAATCTATAATTAATTGATAAACGAATGTCACCGCATGTTGTTGCTGTGTGACGTCTTGTCATTTGTTTAAACGTATAAATAGGCTGGTTCTAGTCGAAAGAACTCAGTATTGAATTGTATTGAACTGTGCACATATCTTCATAAAATTAAGTTGTGAGACTTAGTTGGTGTGAGTAATAAAAGGTGTAAACAAGATGTCTGATAGTTATCATTTGAGAATCCTGAGTACGCCCGCTCTTACATGTATGTCACATAAGCTTACGGAGTTTCTTGTGCATTCTTCTCCATAACAAGCTACTTTCCGAATGCACGGTAGAATCAACTTTTATTCCATGTAAATTTAAATTGTGACGCCCAAAAGTGCCGCCTGGTGGCCCAGTTGAAATAAATATCTTTTGTCTTTTTTGTCATCGTCCTATCTCGCTTACTCTATGCAGTATACTCGATGATGACTACTATAATATAGGTACCTCATGTTCATTAATACTAAAGACATAAATAAAAATTAAACAGTATCAAGATCGTTTAATCCAATTTCCCCAGTATTGCACACAACAAATTTTTATTTCCCCTTTTGCCATGAGATTCTGGTAGACCTATATCCTGGCCAAGAAAAGGCCACTCGTAATATTTTTCTGGGTGGAATAAAAACAAAAATGTTCCTCTTAATATATATTTATTTTGTGGCGTTATTCATAATTACTAATTAAGGCTAGTTACATTACACATACAATAAAAATCAACGATACATCTTTACAAAAAGTTACAGTCGGCTATTATGTGGAAAAACTGGCAACACTCGAGACCAAAAGATTTGAATCAAGAAAAAAGAGATCATATAATAAATAGGCAGCACAGGTAAGTTACTTTTTAAATACTTTCTGAAAGGATACAGCATCAGAACTGAAAATATTTTTAAGAATATTTCTTATAGAACTACGGTTACTTACGAGTCTTTTAATCCACAAACGACATTCTTATATAGTTGCCAGATCATCACAATAATCAGAAAAAAATCATAGTGTAAAATTCAATTTTTAGCGACGGAAGAAATGAGCAGTCATCAAAAATCTCTGGATAAAAACTGATACATTTTATAAAGTACAAGGTCGATGTATTCGTAACATTTTACACTTTGTAATTGCATAGTAAGGCCCCTTTCTGATCAATAGATAGAAATTTTAGGGCTAGCATGGCCTCCACTTTCAACAATAAAATATCGCCGTGTGAATGGTGCCTAACTCAGAAAATAGAATTCAATTGTTATTGCCAAAATGCATAAAACTGAATAACTACACTAATCGCAAAAATTCGTGGCAGTAGCGGCCATAGCACGAGCGAATAGGATGGCGAATATTTAGTGTCATGTCGTCTCGCTCTCGCATTTTATGACCGCCGCTACCACGAACGTCGGCGTATACCTAAAAGGACACATGGAACAAAGTTAGCCTTAATATTTTGTAATTTTTGATTTTTTCATCCCGTTCGTTCATACTACTTATAACTATGTTACTTAAATAATAATATACCGAGCGGTTCTTGCTCGAGGTTACATTAAATCAACTATTGTATAGTAAAGAAGTAAATTAGGGCAAACTATTTCCAGCATGAAATCCGTTCAAATTCGACTCTATTTCAAAGTAGGCAGAGTAGATATTTATTAAACAATAAAGTACGCCTCGCCTGGTTTTGGTCGAAAGATATTATGACATTATATTTTCCATATCCAAGTGATTTTTTTAAATGTGATGTATAAATAAATAGACTACAAGAAACCTTGTAAAAAAAATATCGGACCCCACGTTACAGATATGTTTATGTTTGCCCTTACACTGTCTAGAAAACTAACGTGATTCTACCAGGAAAGAAAAGAAAGACAGTGTATAGACTAAATATGAAGCTATACAAGACATAATATTATTAAATTAATTATAAATACAACTGACACCTATATCAAAAAGATACTTAAAAATCACAAAACGTCCCGTCACTTAACATTTTCAGACATTTTTTACGTAGAAAAATCTTTAATTGCGAATAAGTAACCAGTAATCAATTAATTAGGATGACAGCTCCTCAACGTTTGTAATAAATTTCTGTTGCAATTTCATAAATATTGTAGTATACACAAGGTAATTAGGAATTTTGTGCCCGTTAAGATCAAGCCATATTGACGCAGAACCGTAAAAAAAACAATCGCATTCGAAATTCGAAGGTTGAATGCGCGCCTTTTTAACTCGATACAAATTTGTGTAAATGTAAATTTTTAGATTTTCGCTTCGACTCTCCATCAAAATGCCTTGATCCTAAGGTTTAATGTTCTTTGTAAACAGGTGTTATTTTTGCAGGAGCCATTTTTATTTTATTTTTTTTAGTTAAAGACAGGAAACAGCATTCGCCTACATAGAATCAAAGTTAATACTTAAGCTATGTTCAATAATATAAAAATACAACGTTGTTCACGCGTATCTACGCCCATTTTGTTTTAGGTGAACCTGATTTCACTGAATGTTACATACAGGCATGAGATTAAGTGGACCGAATCCACAATGCGGATCCAGTGTGGATTTGTGAATACAGAATTGAACAATTCATTAATAAATGTGACAGTGGACACTCGATCACTTAAGTAAAAAAAGTACAGTCAACGAAATACTTTTTTGAAGACTATTTTGTTTACTACCCACGAATTGCATTTTTTGAGTTAGGTCACTTTCATTCTGAAGGTGCAAAATATGGGAGGTGTCACGGTGTTGGTGAAATCAGGCACCTATTTTATTACACACTAAGACATACATTGCATTGCCAACAAGAAGTCCAGTCAAATTAGGTTAAACCTCTGGCACACGGCTATAATAGACGGGTTTGAATATTCTCGGCTTTTATGAATTTCTTATAATGGTCAAAGATTTTTTTTTTATAAATGCGTCTGCGAAGAATTTATGGAGAGGAAGAGGAAGGCCAAAGAAAAGATGAATGGACTGTGTGAGGAGTGATAAGAAAGAAAATGGAGTCAGAGACATCGTGACGGGTGATAGGACGGTATGGAAGAAAACGTGTTGCGGTTTTCGAAGAAGGTTTTCGAGAGATTCACTCATTTATGGGCTATCAGAAAAAAAAAGGTTTAACGGCCAGAGCAGAGTTGATTTCTCACAATTGGTGGTTTTGGTCGAAAGTACAGATAGAAAAAAAAGAAGTGGAAGTTTGCAAAGGATAAATCACCTCTTAGAAATACAACAAAAAATTAACTATTCAAATCTATTCATTATAAATGGGTTCGTTATTTTCTTATATAACTAATTTGGCTGGACTAAGTTTGCCTTGAATGGTAAGCGACAACAAATGTACAATGTACGAAATATTAGAACTCTCTCCAAGTTATTCAATAAATCAACAATCTTCTAGTATAAAATCTCAGTTCTTTCAAAAACAAGTTCATTTGAATTAAAGATGATAATGATGAACAAATATTATAGCGAAATCTATTAAACAAATGTGTAATCGCGTTATTTAGCTGATTGTTAGAATTTGTAGATAAATATCTTACTAAAAATATGACATACAGAAATCAAATAATTTCTTTATATAATCTATGGTCAATACATTCTGTTGAACGAAAAAGTAAGAGCCCTCGCAGACCACAGACTTTTTATCGGCCGATAGTTTGGTCGGGCTCTTAATCAGTACGCAGATGTAAGCAAGTGCGCACACTATGACGATTTGGTATCGGCCGATAAACAAGTTTGATGGGCTTCCCGATTCAATTCAAACTATACTGTCGGCAAACTATCGGCCGACCGTATAATCAGTATTGGCTCCCTACCACACGCGCACACACGACGTTTTTTTAGTCGGCCGACTAAGCCGATAGTTCAGTTCGCTCCGAGCTTTGACAGCGAATGGTCGGCCGCGCGTGTTTTGTAAAATGGCGTCGCCCAATTCTCAGTCGCTTATTTCGGAATCTTTGATCGTAAACTTGATCGAGGAAGTCGAAAAACGCCCTGCACTTTATAAGAAAAACTTAAAAGAGTACTCTGACGTAAATGTGAAGAAAAAACTGTGGGAGGAAGTTTGTGAAGCTGTTGTTCCTGATTGGAATGAGCTTAGTGCCCAAGAAAAAACAAATCAAGGTACGATACATTTTTATTTATTTACATTACACTTTATTATATTGACACGGAATTGAGCCTGCAGGAGATATAAAGTATGACGACATGTATTGCCGCACATTATTCATATTATTTCTTCCTCGGTTATTTCCATTTGTATTGAAGTTATTCATGGTACAACTGTAGAGAGTGTCTTTAAAATGTATTCCATCTTTGATTCGTACATAATTGTGTAGGACACAGCAAGCTTTAATAATTTTAACACAAAAATTAATATTTACGTCAATTGGACGGTGAAAAATGCGCCATTTGTTAGCTAGAATCCCGAAAGTACATTCAACCATGCGTCGAGCTCTTGTATGTCTATAGTTGAAAATTCGCTTGGTGTAGTTTAAATTTCTTTTTGCATAAGGGCGTAATATATTATTTCCAAGTCCAAACGCTTCATCGCCTACGACAGAGAATGGAATAACATCTCCAACATCATCATTAGGCAATTGCCTTCCAGAAGGAATATTTAGTCGATTCTCGGAAAGCCGTTTACCCATTTCTGATGTTTTAAATATTTCCGAATCACTAGCTGTTCCATAAGAACCAACATCAATGTACACAAATTTATAATCGGCATCTGTCCAAGCCATCAAAACGCAGGAGAAGAACTTTTTGTAGTTAAAATATGATGAACCGGAATGTTCTGGCTGTATCATTCGTATATGTTTGCCATCGATCGCTCCAATGATGTTTGGAAAATTTGTGCGACTGTAGAATTCGTCTGCTATTTCAATCCAGTCATCTTCTTGTTTGGTTGGCATATATAACGGTTGAAGCATATTCCATATTTGCTCACATGTACTTTTTGTAATATCTCGTATTGTAGAAGCTCCCATCAGATAATCAAAAGATAATGAATTGAAACTAGCTCCAGTAGCCAGATACCTGTAATGAATTAATTATATTTTATTATTTTTCAGGCCGCGATATACAAAAAAAATGGGCCAATTTACGGACTTGCTTTCGCCGAGAATTAAATGCACAAAAGAACACAAAGTCGGGGCAGGCTTCGGTCAAGAGGCGTAAATACGTATACTTTGAACAATTATTATTTTTACTTCCATGCATGGAAAATCGTCAAACGGAAGGTAACCTGAACCTGGCCCAGGATACTACAGAAAATGAGGAAGATGATGAAGAAACTGCTCCATCCGCTTCCGCACCTCCTCGCCAGAAGAAAACTCGTGTTTCGAAGAATACGGATTTGGATGAAGCAATATTAAAAGCATTAAATGAGACTAATGTTGATGAAGATGTAAACTTTGCATTGTCTCTTGTCCCATCACTCAAAAATTTAACCGCAGATGAAAAACTCGATGCTAAGATTAGTATTCTTAACGTATTTAAACAGATAAGACTTGGTAGGAGTGTTCAGCCTCATTCTCAACCAACATACACCATACTGCAACAACCCATGAACTCTTTTCCTGTTTACCAACGAGGGACTAACATCTTGCCGCCACAACAACAATCACAGGCTTATACATCCGGTTCTACACCATCCCCCACTTTACCACAAACAACCATTCAAAATGTTTCATCACCAGCTGATTCCAACATGTCAACCCAGTCATATTATTCAAATTTTTCAGAAGATTCCCAAATATACGACTTGTAAACTTGGCATTTGAATTATAATAAAAAATTTAAAGTATGTTTTGTGGTTTATCTTACCTTATCGTAACGCTCAATCTCTCCTCCACAGGTATAGATAGTCTTAAATTTGTATCCTCCTTCGCTATTCCTGGTCCAATTAATTTGACAAGTTGGTTGAAGCTAGTTATGCTCATTCGATAAAAGGCGAAAAATTTTTTCGGGTAATCGAGTAATTTGGAATGCATAGTGTAAAATTTTCCATTTAATAATCTATCACTAAAGATAGGATGCACCCAATACTCTCGGGCTCTCTTTTTAATTTTCCTCCTCCGGTGTATGAGAGCAATAATAACAATTCTATACAATGTTTTATTAATTTTCATTGTGCGGTGCGACCACTCTTTTCACCAGTTGGTTAGAAACTAGCAAATAGAGAATAGTCGGCAGACTGTTGGATAGTTTGCGCACTCATCACCGACTGAACTGTTTAGTTGGCTCGGTGTGCGTACTAGCAGGCCAACCCGACTAAACTATCGGCCGATAAAAAGTCTGTGGTCTGCGAGGGCTCTAAGTTATTTAACTTTTCAGTTTGATTAACTAAAGCACAAGAGTACGGTCAAAATAAGTTTTATGACATACCATTACGGTATAGTTCGATTCAAACTTAATGGCGGCTGTAAAGTGCGCCGGGAATCCCACCACTAACTCTTGCTCTTGTATGAATTTACCAATGCTACGATTCAACTCTACATACACATTATTATAAAATAATTTCCATTAGCTAACTACTGTGTTCGAAAGTGATATAAATAAGCTAAATGACCACCTTCACAACGAAACAATCACGACCAAAAACAATAGGCAATCGTACGTCATAAAGTCCACCTTTTGACGCGTATTTTTTTTTTACTGCTAGCATCTTGCACTGGCCAGTAATTTTTTTGTACAATACACTAAAATATGACCCATAGAGTTTTAGGCTGGGGGTATATGGTTGACTTTTAATTCATTGAAAATATTTCAAGATTACAGCTCCTACATGTCGAGTTATGTTTTTCATATTTTTTAAATGATCCCTTAAGTTGTTAAATCAATTATTGATTGAATCAAAATTCAACCTGTATATAAAGTGTAACCATTTCATACGAATTTTAACGTTATACCAATAAGGCTTTTATACTTATCGAGCCGGCTTCTGAATTGAGAATTTGTACTCAAGAACGTGTCAAACCCTAATTGAATGCCAAAGTTAGACAGGTGTTCAGGTTGAGTATTTTAGAGTTTGACAAATACTCAAATTCAAATTCTTACAGCCTTATTTAAAAAAAAGACTCCATGGTGTTGGAATTGATTAAAAGCTTTCTATATTTAAATCTTGTATAGAACCTTTTAATGAAACATCTGCTAATGCATAACACCATCTAGATTTTTCAAAAAAATAATCCTTAATTCAGAAATTGGAGGCTAGAATTAGTTCTGCTTTGAAGATCATTGTCTGAATCCAAAACTGGATGAGCCATATAAACCGTGTACTGTAAATAATCTTCTCTAAACTGTGACTAACTAAAATCATGTAACCGTGGCACCTACGGTCTACATTTGGGGGAGGAACTCGATGGGGGTGGAGAACTTGAAGTCTTCGGGGAACAGCTTGGCCGCGAAGGGGTACATGAGCTTGTAGGCCTGACGGATGGTCACGTCAGCTACACCGGCGATGTCACCGATTTCTTTCTGACTGCGCTTGTCTTCTGATGCCTGAAATTATGCATATTATATGTCAGTTTTCGTTTCGATCCGACTTGTAGCAAAAACTTTTACAAAAATATATACCACATATATGTTTAAAAGTCATTCTAATAAAAAAAATATGACTAAAAAGTTGTAAATAAAATAAAAAAACATGACTGCAAAGATGTAAACAAGAAGAAAATCATTATGTGCAGTCGGAGGATATTTATTGTTTTGGTCAGCCAGCTCGCGAATATGTATCCTCCGACTGCACAGCATGATTTTCTCCTTGTTTACATCTTTGCAGTCGGGTTTTTTGATTTTATTAACCTTTTTGACGTTAATAATATTTTTTTCTCGTTGACAATTCGCGTTGTGGTTTTAACTTTTGACCATAATAGAACATAAGAACCGCCACTCACTCAGGTTTTGAATGTCTATTTAATTGAATCTGTTGATAATTTGGTGAACCAACCAAGCTAGGGGTAAGTAACAAAACCAAGCTAGAGGTAAGTAAACATTTTCTAAAGAAAAATTTGGTCACAATGTTAAGGTGGTCCCGCACTGCTGAAAAATGTTTTCATGTTAGGTAATGTTAGTAAACATTTAACAATTCCTAACATTAACATTTTTTTACAGCGGTGTGGGAGCACCATTACAGGTAAAAGATAATCCAGACATCTGGTGAAACCACATCGAAAAGTCATCTTTCCGATGTAGTTACTGTACTGGATTCATTCAACCAAATTCATTAATGTCAGTCTTTTATTACTACAAGTTTCAATTCTATTGTCTGTTTATCTACGATTTAATATCTCTGTCCTTGTCCTTATAAACATTACATCAAAGGTAACTTCACGGTCAAGTATAAAAATACAATATTTACTTCAAGAAATATGTATGTTTAAATATTTGTTTTATGCAGTGTTCGCACTGAGCATGTGCAATTGCTAGTGACGTGTGAAGGCCACACTTCTTGTTGCAAAAAGTTTAAAATATATTACTGTGTTTGCTGAGGCTTTTGAAGAAATTGAAGGTCGTAATCTTTTAAGAAAAAAGAAAACGTTTGTGATTTTTAAGTTGCACCAAAAACAATTTAGGTCTATACTCTTTGGGCTGTAGGATTATAGACTAAGACTTATGCAGCGTAGTTAGAATCTTGTTAATCAGTGTATACTAATGTATGTTTCTTTGTGACAATAAATTATTTATTATTATTATGTGGGTGACAGTTTCAATACGCATATACGTATACGTCATACAGGCAACTATGGTATATGGTATAACCATGGTATGACGTTAAACTACAAAAAATGCGTATACGTATATGCGTAAAAATGTTATTGAAACTGTCACCCGCACCATGTGACAATAAATTATTTATTATTATTATGTGGGTGACAGTTTCAATACGCATATACGTATACGTCATACAGGCAACTATGGTATATGGTATAACCATGGTATGACGTTAAACTACAAAAAATGCGTATACGTATATGCGTAAAAATGTTATTGAAACTGTCACCCGCACCATGTGACAATAAATTATTTATTATTATTATGTGGGTGACAGTTTCAATACGCATATACGTATACGTCATACAGGCAACTATGGTATATGGTATAACCATGGTATGACGTTAAACTACAAAAAATGCGTATACGTATATGCGTAAAAATGTTATTGAAACTGTCACCCGCACCATGCTACAAGCGCAAAGAGTGTAGGTAGTTGCTTCCTAGCACTATCCCACTTTAGGTGGGGTCGGCTCGCCTAATTTTATGGCGCCAGGACAGTTGATGTTACGAAAAATATTTAAAATTAATGAGACAAAAAGTCAGCTGCTGCTGTGATCGGTTGAGGGCATTTTTGAGTTTTATTTGTGATGAATATATAATTTATTTTCAGAAACTGGTTGATAATTGATAGTCATTAATAGCTATATTTGCCTGGAATAACTTTTCAATGACTGTTCTTTATAATATTCTGCAACCAATTTGAACTAATTGCTATCAATAATAAATATGTATGTATTATAAGGGTCAAAATTGCAGTCACACTACCAAAAACAGAAAAGGCATTTTTTTTGTAGGCAGCAGAATTTCAACTTTTCGCAGTTAGGTTAGTTTAGGATAATTTAACTTCTTCTACAAAAACTAGCCATTTTAGTTTTGGGAGAGTATGACTGCAGTTTTGACTGTTCGTACTTATATACCTATCTATAAAACAATTATTGATTCAGCTGTGTAAAATGAGTAGAAATTCTATGTGATTGTTTCTAGCTATAACATCCTTCCATTGTAGTATTCAAATATTCATTTAATAATAATATTGGCGTCTACTATTATTATTTCAGAGCGGAAATAAATGCTTATGATACAAATTAGCCTAGCTTGATAATAAAGATGCCCATTCTTAGCAACTTATGAGCTACGTCGCGAAGTTTTTACTTCCCACGTTATTACATAAATAAATAAACAATAAAACCAACCTGTGAAGCCATGTAAATAGCAGCAGCTGCCACCGAAATGGGACTGCGGCCGGACACAATATCCAGTTCTCCAGCTTTCCTCGCAATGTGTGTAGCTGCCCTCTGCACGGAATTCGGAAGACCCAGGTTTGAGCAGAACCGAGACATGAAGTCTGCTGTAGTGATGAGTTCCACTGAAGTTTCCAGTGCTTTTAGGATGAGTTTGAAGCATCGACCGATTTCCTTCTTGCTAATTTTGCTGACAGCGCAGATTTCTTTGAATGTACGCGGGACTCCTTCTTGACGGCACGCGATGTATAGGCAAGCAGACGCAATGGCGTCATTTGCTCGTCCCTTCAAGTTCTTTCCGTCATGGACCTGTAGAAGTAATCATGTATGTTTGAGTTTAAAACCTTAGAATAAAGATGGGGACAATAACCGGCTACACCCACTCTTAACAAATATCTTGTCAACATAGGCGCCACAGACAGCGAGGTCGCTCCGTGAATCCTATGAAGCCCCCAGGAAGCTTATGTGCTTTTGCTAGGCTGATATGTTAGCCAGAACCCCCACGCACAACGGTCCAAATGAAAGTCTATGCTTGAGATTTCAAGTGCGTTTAGTATTTTAGCACTCACAATACTTGAAGTAGGGTAAATACGCCAAACGTCGGCCATCCCCCAATGTTCGGCCGTCTGCACATTTTCAGCTTGCGTTCATTCAAAATGTAATTAAGTGGCAATCTTGCCACTCGAATTGCAACCTTAGTTCATACTCTATAAGTACAAACCGTTTCTATTCGATTACGTCACTCACTCTTCGCACACTGAGCGTCAATAGCAATTGCGCCGTTGCAGCGTCAAATTAGAAGCTAAAGTAGCTTACTAGCTGTGAATACGCGCACTTCGGGAATTGATATAACAACAATAAGACCTTTATTTTTTTGGTTTTAAGCTTTGTTATCACTAAAAAGTTTGTTTTACTATATTTTGAGATAGTTTTCTCAACGTTTTGCGTATTGTTTTTATGGAAAAATAGGGGGCCGCCATTAGAATACCAATTTCGACTTTAAACCGGATTCTCGGCCGTGGCCGACTTAAAGTCAATGCAGTCTGTTTTATAAATTCCGATTCTACCAATTCCATTGGCTTATTATGAGAATTTGCAAAGTTTATAGGCAAATAAATCTATTTTACGTTTAATCGTCAAATTCCGGCCGGGGTGATATTAGTTGAATCTCGAGAAATAAGGTACACGAAATAGGGGCCGACATTAGAAATATTAAAGATCATAATGTCGGCTCGCCTCGAATTACAGCGTCACTATACAGGCTGGTTACATTTGTATTTTTTCATTGATTTTGTGGGTAGTCATATTTAATTTATTTATCAAACTTATTTTCTCAAAATTGAATATGTATTATTATAATTTATTAATATCATAAAGAAGATAAGTTTCTTATCACATACTTAGTTTTTATTATTTATTTACTTTATTATAATTATAGTAACATTGTTTAAGTGCAAATCGAAAAATTTCTTTATTATTAAACAAATACAAATGTTTACTTAGGTGATATTAGACTGCTGCCAAATAAATCAAATTAATAATATTTTTCATTGTCTTAATTTAAAACATCCTATACCTAGCCGACATTAGGGAAAAACGCGACCGACCAAGGGCCGTGAACGGCCGACTTTAGGGTTTTTTCGTTCTCGATGCATTAAAACCTTAATACTTTTTTCTATTAGTAGAAATGTCAATCTTATGCCTTTTGTGTTAATTATTGTAAATTCAATGTAATTTGTAGTGCTTAATATGGGAAAACTTCCTGAAATAAATGATTTTTATTTATTTATTTATAAAGATGAAATAGATTTAACAAACTGTCCAAAACCGCATCACAAGCTATCCTTTTGTTGCAAACTGATGGCGCCAGAGCGATCCCTAGTTAGAAAAGCCGTAAAGGGGCCGACATTTAGCGTATTTACCCTAAGAAAATTACCCCTAATACAACAAAATACAGTTGCGGTTAAAGCCCCATTATTGTTACTTTATTTCTCATTGAATTGAATTACTTACTCAAAACTCTATATTTATGCTTTTCTGTATAGCAACCTTAAAACAGTTTTATGTTTTGATCAATCCAAGACCTTAACTTTACTGAATTTGAATTGTTTGTCTCAAAATTAATTAAATGAGATTTAATACCAAATATAATATTATGGCCTCACATTAACACAATTTCAATACTTTGTATACCTAAAAAAACCGGCCAAGTGCGAGTTGGACTCGAACACGAAGGGTTCCGTACCATTATTGCAAAAAACAGCAAAAGATCAAGTTTGTTGTATGGGAGCCACACTTAAATATTTATTTTATTGTTTTTATTATTTGTTGTTATCAGAAATACATCATCTGTGAAAATTTCAACTGTCTAGCTATCACTGCTCATGAGATACCTGGTGACAGACAGACAGATGGATCGTGGAGTCTTAGTAATAGGGTCCCGTTTTTACCCTTTGGGTACGGAACCCTAAAAAGGCTTTGTTGGTAGTTTAGTGTCCTTCAACCGTATGCTAATTTATGTTCATGTGTCAGGTGTGTAAGGTCAACAATTACATTGAACGTATTTCATAACATAACCCAATAAATCTTGAAAATTGGCTTAGTCCATGACAAATTGCATTCAGAAATACATGACTAGTGAAACAATGCAATGAAAACATGAAAGTCATTGTTATCAAAGATTTATCCTTATTTGCCATTGAGTATTGTAACATTTTTGTACTTTGGAAATTCACTATTGACTGGCAAAACCAGCCTGATAAGCCTTTTATTCACAATTTCTTATTGTAAAATTTTCCTGGCAAGTGTTAATCTCAAAATATTTTTTTCACAACAAGTCCAAATGTGTTTCCCAAGATTTCTCAAAAAGATGAAATTGTGACTTAAATCAGTTCGGTTCTACCATCATCAATTATGAAGGTCATCTTTTCAACAAATAAAGAGCATATTGAACTAATGCAGACTAAATAATAT
This sequence comes from Orthosia gothica, assembly GCA_949775005.1. Taxonomy (NCBI): domain Eukaryota; kingdom Metazoa; phylum Arthropoda; class Insecta; order Lepidoptera; family Noctuidae; genus Orthosia; species Orthosia gothica. The sequence goes on along the minus strand of OX459062.1, from coordinate 8,409,900 downwards.
AAAATTATGGATGTGATTCAGCAATACCTAAGAAACATGATTCAATTTGTTTCACAAACAAGACCTTGGTAGCGTATATGAAAGAGAGCAATGCTTGCAGAAACTGTTTACTTTTTTTTTTCTTAACTCACAAATATGGGCATAAATATGGGCTCAAGTTTACACAGGGAATTGTTGATTTTTTTCTTAATAGAGTTTGCTGTTGACGTACCTGTTTGAACAAATTGTTGGCACGATCAACAATAGTCTTCGGTAAGTTTATCCTGTCAGCCATTGTGCTGATTTCCCTGAATGCATTAATCAGAGCCCTGTCTGTGCTGCTAATGTTCCTCCTATTCTGGTATTTTGATACTCCGAAACTGTCAAATGATGCATCTCCTCGGCCCGGACCAATGATTGTGGACAAGTCTCCACCGGAAAGAAGTGGATTTTCAGGACCACCAACACGAGATGGGTCTACTCCAGACTTCTCGTTGCTGAATGTACGCCATTCTGAACCCACATCAATGACTCTGGAAAGATTAAGGAAGGGAATAAAACTCAAGTATCAAATTACTGTTTCTCTTGTCAGTCGCATTATTATGGAAATATGGGCTCATAATATTATGATTATATGCAATAACATTGTGTCCTAATTCCAATGCACATACTGGCTATACAGTTATGCATAGATAAGCTCAATAAATAGTTACCATAGGGTATGCAGAATACATATAAACTCATTATGTGTTTAATTATAGGTACTTAGTACAGCTAATAATTAGTTTGACAGCAATTACTTCACTAAAATGTGGCATGTGGCATACATAATGTTAAAAAGGACATCAAAAGCTTGCAAAGTCGGTCTAAGATACAAATGGTGTTCATTTGCGTTTTAATGTGTGTGTGATAAAAACAGCTTTAATTGTCAGTTCCTATGCACAATTCTCAAGTTTCCACATTGCACAATTAGCCAATTATTTATTGACCTCGAAATAATAGAAATCAAATACATCACTCGCATTAGTTCAGCAACTTTGTTATTATTACGACACTGCATCAGCAGTAGTGGAAAGCTCAGTGCGTTTCGTAAATATTGCCAAACAAACATTTTGTTACGTACCTGTCGCCGACTACGAGCCCGCATTCCGAGCATATCATATCCCCAGCCCTGTAATCCTCGATAAGCGGCGCATCTGGGTGCGCATAGCACACCACCTTATTTGTCTCAATCCTAAAACCACAAAAGAAAGTAGGCTCATCATTCATCAACAAGTAGAAATCAAATCTTTGGGAAACATCTTTGCCGTGGTCTTTTGCTACACTTTATTAGCACCATCGTTAACTTACGTAATATCATAGTAAATATTTATGATATTCGGCTGTACAAAACATAAATATCGCCGTTAATAACGAAACAGGAATAAAATAAATTAGAAAAACAGACCTCGACGTGCTCGCCATGATTGATTGTCAAGTAGATACCATAAACAATTCTAGAACTTTTTTTAAGAGTTTGCAAACTTGGCACTGGATACTTGCTTTTTCCATAGACAAACTAGATTGGAAGACATTCTCGATACATGCAATAATAATACAATTTTACGTATCTCTGCCAGATAGTAGGTTCTACTATTGTGTATATGCAATTTTTCATTTTTTAGGGTTTCGTACCCAAAGGGTAAAAACGGGACCATATTACTAAGACTCTGCGGTCCGTCTGTCTGTCTGTCTGTCACCAGGCTATATCTCATGAACCGTGATAGCTAGACAGTTGAAATTTTCACAGATGATGTATTTCTGTTGCCGCTATAACAACAAATACTAAAAACAGAATAAAATTAATATTTAAGGGGGGCTCCCATACAACAAACGTGATTTTTTTTGCCGTTTTTTGCGGTAATGGTACGGACCCCTTCGTGCGCGAGTCCGACTCGCACTTGGCCGGTTTTTTTTATTTCTTTTCAATTTAGTGTAGAAATGTTTATATAACTGCGAACATAATTTTATATTTTATTTAGCTAGCGTTGTGCTAATGTGACTAATGCGTCGTATCGTAATTCATCTTTCACCTGACTTTTCTACCGACTGTGTAGAATAGTAAATAATAATAAATACGTGAATTTTATTTTCTTTGGTTTAAAACATACGTATATCTTAAGTCAACATCTATGATTTCGTTTACATAGCAGGCATATCTAACATAATGACAGGAAAATACTCACATCTGCCATCGGAAATCAAGGTTTCTTAATCGTAACCATTCATGGTCATCGTGCTAATTTAGTGGTAGCACAAGGATAGCTTGCAAAATAATTTATTGTAAGGTTTAAACCGCAAAACATTGGGCTTTTGTATTACGAACATCCTGGAATTGGCTTAATCAACGCATTTCACACACAGAGGCTCGGTACCAACACCTCGGTTTAGACACGCCCATTCATGTTAATGATGGCATTCATCTCAATAGATAACTATGCTATGCTCTTCAGCTCTTTGACTATCAAAATATACAGGGCGCACTGTAACATCACACTATTTTAAGCGGAGTGGTAGGCTGAGGTGTGAAGGACGCCCTTGAAAAACTATGATTATGTTTTGGATCATAAGGTAAGTACTTAACTGATGTTATGAGGTAGGATAATTTAATAATACTTCTTACTTTGGTAACTGCTAGGTACTTTGAGTTGCTTGCTTTTAATGCTAACAGGAGCACTCAATTGTAGTTTAGTCACGCCCATGGTTTAGTCACCTTCAGTGCTTCTTCAGCGTAAATTCTAGTAACGGAAGTAATAATGGGTTTGTAAAGCCGTTTTTCAATACCATTTCCGTATTTGGAAATGAGGCCATCAATTTATTTAGGTTTTATTTTTTGTTACACACATTTCACTCCTGTAAGTTTCTCATTTTGTGTCGTCCCTCCATAAGGTGGTTGCAGCTCAGTAACTGGCCGAATCTCTATGCCCCCGACACTGTGATGTACCATTGTATCGGTTTTTTCTTTTTAGTAAGTACGTAAGTACTAGAAAGCATGTCTTGGATATACACATATTAATTACAAAGTGGTAAAATAAAACAATGAAAAAAAATGTTGTGGTCCTCACCTCCTGAACACGTAAAGTGGGGATGTTTTTAATCTCGTCTATCCTATGATGTGGGGTATCGTTGGATAGGCCATTTAAAATTATTATGGGTTTGTGAAAACCATTTTCCGATTCAGGGATCCGTTTCGTAAAATTAAGCTTTAAATGGCAAATTTTTGTTAGAGTCAAGTGGCCAGGGGACAAAAAAATATGCCATGTGTGTACCCCTCCCCCCCTGCCAGCTAAATGGTTGTTTTTGGTTATGTGAAAAAAAACATGGCAGTAACTAATAGTCTATCGAAATTAAAAGAAAAGAAAACTATGACAGCTATGAGCTAAGTAGGCTCACAAGTTTTCGAGTTGCCTTTTCCACAGAGATATGCTATGCTATGTTGCTATGGATGCGTTTGATATCCACCAATCATATTCATTGGTCCATATAGCATAGCACAGGTGGAAACGTGCGTAGCTGCATAGCATATCTCTGGTGGAAAGGCACCCTTATAGTCGTCATTCTTGAAGAACGTTAGTAATGTTACCTATTTATTTTGGAGAATGAAGCTGTTTATACGGAACCCTCTGTGCGCGAGTCAGACTCGCACTTGGCCTGTTTTTTGTCTTGTCCGTAATAATAAGAGCAAGTTAAAGTTGAATTAAAGCAGGAACCCGCAAATTACCTTTAAACTATACCACAGATACTAAATAATAACTATACTAACTTATTAGCCTTACAGTAATGCTAATTAAGGTAATTAAACAAGCTTGTTTACTGACATAACAAAATACGTTATTATTCTAACGTAAGACCTTAATACGTAAACCGATGTTTAAATTGCACCATATTAAATTAAGTGTAATTAATAAATTAACCAAACATTTTTGTTAAACGAGATTCTTTACCAACATACTAACAATAACTTGATGTCAACAGATAGCGTAACAATTGAACATCGTTATTTCAAAATTCGAATGAAAAAAAATGCACAGCGATTTCTGTCTCTGACACGTTTCTTTCTAAGGCAGTGGGTCAATGAGTAATATAGCATTTTGAGCGTTATTTGTAACCTTAGCCATTGAAATTGAGCGCTACGGATTTTATAATAAGGTCAAGATTTTTGCATAGGTAATAAGGTCAACTGTATGATGTACTGTTATCCTTGTTTTTGACGTGCATGTAATATCTAGATGTTGTAATTTACATAATGTTAAAAAATCACGCCTGATAATTATGCCGTGATATAACTAAAATGCCGTTATCCGAAAATCTGGTTTTGATGCAATATTAAGAGATTGATTGAGATTGCGGGAAAAAAAAAACTACCGATCTGTGTTTGCGAATTTCTATTATTCTCATTAATAGAGCATCAAAAGTAAAAAAGCGACAAGATGTCGGATAACGGCATTTTAGTTATACCACGGCAGAATTATGCTTTGTTAGCAGGCAGGCATATTTTCCTAGGAGCCTAGGAGATATCCCCAATGGCCAAGCTAACAATTCCCCGACCTAGGAATTGGAACTCGGAACAAAATTACATCTTTTGTCTAGATCTCGTATGATTTTTTGATTCCCAATAAAGCCTGAATCCTGATGACTCAATTAGAAAAACCTCCACGTCTATCACAAGTACCTACCATTAGACGTCTGATTCAAGGCCACGAGCACGACCTAACATACCTTTTCATCACATTCATCCTTATAAACGTCGCATCGTCCAATTAATTTCGTCATAGTTTCGTACGTTTCTTGCACTAGCGCCGACTAGCGGCCATTGCATTGCAAAAATGTTAACTTGCATCAACGATTGCATTTGAAGTAAGGTCATTTAAGTAGACATGCCGAACCTAAACACAGTAAGCACCCAAGGAAAACTGGCTCTTAGTTCTATTAGAGTGGAATTTGTAGGTTTGGGCAGGTAACTCGAGCATTATTTATTTAAACTTCAAGCACAAAGGTACAATGGCGGACTTAATGCCTAACAGTCAACAAAGTTTGATGAAGAGACAACATGGCAGTTGCATTGTATATAATTGCAAGATTTAACCCGAACACACTAAATATATACATATATTGCAAGAAACATAAAAGCTTGTACAATATTTTAGAGCTATCTCGTTCGTCTAGTGGCACTACAGTCCTTTAGGGTGGCAAAAAAAATGCTTAAGATAACTACTCATACCCTCAGTTTCCCAGCTTAAAATTATCGGAGAATTAATGTGACAAATTGTCAAGCACGCGTTACCTGCTGTGATTGGCTGTTGAAAAGTCATTCAACCAATCACAGCAGATAACGCGTGTTTGACAATTTGTCACATTAATTCTCCGATAATTTTGAGCTGGGAAACTGAGGGTTAGGTACATACATCTATACTAATAATAAAGCTGAAAAATTTGTTTGTTTGTTTGAACGCGCTAATCTCAGGAAATACTGGTTGGAATTGAAAAATTATTTATGTGTTGGATAGCCCATTTATCTAGGAAGATTATAGGCTATATAACATCACGCTACGACCAATAGGAGAGAAAAAACCGGCCAAGTGCGAGTCAGACTCGCGCACTAAGGGTTCCGTACCATTGTCGCAAAAAAACGGCACAAAAATCACGTTTGTTGTATGGGAGCCCCACTTATTTTTTTTTTTATTTTTTTTTTTAGTATTTGTTGTTATAGCGGCAACAGAAATACATCATCTGTGAAAATTTCAACTGTCTAGCTATCACGGTTCATGAGATACAGCCTGGTGACAGACAGACAGACAGAAAGACAGACGGACGGACCGCGGATTCTTAATAATAGGGTCCCGTTTTTACCCTTCGGGTACGGAACCCTAAAAAATGTAGCAAAAACGGGAAAATTATTCCTTTTTGAGAGCTTCCAACAATCATGTATGTAGGGTAGGGTAGATGGGTAGGTAGGTAGCCATTTGACGGTAGCGAAGCCGCGTGGGACAGCTAACTAGTATATATATATATATATATATATATAATAAAGTAATGAAAATAAGTTGAACTGGTTTTTGAGTTCCTCTGATAGTTACAGCTTTATATTCTCAATACCTATTGATTTGACGAAGTTCTCTTTCTCTTGTTTCATCCCTCTATTCATGAAAGAAAACGTCGCCGTCGTGAGGAAGTGTAGTGATTAATGCTCGCGCCTTCTCTGTATCAGAAGATTCATTTGCTCTCCAGTAAGGTCAATTACTGACTGGTGTATTATCTTTTCAAAAGTCCTTCCTTTTCAGAATGTGTCAAAATATCTAACCAATAGCTTTAGCACTATCGAATAATATCTAAGGATACCGTGTTTAGCTTAGTTTGGGCATGGGTTTTGTGTTTGATACATTTTTGCAGACGATGTCACGGATTAACCAAGTCGTCATCATCAAATAATCTTTGATAATAATTTATATCTTTTTACACGTCGCTACGTGCGAGTATGTATAATTTGCACACGAGAAGAATCGACGTTTCAGTATGATCTAAGTACATATAGTTTGTTTAGTTATACTTTACCCGATCTTATCTTCTCTTGATATATTTTATTATATATATATTTTTTCTTTTTCTTCTCTTTTTGTTTAAAAAAATTGACTCGCACACTGTTCTGTTGTTGTTGAATTAGGTATTGTACCTATGTTTGCAATATTTGTAAGTACGTGAGAACCATGTTCCTATTTATCAAGTAAAGGAATTTACCTGTTAGTGCTTGTAATTCTCTCGTACCTATATGTAGTATAGTAGTGCTGGGTATATCGTCCTCACGTATATGAATTTATTAATGTACTATGTATGTATTTATGTATGTACTTATGTAAATATTGTATAAAACTTTTTTTTTAAAGAGTAAGTATGGAGTTTTTTGTGCGTTCTTCTCCATAACAAGCTACATTTCCGAATGCACGGTAGAATCAATTTTTATTACTTGTAAATTTTAACGTTCAAAAGTGCCGCGTAATGGCCTACTTGAAATAAACACATTTGACTTTGACCTTGACTTTGAAACCTACCCGTGCTGGAATTTCCTTTAACAGTTTTTCGTCGGTTTTCTACTGTAACAAATCATCATCATCATCAACATCAACAGCCTTTTTAAATGTTCCCACTGCTGGGACTCAGGCCTCCTCTTATAGAGGGAGTGGGCTATAATCCACCTAGCAGGCCCAATGCGGATTGGTAGATGTCACATGTCTTCGAATTTTTGGTTCTAGGACATGCCGGTTTCCTCACGAAGTTTTCCTTCACCGTTTTGAGAGCAGGGGTAATGAAATAAACTACGCAAAGTAATGCGCCTGCTCGGGTTCGAACCCACGACCTACAACTCGTAAGTCGGGGCCGCAACCACTGCACCACCACTACTCTCTTACTGCAAATAAAAAAAAAAACGTTTTATATTAAGAAAGTACTTATTTCCAGAAACATTTTAGCAGGTCCAGCATACTTTTTCATTTCTTCTTCTTCTCTGCCAGCCTATGGCATTTATCATCATAATTATTTTCTTTTCTATCTGCAACGAAGATTGAAGTCCAAACTTTAAAAGTTTGTAAGCTTCATGATTAATATAAATAGAGGTGTCAGGCAAGGAGATCCACTGTCCCCGAAGCTTTTCTCTGCAGTGTTGGAGAATATATTCAGAAAGATGGAATGGGACCAACTTGGTTTAAGCATAGATGGACGAAGACTAAACCACCTAAGATTCGCAGACGATATTGTCATCGCCGAAGAAAACCCTGAAAAATTAGAGAAAATGATCCAAGACTTAAACAGGGAAAGTGAGAAAGTACCCATGATGCTATCCATGAATATCACCAAGACCAAGCTTCTGACAAACTCTGATAACCGAATTATAACAATAAATAACGAACCCCTCGAATACGTCGAAGAGTACCTATACCTGGGACAGATCATCTCGTTCAAGGATCAGACGGAAAAGGAAATAAAAAGGCGAATAGCAAACGGCTGGAAAAAATACTGGTCACTTAAAGAAATCATGAAGGCCAACGACCTTAGCATCAGTACAAAAAGGAAAGTCTACAACACTTGCATCAACACCACCGAGATAAGCTGCAATGCTGTCAAAGAGCGATGGAGAGAAGCATGATTGGTATCAGGAAGAAAGACAGGAAACGAAACACATATATAAGAGCCAAGACAAGAGTTATGGATGTACTTACGAAGATAGACCAACTAAAATGGAGATGGACAGGCCACATGTTAAGGAGTACTCAGGAAAAGTGGAGTAAAACTGTGACAGAATGGTATCCCAGAGATGGAAAAAGAAAGCAAGGAAGACAACTTAAGAGATGGGACGATGAGTTGAAGCTTACAGCGGGCCCTTACTGGAGAAGGGTTGCCAGAGATAGAATACAATGGAAAATGTTAGAGGAGGCCTCTGCCAGAAGGCACACTGAACTTAGAGATATCCTCTAAATGAGGAAAACAAACACTTCAAAACAGATGGAAGTTCAGGATAATGGGCTTATTGATTGATTGATTGATGAAGCTTCATGATTGGCTCATGCTGTTGTCAAACAATGAATTATAATTCTTTTCGATTCAAAACTTAGTGACTGGCTGTTTAGGGTGTGTTAATTTTTTTCGTGTCTACAATTTTTTTTTTCTGAGACACCCTGTACTTTTAAAAGTGTACTTAAGGCGCAGATACCCCTCAGCAGCTGATTTTAAAATGAGTATCACGTCTAAACGGTTAGTCGCATTTTTTTGGAAAAATTATTGATACATAAGATCAAGATTTAAACTCAAGATTTTCTTAGATCAAATTATTAAGAAAATGTTCTTAATAATTTGATCTAAGAAAATCTTGAGTTTTATTCGCAAAACATAGTGTAATTAATTTGTAAAGTTATGTCTAACACGGACAAAAACACGACAATCGCACCAAAACCGCCGGTCGTACTTTAATTAAATTATAACCATCTATATCTATCAAAATTAAAAAATTCTATTCCGGTTTTAAAACGAGTTCCCCGCGGCGCTAGACCTCTAGTGGCACAACATCTTGCAGGTTGCATCCGCCTTGCCGTCCGGGAGAACTCACAAAGCACTTGGGAACAACTTCTCTTCACCTTCCCTTACAGAATTCTAAACGTTCAAAAGAATTTGGCTAGCAAAAAGACATTAACTTCACAAATTAAAGAAAATTGTAACATTTCGGCCCATAATTTGGATTCAAAATTATCGACACAGAGGTTTACCTCTTCAAGAGGTATATCCCATCTGGTCGAATCGAAATTAGGGAAGGGTGATATTAGCGGGGCAGCCAGGATTCTTTTTACCCGACTGCCGAAGGAGGGTAATGTGTTTTTAGTAGTGATGTGGTGGCACCGTGTTCTCCAGATACTCTTGCAGCTCTGGAGAGCAAACACCCTGCCCCAGTGGATGGTCTTTCTTTTCCCGACCCTCCCGATCCTGATATTAATACCCTCACCATTACAGGTCGAGAGGTGATCAAAGCCGTGTGTTCCTTCCGGAGTGGCTCTGCTGGCGGCCTTGACGGCCTGAGTCCTCAGCACTTAAAGGACCTTGTGTTCAGGCGCTGGGAAAGCTCGTGAGTTGCTCTCGAAGGAGCTTACGGCTCTGATGAACCTTATGCTGTCCGGTAAGTTAACTTGTACGGAGCCAATTTATGTGCCCTGCGCAAGAGGGATGGCGGGATTCGTCCCATTGCCGTAGGAACTACTTACCGTCGTATGGCAGCCAAGATTTGCTGTAAATTGTATGGTGAGGTAATTTCGGATAAATTTCAGACCCTGCAGCTTGGTTACGGCTCCAAAGGGGGCTGTGAGGCTGCCGTACATGCATTATCGACCTACCTAAATTCTGGCAAAGGAGAGGTCATCCTGAAGGTTGATATTAAAAATGCATTTAATTCGGTTAATAGGGACACCTTGCTGGCAGAAACTAAAAAAGAAATACCTCAATTTTTTAGTTTTCTCTGGCAAAGTTATAGGCTTCCATCTAAATTACTTTATCGGGACAACCTTCTGGAATCCGCTGTTGGTTGTCAACAAGGTGACCCTCTCGGGCCAGTGATCTTCAGTCTGGCTATCCACCCAATTATTCGACAGCTAAATTCAAAATTTAACGTTTGGTATCTCGATGATGGAACCCTGGGAGGCGATGTAGACACAGTTTTAGATGACCTGCAATTTTTAAAACACCAACTACATTCTATAGGACTAGATCTAAATTTTTCTAAATGTGAGTTGTTTTTATCTGACAGTACCGACAGACAACTGACATTTTCAAAATTCAATAAAATAGCCCCCGAAATAAAAATTATTGAAAAAAGCTCTCTTCGTCTCCTCGGGTCCCCAGTCTTCGATGATTCCTTTCCCGATTTTATTGCGGAAAAAATTCAAAATTTTAACAACATTTCGGAAAGATTGCTCCAAATTAACATGCATTCGGCTATCACCATAATTCGCTTTTGTTCTTTTGGCCCGAAATTAACATATTTCCTTCGTGCTTCCCATCTATGGAAGCACCCTCCTCTTTAAGAAAAACCGGCCAAGTGCGAGTCGGACTCGCGCACGAAGGGTTCCGTACCAATATCGCAAAAAAACGGCACAAAATTCACGTTTGTTGTATGGAAGCCCTACTTAAATATGTATTTTATTCTGTTTTTAGTATTTGTTGTTATAGCGGCAACAGAAATACATCATCTGTGAAAATTTCAGCTGTCTAGCTATCACGGTTCATGAGATACAGCCTGGTGACAGACAGACAGACAGACAGACAGACAGACAGACAGACAGACAGACAGACAGACAGACGGACCGCGGAGTCTTAGTAATAGGGTTCCGTTTTTACCCTTTGGGTACGGAACCCTAAAAATGGACCAAATTATCCGTCATACACTAACTTTAATTTTAAATGTGGCTATGGACGACCGCGCTTGGGCACAAGCTACTCTTCCCATCCGTATGGGAGGCCTCGGCGTCCGCAAAATTTCTAGTATTAGTTTACCGGGTAACTACGGGTAAAATACATATTTTGGATGTTGGACCAAATCACCGGTGCTGTCAAGTTACGCACCAATCAAAAGACCAACATCCAAAATATGTATTTTACCCGTAGTTGAATAAGAATGTTGTTGTTGTTAATTTATTGTTTACATATTTTACTCAACTATAATTTTTACAACTATTTTACACTTTTTATCATTTTAGCATAAATTTATACAAACATTTTTTTACGCATGTAAACCTCAATCAACTGTGATCAACTGTGAAAATCGAATAATACATAAATTTTAAGTTTTTCTTGACACTATTTACAATTTAATATTATGTTTGTATAACCTAGAATAATTCATGTTTAGCTCTAAGTTATTTTAACATTCGTTAGTCATTACGAATTGAGTTTTATAGTTATGTTTATGAACCATAGTTGTCGATTTTAATTCAAATTTTATTATTATTATTATCTTTATCCTCGGTTCACGGTACTGAGAAATTAATGAGGAATATCCTAGCACCCATTCTGATTAATTTTGATGTGCCGTGCTATCGAGGTTATATTGATGCTTGGAGACTCGCTTGCCCGAATTGTAATCGCCCCGACTACCCATCATCCCAGAGACGGTGGGATGAGCCGCTCTGCAGAGCAGTTCAAGAGCATCAAATTGCCACTTCTGCCTCTCATGGAGCGCGCTCGCCTGCTGGCTGTGGGTTAGTGGGAGTCGGGCTTCACGCACTTCCGTCGTCGAACATAGGCACCTTGTTTGACGACACTATTTTCCGCCTCGCTGCTTTCCTACGTCTTGGCGCTCCTTGTTGTACTCCACATCGTTGTAACTGTGGCGAAGTTGTCAACAGCCTCGGTCACCACGGTCTTTCATGCAGCCGAAGTGCGGGTCGCATAGCGCGTCACGGAAACTTAAACGACATCATCCGACGTGCTCTCGTCGCCATCGGCGTTCCGGCCGTATTGGAACCCCATGGCCTGGCACGCAACGATGGCAAAAGACCGGACGGGATGTCTTTGTTTCCATAGAAGATGGGTAGGCCTTTAGTGTGGGACGTTACTTGTGTCGATACTCTTGCGCCATCCCATCTTCCTAGCTCGTCGTGCTGTGCTGGCGCTGCCGCTGCGGCTGCAGAGAACCTCAAGCAGCGGAAATATAATAACCTCATTGGTAGTTATATTTTCGAGCCGTTTGGGGTTGACACTCTTGGTCCGTGGGGGTCCGAGTGCTCACGCTTTATTTATGGATCTTGCCAAACGCCTAGTAGACACTTCGCGTGACCCAAGGGCTGGCTTTTATCTTGGTCAGAGAATTAGCATTGCCATACAACGTGGCAATGCTGCCAGTCTTTTGGGCAGATTACCAGTGGTCAACGATGGGAAGGAGTTTTTCGACGCCATATTTTAGTTGAGTATATTTCTTTAGGTTTAGTTAGTGAGTAGTTTTTGGTTTAAATGTATATGTTTGAAGTCTTAGTTAATTAAGTATTTTAGATAGATAGATAAACCATTTATTCAGTGCACACAAAAGACACAGCACAACACACATAATCATAAACATGTGGGTATTTGGAAAAAAAGGTGCCAAAATACAAAAAAAAAGAAGAAGAAAAAACAACATAATACAAATAAATGTACAACAACAGTAACACAAGTAACTTATCTACTTCAATTAAAACACAGTGCGGTGTGCGTCTCAAGGTTGCACCAAATGGGAGTCCAGCTCAGCATGTGTCAGGCAAATATACCTGACGCTGATATTCTGCTGGATCCCTGCAGTGACATATGGTCGCTGTATACACTGTTGTGTTGTGTTTTATACACTGTATATACTTGTATCTATGTAAATAAATACTTTAGAAGAGTAAATAAATATTTTTCTCAAAGACAATTTAACTATCAACATTTTGATCTCTCGTTGGAGACTGTCGTAGAGTCGTAGTCATAAATGAACCACAGATTACAAAATATGTGAACCGTGTACTAATTTTGCCGCCATATAACAACCATAGCGAGAGTTTTGGAAACACAGCGGTAGAACATGAGCTTATTCATGTTGTCGACAAAACTCCGTGAAGGCTTGCAGTAAAGTTACCGCCAATTTACTGGGGCCTAACTAGGACATTGGACTGAAAACTTCGAATGGCTTAAAGAAACTAGAAGTTCTAAACGTGACACTGGCGAAATGCACAAAAAGTGCGAAGCCAAAACAAAAAAAAACAACCATAGCATTTGACATGGAAACGCTCAGTCCATTTTATTCTGCATTACACTGCAGTTTTGACGTTTAATATCTCACTGGCATTCAACAACTTTATATGGTTAATTTCATCACGTGCATATAAGCCATGTATGCAAATTATCTGTTAACTGATGACGTAAAGATGTATTAACGAGTTTCATAATTTTTCGCACATTAATTCCTCACGAGTCAAGACCTCGACTGAACGACTCATTCATTAAGATCACGACATTTTTATGTTGACATCGGAGATGTGGAATTGTAGATTTGCTATCAACAATTAAGTTTATTGTCTCTCGTATTAATTAGGATGAAATTCTTTGATTGCTGCACGCTTTGGATTGTACCAATTTGTTTATTTTGAAGGTCGGATCAATTGTTCAAAAAGATTTCTTCAAATTCCAATTCTTCTAAATAATTACGGATGATATCTGATATCTGCGTACACTTCTGTTTAAATCAGACAGGCTCAGATCAAATATAAAGTCAAGATGGAACGTTGCAAACAACCAAGTGACGCCGGTTCAAACTACGACTAGCCGTACAAGTAAAATACTCAATTACACGCACTCACGTACAACGAAATTTCGCCTTAACTTGTCATCGAACTCACAGATAAAATAACAAAGCTCGACTGACAAGCTAAGGGGTAGTTTCGTTGTACCGTCTGGAGGGGGCACGTGCCCCCTCCAGACGGTATTTTGTGTACTGTTGGGATTCCATCACAGTATATACTCAGAAGCAAATCAGATTAACGGAGTTAAAATATATAAATAAAATAGCAGAAATAAACTAGTCACCGCTGCACTGGAGGATGTTTTCAAGGGTTTTTTGGAGAGGGCTAGGCACGTCAATGGCGAGGACATCACTCACCACGGTTTGCGGACGATATATTGGTCATGGCTGAGACCATAAAAAGATCCTCGTCTTAGTAAAATGCTCGATGACCTCAAAAGAGCTTCCGAAAGAGTGGTTCTTAGGATGAACATGGACATAACCAAGATTGTTTTGGATGCCCATGTTACACCCAGGGGCGTCGCCAAGTGGGGGTGGATACGTAGGAGCAGTTGCCCCGCCTAGAGATTAAAAAATAAGTAGCAATAAATCAAAGTCCTAAGTCAACATAAACCCAACCCAACAAATCTAGCCATTTGTTGATGTCCTAAAAGAGTACTAAAAGCGTTAAAAATTTTGGGTCGGTCTACCAAAAAAAATCGTTAAGCAGCCTCATGAGACTAAAAACCTGGTTAAGAAGTACTATGGGGGAAATTGCCTCAATGGTCTGGCCATGATGAACGTACACAGAAGACTTATTAATGAAAACTTATAAGATTTACATAATTATGTGGGCGAGAAGTTTACCCAAAACAAAACCCCCGATGATTGAGCTCGTGGAACCCATTGGAATTTATACCGTTCTTATAACAATCGCCGTAGTGGTAAGACTCGTACTACCAGTTTAAAGCTTCATACGCTTTTGACTGTACCGTATTTAAATTAATAAAAGTTATGAATTTTAAATACGGTACATTCAAAAGCGTATACCCATCCTCCATATATCAATTTTTCGCCCCCCTAGTCCATCGGCTTGTGACGCCCTAGTTACACCCACTCCTATCAAGGTCGGAGACTTCACTCGAAGTTGTGGATGACTATGTCTACCTGGGACAAACGGTCTAGTTGGGTAGGCCCAACTTCGAGAAAGAGGTCAACCGTCGAATCCGACTCGGCTGGGCAGTGTTTGGGAAGTTGTAAGGTATCTTCTCGTCCAACTAACCACAGTGTCTCAAGACGAAAGTCTATGACCAGTGTATCGATCGTATGACCAGTGTGTGTTGCCATTGATCACCTATGGGACCGAGACGTGGTCACTCACAATGGGCCTTATCTGAAAGCTAACAGTCACACAAATGGCAATGGAAAGAGCTAAACTCGTAATTTCCTTGCGTGATCACGTCAGAAATGGTGATATCCGCAGGAGAACCAAAGTTACCTAAGCTTCAGTGGGGCCCACATATAGATAAATTGTCAAAGAAGCTAAGCTCCGCAGCATATGCTGTTAGAAAAATTCGTAATTTAACTGACATAGAGACAGCCCGTTTAGCTATCTAGCTATTTTCATAGTGTAATGTCGTACGGTATTCTGTTGTGGGGAAATGCCGCCGACATCCAGAATATCTTTGTTTTGCAGAAAAGAGCTGTTCGATCAATATATAAATTAAGCCCGAGGCACTCTCTCAGAGAGAAATTTAAGGAGATTAATGTAATGACTGTGCCCTCTCAGTATATTTATGAAAATCTTTTATATGCTCATAAAAATATAAAATTGTTTAAAAAATACAGTGATATCCATAACATAAATACTAGGAACAAACACAAATTTGTAGTACCTACAACAAGGCTCAAGAAGATAGGTGGCTCGTTTAGATGTCAATGTGTACGCTTTTATAATAAGCTTCCAAGCCACGTACAAGATCTAAGTCTTAATAAATTCAAATCATTCATTAAACGTAAGTTGTGTCAGAAGTCAGAAAGCGTTTTATACTATTAAAGATTACGTTGAGGACAAAAAGGCTTGGGATTGAGCTGCTCCAATTAATTTTGATTTTTTATATTTTGCACCGTGAATTTTGTTTTTAATTTTGTTTTTTTTTTTTGTTTTCTTGCAATGACAAGAATATTTACTTTTTAAAGTATTATGTTATTTTATTTTTATTATTGTGAATGTGAAGACTATGTGGATTTTTGTTTTTTATTATAACTTAGTTAGTTTTTACTCATGGTCTGGCAGTTTGAGTAGTTTATGCGGCCTAACCGAATGTCCTTTCTTTGGTATTGTTCGTCGAATCGTTGAGCTCCGTAAATTCTGAGTTGAGCTGCTCGGTTATTGACAAATGCGTGCACTGACTGGACAGGTCCACTCGATCTGGCTGGTTCTTTCCTCAAAAGACCATTTCAGACATATGTCTACATGGTCTTCACATGATATAACCAAGTTTTTGTCAAGACTTTAAAAGAGACTGTGACCTCTGAGTTTGTTTCGGCCTTTCTTCTCAGAGTAGTCAGATAGGAAACGCCGACCTCATCTAGTTTTAAAAAATATGATCGACATGTAAAAGTGTTTGTACAAACCAACTTACAGAAATAAAATCATTTATCATTTATCATTTACCGACATAGCCCGAAGAATTGCCAAACTTAAGTGGCAGTGAGCAGGGCACATTGCTCGCAGAACGGATGGCCGATGGGGCCGAAAAGTTCTGGAATGGCGACCGCGAACCGGAAGACGATACGTTGGAAGGCCTCCCACTAGGTGGACCGATGACCTGGTTAAGGTTGCGGGAAGGCGCTGGATGCGAGACGCACGGGATCGGTAAATGTGGCGACGCCTGGGGGAGGCCTATGTCCAGCAGTGGACATCTTTCGGCTGAAATGATGACGATGATGAAATCGCCAGCCTGAGTTTGAACCCACAAAGAACCTACAACTTGTAAGTCGCGGCTGCTCTCTTAAATCTCTACTTAAATCACTTGCAATTACCTATTCTCTATTTTTATGACTTCTATTCACGTCTAGACCGTGTCCATTAATGCCAAAGTTTGATAGCTTTTCATCTTAGATAATGGTCCCATTTATCTAAGCTTTTCATGCCAAAATAAAGATAGAGGTAGAGACTGACAAAAATACTCAATTTCAAGTACGTATTCGGGGCTCAGTTTTCGTTTTTATTAACATCCATCTCACCTTTAACTTGAAACTAAGTACGATAAAAGTAAACAATATCAGGATTATCGAGCAGGTAGATATTATTGGAAAAGGGTACGCAATACCAATAAAGACCGTGCAAGCGAATCGGCGACCATTGTTTCTTCAACACTGTGGAAATTGTGAATAAAATTAAATCAGCTGCTTCAGACAAAACCAATGCCAATACCTTAATGGCCTAGTATGTTCAACAATAGAACGTAGAAAAAAAAATTGTTCCACATAGTAACCACAGACAAGATGTCAAAAATTTAATTTTCGAAGCTTAGCTTACGATTTGCCTACTGGGAGACGAATGGTGAAACGAGCTTGGTTGGTAAGTTAGAATTAGAAATTTGAACACTGCTTACGTTTCGCATTATAGTATTCGCAGCTCGCGATTATGTATCCTCCGACTATACAGCATGATTTTCTTCTTTTTTACGTCACTTCGGCTTTTTGATTTTTTTTAATAATGTTTTTATAACGAGGTTTACCTGTTACTGCGCAGCCATTGTAGACAACTTCACAGCGGCCAAGAAGTTTGGCGAGAACTATACATGAGTAGACGTTGCTTTGCTTGACATTATTGAAAACGGACATTATAGACATAAAACTGAAAAAAAAAACATGCATAGCCTTTTCTCTAATAAGTTGGGGATGGCTTGCAATCTAGCAGGGCTCAAATGCAGCTGAATACTTAGTATTTTATACGGAGCAAGCAATCTCAACAACCCAGTAACTGGGTAACACGATTTATTGGCCAGACTGGTTATAAAACTGACAGTGCTTATATAATTGCCTAGGTATGTCAATTGACTGACAAAGTATTCGAGTAGGTCATACAGTAGGTACTATACACGTAAATCAATTTGTTAAGATAAGAATCCAAAGGGATAGAGGCAGGATAGACGTTATCTGTAGACCGTTTATGTCGCTATTAATAGGTAATTCTAAAGGACAAAGGTTACATCAATAAGGGTAGATATATGACGTAAGTTCTGTGGAACTTTGGAGGTATTTCTAACAGTATTTTGCAAAATCTAAATTTGTAATTACTTAGTAGTCTATGACGCAATACTCTGATGGCACAAGCTTGTGTATTTTGTTTGTTGTTTTATTTTAGGTCTGGGTCTAAATAATTTCGTTCGTGGGAACTGCCGCAGGCGGCGATAAGCTAGAAACGGAAAATTTACTTAGGTAGGCTCTCTAAAAAAAAAAATTGTTTATTTAAACAAGAGGGTACATAAACAAGTCTAAATACCTAAGTAAAATTAATGACAATGTTTTGCCGTGTCGGGTCGGGAATGGATTTTTTTTTGCATAGCAAAAAATCTCATTTTTAGGGTTCCGTAGCCAAATGGCAAAAACGGAACCCTTATAGATTCGTCATGTCTGTCTGTCTGTCTGTCTGTCTGTCCGTCCGTATGTCACAGCCACTTTATTCCGAAACTATAAGAACTATGCTGTTGAAACTTGGTAAGTAGATGTATTCTGTGAACCGCATTAAGATTTTCACACAAAAATTAAAATAAAACAATAAATTTTGGGGGTTCCCATACTTGAAACTAAAACTAAAAATATTTTTTTTCATCAGACCCATACGTGTGCGGTATCTATGGAAAGGTCTTCAAAAATGATATTGAGGTTTCTAATATCATTTTTTTTTAAACTGTATAGTTTGCGCGAGAGACTCTGCCAAAGTGGTAAAATGTGTGTCCCCCCCCCTGTAACTTCTAAAATAAGAGAATGATAAAACTAAAAAAAATATATGATGTACATTACTATGTAAACTACCAGCGAAAATTGGTTTGAACGAGATCTAGCAAGTAGTTTTTTTTTAATACGTCATAAATCGTAAACCGCAATTTACCAAGTACGGAACCCTTCGTGCGCGAGTCCGACTCGCACTTGGCCGGTTTTTTATTATCTAGATAAAACCAATCTGAATTTGTATAATATGTAAATAAGGCAAAATACAAAAATAAATACTATTATTGCGAAAAACACACTGTTTTACATTGAAATAATAACAATGGCTTGTGAAATTAATTATAATATATCATTAAATTACTTCATCCACAAATGAGCATCGCATGAAAAAGATCTAGGTTATCAAAGATGGCTCGCAGCCAGTTATTATTTTTGTTTGTACGAACTTTTTGGGATAGCCTCTAGAATTATGAATCATCTGCCCTTACAAGGTGAGCAGAGATCTAGGGTTATGTGACGCGTGATGAATTAGTTATCGAAGTCATGAATGGGACTGAGAATACTATTTTATATATTAAAATAGTTCAGACCAGATGCAATGTTAGAAAAAAATAACCTTTATACTACACCTGCTCGGAAAGTACCTTGATACTTTATCAAATTTACGGTAGAAAGTACGTCATTGCATATCGAACAAATATGCGGCGAGAAAACGCATCTGAGCGGGAGAGAAAAGTGTATGAAAATCCATTTCTTACGTGGTTTTTCTTTTTTAATTTTGGGTAAGACTATGCGCTGGTAACCTAAATTTCAAAAGCCAAAAAGTTTTTACAGTGAGTTTTTATCTCCAAGTTTGCAAAATGACACTGGCCACTAGCTGTGTGTTGGATGGTGTCAAACAATTTGAAAAAAGAACATGTGAAAATTGCAGACGCCATTGGCGCCATTTTCAATTTGTGTGTTGTTTGAGGATTCAGTTTTCGTAGAATGTACTATTCCTCGTAGGTGTAGTATAAAGCACTATGTATCACTCGAGAGAAAGTGCGATTCCCGATCTCGGGTGTTTTAAAGCCCTCGCCTACGGCTCGGGCTTCAAACGACACCCTCGACGGTAATCGGTCACTTTCTCCTCTCGGTGAACAATGTACTAATATGGTTCACTAGCTCGCTGCCTAAGTTTAATTAAGAGATATATACCATATTTCCACCTTCAAGGCTCAATTTCTGGAACAAATGTTATTGTAAAAAATATGCGTTCTGTGAATGTTGTGATCGCATCACTTTTTATTTTGTAACGTGTAATCATATTTTATTTCCAGAACCGGGGACAAGTATTCTAAATTCGAAAAGCAGTTGCCATTTTTACTTTCGATCTCATAGATCCGAAATCATCATCTTCCTGCCCTTGTCCCATATTACTTGGGGACGGCGCAACACGTTTTCTTGTTCCATACCGTCCTGTCTCCCGTTGCTAACACTGATTCCCTTTTCTTTCATATCACTCCTCACACAGTCACCCATCTTTTCTTTGACCTTCCTCTCCCACTCCATCCATCATAAACTCTAAGAAAAACTCTTAGAATAATCAAAATGAATCTGCCTAGCCTTTTCCCAACTAAATTGGGGTCGGCTTCCAGTCTTACCGGTTTCAGCTAAATACCAGGGTTTTACATGGAGCAACTGCCTATCTGACCTCCACAACCCAGTAACTGGGAAACACGATACCCCTTGGCAAGACTGGTGTCAGATCTCAAGCTTCTGACTACTAGTAACGACTGCCAAAGATCTTCAAATGACAGCCGGGACCAACAGCTTAACGTGCTTTCCGAGGCACGGCGGAAACTCGGTATGTTGAAATGGTCACCCATCCATGGACCGACCTCGTCAAGCGTTGCTTAACCGTGACGATCGACTACCGGCTCCTAAGAAAAACTCTTAGAATAAAACGCAAAAATTCTTAATTTTATTACACTACTAAATATTTTTTAAGAAATACCTAGTTGCATGTAGTTGACTCAACCTTGACTACCGGTAAGTTGGCATTGCCATCTGGCATGGCGGGTTATTATGAATTTCACTGTTATGAAACATTGCGTTACTGAAACTACCCACGTATTGCCAAAGAAACGTTGCGTCGAGCTAAAGACATCGAGATTCAGACGCAATCTTTTTATAGAGGTGGAAGTTAATCAATCGAGTAATGTTATTGCTTGAGTCCGATGGAATTCGTTTTCAGTTTTCAAGCGTTTTAGCTCGCATTTTCGGCAATTTCTGTTTCGCTCGCAAACGCAACCTAGTGGCAACCAAGTGCCAGGTTCTTTTAGGGTGCCGTACCCAAAGGGTAAAAACGGGACCCTATTATTAAGACTCCACGATCCGTCTGCCTGTCTCCGTCTAGCTGTATCTCATGAACCGTGATAGCTAGACGGTTGGAATTTTCACAGATGATGTATTTCTGTTGCCGCTATACAACAAAATAGTATACTATATGCAAATACTAAAAACAGAACAAAATAAATATTTAAGTGGGGCTCCCATACAACAAACGTGATTATTATTAAATTAAATTAAAATTATTATAGAACATTAAGTTAAAAGTAAAGTATGTGGCATACCTCAGGTGCCATTAACTCAGGTTCCGTTAAAACGGGTGCCCAATATTGAATACGTCAATCAGATTTCGATTTAATTTTATTTCCCTTTTGGAAACCGTCAGATGTTAGGGTTTATTAGTAGGATACCCAAGGATTTGTAACGTTTGGAAGGCCAATAGGTACCTTACCGTGATTTCATAAAAAACAAATTTGCGCGAAAAACACGCATACATTATTCTGCTGCGTAAAATTATGATTCATAGTGACTAGATAACAATATGATTCATAGTGACTATCAAACACCGAGAACTTTACACCCAAAACAAAACACTGGCGCTATGTTTTTAAAGTAGTATGTGTATGTGGGTTTTTTCCTCAAGGAAATTCTCAGTAATATTACTGGGTATTAAAAGCTACCGATATTATTATCTTGAACTGGGATAGCCCGCATGACTGATTGTTTTGAATTCGTTTTATAAATTAAATCGCGTCGCCATTCAAGAAATTTCGCCGATCGCCGATCTTGAAATGGTCAAATTTATTTATTTATTTTTAACTCAGTTACTCGAAAACTAGTTCCTAAGTTCTACCCTTAGGCACGATTCATATCGTTTATTTGGCACTCGTGCGGATATGGCAGTGGGCAGCCTCCATCTGTTAAATTTCTTACTTCATCATCAGCCTTTTAATGTGGCCTCCTCTTTGTGAGAATGGATCCCCCACGCAGGCCCAGTGCATGTTGGTGGATATGCGGCATTATTCATAATACCCGGGCAATTTGAAAAATGAATTATATGAGCAGGCAATATGGTAAAAACTAATTAAATAATTAAAATGACCGGGCATTATGAATAATGCCCATCACTTATTGGGCCGGGTAGTAAAAAGATATGTGTTTTTATTATTTTGATGTTGATATTGGTTTTAATATAGAATAGGTAAGTACGATTACTATTTAAGCAACAAAGGGAGTTATGAATCAAGTCAAGTCAAATCGGGCAATGCAATTTTATGAATACTGGTTTATACTTCTATAGATAGAAGAAGATAAATAAATTTGGCTTTAGCTCCTTCCGCGCATGCGGCTTCCCTGGTAACGGGTGTTTCCGTTTTCATCCCAAGTTTTCATCCCACGAATATTTTATTCCGTTTTCTACCCAAATCTTAGTCCGTGTTCTACCCACAATCATAATAATAGTTGTTTTTTTCGTATTCTACCTAAAATATATTCCGGTTTCTACCCACTGCAGTTTATAATTGTTTTGTACAGACAGAAAAATAATCTTAAACTATTTAAACTTTGTATACTTATAATTTGATGAATAGGTACTTATTTACGACGTCACTTCCTTGGCACAGACGCGCATACACACACACACAGGCACAGACACTATGTCTATTTCATTCAGCCGGAGAGGGAGTGAAAGAGAAAGCAATATTTCTAAAGAATATTGCTAATCTGTTATACCCTTTGTTTCTCTTATCTGTTAGTTAGTCGTAAGTGATCGACAGGAGCATAGTTGCTGTGAAAGTGATATTAAAGCAGTTAAAATGCAAAATCCAGGTCCAAGTACCAGTAAAAACATTGATTCCGAAGTTTATTTTACCCTGTCAAAAAGAAACAAGCCAGTGTTAGTGTGTGGTGGTAGAGAATTCCATAAAAAAAGAGTGAATAAGGACAATTCCATAATATGGCGATGTGCGGCGCCTTCTTGCTTTGGCATTATAAAAACAATGGACAGTGAAATTATTAATAGAAGTGGACACAATAGTAATTGCCATGCTAATTATAACAAACTTTTAATTAAAAACTCTATGAAGAAAATAAAAGAACAAGTCAAACCTGCCGATGGTCGCCCTATTCAACAGATCTACGAAGATGAAGTTTTATTAATAAAAGAACAAGGGTTAGATTTAGTAGAAGAAATCCCCAAGTTCTCAAGTGTGAAAACAGCATTTTTCGATGCCCGAAACAGAAGTCAAAATGTTTCTAAATTAGTATTTAAGAACAAAAGTGAAGTAGAAATACCGAACACCTTCAAAGATTTTTTACTGTTTGATTACGAAGATAGCAATAATAGAATAATTGCGTTCGCTACACATGAAGCTAGAGATCGAATGAGTAAACTTGCAATGTTTTTTGGAGACGGAACATTTAAATGTTGCATACGACCATTTATGCAGCTATATGTCATTCATGGTGACATGGGCAGCACAGACACTACAACAGGTATCACACCACTTGTTTACTGTCTTCTTTTAAACAAAAAGAAATCAACATATGTAACACTCTTCCAACTTATCAAATCGCAAATACCAACCTGGAAACCTTTAGAGTTTCTGACAGATTTTGAGCCGGCAGCCATAAACGCTTTAAAAATTGTTTCGC
This sequence comes from Orthosia gothica, assembly GCA_949775005.1. Classification (NCBI taxonomy): domain Eukaryota; kingdom Metazoa; phylum Arthropoda; class Insecta; order Lepidoptera; family Noctuidae; genus Orthosia; species Orthosia gothica. Next base: position 8,386,175 of record OX459062.1, on the reverse strand, counting down.
AAGAAACGAAGACAAGAGCTTGTTATTTTCACTTTTGTCAATCAATACACAAAAAAGCCAAAAAGCTTGATCTAACAAAAAAAAACTATTTGAAAAAACATGTGGGTTTAATACTTACGTTACCTTTAATACCTCAGGAAATGATTGATGATGCCTTCCTATATATTATGGAAGACTGTCCCACCTTAAACAATATTGTTAAATTTAATGACTATGTTGTCCAAACATATATGAATGGTGGTAAATATCCCCCAACATTGTGGTCCGCAAATAATAGAAGACACCGAACTACAAATGCACTAGAAAGCTGGCATGCAACCCTAAACCGCTATGTGGCAAAAAAGAAGACTCTCAATATGCTCCAATTCCTCACAATTATAAATAAAGATGCCAAGTTACAAAACACGCGTTTTACTGGACAAGTTTCATCATCAAGGCCACGTAACAATGATGTTTTGGAGAGAGAGAAAATAATTAATTCAGCATTAAGTGATCTTTCTTGTGGTAAAATTAGCATCGGACACTGTCTGGAGAAATTAGTACCATTTACTTTTTAATTTATTGTAAATTATTTGATAATTTTCATATGTAAATCATAAAGCTATAATTTAAATCTGTGATTTTATATGCACAATTTGGTAATAGTTACGATCTGTGATTTTTAGATGTATAATTTGTAATAGTTACGATCTGTGAATTTTAGATGTATAATTTGTAATAGTTACGGTCTGTGATTTTTAAATACATAAGTAATTGGTAATAGTTACGATCAGTGATTTTTAGATGTATATGTAATTGGTAATAGTTACAATCTGTTATTTTTTTAGAAGTAGAATTTATTGATAATAGTTTGTGATTTTTTAGATGTAGGGTTAATAATACTTACGATCTGTGATTTTTTTAGAAGTAGAATTTATTGATAAAAGTTTGTGATTTTTTAGATGTAGGGTTAATAATTCTTACGATCTGTGATTTTTTTAGACGTAGAATTGATAATAATTACCATTTGTGATTTTTTAGATGTAGGATGAATAATACTTACAATCTGTGATTTTTTTAGACGTAGAATTGATAATAATTACCATTTGTGATTTTTTAGATGTAGGATGAATAATACTTACAATCTGTGATTTTTTTAGACGTAGAATTGATAATAATTACCATTTGTGATTTTTTAGATGTAGGATGAATAATACTTACAATCTGTGATTTTTTTAAAATGTAGAATTGATAATAGTACGAATCTGTGATTTTCTAGATATCAATATTCTAAAGACTTAGTTGTGTTAATTATGAATAAAGATTTTTCTAACAAAGTTTGTTTGTCTGCTAACGTTACTTACATAAGTTACTAAACAGTTATGTACTATGCCGTGGGTTGAAAACGGAGTCCATTTTTGTTGCGGGTTGAAAGCGGAATAATTATTATTATTTTTAACTCCTGGGATGAAAACGTGGGATGAAAACGGAAACACCCTAGAAACCGGAATATATTTTAGGTAGAATACGGAAAAAACAACTATTATTATGATTGTGGGTAGAACACGGACTAAGATTTGGGTAGAAAACGGAATAAAATATTCGTGGGATGAAAACTTGGGATGAAAACGGAAACACCCATTTTTTTAGAAGTAGAATTTATTGATAATAGTTTGTGATTTTTTAGATGTAGGGTTAATAATACTTACGATCTGTGATTTTTTTAGAAGTAGAATTTATTGATAATAGTTTGTGATTTTTTAGATGTAGGGTTAATAATACTTACGATCTGTGATTTTTTTAGAAGTAGAATTTATTGATAATAGTTTGTGATTTTTTAGATGTAGGGTTAATAATACTTACGATCTGTGATTTTTTTAGACGTAGAATTGATAATAATTACCATTTGTGATTTTTTAGATGTAGGATGAATAATACTTACAATCTGTGATTTTTTTAGACGTAGAATTGATAATAATTACCATTTGTGATTTTTTAGATGTAGGATGAATAATACTTACAATCTGTGATTTTTTTAGACGTAGAATTGATAATAATTACCATTTGTGATTTTTTAGATGTAGGATGAATAATACTTACAATCTGTGATTTTTTTAAAATGTAGAATTGATAATAATACGAATCTGTGATTTTCTAGATATCAATATTCTAAAGACTTAGTTGTGTTAATTATGAATAAAGATTTTTCTAACAAAGTTTGTTTGTCTGCTAACGTTACTTACATAATTTACTAAACAGTTATGTACTATGCCGTGGGTTGAAAACGGAGTCCATTTTTGTTGCGGGTTGAAAGCGGAATAATTATTATTATTTTTAACTCCTGGGATGAAAACGTGGGATGAAAACGGAAACACCCATATTATTATGTGGATGTCTCTAACTATTCTCAATCTGATTTTTAGGGTTCCGTAACCACATGGCAAAAAACGGAACCCTTATAGACTCGTCATGTCTGTCTGTCTGTCTGTCCGTCCGTATGTCACAGCCACTTTTTTCCGAAACTATAAGAACTATGCTGTTGAAACTTGGTAAGTATTCTGTGAACCGAATTAAGATTTTCACACAAAAATAGAAAAAAAAACAATAAATTTTGGGGGTTCCCATACTTGTTGTAATTTTTTTCATCAAACCCATACGTGTGGGGTATCTGTGGATGGGTCTTCAAAAATGATATTGCGGTTTCTAATATCATTTTTTTCTAAACTAAATAGTTTGCGCGAGAGACACATCCAAAGTGGTAAAATGTGTCCCCCCCCCCTGTAACTTCTAAAATAAGAGAATGATAAAACTAAAATAAATATATGACGTACATTACCATGTAAACTGCCACCGAAAATTGGTTTGAACGAGATCTAGTAAGTAGTTTTTTATGGCGTAGTAGTTTTTATTTTATATAACCGCAATTTACCAAGTACGGAACCCTTCGTGCGCGGTCCGACTCGCACTTGGCCTGTTTTTTCTTCTTTTAACTAGACTTTTTACAATGATTTTCAATCATCTTTATAGCCCTTTGCTAAGATTAGTTACAGCACTGATAACATAATTTGTGCCACATGTTAAATTTAGTCTTGTTATACTTTTTCCGATTGTTTTGTAAATGTGTGAACATTGTAGGCCTTCTAGATTTCTAGATGCTTGTTAACATTTTGTCTCGCTTTACTTTTTTTTTAAATCTTTTGTTTATTTATTATACATATAATCATTATTTATAGTTTCTTACGACTTATTGTCGGGCCTGCGTCACCCCCAATCTAAGTACTTATGCTGTAACATGGAAATATTGTAAAGCCAAACAGTTTTTTAAAAGAGTAACCGTGGAGTTTCTTGCCGGTTCTTCTCCATGGGAAACGACCAACGCGAACCGTGCACCTTTTGTCGATGTTTTATAAGTGCCCATTTAGTCATATGTGAAAAAAAAAAAAAAAAAGATTTTGATATTTATCACATTGTCTGGTAATTATGAATATTGCTACTACGTAACGGTTGGGCGATTCGATAATGATGGTCAACGAATTAGTCCTAGAGCTCAGGATCTTAGGGCACCCCGACACGGATAGGTTACGTTCGAACTTCGAAGGGGATAACGGCAGCTGGAGTGAGCGAGTAAAGCGAGCAAACTCAGCTCCCGTCATATCCTTCATGCTAGGTTACTTTAGACCTTACAGATAGAAATTTGCCGTGGACTTTGTTGCTTTATTAGTACTTACATAATCTAGGTTTATTAAAATGGATGGTATTTAAAAGTACTTCAATTTATTCCCATTTCATTTACCTAATTTTGCCTGTGTTCCACCAAATATACTGAATGTGCACCAAAATATGTTTATATAAGTCGACGTAGCCCCGCTGCGCGGGGCTCCTATTTCTGTCTGCAGGGTCAAAAGTAACCTAACACGAACGAGATGACGGGAGCTGAGTTCGCTCGCTTTGCTCGCTCACTTCAGCTCCCGTCATCTCGTTCGAACCTAACCTGTCCGTGTCGGGGTGCCCTAAGTTCCCGAGCTCGCATTTTTCAAGTTGTCTGGGCATTATGAATAACACCGTGTTAATCACTTGGTCCATAACAATTAGAATGATGCAGATTTTGTTTGAATCATAATCGGCCTCGTGACTCCTTGGAGTGCTTTTCACTATTCCTCATAGTTTCGGAATTGGCCATCCACACCCACTTGAAAAACTCTCCCCCTTTATATATTTTCCTAAAAATGTAAATAAATAAATTATTTATCACAGAAGTTGGCACATCTGTGGCATCATGGCGGCATTCATAGCGCAAATATGAAATGTTGACAGTTTTTTTTTTTTATTGTACAATCTGTACGGTAATTACCTACCTTAGTATGGAAGTTTAATTTTCTTAAGAAAAGCTGTCTTAAGCATTATTAATTTGATTGATCGCTCATTCTAAGCACTGTTATCTTCATCAGGTATTTCTATTCAGATAAATTGTTATTTTGACAAAATGCTGCGTAAATTTTTAAAGTCAACTAGCGAAAAGTTTGCTAGCAGCGCAACAATGACATTGCTCTGTGCAAGTGCTAATAACACTTATCTACGTCTTACACTGGTGAGTGGTGTGACGTGATTGATAACACAGTTATTATTAGGTGTAATGTCTATCTATAGGTAAGTACGTTTGTGTGTAAATGGTCTGCCTGTATACGTGACTTTTATCGTGTTTTCAAGTGACAGCTGTCAGCGCCGACGTTCTCTGACTAAGAACGCCGGGGACTCGATCGGACCGCGTAGAATTTAGAAACAAATTATTAGTGGTGTTAGGTGATATTATGACTAATTAAGTAATTATCAAAGTAAAGACCTACTACATTAAATTATCTAGTTATCTACTGCATCATCAAAAACACTTAATTTTCCTCAATCTCTCTGAATCTTCTTTATCTAATCTATTCGAAGCGACAATTTTATCCCTTGGTAAACCAAAAGCAGGTGATGATTAATGTACAAAAACTTATTTAATTTATGTATAATAGATATATTTATCAAGTTGGTGACTAATTTTAATCTTTCTGCTGATAGACATCGACTTAAAAAGGTTTAATATCTTTCATCATGGCCGGAACATCACAAAAAACTTTTTGGGATGACATATGACTCATATGAGTCACAAAAACCTGAAACATTTTTTTTTTGCAGCTTTATAGCTGTCACAACATTTTTTTCGAGCATCAATGGCCAGTTCTTTTAAAAAGTAATGTCAAGTTTTTATTAATATTACATCTGAGACCTTGGCATTAGGAAATGCCTTCGTGCAACCTTTTTGAACATTTTAATGCTTGCTTTGTTGTTTTCGAATGTACTTTGGTTAATTTGGTATGAATTTCACAAATTGTTTTAAAAATAGGGTAGGGGTAAACTGTGAATGTGCTAATTGAACATTTGAATAGCTATTTGTGCTAGTATCAAAATAAATTATTTCACGTTTGACGTCGGCATACGGCAAGTCGGCAAGCTTTGGAATACGTCACTGGTTCCCGTTACTTTCCTCCTTCCGTTATTTATGATGACGAAGCCGATGCGAAAGTTTAAAAAGTTAGTCATGTTTTAAATGCCGGCGTCGACTGTCACTGAGTCACTTCCTCGTTATCGATAACACTTAGATAAGGTTTGTTTACAATTTCATCCAGTCATCCATGTAGGGGCTTCTGATGAGCCGGGGGTGTGTTATCATTTAATGTGATGTTTAGCTGAGTAATAATACTTTTATGGCTTTTAATATTATGACAGGTTATCCGATAAAATGTTGAGTTTCCATGACACGGGGTTTTTTAATATTAGGTACATATGACTTGTTTATTTTATGCACAACAGCGTAATTCTTTACGTCGCCTCATCTCTAGTCAGATATAATTATGTAGATAAAGGAGTAAAGTTGCGACATAATTTATTTTATCACACACATTTACATTACACCACAATAAAATCTTTTTTACAAAAATTACAACCGACTTCCAAACAAAAACAATACAAAGTGAAAAATAACTTCAATTTCGGAAGTCGGTGTTCCAGTTTTTGTTTCTTGTTTTATAACACGGCCTCCGAAATTGAAGTTATTTTTCACTTTTTAGTGTTTTTGTTTGGAAGTCGTTTGTAATTTTTTTTTTTAATATTTCTATTTTCACTTTTTATTTGTGGTACATAATGGACCAGTTCTAAAGGCTAGGTGAACTGTTCACACCTTCGTACCCCTTTAGAGCATACCAGTGTGATGTTATGTTATGAAATGGTGTAAACAATAAACAGACATGCGATTGCAGCTATACCGAGTGATTTGCCGTCATTAATTGAAGAGTTCTGATGTATATATCTCCGAAACTTCATCAGACCTTAATGGTAATTAAATGGTGGTCCCATTTTTTATGTTCCCATGACAAGCACCAGCTTTCAAATAAAAATCGGTTCACCCAGTAACAAGTTCTGAGATAACACACATAAAATAAAAAATACAGCCGAATTGATAACCTCCTCCTACTTGGGAAGTCGGTCAAAAATCATAATCCTCATTTTTTTTTCGTGTAATGACTTATTTACACAATGGCCCAGCAAGGGCACACTTCAACGTCCATCGCTCTAGCCATAAATAAGAACGCCATTAAAAAAGTCAATGATCTCTCGGACCCCTTATTTTGTTTTGCTATGCTAGATAACTCAATCATTGTATGCCCACAGTGTTACGCAACAATAAAAATGAACTATAATTACTTCATGAGTCATTCAGATGGAAATCTTTTTAGGTATATCCCCAACAGACATAATACTGCTCCAATGGGAAAATACCTAGCAGGAAATACCGGATATTTATACGTTGTTGGTGTGACGTTTCATATCAGCAATTTTAATTTGATTATATTTTATAAGCATTCGGGTATTACCGTAAACTGGTGCTTTCAAAGTTTTCCAAAGGTCTTTTAGAATTTATTTTTAGACGATTGCAAAATGTGTTTTTTTTTCGAATCACGGGCGTTTTCCCGCGGATTCTCTACTCCAGTTCCGTAAGAACCGTTATTTTTTTAGGGATAAAAAGAACCCTATATGAAACTCAGTGATACTGTACCGTCTTCCAGATAGAACGTTTTACAAACATATATCTACATATAACTAGTTTATAAATATCAAAACAGGAAATTGTTTTGTTATTAGGTACTACTATTTAATTATCTATTCTGTGGTTTTGTTTAAATCGATCATAAGCATTAAACCAGTAGGTAGGTAAAACAGTTAAATTAATACAATATTTTTTATCTCTATATTTTTGAATAAATATTAGTTTTGTTTTTACATTCAATGGGCTATTTTCGCTTCACGTGTCCTATTCACACGTTTTTAAGACCCTGCCATCTTATTATTCTTTATGACCTACTATAGTAGTACTTAACCAGCTTTTGTCGCGGTTCACACGCGTGAAATATATTTTATTATCCCAAAGGAACATTATACCGACCAAGATGTACCTATCGTATGTCCAAATCGAGGTTCTGGTCTATCCATAAGCCAAGTTCCATCCAAATCCATTCAGAAGTTAAAGCGTGAAAGCATAACAAACAAACTCACATTCGCATTTATAATATTAAATGGGTTAAGTGGTTAATTATGATTAATTTACTCACAGAACTAATCAGTAAAACAGTCACGTTGCTGACTTGGTTTTTTGTTTGTGACCAATTCCAGGCATAAATAATCAACTTTTGGGTTTTTCAAGCAATAGGTAACTTAGTTATTATCGTCACTTGAAAATACTTGGAATTTCTTATAAAGCTTAATAATTTTACTTATTTTTTTAAATGTTGTCCGTCAACAACCAAACGTCGTTTGCGTTTTGTTTAAAACATGACGAATAGGTACTTAAAATTGTTGCAATTATGCAATGAAAGAAGGCTTTGCCACTATACGTTACCCCAAAAACGTTTTCATGTTTATAACAAACGACAATCATAGATAATGATCACACATCCATACGTCAATTATAACCATAGAATTTAGCAATTGACAGGTGTCGAACTAAAAAAATAAATAATTTTAACTTCAAGAACTCATAAAACAACCGTAAACGCCAATTAATAGTAAATATATTATATTAAATCGAAGTTAACGTCATAAACACGGAATTTAATGTCGGGCTAATCTTATACAAATTAATTCAGTGTTAATTTACGAGTACAACAAAATGTGCGGGCTTTTATTGGCTTCTCAACCTATTTCATGGCTGAGAAGTGAGAACATCCCATAATAATATTTTTTTAAAGAGACGCTCAGAAACTATATTTTAGAATTATTTCGATAAAGTCTTACTTAAGTAAATATAGATAGAGGTTCTAGACACGGTAATTTTTACCGTGGTACCAGGGATGGCGAACCTTTATTAGAAAACGTGTATTTTTTTTTATGTGACATTTACGTTCCGCCAAAGACTTTTGACTTTGTGTGTAATTGACAAAAAATAAAAATTTAAGCTTTTAATTAATCAATTCCTTATGTGCAACCAGATATTCGAACGTCCCAGTATTTTACCTTAACGTGCAGAGTAAATGTAACACAATTTGGCAAAATGGGGATTTATAGACCCGTCTGATACCCAGTGTGAGTGCGGTGCCCCTTTGTAAAATATGGCACACATGCTGGAGTGCTCCAAGTGCCCATACACCTGCACTTTGGAAGACCTTATGCTCGCCACTGACGCCGCATTCGGGGAGAATAAACGTATTCCTCTCCTCCTACTTTATTTGAATTCCACCATCTCTTTTTGGACTAAAATTGCCTGCCAAAAGTCCTTTCCTGTCAAAACTGTCTACAATTTTTTTATCTGGCCTAACTAATTTTCTGCTAAAATTATCTACAAAATCACTTGATCGTCCATGTCAAAAAGTTCTAGCAGTCAAAAACATTGCAAAAGTAGCACGTAGGTATTATTAAAGTTTATGAGCGAATATAAAAGCCGTCCCTTATGAGCCAAGGGCAACCGGTAACCCCAGTACTAGACTATTCTAGGTACACGCTCTATGCCCTTAAAAGTACATAGATTTAAGCAATAGACCCTACAAGGTATTTAGATGGAAACCTGTAAAAGTCCTGCGAAGATTTTTGGTCAATAAGTACATCAATTGGCATAGTAAGTACTTCTTAAGTTCTTAGTTAGTCAAAACTTGATTTAATTGCCGAAACTAAAATTGAAAGGATTTATAAAAAGAGGTCGTGAGTATTCGCTGGATTTGAGCAGGGCAGGACCTAAAAGGGAAGACGACCTACATAATTATGTTCAGCTTTGGACTTCCTCCGCCTTTATGAAAGAGAGTTATCGCGGCCCTGACACAAGCAATTGAAATAACACGGGTGGGTTTTAGTCAGTAAAAGTCGGACACGCCCTCCCGCTTCACCCAGAGCGGGAGAAGTCATTGGTTGATTTCACATACCAAAAAAAAGGATCCTACGATTTTATTTCAAGAACAAATCCCTAGAAATGCAACTAGCCTCAATCAAACTGCCTGTAAACCTTTTCCGAATCGGCTACTAGTCTAAACAGAGACAACAGAGCACCAGGGGACTACCTAACTGAACACCATAACCCCGTGAAGAAACTTCAAGATCAGAGGAACGTGAAGTTATATACGGAGTACCTCAAGGCAGTGTATTAGGGCCTCCGTTGTTCACTTTGTATATAAATGACCTGCCTAAAATTAAACATCCGATGACACTTTTTGCTGACGATTGCACTTTGACAATAGCTTGTAATGACATAAACACATATGAACCTGACATTAATAATTCACTAATATCCATTATAAATTGGCTAAATGATAATAATTAATTTAAAGAAGACTAGCGTAATGCACTTTAGACAACGTACACCAATTATTGAAAATCTTAATATTCAATTTAATAATATAAATATCAATGAATCTGACACAACAAAATTTCTGGGACTAGTAATAGATTCTAAATTGAATTGGAAACCTCAAATTGAGGCGCTTTCTAAAAAATTGAGTAGTGCAGCCTACGCTCTGAAACAGCTTGCTGTGGTTTTCAATACAGATGCGCTAATTACAGCTTACCATGGATTAGCCGAATCAGTTCTTAGATATGGAGTCATCTTTTGGGGGAATAGCACGGACAGTGAAATAGCGTTTCGGGCACAGAAAAGGTGCATTAGATCGATGTTTAGACTGCAAACAACGGACAGCTGTAAATGTTATTTTATAGAACGTAAAATATTGACATTGCCTTCATTATATATCCTGGAAACAGTAATGTTTATTAAATCAAATTCCCATTTATTTCAGCGTTTGTCTGATGCTGTCCCTAGGAATAGACGTGATAATTTCAAACTCTGTGTTCACGGCGCTAAAACAACTCTTGTGAGTAAAAGCATCTTTTGCATGGCTCCAACCATTTTTAATAAATTGCCCAAATCATGGAAAACATTAAATATATCTGCTCTAAAAACTAAATTGAAAAGTTTACTAACTGAAAGAGCATATTACAGTATAGCTGAGTTTATGAAAGAGGACATACATTTTCATCGTTTTTGATATGTTCTTGTTGACAATGTTGTATTTTTTATTTTATTTTTGACATGTTATTGTAATCTATTGTATTTTTTGACATTTTATTATAATCTATTGTATTTTTGGAATAATTGTAATTTGAAATTGTAATTTTTGATGAATAATGATGAAATGTAACTTTTATGAATAATATCGCGGTTAATGCACCATCTCTTCTTACCAATTTGTACGCCACGATATGCGGCTGAACATGTTAGAACTTTTATGTATCCCATTATTATCTTGCATGCAATGTTTCATGTACACCATGTTTCAACAAATAAAATGTTACTTACTTACTTACAGTAACTGGGACACACGTCTCCTAAGCAAGACTAGTGTCAGATTTCTGCTTGCACCCGTAATGATTGTGAAAGATTTCCAAATGACAGCCGGGAGGCTTAACTTGCTTCGAGGCACGGATATAAGATGGTCACCCATCCACGGACTGACCTCGGCAAGCGTTGCTTAACTTTAAAGGTCGACCCGGCTATATTTATGTAACCAAAGCTCCACAATAGGGATGTTTCCTGGGTAAAAAATGATTATTCTATATAGTCCGTCAGTGAGATTATTAAATAATATTGGACACGTATTTTTTGCTTCACCAAATCAATAAAAAATGTCAAAGTTAAAGCGCATCAAAGTTCAGGAGTGGGGGCTTGTGACGTCACTAAGGCAGTATAAAGTGTAGGTACTAGCGGCGTGACGTTTCACGATATTTCAACGCATTATATCTTCGTCACTTTGTGTTTACGTGTCTAAAAAAAATACGTGTCCAACGAACAAAAACAAATTTTCAGTAAACTACCCTATTCTCAAACATGATCAAATAACCAAAAAACATCTAAACAAAAACATTCATAATAACAGAATCCTTTTGCACGAGTAAATAATGTAAGTACTACATTATATTCCATCCTCATTTATTACGCAACAAACAGTTCTGAGCTGTAAGCACGGTTTTCAGCACATTACGTAATGTCGAACGCAATATTAAAACGTGATTAAAACCACTAACACAACAATAATGTATAAAGTAAAGTAGGTACCTACCGTGTTTGTTTGTTGTGGTTGTTTTTCGACGAAGTATTGTGATGAAATGTCATCCCGCTGTATACGTAACGGATTAAAAGTATCACCAATACTTTTATATGACAAAGGAATTTACTGTAAGGGGACCTATGTCGCCAGCCGATGGACCAGGGAGGGCAAGTTGATATATTGAGGATGGGAAAAACTATGAATTTTAAATATGGTAGTATGAGTCTTAGGTACCCCTACGGCAATTGTAAAAGAACGGTATAATGTCCAGTGAGTAACGTTCCACGAGCTCAATCATCAGGGGTTTTGGGTAAACTTCTCGACCACTTAAGGCGCCGATTCCCTTGAGTAGCTGATTTTAAAATGAGAATCCCGTCTAAACCGCACGTCGTAATTTTTTGGAAAAAATATATGTTATATTAGACCATTTTCTTAATAATTTGATCTGAGCAAAATTTGAGTTTTATTCGTATAACATAGTGTAATTAATTTGTAAAGTTATGTCTAAAACGGACAAAAACACGACAATCACACCAAAACCGCTGGGCGTATTTTAATGAAATCGACACCATATCAAAGACAATTTAACTATCTACATTTTGATCTGAAGCTTTTTTTTTTTAAAGTCAATGAATAATAAGGAAAGTACAAAAAAACTACTAAATTTCGGGTCGCGCGGGTGTGAAACGAGTGCGCGTTTTGTTCCCTCAAGGTCGTTGGCGTTAGTCGTCGTCTTAATTATGTAAATCTTATAAGTTTTCTGGGCACAATCATCATGGCTAAACCATTGAGGCGATTTTCCTCGATAGTAATTCTTAAGACGGTACCCTGACCAAAAAATCGGCATGCGATATGAGCATTCCTATTGGTCTAGCGGCACTGGTGGGGCATGAATTACAGTAGTGAATACGCCCAGATTTTTTAATAAAATCTTTATAAAATCGAATTTTGGTCTTTTGAAAAATATTTTACTACAAATATGTTCGTTATTAAATTGTCTATCCATTAGTGTAAGTACAAAAAATAATTAATGAACACTTCACGAGGAGATGCATGTTATCATTATTTATTTCTCATTTTTGTGCTTTTTTTTGCAAGGAGATTAGTGAAATATATACAACATTAAAAAAAAAACGAAATCTACCATTTTAGAATCAATATTATGTAGAAATTGAATGTATTTTTATTAATTGATATTTCTTTTTGAATAACGAGTAGATAGCTCCTAAAAACAAACTAAGAGCATGATTACAGCGATAATGTTCCTTGATGAGTCTTTTAAATATAGGCAACGACTGTGCACGTTTAATTTGGTCAGGCAATGCATTCCACAGACGAGCAGCCTGGACAGTAAAAGATTTGTCCATGAAAGTTGAGGCATGCATTGGCATGTATGTAGACTAAGTATGTACCATACAAATTTCAATTCTCGCCCATCCCATCCACGCCTCGCCTCGCCGGTTTAAAACCACCTTCAGTCATGCGATTTTTTTTCCGATCCCAATTGGTCTGCGGCGCAATCAAGAAAAAAGGATGACACCTTCTTATCACATTTCCAGTTATTTTAAGCACATTCTCCTGTAAAATGTCAGACACTATAATATACTCTTTGCACTGTAGCATGGTGCGGGTGACAGTTCAGTTCAGTTTCAGTTTCAGTTTCAATAACATTTTTTACGCATATACGTATACGCATTTTTTGTAGTTTAACGTCATACCATAGTTATACCATATACCATAGTTGCCTGTATGACGTTAAACTACAAAAAATGCTTATACGTATATGCGTAAAAAATGTCTTTGAAACTGTCACCCTCACTATGATACAGCGCAAAGAGTGTACTGAACCTATTTATATACTGACTGCGATTAAAAAATCCAACTCTCGGGCACAATAAAGCTATTAGTAGAATTTCCTCATGATGACCGGAGGAAATATGGAGGATAGAATTCCTTTGTAGTACTTATATGATCAGAAGAGTAGACATAAGAAGCTATATAGAGGGACAGTAACGCAAACAACACCTTATTAAGTGGGATGGACGATGATGATGTTATGGAATAAATGATGATTCGTAGAGGAAACTTTCTGGTATATTTGTACAGTTCTTTGGGAAGAAGCTAAACTCCATTTGCAATAACATTAGACGTTTAAGAGGAAGGGGGCAGAGAGCGTCGACTGAATTTCCTAAGTAAAAAGTCATAATTCGAGGTTTGGCTCTCGTCTATTTTCTACTCCAATATTGAACCAATTTAAAAGATATTCCTACTGAAAATTAAAGATAATTATATTCTATGTACCTATGTTTTCCTTTTTGATGATACATTATCTTTAGAAGCACTAGAACCCTCAAAAATGCTCAAATTTGCGCTGTCAACAGAGGCTTAGTGTACAAATTTGACAAATAAAATTGGAAAAAGGAAAACATAGGGGCATGGTATATATCTTACTTTACCAGTTTATGGAATATCTTTTAAATTGGTCCAATATTGGAGGAGAAAATAGACGAGAGCCAAACCTCGAATTATGACTTTTTACTTAGGAAATTCAGTCGGCGCTCTCTGCCAATATTTCCTCTTAAATTAGCCCATTTTACAGTCCGTTCAACCGAATTTGACTTCTATTGCGTTGGTGATACGACAATTGGTAGCTGTAGTAAATAGTTGGTTTTGGTAACAGGTTTATGCTTTTTATGACATCCTTTTGATTACGGGATAGAACTCAAAATCGGTTGGACGGACTGTAAAAAGATTTGGAAACATTTATAATGTTATTGCAAATGGAGTATAGTTCGGGGAAATAGCTAATACCAGCCCGGCGAGCATGGCCTACTGTGACATCGCTTAAGTCACACTTTTAATCACAGTTTGGGCGATAAACTCATTTTGTCTTAAATGCTTTAGCACGGGGGCGTGAGATATTTTCTTGACTTGTGGCATAACTTCTTGACGTTTATTTTTTTCATTTTCGGAAATTTTTCAATTTTATTGCAGTTTCGGTTTAACCTTGGCCATAAAAACCATTCATGTTCGGAGAAGCATAGCCCTACGACGCACTGTTTCCGAATTATGGGCGTCCGTATCTTATTTTATTTTGCTTAAAACGCTCTATATTTCCAAAATGATATCTCGAAAACGGTATGTCCTAGCCAAAAAATAACCAAAATTTCATCCCCCCCTTTGCTACCCCCATGTTAGCAGCATCCCAACATGAATAAGTTTTTTTTTTTACATTGCTTGGTATTCGACTTGAACTACGGTCATGACAAGTTATGATAAAATATGTCATGTCTTACAATTTGTCTTAAATGCTAGCACGGGACAACCATGTGACATAGTTTACGGGCGCGACTTGCTTTTCTTGTTGTTGACTTCAAAGTACGACATAATTTGAATAGACGACCAAATAAAATAATACGTAAAAAATTATGCCGTTCATACAGCTAAATAACTTTTTAATTTTGTAGGGAATAAATTAATATTTGACCCACGACCATAGACATATGCACACTTTATTTTTCTTTGTTTGTTTGATAACTTATTAGAATAATTGTGAAAATTTTAATAATTACTAAAAAAATATAATAGCTTGGACCGCTGGGCCCCTATTTTTTATATTATAAATGTTTTTTGGGGATTTTATTTAAGAAACATTTAAAAATGTAGAAAGTAAGAAGATTATGGTATAAAAAATATATATAAAAATAAAAATAAGAACAAGAATAAAAAAAATTACAATTATAAAAAAGTAATAATATAAAATTAATTAATAATCCTGTAACATTTCAATTAATTAATAAGCATTGATCACCATACACACAAAATTAATTTATTGCCATTTGGTGCAGTAATTAGAAGGCAAATATATTTTTTTCAACTATAAAATTTTATCACCACCTCCGAACGAAAGTGATAAATTTTTCTAAATCATCTGTCGAAATGTGACATTTGTGACAAAATGGGTGCGCCCGTATTAGCAATTAAGACCCGATGAGTCCCAAATAAACGTCAGGAAATTTTCTCACGCCGCCGGTGCTATTATTTAGGACAAAATGGCGTTATCGCCCAAACTGCGATGAAATGTGTGACTCGAGGCATGTCACAGTAGGCCGTGCTCGCCGGGCAGCAACAAGAAAGACATGTTGCGCCTTTAAAATATGTCACATGTTAAACCCGTGCTAGCATTTAAGACAAATTCTAAGACATGACATAATTTATCATGTCTTGTCACAAATGTCTTGGGTACGCCCATGCTCGCTAGACAGCAAACCTAGTATATTTCGCAAGACTTTGCGAAGGAGTTGGTCTGGGGAAGTACTCCAACCATACTTATTTCTAAACCTTAGAAACGCTCGCTATGTTCCGACTACATTCTTATAAAGGGTTTCATCAACAATAACAATTCCTACGAACCTCCTGCATTATGCAACGTATATTTCTAATGAATAAGCCAAGTTTTCATTGCCTTTACCTATAGTATTATATTATCTGTGCCTTTACGTAATATAACATGAAAACTGTTCATAACAAACAAAACTATACAGTAGGTAGGTAAAGGTTTATTGTGACGATGTGTTTTCCCTTCCACTATAAGGGTTAGCGCACACGGAGACGCGATGATGTACATGCTTTTGCAAATAGAACTTTATTCACTACACAAAAAGATATGTACATGTCTGTCAGTACTTACATGTCGTGGCCAGATCGTAGAATTGATCACTTGACGTGGCCGACCATTTCGTGAAATGGTTGTATTTTATGAAATGGTTGGCCACATCATGAAGTGATCATTTCTAAGATCTGGCCACAATATACACATAACAGTGAGAGAATTTGAATGTTTTCTTTTTCTACTTCTTCGAAAGTTCTTAATTTAAAATTCGAATTCATTCGAGTTCATTCAAACTCCCTCATTGAAAAGTGTACCTTTTTTTGCGTAGAGTTCTTTAATATTGTATCGATATTTTTTTTTGCGTTAAATGTAGTGTGGTGTTTCGGTGTGACCTAACTCTAACACAGTGTGACGTAGAATCTGTCACTATTCTTTTGTTTACGACGCATCGTGGGCGAATAACGTCATCAGTTAATTACTACGCTCATTTGTTACAAGTTGTTTACGTACAGATGGGATGTCCTAGACAGATGTGCTAGAAACTAAAGTGACATAACGCTAGTGTGGCAGAAAAGGGTAAGCAGAAGCTTTTTTGGAGCTAGAAGGCAATTCTGTTGACTTCAACCGGTTCAGGTCAAAACTTGGGGCTGGGGTAAGTATCATTAAAATGTCTTGATGGAAAAAACCTTGTTTATTGTCCACCCGGTGATTAAACCAAATGTCCTCGCTCAACTGTCAGGCTTCTAGTCAATGTGAAAATTATTGAAATATTTAACACGTTAACTGCCAAGCCATATTTTGAAATCCGTCAAATTTTTTTTTTTGCGATTTGATTCCAAATGGATTAAATTGAATAATTATGTATAAAAAAGTGTTCCCTTTTCTTTATATCAACAAAAAAAGAAAAAAAAAATAACTGTCAGTCACCCGTGACTGACGTGGCCCAAATGGTACAAATTGCAGTCCGTGCGCCGTGTCAGGCATTTTGTCCGGCACGTAGGTAAAAATTCACGAGTTTGAGCGCGCTTCCTTCTGCATTTTAGCGGGAAATAATCATCCGCGTCCCGCGTTCGCTGCGTTTGGAATTGAATTTTTTTGAATTGAATTTTTTTTTTGAATTTGAATTTCGAGCAAAAGAGAATGAAGACGGTATGACGTGTATGAAGTGGAAAGATAAACGAGATGTTTATTTACTCTCGACGAAACATTCAATTGGATTTTCCAGGACACTAAAAAGAGGCAAGGAGATAATAAAACCTAAAATTGTGACCGATTACAACAATGCAAAAGCAGCTGTAGACCTGTCGGATCAAATGATCGCCTACTCAACACCCCTACGAAAGTCTGTAAAATGGCACAGAAAACTGGCTGTGGAATTACTACTGAATACAGCTTTGCTCAATTCTTACATAATGTATAAAGAAACTACTAAGTCTAAGAGGGGGATAGTAGATTACAGAAAGGATTTGTGCAAATACAAAAAAATACTTGATAACTTTTGTTCTAGATATAAAAGTCGAAGGCCATGTTGAATATGTCTTGCTTGGGGCCGTGTCAGTCATTTCTAACAGAAAAGAACACTGTAGACGTGCCGGACGGCACACAATGGTCTTTTGAATTTGATGCTTCGGTGTCAGTCACCGGTGACTGACATGGCCTGAACAGGTAGTGAGTCTGTCAGGCACCGGTGACTGACATGGCAGTTAACGTGTTAAGTAAGTGGGGCCAGTGAAACGGTTATGCTCCTACCCTCTTCCAACGTCCCTAGGGATAAGGCGTGAAATAAGAAGAAGGCTGCACCCATTTACAAATAAATTTATTTTCCAAAACCAAGTCAAGCCGGAGGGGCAACAATGGTGGTGTTCGGGCCGTTCTACAATTAGGTGCTGTATTCTATTTATCCCTCAGTGGTCCAGTACTGTCCTGAGTCACGCCACAGGTGGAAGCAGGCGCTCGGCGAGTAGTCTGGAATAGGGCGTAGGTTGGTCGCTGGGGAGTCCAGCTGGAAGAGTACAGAGAAAAAAGGCGTGAGTTTATGTATGTGGCAAAAGGCCACCTGCTACGATGCGTACATACTTTTAGTTTTCTATTAAGTAAGTAAAACAAAGCCAAACATATTCTTCTACTTTTCGTGTGAAGACGTGGCCACCTCTGTTGTTAAGCCGCTTCTGGGAACACCACAGGCCTCTGACTTGGCTTTTTCAGACTTACAATAACTATATAAGTCCAGGTTTCCTCACGATGTTTTCCTTCACCGTTGCCTTTGATGTCCCAGATAAACTTAGAAACTACATATAAATTTGAAAAAGTCCCATTCGTACTTGCCCGGATTTTAACCCACGGCCTCAAGCACGAGAGCCGAGGTCTTAGCCTCTAAGCTACCACGATATACCACGTTACATATTGAAACCTATCGACACTACTTAATTAATTTGAGTCAATACTTGTCACATCTCGCTTTAATTAAATTATTGATTAAGTACAGGCTTACTTATGTAAATGTCTAATTAGAATAATTGGCAAGACTAGACTAATAGATCGTATTCCAAATAGATTTATCAAAGAAGATGTTTCGATTGATATCGTTGCGATAAAAGGACGTTTGTAAGTTGAGCTAAAAGCACGGCCCCCTCTATTAATGGGATGAAAACTAATCATTCCTACTTTGTTATTAAACAATCTATTAATAGAACTTCGTTTGTAAGTTGAGCTAAAAGCACGGCCCCCTCTATTAATGGGATGAAAACTAATCATTCCTACTATATTATTAAATAATCTATTTTGTCAAGGACCTACAGGGCATAGGTAGGTACTGCAGATGATAGCGTTTGCCACCAATCTTTAAAGGATATCTGTTGCCGACCTGCAGCCGAATTGCGCAAGTGAATTCGGCAAGGCGAAGGATTTGACCGCTATCAAATCGACCAATCACACAGACGGAAATCCACATCGCGTCATTCATCTCACATGGGATTGGTCGATTTGATAGCGGTCAAACCCTTTGCTTTGCCGAATTCACTTGCGCAATTCGGCTGCTGGCCCTAGGCACTAGGCGCTTAGCAAGCCGCCTGCTAGTGCGTTTTTGTTGTTTGGGCGCATTATGTCCAATTCGCAAAATGTCCAGTGGGCTAAAAATATCCAATTAGCAAATTGTCCCAAAATTCACTTGCTCGCTCGCACTCAACGCGAACAGACGTGATAAAACATTATAAAATTTATATTACAAAGTGTACAAAATTAGACTTTATCGTGAGAGATTTGGAGCTGAGTTTGGGTTGCTGCTGGTGTGAATGACGCACCAATTAAAGTACTGCACGTCATAGTATAAGCAAAATTATCAGAAGCAGTATTAAGTATGTTGCATTCACCTGCGGCTACAACTTTTGGATCGGAACCTGATCTCTCTTCGAGAATAATAAAAAGGAAGACTCACCCTGATATGGAAGAAATATCGCAGCTTCGCAAGGACATGCAAGAAAGTTTTAAAAAGCAAGATTCAAAATTCTTTGATTTAAACAAAATTTTCAGTGAGCTTAAAGAGCAAAATAAGGAAAACACTGAAATCCTGAAAAAAACTCTTGAAGAGACTACGGGTTTGTACAAGGATTTAAGACAAAAATATGATACTTTACTCCTGAATAATAACGCTGCGCTCACCAAAATTGAATACCTTGAAGAACAAGTAGAAGCACTACAGAGGAAACAGTTGGAAACTACAGTAGAAGTAAATAATGTCCCTGTTACTGAGAACGAAAATTTAATTGAGGTTGTGAACCAACTACATAGCTCCCTAAAAGTTCCTTATATTCCAAATCATATACGTCAAGTGTACAGGAAAAAATCTGGACAAAATAAATCCATATTTATAGAGTACCAAACTGCAAAAATGCGTGCGGACACTTTAAAAGCTATAAAGTCCTACAATATGAACAATAGAGATGACAAATATAATACTAACGTACTTAAAATAGCTGGAGCCAAGCAACCGGTCTACATCTCAGAAGCTCTTACACCAACTGCCAGAAAACTTCTCTACCAATCCAGAGAGTTAAAAACGAAGTACGACTTCAAGTTCTGCTGGGTTTCTAACGGAAGGATATTTTTGAGGAAATCGGAGGATCAGCCAGCGATATTGATTAAGTCCACCGAACAAATCCAAGGTATTGCTAAGAATATTGCGCTCCCCCCTTCGGAATCTTGACTATTAATTATAACTAAGATGCCTTTATGTATGATTTATTGCTACTTTTTATATTCCATTTTTATTAATGTATTAACTATTAACTATGTAAGGGTCCTTATTTTACTGCTTATCAACAATCCTAAAAAAATCTGTTCACAAACGCATAATAATCACTATATTTACACTCTACAATTTAATCTCACACACAATCTTACACACATCACACTTTATGCTGACGTTAGTAAGGAGCATCCGCTTTGTGCTGCCGACATGACTAATGAAATCAATTATCTCAAACAATATGGCTGATCTATCACATATTTCGGAAGACATCGAGAAAACTGTAAATGTCGGCATGGCACAAGGCGTAGATATTCCTGAAAACTGCAAAAAAGTATTTAGAAAAGGCAACACATTCAAGATACTGACTCAAAACATAAGAAGCTTGAAACATAACTTTGACGACTTTCAGGTCTTACTAGGTCGGCTGGATTTGGAATTTGATATTATTGTTTTGACTGAATGCTGGCTTTCAAAACTCGCGGCACTTCCCAAGATTGACTCATATAAATCGTTCGCTACCGCTAAATCTATTAATAAAAATGATGGGGTAGTGATATACTTCAAAAATAATCTTAAACCTAAAATTGATGAGCCTTTGAGTAATGATGATGAAATGAACTGCCTTGTTTCTACTATTGGAAAAGAAATCGCTCTAATATCCATATATAGATCGCCCGCTTTTAAAAATATTAATAATTTTCTTAATGCTCTAGATAATATACTGAATAATTTAAAAATGTATAGGAATATAATTTTGATAGGAGACATAAATATCAATATATTAGATAACAGCAATCCTAATTCTTTGAGATACTTAAACTTACTGGCCTCACACGGTTTATTACCCTCACATACCCTCCCGACCAGGAAAGAAAATTGCCTGGATCACGTATTTCTTAAAGGCTCGTCTTCGTCCCGGACAGTTGTTTGCGATTCCACAGTCACAGACCATTCCTCTGTTATGATTTCGCTGTCTAAAAGAGTTGAGTCTCAAGCTAGCAAACCTAAAACTTACAAAAGAATTGACTATCAGGCAATAATCGAGGACCTAAAGCAAATTAACTGGCCTACTATCCTAACAGCCGACGACTGTAACGTGACAACTAATGTGTTTTTGAAGGCTATAACAGACGCAATGAATAGGCATACAACCATATATAAACCTTCACGAAGGAAACGTGCCATCAGACCCTGGATAACACCTGGTCTCTGCAGATGTATTAGAAATAGAGACCAACTCCATAAAAAGCTTCGGAAGGATCCAGAAAATATAATTTTAAATGTTACATATAAAAGATATCGCAACACCTGTAATAATCTTTTGAAAAAACTTAAAAACAACTATTTAAGATCTGAAATTAATAAGCACAAAAATAATCTAAAGAAACAATGGTCATTAATTAAAGATGTTTGCAATTTTGCGGATTTGGGTAATGACAACGAAGATCTCTTAAAAATCAAACCTGATCCGCAGAGTTCAATTAATCATGTAAACAGATATCTTGCAAATGTAGGATCCCAATTAGCCAATAAAATACTAAGTAACGGCCGGCGGTTGTCTGAGGCACCCATTATTGGACCCTCGAATCTCAACTCTTTCGCCCTTCTGCCAACGGATAATGATGAAGTAAAATCTATCATACTGAATTTAAAACAGTCCAATGCTACTGGTTGTGATGGAATTCCTATTACAATATTAAAATTAGGTGTGGATGTGCTGGCTTTGCCCATAACAATGATATGCAATCAGTGCATGTCAGTGGGTGTTTTTCCCGAAGCCCTCAAGAAGGCTTTAATACTTCCTATCCATAAGGCGGGGGACAAAGACTGTGTCTCAAATTACAGGCCAATTTCTCTTCTCCCTTCTTTATCTAAGGTTCTTGAGAAGGTTATGAACAATAGGCTGATTCGTTACCTTGAATCTCAGAAACTACTCTCCAGCAATCAGTTCGGTTTCAGAAAAAACAAGTCAACTAACGATGCTATAAATAACCTAACTTTTGCCATTGTTGATGACCTGGATTTGGGGACGAAAACTATAGGGGTGTTCCTGGATCTGGCAAAAGCATTCGACACGGTCTCAGTTCCCCTGCTTCTTGCAAAACTGGAACATCTGGGAATCCGTGGAATAGCTCTTAAACTTTTTACAGACTATATGTCTAATAGAACACAATGTGTTGGGATAAACAACTACATAAGTGAGCTAGAGAGTGTGACTTTCGGTGTGCCACAAGGGAGTGTTCTGGGACCCACGCTTTTCCTTATATACGTGAATGACTTGTGTGATTTACAGTTAAGGCAGGGACAAATCTTCGCGTACGCAGACGATACAGCTCTTTTATTTAGCGGCAAAACATGGAAGGAAGCAAATGAAATGGCTGCAGAGGGCATTGGAATGGTCTCAGACTGGTTACACTCAAATCTTCTGACCCTAAATACACTCAAAACTAAATACATACCATTTAGTTTAACAAAAAGCAGTCAACCACCTCCTAACATTATTCATTTAAAGGCCCACACATGTAATATCTCGGGGAACTGCCCTTGTCATGAACTCTCCAAAACATCTGCAATCAAATACCTTGGTGTGATCATTGATCAGCATTTAAACTGGAAAGAACATATCTCAACCCTCACATCTAGAGTCAGGAAACTCATATACATCTTTAAAAATATACGTAGTTTTTGTCCACCAAACTTATCCTTGTTAGTATATTTTTCCTTGTGCCAGTCTATTATAACTTATGCTATTACGGCATGGGGGGGTGCTGCTAAGACTGTTCTTATTGGTTTAGAACGAGCGCAGCGTGCAGTTCTTAAAGTAATGACTCACAAAAGATTTAGATACCCCACCCAATTGCTGTACTCAGAACTATCAATCCTTACAGTAAGACAGCTATTTATTAAGGCCACATTATTAAGTCAGCATAAAAATCAACCCGACTTTGCGACAAGAAGAAGGCAAGATATTGTATATTCCGTGCCTCGCTGTAAAACTTCTTTTGCGCAAAGATTTATAAGTTTCCTTGGACCATACATCTATAATAAGATATCAAAGACCATAAAAGTTCGCCATCTTAATAGTCATGATTTTAAAACTGAACTCTTTAAACTTCTAAAATCACTGAACTATGATCTTACTGAATCAATTTTAAAAGTCAAAATTTAACCGAGTTACCTTAATACTTCACATACACAAACAAATACAGCACAAACACACACTCACACACCCACACACACACTCAAACACACACACACAATTTCAACTACACTCTTTATTTTAAGATAATAGTTGTGATAAGTGGTACATTGCCGGCCTAAAACCCATTTTTCATTATTTTATATTAGTTTTAAGTAATTATATTGCAAACAACTATATTGTGTAAACAAACAGAGCATCTAAATATTTTACGTATACTGTGTCAATTTTAAGAATTACCTCCAAAGGCAGAAATAATTAACTCCATTATTTTTTATGTTTACCCTAAATTTTACATCTGCTGTACTTTGTTTGGTCTGCGAAATGTTTTTTCTAAAATAATATGTTTCTATCACTTGTGTAACACTAAAGGTACCTGTGCGGTGAGCGAGGCAAACTGTTCCACCGTAGTACAGTATAAACTAGTACGGGGAACAGGATGAATCAGTTCCGTTTTATTTTCAACCTTTTAGTGCCTACCTACAAACTTTTTAGAACTGTGCAAGCTTGTAAACTTATTAAGTGCCTAACTGTAAACATGTGGAAGAACTGTGCAAGGTTGCAACCTTATTACGTGCCTATTTATGAGGCTTTGTTAAATTGTACAAGGTTGCTTGTTGTTTTGGGAAATAAAGGTATTTTTTTTTTTTTTTTTTTTTTTTTTTTGTCCCATTCGCAAATTGTCCAATTCGCAATTTACCCAATTCGCAAATTATCCAAATCGCAAATTGTCCAATTAGCAAATGGTCCATTACGCAAATTTACCAATTCAAATTATAGTCGTTAATTAAGTATAGATATCCTCGTAAGGTATTTTAATTATCCTAAATCTATTTCATACACAGAGATTATTGATCTTTAGAACCACATCGCAGTAGAGAACAAGAACAAGACATTAATAAAGTCGTTTACGGAGTTTAGTAGTATACTAATTTCTTCGTCTCACATTGTTTAAGGTTACACTAGTCAATCATTCTTCCATACAAACGTAGTCTGGCGATTACTCCACTGTATGTCGGTGTACGTTCAAAATAAAAATAAAATATCTATTTGTCTCATCATTATCTAGCCCTGTATGGAAACGAAAAGTAAAAAATACAAAATTTGAAAGTTATGAGCGTCGAAAGTTCCATATTTCAACACTAATGTTAAAGCATCTTTGGGAAAATAAATACCATAAGAAGAAGGAAAATTGCAAAACAGCCTCCATACAGGGATATATTTGTAATTCAACAATGCAAATGATTTTATTTTTTAAATATACATTTAGTCGTTTTTCATGATATCTAGACTCCCAAAGGTCTGTTTATAAAATTTCGCTCGCTCGTTTTCGTCCTAAATCATCATCCATTTTGATACAAATTTGAAAAGTGCTAATTCATACGCGAACTAGCTTCTTACTGCTCATCACAGCATCTATCTCTTTCGCACGTATTGTCGGATGAGATAGCATGCATCTTAAGCTCGCGCACAAAATAATTCGTGCCGTCGACTAGGGGAACCTTAAGCGTTGATGTTAAAATACATCGAAATTTCTAGATAGGTACTAGGTACCCAAAACTATGTTGATTCCACTTTATGAAAATACTTATTACTACCTACATTACGTTATTTTGTTTGTGTTTTTTTTTCTTAATTAGAAGCGATATTATGATTGATCAGCCTTAAAATTATTTGTACAGGTATGTGTTTTCTTTCTAATATATGTGTTGATCATTAATTATATGCATTTTCACTTCGAGCCGAATCTCACCCTGCCTCACGTGGTGGTCGTCTAAAACGCCTCTCGTAATCAAGGACGCCCCCTAATTGCGAACTGGACTAATTGCAAACTGGACCAATTGAAAATTGGACCAATTGCGAATTAGACATTTGCACATTTCACGAACTGGACATAATGTGCCCAAACGGTTTTTGTGGCCACTTACGAATATTTTCGTGTGTTTGTTCTACTTCGCTACTCGCCAGGCGACTCCCTAGGGTCTAGCTAGGCGCTAAGTAAGCCGCCTGTCAGTGCGTTTTCGGCCTAAATAAACTCCGCACTCACGTTGTCAGTAGCAAAAACAACCTCTACAGGTAGGGAGGGGGTTCACAGATGGCGCCAATCTTCAGTGTTTGTGCGGCGTCTCTGCGTAGACTACGGCTTGCCCTGTCACTTGTGCATTTGAGGACCATAAGGCGTGTCGGTGAATGATGTTACTGAGGCTGAATTATCTATCAAACATAGTATTTAGAAATTATTTTTGCCAGCGACACGCGAAAAAGTAGATTATGCCCGTATTAATACCAGAAAACGCCTGTAGGCGTATGAAACATTTTAGATTTGTATAACGCCTCTTTAATATCTTGATATGAGCTGCTTTACTGGCTTTTTAGTTTAAATTTCGTCTACTCAATTCGAAAATGATAAAATAAGAAACCGGCCAAGTGTGTGTCGTCGCACATTTAGGGTTCCGTACAAAAACAAAACTGATTTATCATTTTTTTTTCAGAAAGATTTGAAGTAAAAAAAATATTCTGAATATTAATTGTGTGACAGACGACTGACAGACAGACATACGGACATGTGTGATGTGATTGACAGCAATAGGGTTCCGTTTAGAACCTCCGGATCCATGAAAACTATATGAAATATTTACATCACCATAGAACGTCATAAACGGACCCCAATGGAGTTCAATGGTTTCTGTCAACTTTCATTAGTGGGAAAAACGCGAAATTAGATGAAAAAAAAATCATGACGTAACAAATGAACATAATCATAATTCAAATCGTTCTAGAACGTCGAGGAAAACGCACGTGTTTAAAAAGGGTTGTTCCATTACGTAAGACATTGTGAGGGGTAACGTCAGTCGTGTTACGAGAGAAAATATCACGTTTTCTTTTCTCACAAAATTATACGGCTGTTATGAATGACGAAAAACGTTCAAACTTTCTTTGTTACGTAATCACTTCGTAAACGACGGCTCTTTTTTTGGTTTGAATTGTTCGTTAAGGAAAGGTTACAACATTAAGGGGGAGTTTAATGAATTGAGCTTCTAGTTCATTCTACGTCTTAGGGCTAGCTCACACTGAGATTTTTAGTCGGTTGATTTGACCGTGCGACTTTTTAGCGGAATTGTCCTACCTATCAAAAACACGGTTAAAAGTGTGCGTCGAAGTCAAGTATATTCTTTTCCGACCGAAAAATTATAATTAAATTTAGTCCGTCATCGAGATTATCAAATAATATTATTTTTTGCTAACAAATAAATAAAAATTGACAAAGTTAAAGCGCATCAAAGTTCAGGAGTGGGGGCTTGTGACGTCACTAAGGCAGTATAAAGTCTACTAGCGGCGTGACGTCACACGATATTTCAACGCATTATATCGTCGTCACTTTATGTTCACATATCAAAGGAAAAAATCGTATCCAATATTTTTTATTAATCTACCTGACAGACATAAAACAAATTTTCAGTATACTACCCTATTGTCCTAAAATAATCATTGTTTTACCGCCGATAATTTCCAGCTAGTACCTATTCAATTTCAACATTCATGAAAGTTTACTCATAATAGAACCAAAACTGTTATAAATAATTTATCTATTATGAGAAAACTAAATATAGCTACGAAGTCTAAATATAATCGTCAATGGATAACTGTATAATTTGAACATTTTCAACTCGTGGCCCGAGTTTCAATATAAACCAAGTTATTGTTAAATTATAATAGAATAACTTTTAGTGCGTCATATCATAAACAACGCGAGCGAAACTCGAAATAAACTCATTATTCATATTCAGCCTATAACCGTTAAATTCATTGTTTTCATTCTGTCCGCTCTTGTAGTAATAAACAAACTCAACCACTTTTTTCTAAAACAGGGACCAACGCAATTTGAGTTCTAATAGTTGACCATAAATCAAAAACAGGAAAAAAGGTAGCACTCTTGTCACTTGCCACGTCATAAAGTTGTAATTGCACTCTAGTTTTACAATATTACCTGTTTAACACTTTTTTTGGTGCTTGCCACTTGGGCCAGGGACGTTCCTAGAATGTGCGGAAAAACGCATTAGAATTTTGCGCCACGTGCGTAGCAACCAGCGTAGCACAGCTACGTCAAAGACACGCGTTTTCCGCCCAGCTATGATGGCACTTTCGGCAAAATTTACACTTTCCTACGAGTGGTAGCGGTAGTAATTTCGCGAAATACGAGTACCATTACGATATTGCGCACAGTTTTATCCCTACCCTTATACGTTTTCGTTATCGTACCGTTTTCTTTTCGTTGCCACAAATTCAAAATAAGCGTAACTTTGATAGCAGAATTAATAATCTTTTACCACATAACTTATTTGGAGAAATCGTTCATTACTAAAACTAAAAAGTCTGAAATAAAACAAATTATTATAAACACAAAAAACCCGACTGCTAAAAATGTATTAACTGAAAAAAGAAAAACAAGTACTAAATACAATATAAACATTCAATATTATGAGGTGCTGTAGGCGGCGACAAACAAAAATTGCATAGCAGTCGGGTTTTTTGTTTTTACACTTCAATTCTGATAGAACAGTATAACGTAAGCAGCCAAACATGTGCGGCTATTGTAAATATGCCATAGTCCCAACTCCCAAGTCATGAGAAAGGAATGGATATTGTTCCAAATGACATCACGGCCTCAGGTGACGTACAGATTTTAGTCACCTATGGATGACTTACCTTCAGACAATGGTAAATATGACGTACATATTCACCTATATTCAGTTTCGAGAAGACTTTGTTTATAGCTCGCAACCGCAAGTAAGGAAAGTAGCTACACGTACGCAGAATTTAGTTTGACCACTGCTTATGTAATGTAAAGGAAAATTTCGGTCAGCAATCATGGTCATTGGTTTAAATATTTTTGAAAAAAGAAATAGAATAATGGATTATACTTGGACAACAAAGACCTTTATGGGAGTTTTGGCGGGAATGTGATGGCGTCTATGTTGCTTCTCTGTTTTATTTTCCTGAAATTGTGTTAAATTGAATATTGATAGTGTAAAAATGGTGGTATTTTATTCTAATAATATTAGTGAACGTGCACGAGTGTGGGCAAGTAAAACACAGCGGTAGAACATGAGTTTTTTCGTGTTGTCGACAAAACTCCGTGGAGGCTTCCAATAAAATTACCGCCATTTTACTGGGGCCTAACTTGCCCACATTGGACTAAAAACTAAAGAAACTAGAACTTCTAAACGTGACAAACCGTGCGTAGCCATAACAGAAAAAAATCCTATAATTATTATCTTGATGCTTGAAAGAGTAAGTTTCTTTACCCAATGAGTGTAACTTTGGAACCCAATGTCCAAATCGAGTAGGTTTTTTTTTTGACTTGGGTATAACTTGCGTACTTTATATGAAGCCTTGCATATTTATTTCTATTCAAGAAACTTTAGGCAACTCTTGTCGCGTGTAGAATCGCTGCAAGTTGTCCGATGTAGTCACTTAGTCAGACTTTCAGTTGCTTCATAAAGAGCAAAGATGCTGACGTAAACAGTCGGGTGACGTAACGTCGTCAATGAAATGAAAAGTCTTACGAGACTTTCAGAATTATTCGAAATAGTTTTATTCGTGTTTTGGGGTGAAATGTTGCTCAACCCTTTTTCGCATGATGGTATCGACTTTGCGAGACTTTTCATTGTAAACGAAATCAAAGCAACTCTTGTCGCGTGTACAATCGCTAAAAGTTGTCCGGCGTAGTCAGACTTTCAGTGGCTTCATGAAAAACAAAGGAGCTGACGTAAACCGTCGGGTGACGTAACTTCATCAATGGAAGGGCGTTCAGAATGTTGTTCGAGAAGGTTTTTATCGTGTTTTAGGGTGAAATGTTGCTCAAACCTTTGTCGCATGATGGTTACGACTTTGCGAGACCTTTCATTGTAAACGAGAACAAAAAGAAATAAAAAAAGTTTCTTGCCTAATTTTGTTGGGCGATATTAGAACAAAGTTACATAACACGCGTAATGAACTATAATGATGTTTGCGTAAAGATATTAGTCTTTATTAGATTTAAGACGGTACCCTGACCAAAAAATCGGCATGAAATATGAGCGTTCCTATTGGTCTAGCGGCACTGGTGGCGCATGAATTACAGTAGTGAATACGCCCAGATTTTAGAATAAAATCTTTATAAAATCGAATTTTGGTCTTTTGAAAAAAAAAATTCTACAAAAATGTTCGTTATTAAATTGTCTATCCATTAGTGTTAGTACAAAAAATAATCAATGAACACTTTACGAAGAGATGCATAATATCAATAATTATTTCTCATTTTTATGTTTTTTTGGAAGTAGATTAGTGAAATATATACAACATTAAAAAAAAAACTAAATCTACCATTTTAGAATCAATATTATGTAGAAATTTAATGTATTTTTATCAATTGATATTTCTTTTTAAATAACGAGTAGATAGCTCCTAAAAACAGCACAAAAAACGGCTTGCGCGGCGTTTTGCTCGGGGTACCGCCTTAATAAGAAATAGTAGCCAACATAAAAAAAAATACTAATAAATACTCAATACCTGTTCTAATTATTTAATTAATTAAACAATATAGAGAATTGGTGGTGGCATTTGGCAGTTCGTGGACCGCCTTTGCTTACCTGTAGGTAATTGACACATAGCCGGTCGAAACTGGTTTGAACAATAGTCGATTGAATACTAATCGCCATATTACATTCCAATAACTTACAAAATATATTTATTAAGACCGTTGTGATTGGTTTAGTAAAATTGTATATCATTTTAATGGTTGGGCCACACTGATGGCGCTTTGATCGAGAGATGAGAAATGTCTATAAGCTTGCGACAATTGTAAGGCGCAGGCCACACAGCAATGGCGTCGGGCGCGGACATGGCACGGGCGGCTTCCTATTCCATTCTAATTTCAAACTAAATGCATGGAAATAAAGCGCAGTTTGATCAGGCACGGGCGCCGTAATGTCGCGTCATAACCACGTCCGAACAACGACATATCGTGTGTCCTAAATTGTTCATTTTTTCCCATGCATTTTGTTTGAAATTAGAATGGAATAGGAAGCCGCCCGTGCATTGTCCGCGCCCGACGCCAGTTCTGTGTGGCCTGCGCCTAAGGACGAGGTTGCACCGTCACATCTATCTGTATTCGCATAAAACGCTAGTGTGGCCCAGGGTTATGTAAAACCTAAAGATACGTAATTTTCCTTTCCGTACACAAGTAAAGGAAAATTTTGTGTCTTACTCAGAGGATATCTTACAAGAAATGTCTGGAATATAAATAGATGATACAGACTATTGTTGCATATTCAATAGTTCTATGGTTATGATGAATCACTAATGATAGAATCATGGTTTCTAGGTTTAACGACTTACTGTTTTATTCTAGGTATTTTCTAGCGACCTCACAAGTAGTACGCGTCACTGTCTGGTGACGTGATAATCAAAAGTAAATAGATTTGATTGTATGGCGGAAAAAACCTTATTCACGTCGTCGGCTTCGCTACTAAATTTGGTTTTGTAGGTAAATTCCTAAATGTTTGTAGTATTTAAATTTTTTTGTATGGTTTTTTCAGTCACCGAAATACCGCGAGCGTGACGCGGCTGTCCGTCACCGGACCCTCCTCTGGGGAGTACCCCCTCATCACCAGCGCACCAGAACACACAGTGCGCCGTGGCCACCACAGGTACTAAACCAGCACATGGGTGCCAGACGATCCCGTGTATGGCACCGGTGGTCCCCTTATGACGGGTCAAGGTCAATGGCCCCGCAATCTACCATTTTTCGGCCGCAGGGGATAGGGAGAGTGGCCAATGCCATACCGACACTCCTCCTCCCCGTCCAGGCCGCGGAAGTAAGGGAGAGCGGCGCACCGCACAATACCAACACTCCTCTCCCGCCGCGGCATCCAATCCTCAGCCGCGATATCGTACGGGTTTGGGAGGCCCCATAAGACATCGCGGCCGGCCTCAGTTGCGATGTCGCCCAGGCAGCACCGCGACCTACATGTTGGCCGCTACGTCGTCGGCTTATCGGAAAAAGCCCTGAGGAGCGGGCCCCCCTCGGGTTCCATTAATATTAGTTATTTTTCAAATAATTGCCTACATAAATCATGATTTTATCTCCAAAGTTATTCTAAGGCCCAGTTTTTCCATAGTTAACTCCACCAATAGTTAAATATGCTAACCAACGGTTTCAAATTTCGGTAAAACGTTGTTTATTCGTAAATTTTTAGTTTAGCAAATGGTTATGGTATCTCTCCAACTTATTTGACCATTTGTGGGGCTAACAAAAATTACAAGAAACAACCTCAAACAACTGAAGAAAAATAGTGATTTAGCAAATAATTTATCATATTTAACCACTAGCGGACGCCTCGCGGTTTCACTCGCGTAGTTCCCGTTCCCATGGGAATACAGAGATAAAAAGTTAATAGAATCAACTAAAGGATACATATTCGCGAGCTGGCTGACCAAAACTATAAATATCCTCCGACTGCACAGCATGATTTTCTTCTTCTTTAAATCTTTGCAGTTGGGTTTTTTGATTTTATAAACTTTTTTTATTTACAACTTTTTAGCTATACTTTTTTTTCGAATGACTTTTAAACATATGTGATGCTCAATATTTTTGTAATCACCTCTAAAAACCCTTCATTTTGATACCCCACTCGATGAGTTTCGAGGGAAAAAAATTGCAACCCCTACAATATTATGACACCCAAAATCCGCCATGTTCCTTTTTTAACGGCACTTATCTAAGAACACTTGGGCGGCCAAGACCTATCTAATGATGTCATAATTATAAAAATCCGTCTAATGGTTTGAAAGATACAAGGTAATAAAGAATATTACATACATACTTACAAAAATACATACATACAAGATACGCGCGAAAAACATAACCCTTTCCTTGCAGCCGGGTATAAGGTAGCCTATGTCACCCGGGGATAATGTAGCTTAACAACAGTGAAAGATTTTTTGAATGAAATAGGGCCATTAGTTTTTAGGGTTCCGTACCCAAAGGGTAAAAACGGGACCCTATTACTGAGACTCCGCGGTCCGTCTGTCTGTCTGTCTGTCTGTTTGTCTGTCTGTCTGTCACCAGGCTGTATCTCATGAACCGTAATAGCTAGACAGTTGAAATTTTCACAGGTGATGTATATCTGTTGCCGCTACAACAACAAATACTAAAAACAAAATAAAATAAATATTTAAGGGTGGCTTCCATACAACAAACGTCATTTTTATGCCGTTTTTTACGAAAATGGTACGGAACCCTTCGTGCGCGAGTCCGACTCGCCCTTGGCCGGTTTTTTTAAGTTTATTCTTTACATACAAAAATACAAATCTTTCCTCTTCATAATATTAGTATAGATTGCTACGGATAAAAAAAACTGGAACTTAGTAGGTAAGTCACCGGTCATAATTTGCACATTTGCTTGATTTGATAAAAGCAAATCAGCAAATGTGCAAATTATATTGTATAATATAATCTTAGAGCATTTAACCTAAATATAATGTGCAAATTATATTGTAATAAATATATTGTCGACTGTAGATGCCTACTATTTGACGTTATTCAACGTTAATTTTTCGTAAAAAATGTACTTATTAATTTCAAAACTAATTGGCTTATCTCTATCCAGATTAGGATTTCCTTTTGGAAATACGTGTCTTATAGGATTTGGCTAATCAGTCATTGTTAATCACTGGTATATCAGGTATTTTAACAGGAAATTGAGTGCCTAATTTAGATAAGAAAACAATGGTTATTTTTTTGTTTCAGAAGCCGATTTGACTGGGTTGATTGGTGTTAGGCCGCTTGTACACTCTAAGAAAATACACCGGGCCACAGATATTATAGTACTAGCATGCAGATGCCTCATCCCATACAAAGAAATCGTGCCGACGTACAGTACTGATTATTTTTTTTGTAAATCGATCGCGTTCGGTTCCGTTCCACGGCGATAGAAGATCACCATCTATATCCGTGGAACGAAACCGAACGCGATCGATGTACAAAAAATAATCAGTATAATCAGTACAGTAGTAGTTTCTTTGTATGGGATGAGACACTATTTACGCAAGACTTCGTGCCATACAACATCAGTTCATCATGTAGGTAACAAGAATTTTGTCGGACCTAGGCACGAATCTTGTCTAGCGCGCACAAGATTTTTTCTTGTTCAGCACCGTGACAGTGTACTACAAACTGTCGTGTGCAGAAAAGATACAAATTCTTGCGAAGGCCTGGGTGCCTTTTCTTAGCGTGTACAAGCGGCCTAAGGGTCAGCTCACACCAACATGCGACGCTGCGATACAATTTAAAACTTTATTTACTACACGAAAAGGCACACATTCCAGTGACAGAATTCGAATACAAACCGCGGAATTCAAAATTTGAATTTTATATGACCGAAACTGCAATGGTAGAGTTCTGCTTGTTCAAAGAAGTTTTTCTTAGTAATAATGGCCAATGAAATAATAATTAAATAGACTGAATTTCCTCTTGAAATTCGAAGACCGCAATCGTAAGCCAAGTGGGCAATTCCCAGTAATTTTAACAGGAATTCTTTTATCAAGTCTTACGTACTAGTACAGGAAAAAGGACATAATTTGACTTTGACATACGTCACAATGTCGGTTGCTGTGCCAAATACTTACGTCAAAATAGGCAAAAAGGCAAATCCATATTTATTCTTAGTGACAGTCAGGCTGCAATCAAAGCCATGGTATCCTACAAAGTGGACTCCAGACTTATTCTGGATGCTATCCAGGCCCTAAACAGGCTTGGGAAGCATAACAGGGTAAGTCTGATGTGGGTCCCTGGGCACAAAGGAATCCGTGGTAACGAAGTGGCAGATGAACTGGCAAGAGAGGGCTCAGCAAATGATTTTGTGGGTCCAGAACCATGTGTAGGCATTTCGACGTGTCTCGTCAAAGCCACATTTAGGGAGTTTGCAGATCAAAGACAACGAAAACATTGGCTGTCTTATACCGGTCTACAACACTCCAAGAAATTCCTAGGCTCTACGTTCAATGCCCGGGAATGCATTTGGAATATGAGCAGGGGGCAAATCCGCTACCTGCTTGGGGCCTTTACTGGACACTTTGGAACCAACGACATGCTCATGAAGATGGGTCTAACCGCGACACCCATGTGCAGGTTGTGTGGGGAACATACGGAACGCATGGAGCACCTTCTGTGCACATGCGATGCACTGGCTGGTAAGCGAATGAGTCTCCTAGGGGTTGGATATCCAAAACCAGAAGACTATAGGCTCATATCTCCTAGTCTCGTTGTAAAACTCATGAAAAGAGTTTTCAACGAGATTGGAGAGGAGTAAGTTATCTAGGGGAACACAATAGATCCCATGGGTCGAAGTGTCCGAGTTATTTCTCGGCTCCTCCACAAGATAAGATAAGATACGTCAAAATATTTCCTAATTTTGGTAAGATCATGGGTATCATGTCAAACCAGACTTGAATGGCTTCAGGCACACAGTAGAGTTTGACAATTTTAAATTCTTAAATTGGAAATCGGGGTTTTGAAGTTTTCTTCTTCTAGTACCATAGTGTAGGTAACGATTTTTGTCAACCGTGTTTCTAGGTGTCGTAGTCTGCCAGTAAGCAAGATGTCATAGGTTCGAGACAAACACAAAAACAGTGACATAGACAGACCTAAATACAGTGGCGTAGAATTTCGATGCAAACAATAAGTGAGAATTGTCTGAAATTCTAAAAGGAGGTTTCTTGGATTGTATTTTTTTAGGGTTCCGTACCCAAAGGGTAAAAACGGGACCCTATCATTAACACTCCACTGTCCCTCTGTCCGTCTGTCTGTCTGTCTGTCTGTGTATCTCATGAACAGTAATAGGTAGACAGTTAAAATTTTAACAGATGATGTATTTCTGTTGCCGCTATAACAACAAATACTACAAACAAAATAAAATAAATATTTAAGTGGGGCTCCCATACAACAAACGTGATTTTTTGCTGTAATGGTACGGTACGTAACCCTTCGTGCGCGAGTCCGACCCGACCCGCACTTGACCGGTTTTTTTAAATTACCTATAGATTTGTGGGTATTAAAATAAAAGGCTTTTTTATTTTATGAGCAGCTACTATTAAATTTAATAAAAGAAACAGGAAAACTACATAAGCCTGTCCTGAAATTAAAATCTAAGTAGGTACGTACATCTGTACGTCACTAACGTGTGTTGCTAACAAGGTAATGATGACGAGACGAGTGAATCCTGTAACAGCGTCATAGCTTTCTGTAATTGGTCGTCAAGCAGGAAAAACATTTTTACTGAACACTAGCTGACCCCCGCGGCTTCGCTCCCGTCAATTGGCTACATATATCTACCCTACCTACCTACCCACCTACCTTACCTACTCACCTGCCTTACCGATCAATCCTACCCTACCTACCTACCCACTTACCCTACTTACCTACCTGCCAATTTGTTAAACTATTTATTTGAATAAGAATTAATACTACAATACGAATGTAATCAACTTTTGTTTCTATCGGCGATCGAATTAAATTTTAGAACTCAAATACAGCTATTGTGACTTAACGATGATAGTTATATAATTTATTTCATAGATTTTTTTGTAATTAATAATGAGTACTTCAATCATATATTTTTATATATAATTGTTTTCTCAGTGCACGCCAAATAATGAATTTTATAGGCAAACTTTAGCATTATAGCTTAAGGTACTCGGGAATAATGTAGCTTTTCATAGGTGAAAGATTTTTATAAATCGGTCCAGTAGTTTCGGAGCCTATTCGGTACAAACGAACAAAAAAATCGTTCCCCTTTATTATATTGGTATAGATAGATGACATAGCAGCTTTTCGAAGGTCACAAAGGACATCTCACGCCAAATACAAGTCTTTGTCAACCGCTGTCTTCGTCACATTCTCGGTGTATACTGGTCCGAGACCATCTCCAATGTAGAGCTGTTGGAGAAATGCCACGAGAGCCCGATCGACCGCCAGATCAAGCGTCGCAAGTTGAGATGGATTGGCCACACGCTCCGAAAGGGTCCCGATCACATAACAAACAAGCTTTGGACTGGAATCCCCAAGGGAAACGAAAGCGTGGCCGTCCCCGTCAAACCTGGCGTCGCACCGTGTTGGCAGAAGCGACGAGCATCGGAATGACATGGAGCGAGGTGAAGCGTGAAGCTCAGGACCGATCGCGATGGAGGGCATCTGTGGATGCACTCTGCCCCATCTAGGGGTTAAAGGACATTAAGTCAAGTTAAGTCATAGCAGCTTTTCTGTTTACTTACCTTAATGAAAATGATGAAACATCGTTCATAGGTAAATTACATACAACATACGCGCGAATACCATAAAAAAGGTTTGTTCAAAATCCCAGACCACAAATAATTGTAAGCCGAAAATGTCCACATTTTTATTTCCTTTTATTTTTCTCGTGGGAAAATCCTTGGTAGGTTAACAGGATTTGTAGGGATTCACTGCAAATCTATTCGGCCGGACAAATTCTGAAAAAAAACCCATTAGATTCTATTCGTATTTTCACGTACTTACTTATCCGTGACTTTTTTAGAATCTACCTATCTGTACAAATAATCATAAATACGTATTGAATACGAGTAAGTGCACAAACACCCTTACAATAACTGGAGAGTGCGGGCTTTCCTAACTCACGGATGGCGAACCATTTAAAAAAGAATAATATAGTGCCATCAAAGAATCTTGTCGAAGCGATTTAATATACAGAAAAAATAATAATAAAAGATTCTGTGATTTCTGAAGCTGCAAATTAGACGCTAAATGCCATATAGACAACAGGCTTGAAACTTGTTACTGAACTTATACTGTGCTTAAACACTACATCAAGAAAACTGCCTACACGTCTTCAATTTATCAAACCACTTTATGGTCACAATCTACAGACGTCAATAAAAGCCAATTTGGATAATTAACTCCGTAATACCAATTAGTCCATACAATTCAGAACACGGATAACAGTTTTACGTATTAATATCAGGCAAAAGGAACTGGGTTTGACCTCACATGACGTCATTAACGTTGCCAGGTTTACCAACCACAGGCAGGAACAGTGGCACCGGCCAGATTGCGCCACCATTCTTTTTATTTTAGTTTTTTTTGTTTGGAGAAATGCTCATGCATACTGCGCTACCACGGGGAGATAGCGCAGATAGCAGTTATGTGGGACTTCAACACACTAAAACTCCACGGTGTCCTTCTGTGCCGCGGACACGCGTTAGCACTCTACCGTGTACCCGGACCCTCCTTTGAGGAGTAACCCCCATCATCGGCGTATCAGAACACATTGCGCGCCGTGACCATCCCAGGGACCAAATCAGACGACCACGTGTATGGCACCCTTGGTCCTCCTGTGACGGGTTAGGTCAGTGGCCCCGCCACCTAACATTTTTCGGAGGATAAGGAGAGCGGCCAACGCTATACCGACACTCCTCCTCGCCTGCGACTCCACCGCGTCCGCCACCAGACGGTGGCGACCCCGTCCAGGCCGCGGAAGGTAGTGAGAGTGATGCACCGCAATACCGGCACTACTCACCCGCCGCGGTCTCCAATCCTCAGCTGCGATGTCTCCCATACGACATCGCGATCCACCTCAGTTGCGATGTCACCCAAGAGGCACCGCAACTTACTTGTGGGCCGCTACGTCGTTCCTCTTCGCTTCACCGTGGGTGACCAAACCACGGCTACTGATCCCCTCACCTCGACAGTGCGAGTACCCACCGGGGGGTGCTTGCTCCACCCTGAGTTATCTTATCAATTCCAGGTTAGTAGCTAACACGGCCAATAATGTATGACATACCCATTTGTTATTCTATCTCGGGTAATCAACTAACTCTGAGTTACGTCTTTTGGGGCAAGATTCTATCAGGAGCGGACTGGTTGCAGACAAGGCAGCTTTCGAACAAAAGTCGTACAAAGCAACCCCAACACTTGCGGATAAGGTACAGTCATGGGATGAAAAGATTAGGCACCTAATAAAGGCTTTGAATGCTCATAGTTAATAAGTAGTAGTAGGACTTCATACAATACTGAACACGGATAACACAAGTTTAACGTATCAGGAAAAAGGACCTGGGTCTGACCTCACGTGACGTCATGTAACGTTGCTAGGTCTTAATCAGCAACCTTCATCAGAAGTGTCACCTTTAAGGTCTGTGCAGTAAGACACATACTTCCTTATGTGATGACAAACTTACTGGTAAGTTATAAGGTCGAGGCACAAGACGTTTTTGCAAACGAAGGCGAACGTGACAGTATAGCCCGAGTTTTATTATTTGTTGTTATAACGTGCGACTTTGGTAGTTTCTTATAAATTCTCTGGGTAAGATTGTGTAATTAATTGAACAAAGAAAAATGCTTTCAACATTAGTAACATAATAATATCCTGTACATATTGCACGGGGATACATCAAAATAGCCTTCATGAGGGGCAATCTGTATGCGCCCGGTGCAACATGGGCAGTCATCTTCTATCGAAATTTGTTTTAATAGGGAAGGAAAACAAGAACGGTGGAGGAAAAACTGTCCATAGACAATAATTATTTTACTCAAAGGATTTTCCTTTTTAAGATTTTTGTGCTACTCAAACACATTCCATTTTTAAAATGTTTATACCTACTGAAGCAAGAGAAGAGTAAAATTAGTATCTACGAGCATCTAAAAATAAAATATAAAGAAAGAAAGTGGCTGAAAGGTGACATTTGTGCAAAAGAAAAGCCTCGTCCGGTAGATTGATAAGATAATAAATAATGCGTGGTAAAGCTAGTAAAATACTGACTGACACGTGCCGACTTATCGGTGTAATTGTCGGATTATCATCTCAGTGAATTATGTTACGCAATTAAATTTTTTTTTCTTTTCTGTTCGAAATTGGAACGCAAAAGGCCGGATATGCTGCGAATTTGCGATACTACGTAAGAAGTGTTTAATTAACACGGGGGAATTAACGAATGATTAAAAGACACGGGGGAAATGAATTTCTTAATTAATAATAGGTACAGGTATTAGCCTGACATCAGTCAACGTGAAGTCACCCAGATTTGATTTCAGTACCCGTATATGAAACGATGTCTATTTGCCATCTTAGTGAAAATTCCGGACAACACGCCAAATGTCCAGACAATTTTCGGATTTGACGGATGGTAACCCTAAGAGTATATATACCTAGGACACCTAATATCTCATCAACACCTAATGCCCAAAGAAATACAAAGAAGGGTAAACCACACCTGGTCCCGCTACTGGTCTCTCAAAGAAGTCGTGAAGAGCAAGTCCATACCAATACGTGAAAAGAAAAAGGTCTATGACAGTTGCATTCTGCCAGTACTCACATATGGATGCCAAACATGCATGGGCCTTAACGAAATCAAGCATACAAAAACTAAAAGTCTTCCAAAAAGGTATGGAGAGGAGCATGCTTGGCATCCGCATCAAAGACAAGTGTCGAATTGTAGACATACGAAAGCAAAAGGGGGTGGCGGACGTAACCAATAGAGTCAAGAGACTGAATTGGAGATGGACGAGCCACACAATGCGAAATAGAATAGAGAATTGGACGAGAAGCGTAATTGAGTGGTACCCACGCGACGGGAAAAGGCGCAGAGGCAGGCAACAAAAGAGGTGGGAGGACGATCTCCCACAGGGGTGGAGGAGATCGGCAAGGCACCGTAAAAAGACCACATGACCTGGAGGAAGCCTATGCCAAAGGACAACCTGACTTAAAAAACAGTCTAAATTAAGTTAGGTCAGGGTAAATTTAAAATGAACTGTAAAAGTCAGTGAATAAAGGCTATTTTTATTTTTACTTTATTTTTAACCCTAAGCGCTACCAAAATCTCAAAAAAAACTTTTGACAATCTTTATCTACACTAATATAATAAAGAGGAAACAATTGTAAGATTGTTTGTAATGGATAAACTCAAAAACGTCTTAACCGATTTTGAAAATTCTTTCACCAGTAGAAAGCTACATTAGTCCTGAGTTGTAGGATATATTTTTTTTTATCACGAAAACGGGTACTGTGGGGTGCGCCATCACAGGAACGAAGCCGCGGGGATAAGCTAGTCGCTGATAATGGTCGCAATTAATATCAGTTGGTGTAGAGTCCCTGGCAGGAAAATCAGAATGATGATATTCGAGTACGTGTTGGTATTTTGGTGGATTTGGCTTTCTGTTGAACCTACCTATTTAAGTAGTTACACGCTCAGATCAAATAAAAAGTCAAGATTGAACGTTTAAAACAACAAGGTGACGCCGACGAAACTGCGCCTTAGCCTTAGCTTGTCAGTCGAGCTCTCAGATCAAGTAAAAAGCTCGAATGACAAACTCAGGCGTATATAGTTTCGTTGTACGTGTGTGCGTGTAAGGCGTAGTTTTAACCGGCGTCACCTTGTTGTTTGCAACGTTCCATCTTGACTTTTTAGGGTTCCGTAGCCAAATGGCAAAAAACGGAACCCTTATAGATTCGTCATGTCTGTCTGTCTGTCTGTCTGTCTGTCTGTCTGTCTGTCTGTCTGTCCGTCCGTATGTCACAGCCACTTTATTCCGAAACTATAAGAACTATGCTGTTGAAACTTGGTAAGTAGATGTATTCTGTGAACCGCATTAAGATTTTCACACAAAAATAAAAATAAAACAATAAATTTTGAGGGTATAACTAAAAAATATTTTTAGTTTTAGTTTTAAGTATGGGAATACTTAAAACTAAAACTAAAAATATTTTTTTTCATCAGACCCATACGTGTGGGGTATCTATGGATAGGTCTTCAAAAGTGATATTGAGGTTTCTAATATCATTTTTTTCTAAACTGAATAGTTTGCGCGAGAGACTGCCAAAGTGGTAAAATGTTTCCCCCCCCCCTGTAACTTCTAAAATAAGAGAATGATAAAACTAAAAAAAATATATAATGTACATTACTATGTAAATTACCAGCGAAAATTGGTTTGAACGAGATCTAGTAAGTAGTTTTTTTTTAATACGTCATAAATCGTAAACCGCAATTTACCAAGTACGGAACCCTTCGTGCGCGAGTCCGACTCGCACTTGGCCGGTTTTATTTGATCACGGCGTAAGTACGAAAACATTTTCACACGGCTCGTTTACAGCACCTTTGGTCACATTATGATCCGACACGAGTTATCACTGTTATCAATCCACGCCTACTTGCGGTGTTCATATCAGCGAGTATCAGACGGCTGTTGTAATAATAATAAATGATAACGTAACAATATAAACACAGCAGTAATTACTTATAACAGTTTCGTCATATTTCGGTATCCTGATTTCCGGGATGGTTTGCGGAAGTCGCGCTTGCGTCATACAAACATAAAATATTTATTTATTTATATATACTTTTATTGTACACCAGGTTAAAACAAAGAAAAGGAAACTTAAAACTAAAATACATACAACGTGCGGCCTTATCGCATACCGCGATCTCTTTCAGGCAACCTGGCAAAAAATAATAAATGTGATAAACAATAACCCAAAGCATTTTTTTTATTAGTTATTTAAAATATATTATACCTAATAAGGTTAAAATAATTAAGTAGGTATATAGATTATTTTCAAATATTTATTTTTAAAAAAACCGGCCAAGTGCGAGTCGGACTCGCGCACGAAGGGTTCCGTACCACTATCGCAAAAAACGGCACAAAAATCACGTTTGTTGTACGGGAGCCCCACTTAAATATTTATTTAATTCTGTTTTTAGTATTTGTTGTTATAGCGGCAACAGAAATACATAATCTGTGAAAATTTCAACT
Organism: Orthosia gothica; assembly: GCA_949775005.1. Lineage (NCBI taxonomy): Eukaryota > Metazoa > Arthropoda > Insecta > Lepidoptera > Noctuidae > Orthosia > Orthosia gothica. The sequence goes on along the minus strand of OX459062.1, from coordinate 8,343,695 downwards.
GTCTAGCTATCACGGTTCATGAGATACAGCCTGGTGACAGACAGACAGACAGACGGACCGCGGAGTCTTAGTAATAGGGTCCCGTTTTTACCCTTTGGGTACGGAACCCTAAAAAATGTTCAAATAAAGAATACGAAAAACAGAAAATTTTGCAAAAAAACAAAAATAAACTCATGTCATTTTGTGACACCAAACAAAAACAAAACGTAAAATGATTGTAGCTAGTTTGATCTTCGTTGATAATTTAATTTTTAACGGCTTCTAATTACCGACTTCTAAAAAAAGGAGGTAAGAATCAATTCGACGCGTATTTATGTAAGTAATATTTTTGGAATTGCACAATTTGCACATATAATATTACCCTATGTGGGCCAGATTTAATAAGTCGGTAAAACGGAGAAGGAAAACATGGTAAGGAAACCGGCATGTCCTAGAACCAAAAATTCTAAAAAATTTGACATCCACCAACCCGCACTATGCTCGCGTGGTGGATTGAGGCCCATACCTTCATATACTTAGAGAGGAGAGGAGGCATGTGTCCCAGCTGAAGGTTGATCATGCTATGCTGTACTATTATTAAAACCTCGGATGTAATTTCGCATATCTAGTTATTATAGATGACAAGACCGTGATATTGAGTGATTAAGAGTTAGAGTTATCAAGCACAGATAAATCGCGTTAAACCGATTGATAGCGGGGAATTTTTACCATTGATAAGATCACGTTTAACTCATCCAAAACAAAACACTACCAATAATTATGCCTACCTCTAATATTATAACTTTTCGAGGAATGACGTGGAAACCAATTGATTGATCGTTCATTACACTGTGCAGGGAGATGGCTCGCCTGAAATCTTAAATTAACAGATATTTACGACGACATTATATTTGTTATTAGCAACGCAAAGGGATAACCCCCAACTTCGCAATACCATAAAAAACTCCAGTTTAGCCTGAAAACCAGTAAAATTTGTAATCAAAGTAGGATTTGAGACGTTACTAACTCCTAATACTCAATTGAATAACAAGCCTATAGTACGTTAAACATTCTGGTATACCTACCTAGTCTAAATTTGGGACAATCCCACCGCACTATTCCCAAACCAATGCAACTCCTGAAAGCCAGAATCAACAGTAGCGACAACCAGAAAAGCGCCGAAGCAATGAAGCTCGACGAAGTCTCCGAGAATGAATTTAACTGACTTGGATCCCGCAACGAAATTAATCAGGAAAGAATAACGGAGTATAATACTCACAACGGATCTTAGTGTCTCTGAAGTTGGCTCTGTCAAGCGCACGAAACAGATTAACTGCATAGAGTAAGCGAGATAATGATGATGCGACAAACGTATGCGAGTGAAAGAGACAGTTATACAATGCTATTTTCACTTTCAATATTGACACAAAAATAGCTACTGCGCAGCCAGCCTCTTGCAGCCTATTCAGAGACACAAAGATCCGTTGAGAGTAATATAGGACAAAATATATACCTACCTAGTCTACCTACTTAGCACAAAGGCTGGTGTTAATATATATAGTAAATGATAGATAATGATGACGAAAACAACTAGACTAAACAGCCTGCACTACCGGCAGCAGTAATAAATAAGTATTTTACGATGTCATACCATTCCTAGATTATCGCGCAATGTGGAAACAATGTTTTTTTAATTATGACTTAACAGCGACCCGCCCCGGCTTCACCCGTGACAAATTATATACAAACGTTCCTCGTTTCTCACTCTTTCTATTAGTGAAAACTGCATGAAAAACTGTTCAGTAGTTTTGTCGCAAACAGACGCGGTAGGGTACTTTGCCGGTTTCGCCCGAAGTTATATACAAAAACCTACCTCGTTTCTCACTCTATCTATTGGTGAAAACTGCATGAAAATCCGTACAACAGTTTTATCGCAAACAGACGCGGTAGGGGACTTTTCCGGTTTCGCCCGAAGTTATATACAAAAACCTACCTCGTTTCTCACTCTTTCTATTGGAGAAAACTGCATGAAAATCCGTTCAGTAGTTTTGTCGCAAACAGACGCGGTAGGGGACATTGCCGGTTTCGTCCGAAGTTATATACAAAAACCTACCTCGTTTCTCAATCTATCTATTGGTGAAAACTGCATGAAAATCCGTTCAGAAGTTTTATCGCAAACAGACGCAGCGGGGGACTTTGCCGGTTTCGCCCGTGACAAGTAATATACAAAAACCTTCCTCGTTTCTCACTCTTTCTATTGGAGAAAACTGCATGAAAATCCGTTCAGTAGTTTTGTCGCAAACAGACGCGGTAGGGGACTTTGCCGGTTTCGCCAGAAGTTATATACAAAAACCTACCTCGTTTAATTCTCACTCTATCTATTGGTGAAAACTGCATGAAAATCCGTTCAGAAGTTTTATCGCAAACAGACGCGGTAGGGGACTTTGCCGGTTTCGCCCGAAGTTATATACAAAAACCTATCTCCTCACTCTATCTATTGGTGAAAACTGCATGAAAATCCGTTCAGTAGTTTTTGAGTTTATCGCGAACAGACAAGGCGGGGGACTTTGTTTTATTCTATGTAGGGATTGATAGTGATTATGGTTACGTGGTATAAATGCCTAAATGCCTACCTAAAATGTTTCGAACCGATACTAACTCTGAAAGAGTTTCAGTTCTTCCCCAAACCGTAGAATAGCTTTATAGTCGGGTAAAAACCGGATTATGGCAAGCTATGACGTTTATTAAATATGAGATAGTGGTCAAGCCGCATATATATGGATAATAAAAATAAAATAAAAAAAACTGTAGGTATACTTTTTAGCTACTGACTACAAATTCTGTACTTAAAGATTTTAAATTGATCTAAGTAATTGTAGTTGCCTAATTTTAAGGTTTAAATTATTATTCGAAACTGATACATACATACATACATAAACTCACGCCTTTTTCCCATGGGGGTAGGCAGAAAGTACAGAACGCCACCTGCTACGATCCTTTCATACTTCTTTTGCTTCACACACATTCATACATCTAGTCATACACACACGCCGGTTATGGGTACTGCGCAAACTGATGTATTTAACAAACTCGTATTCTTCTCAGCAAACCCTTTAATTTGATACCCATATCATGGCAGTGCACAAAAAATATATTAGATTTAGAATGACGTCATTTAGCTAATCCTGCATTGTCATCCAAAATAAACAAAATTTCATCGTAATCGGTGGAGGAGAACTGCTTTAAAATTCAGTTGCAAGATTTGACCCGAACACACTTACATACATACATTGCAAGTTAAATAAAAGCTTGTAAGTATAACTTGTAAAATACATTCTAGTATCGATAGAGCAGACGGTGGTGGATGGCGGATACTATTGAAGACATTGAAAAGTTAAAAAAAAACCATTTCAGTGTTAATTGAGTTTAGTTGTTGACCGTAATATACCTAAGTTACCCACTTATATACATTTTTATGGATAAGTGTATGACTACGTGTTCCACATTACCTATTGCAACATAATTACGAACTCTTTGGTCAAAGTTAGAAACCAGAGTGGTAAGATGACACAAGGTTTCAGAAACATAGTCAATATGGTCTCATACCTGCTGACTAATGATTGTGAATAACGTTCGTGATGACTAGTTTGCGGGGAAACATTTCTTGAAAAATATTGAGCAGTAGTACTTCAAAAATTTCTTTAGAAGTTATGGTAGAAATGGTCACGCGCGGGCCATATAAATAAATATCCAGACCATAAAAAAAATTGCTAGTGTTGGTACCGCAAATAGTGTCATTGCCTGCCTTATTTTTTTTTGGTTTCAAAAATAAAACGCAAGGCATCAGGCATGGCATAGGTAAGTACGTCTTTTAAAGTCATATTTTAAGATTAATTTTTGTTTCACTTTTTATTGCTAGAATGCACCGGGTAGCATTGTCCCTAAAACTTCAGGCAAAAATGCTAATGGTGCTAATATCTAGAAAAACCACTCAGCAGAAAATAATTACATAAATAACAAAATCCAAGATCGAACTACTTATAAATCCTAAGTGAGTATTTAAGTGTCCTTAGTTTCCTTGTTCCAGAAAATATCGCGCAGTTAATTACTAAACCTACCTACTGACTTCATCATATTTCCAGAAACATTAAAATTATGCGCAATTTGTCCTGTTTAAATTCTAAGGAAAATGCACTAAAGTGCTTCGCAGAGTTTATTTTTATTTTATCTGTGGTATAATTGGAATAACTCCTTAATCCTCTTGCTCGAATTGCACTTTCAAATACTACATTTTCTATTCTTGTGTTGCCAATTTTATCTTTATGATTAATTAAAATTGATAATATAGAATTAATCTATTACAGTTTATATCAATCACTCACCATTCAGTCGTTTTGTCACGAATAAGGATGATTGTTAAACATATCTCTAACCGAAGCTAACCACAGACAAACGCAAACATAATCACAATCGGAAAACTCGAAATTTCATGTCTGATTTTCCATGGATTTTCCTCAATCTTAAAAAAAGTTTTTCTTGTACAAAAATCGCAAAGCTCCAGCAGTATTTTATTTATCTATCACACATTCACACATTGGATAATTTTAGAAATCAGTTGCAAATACTGCTGAAATGTTTATAAGCAAACCGTATTTCGCCCGAGTCTGACCGTGTTAGTGCGATCACCTTGGAAACAAAACCCAGATTTTCAGTGCGTTTCCTATTTCAAGTTAAATGAGCAGAAAAAAAACGCTTGTCTCTGCCCTGTGCTCATTTATTCTGAGCTTCCAAATTCCACATTTTGAAATTGGAATAGGTAACGATCTAAATTATTACGGGACGCGTCAGGATAAGCTGCTCCTGTTAAAATCTAAACAAATACGCTCTAGTGGAGTAAATAGTTAAATACCAGTTTAACCCCGGAAATAGCAAGCAGCCACTAATATAATACGACCACAAGAGGTAAGACCCTTCCTAAATGATCACCCCGTGCTTCATTGATCGGGAATGCGTGAACCCTGACTAAGTTGAGCGGACAAAGGATCGCTCGAATCGCTGGCTGTTGAATCATCAAGTTACCAGAAGAGTGCAAACATGACGTTCCGACGATACATTAGCGTTATCTGCCGTCCATTGACTGCTTTGGAACATATGGAACACTATCCCCTGAATCTACAAAGCATTGGATGAGACACGATAAAGGTAATTGCTTTTTTTCCTGATAAAGTGAGACATCAATTCAAGGAACGAGATCGAGGTCACGTAGGGTTCATGTAATTGTTTATTGTGACTCTTCTTGAATAGAGTCCCCAAGGTGTTCGTTAACAGATATTTAATTAAGGCAAATAATAGTTTATGAGTTATTATTATTAAAATAAAAACAAATTGCTTGTTTCTTTGTATTAGAATATCGTTGCTATTTCTTTATTCTTTTGGTAGACTTACGTCAGTGTCCGAGGTCCTTTCTGAAGTGATGATATTGAGCCTCGTAACCTTTTCATAAAGTTAATAGTTTATTGTACGCGGTGAATAACACTTCTGACCTATCTTCTAAGAAAAATCAGCCAAAGGTGCTCTCAAGTAAGACCAAGGTCAGAATAAATAAACAAACAATCGCAGCGCGTAATCGGCGTTGCTAAGCAACCGATGGATGGTGGCGCGAAACTCGCATTTCCTTGGCTATAGATAGAGTATCTACCTATACAGTTTTTAATTAGCTTCTTGGAGTAGGTAGTTATATACTAATTCCATGCTTCTTGGCTTGTTTTTCACAACAGCTGTCTTTTAAATGCAAGGACGACGACAAAGGATTGATCATCATCGTCATAATCATGACGTTTCCTTGCGCAAGATAAAAGCGTATTTCGCAATAGTACGTTTTATGGTTTAAAAATACTTATCAAAAAAGACCTGTTAGAACCTGTTTAATTTTAGCAAAATTTCAACATATTATTCGTTTTTTAATAACATCTAAAAAAATATTATTATTATTTGACTTCCGTGTCGTGAGAAATAAACATGATTTTAAAATGTAAATAAATATGACGTATGTAGTAATTTTCTGTTGTTCCAGGGACTTGTTTCACCACTTTATGGTAATATTTACGAATTATGAGAAATAATAAGAAATTAAAAGGTCGACTTGGTATAAAGAACAATGTTTTGGTAACAAAGGCACAGTCGAATGATTGATTGCGCCCGTATCTCGATAGGTAAGAAGTTTTTTTTAATAGAATTATAAACTGCCAGCATCTTAACTAAAGAATACTTAGGTACGATTTGCGGCTAACTCTCAGAATGGTATTTTAAAAAAAATGGCTGTAGTGTTACCTATTCGAAAATAGCCTTGAGAATTAGTTACGTGTAAATTGCGACCTACTTTGCATCAAATTGTGATAAAATACTATACGAGCCAATCTTACGTTATAGTTGAATCACAGACTAATATAAAACCAATCAATATTTGTATATATGTACTTATGTAAAAATAAAGTTTTATTTTTAAATAAAATGTACATGGTTACATTAGTACATGCCATATCAATATTTTATTTCATTACGGGTGTTTACATGTAGGTACCTACTGCTACTGCGTAGTTACCGGAATCGAATCTAACTTCTAGACTTGGTACTATGACTTGTCATTACAATTGCAATAGGTAGTAATCATAAATTAATTAAAATAAACCATAAAATTACGTTTTATCAAACAAGGTACCTACTTACTCAATATTTTTATTTCTTCTTCTTTTCGTGCCGATAAACTCACATTTTTACTCAACTATTCTCAAATTTTGTCTGACCAGTAAGTAGCCATCTGGACCGCTCTGTCATTTGCCACATTCAGGTCCTGAAAGGTACAGGTGGCATGAAAGGAGCCTCCCCGAGCGGCGTTAAACACATCCTCTGCTAGCACCCGGTACCGCAGGGTCTAGCTGACTAATCCTTTCACCACGATGACACAAATTCAAAATATTTTTACTAAAAAGAGAGAAATAAAAACTTTTTTTAATGCATCTACAAAAGTTAGTTTTTCTGAGACACCCAGAAAAGGGCTCATTAGGCATCAAAAAATCATCCACGTCGATGGCAACGGGTAACGAGCCTAGAACGAAGTTAAATTAAAATACATACCTACATATGTCTAACATACCTACATAACTTGGGCCGTGTAACTCAGAGTTAGTAGATGAGATAGCCCATGGTGGTGCGCGGGCCTTATTATATTGTTTTTTTTTTAAATTATTGAATTGTATTTATCTACTGTATATTTTATTATGTTAATAAAATTATGTACACCTGATACTTACATAAATTAATTAACTTTGTATTAGAAACTAACTCTGAATTAAGTTTTTGGTGTAAGGTGGGCCTAACCATTTTACATATTCGGTAAATTTTACGCGGCCACCCCAAAATTATTCTGCTGCCTCTTTGAAACAGCAAATAGGTGTCAAATTAATTATCTATCGCCTAACCAAAGACGACGCGCGACGCGTTTAATGTAAGATAAAGGACAAAGTTTGGTTACACTACACTTCAGTGGCTGTGTGACCAGCGCAGCTGACCGCGCCCGCGGGAACTTGAGAGATATCCGATGCTGATCGATACAAGACTCGTATGAAGTCATGAGCATGACGCAGACACTTCATTATCTACCCACATGCAAGTACTACATACTCAAATAGATCGTAATTCGAAACGTTTAAGTACTGAAAATGATGAAATACTCCGCGGAAAAACATAAGGAAACTAACATGATTTCGATCACGTTTAACTCTGAACTCATAAGAAGTTAAATAACACCTTTGAAAATTAGCTTACCTACTCGTCCAAAATGTGAACTCATCAAATTCAGCAATTAGGTACCTACCTACAAACAAAAATGTCTGGCGCTACCGCAATCAAAGAATAACTAATACCTAGCTTGTAAAAATAAAGAACATTCTTAATTTGTCTTCAACATAATATTGTTGAATTATAACGTAGGTATCATTTATTAATTTAATTAAAACTTGAAGGTAAATGTGAAATAATATTACCTGGCTCTTGTGAAAAATATTGAAACAAACGTTTGCGATTGCATTGCCAAACGTAGTAAATGAATGGTCACAGTCTTTCCTTTTCTTTGAAGTGCTTGTGCGGTATTGTAGAAAGAGACAGACATACAGTTATAGCTACGCCTCTCTAACGCGTGGCGTATTGTAGCGTACTACGCAAGCTGACGGTGTGTCGACATTGGACGTTGGATCGGTTGCCGGTCCGAGGCTTCGCGGCGAGCGTCGCCGTCAGTCTCGCAATGGCGTTAGTGAGAATAGGACGTGTGTTCGTTTAGTTTCACAACAACCCGAGCGGACACCGGCCCAAAATATTGGCCGTCTATCAGTGCATGAATTACTTGAATATACTTCCTGTAATTCCTCACACAATAAAGCGACTTGTTCGTGACCACGGACAGTCAAATTTTGGTACGATATCCACTCAGGGCGAATCATTTCAAGGTTCGTACTTTATTCGTAATTTCCCCTTACTAAATAACGTTACTAAATTGTGTCGATTGTCTCGTTTTGTTTCAAATTTTGTAACATCGTCGGTGCAGTGAATTTGCGAGTGTCACAAACGGGATATTGCTAATAGGTGGTTTTCGTTTTGTTGCAGATCATGTTCATCTCATCGTAGTTCCTTCATCGTTAATAAGTGTTTGTGTGTGTTTGTGAACATTAGTGTAACGTGACAGTGATAATTAGTGTTAGTGATGGAACCCGGATCACCTTCATTGCTGTGGCCGCTGCGCCTGAGCAAGCCTGCCGTGACTGTGCCGGTGCCGGCCAGCGAGGAGGACAGCAAGGCGGACGAGAGGGCACAGTCGCCGGTGCTGACGGACCGGCTGACGGCGGCCCCCTCGCCTGCCAGTCCCCCGGCGCCGTCCAGCCCAGCGCCTCCCCAACACCAGTTCCAAGCTGCGCTCGTCGCTGAAAAATATCTCTTACTGGAACAAGTTGAGGGCTCCTCGCTATGTCGGTGTGTGGATGTGCGAACGCAAGAGGAGTATGTTTGCAAGGTGAGTACTTATCTAATGTGACTCAAGTTATATAGACTTCATTAAAACGGTTCTAGACTTAAGTTAGATACTGACGTAAGTACAATGACTCCCGGAACCACGACGAGTTGTAGCATAAATAAGCATACCTAGCTACACATGCACCGAGATGCTGTAGAGGAGATCGAGTTTGTTTGCCACAGTAAACGTGCGCTATAAATACCTATAGTACCTAGCTATCAACTTGGCTATCGGGTCCAACAACTTTATCGAACGAACTTGCAAAAGTTTATGCAAATACAGCTATGTTGATATTCACTTTGAATCTATTTATGTTTAAATTCGTTCAGTAATTTTTATGATGCAAACAAAGTCTAAATAAAAAAGTTGGCAAACAAATTTCGAACTCATTAATCTTTTCACATGTAGTTTATTTTTTTCAAAATTCGAATTGCCAAAGAGAACAATCTTTATTTTATTTCTCGCGACGCGGCTAGGATGCGTAAGCCGTGTCGAAATTGTGCCGGGTTTCAACAGCCATTGCGTGGCTTTGTTTGATTGATATAGTGCGTAATCTCTTGTTTTAGTTCGACCTAGTACACAAATCTAATTAACTAGTCAATTGGTTAAGTTCCACCTACATCAGCTCCCTTTGTTCGCTCTAAACGCTAGATCAAACATCTGTTAAACTTATAATTGAATAATGCAAATAACAAACTCAAAACACAATATTGGGTATAATTACAAAGGCGATATCTAGCAAAATATTTAGTAAAGGGTTCTCACTATCCCACGGGATTGGACCCCATGTAGAGATAAGGCGAATACTCAATAATGTGCCCACATGTCGTGTCCCTTCAATGCAATTATTAAACTTTACCAAAATTAAACCATTACTGACTTCTGACAGCCAGTTCTATTTGGAAATTTATTTCGTCACGTGTATCGAAAAACATTAGCCTTGTTATTAATAAAAATAAATGTAGATAATATCACCCCGAGAAGAGATCATTTGAATCACAAACATGTAGGTATTAATCACTCCATGTAAGAAACTAATGGCTCGGTGTTGAGTAAATAATTCGATAATTAACTTTCAATAGTAGTTTTTTTCATGAGTCTCGCGTGCATTGTTCATAGCATCTTGTTCAACGCCGATGTCAAACTTTATATGTCATGGCCCCGCGCTGCTCGATCGCACTTGTAGGCCACAGCCATCGCTGTTTTTACAATGTCATGTGTCGCCTTTCGCAATCGATAACCTAACAATAACGGCAATTATAACGCTAACAACACGTTAATTGTTGCACTACACTAGGTATCGCGGACCTTGTAAGCAAACTATCAGTAGACGAGGCTAACATTCATAACATACCTATTAATTTTAACGTTTTAAAACCTTATCCTTATTGGCTTTTGTGAATCATGAAGCAGGCCATGGAAACTCGTTTGTAAACTCGTTATTTCTAACGTATTTCAAGTCTTAAGCTTCTGCCTTTAAATTTAGGCAATACAGGATACATAGGTGTACTAACAAAGGCCTATACGGGTATTGTCAAGGCACAGAATAGGCACTTCCCTCGTGAGAACTTGGCAAGGTTAAAAGTGAGGCAACGTTATCGTTGCTAAACGCCGAGCGTATTTACAACACCGACTATTGCCGACACGACTGCCACGTTTATGTTTCACATTCATCATGTGTGATACCGTCTCACTGTATTTGTTTTATTAAAAAGTAAATTACCATCCATATTAACCGTACCAGACGGCTCGAACTGGTAGCGTCACATATGATCGCACCAGGTCGAGTCGAAAATAGGCTTGACCTTCTCATTGACATTGTGAAATAGACGATTTGATAACGCACCGATCGCCGAATGTCATAGCGAGGCTAGGGGCCCCCCTCTTTTCCCCCTCCACGAAACAACAGTACTAGCGACATTAACAGCCACGCGCTTATTCATTGCTTCTTTAACAGGTCTATTAAAACGAGTTTATCAAACATGGCCTGGCATACGCTGTAACTCTGAGAATGTAGTCTTAAATCGAATCATATCATTGCTTACTGCAATCAATCTGCAAACAATCGAGACAGCCGCCGTATATACGGTAATCTGCTATTGTAATTTAGCCTAGAACGGATGAAGGCTTGCGAATTTGTTATGCTCCTTAAACATAAACAACTTGACTTAGATTGATACAATGGAACAGGAAATTCGTCTTATGTATTCCTATTTTTGAGCTAGGTTATCGCTAATGTGAGAGTCAAAGCCGAATTGCGGTTACATCGTAGTCGAGTACGCTCTACAAATATTTTGCAATAGATATACATACCTTGTGATTATACAAATATTGATAACAACTAAGTAGGTTAGCTCCCGTAAAATACGTTCGATGTCAAATATTATCAAGTGTTCTGTCAACATTGCGAATTCTTATCAACACCTCATGTTTTCGCAAGCACGACCACAAATGGGTCATGTATTATTTTCGTACAACGCCCAGCATTAATAGAAAACGAAAAAGCGCGACGTTGTGTCTAGGGTGACGGCGCCGAAATAACCAGCAAACTATTTACAGTAACAGTCAAAAAAGAAATGGCTTGACGCACGCGACGTGATTCATCATTCGTGAGTCGGGAAATTTAGATTTGGAATTTGCGTTCACAATGTCGTTGACATTTGGTGGTCGATCGCACTGAGCTTCGTGCACACAAGCACACACGGATCCGAGCAATCGCTCATTTAAAAATAACCGTACAATTCCATGTAGCCGACCCGCTAGCGGTTCTAGAAAGCTTAGCGTGGCCGTATTCGACAACTCTTGCCTATTCACTATTGAAAACTGTATTGCAACAATTATCTTGTCTGTTTCGTTTGATTTCTACTTTGTCGTCACCCAAGAATTCTGTTTGATGTCGCACGGGCTAGATTTGCAAAGGAGGGTTACCTTGCCTCTATTCACTAAATGTTTCAACCTCGTTATTCACATTAGACTAAGCCCTTTAAAATTCAGCCCGCTTTGAAATAGGACCCCTTTGAATGTACAAACATGGACGGGAATTTAAGCTACACAAAAAAATATAGGATCTGTTATGTTTTGTAACGATGTTCATTTTAAACAAACAAATAACTGAGTTTAGATTTTGGTAGATACATGGTGAAACAATAAGGCAACGGTGACACGCGAGGAAAAACTAGGTCAACGATAAAGGAAAATAGTGACGACCCCAATAACACTACGTCACTAATTGAATAATGCAAGGAGCCGGCCGGATTTAGAGGAAACATGTAAATTTTCCCGGAAATCACCTTCGAATCAATACCGTCCATAACGGTTGCGCTAGCACGGCACGGCACCACACTCAAAACTATCTACTTCATTATGTTTCACAAAATTCGTTTGTGGAATCGGAGTGTTAATTTTAATATTTTCCTCTAGGTGGTGTCACGAGACTGCAGCAGCTTACTCCAAGCACACTATCGGCTTGATGGCCATCCGCACGTCAATCCCATACACGAAGTCCTAGTCGGTGATAAGAGAGTGTACCTTATCTTCCCCCGGTCGCACTCAGACCTCCACTCATACGTCAGGGCGAGGAAACGGCTAAGGGAACACGAAGCTCGGAGATTGTTCAGACAAATGGCAGAAACAGTGGCCGCATGTCACGAACAAGGAATCGTTTTGCGGGATCTTAAGCTGAGAAAATTTGTCTTCGCCGATCCTCAAAGGTGAGTCTTCTTTTTATTTTGCTGTATATTTTAAACCTTCTGGCAGGAAAATGTATTTTTATAATCTGTGCGCCCGAGTCGGTTACAAAGTCAGCTTATTGTCGCTAAATGTCTTAAAGCAACATTTCGTTAGCAACTGAGTAACGATCGAGCCGCTTCAATTGATCGATCAATAACTTCCTCGGTATTTTTTACTGCTGACGCCCACTTTAGAGATCGATCGTGAGAAAACAGATGAGTTAATAAAAAGGTCAGAAGGAAACGGAAATGCTCTTTGTATTTTAAGTAGTGAGTCGTTTCCTCCGTGAGTCAATCGCCTTGTGCTACTGTTATCAAGTCATTCATTATGACGATTCACATGCGCTATGTGTCGCTCTAGAAAAGTTAGTTGTCGTTCTCGATAAAAATGAAGTAGATATTGCAGGCACGTTGCGACACTGGCGCCAAACACGCATCTACTTTAAGATATCGAACAGTTCCCTTCAAAGCTTAATCATTCGAAGTATGAATAACAAGACAAGTTAAAAGGTTTACTCACGACTATTAAAAAGGTGAATATTATAAAAGGACAATCGTACAATAGGATTACCCAACGCGTTTATTAATTACGCCGGTCTCGCGTCGGCCGGTAGGAACCAGCGGATTTTCAAACTTTTGAAATGTTATCTGGCCTCCATTGTTGCGAATATCTCCGGCAATGCTAGCGGCTCAAGGCGAACGGTGTCATTGCTGCGTACAATACTGCGCGCGCCGCAATCGGGTCAAGGGTCCGCGGCAATGCGCTTGCGCACCGCCCGCGCCGCGCGCTTGCGTGTGCAACACAACCCCTCCGCACCCCTATGTTGTTTTCAATCTTCATACGGGTACCTGCCCTTATGCGATCAGGTGATCCTGAGAAGCTCCCTAGAAAAATAAATAATTTTTATGCACCCCTTAACACGTAATTTTAACGACCACATTCCTTCGAGATTTCAAATGAATTCTATTCACCTGCCCGTATTCCGACCCTTGCTCTTTGCCCGTTTAATAAGATTCATTAATTTGATTCTTTATTTTGATCAGATAAAATCTAAAGGCTAATAAAAAAACATCAAAAAACGTTATAAAGCCACTGTAAGTCAGCATCTCGCCTATTGTAGTTATAAGTCTGTCGGACCCTCCTCCCACGACGAGGGCAACAGCCAACCTTTTGTGTATTGGATTATCTCTCTCGTCCTCTCAGAGACAATATTCAGTACGCCCACCCGAACTTGAAACTTCGCTATGATGGTTTCTTTGACCTTTTGTACTCGTCCCTAGTGACATTCACGTTGCGAATCCGAATATGCCTTTGACATGACCGCCCAGCCGCAGACATGTTCGAAACGCAATATACTGTACAAACGCGAGCAAAACGAACTCCATCTGTGTATTTGCGCAACAGTATTAATTCAGTCCGCTTTTGAGTGGACAGACAGACAGTGGAAAAGGTAAAATTTAATACTCTTTTCAACGTGGCGTCATCAAAGCGAGTGTTGTCAAAAGCGTCGGTTCGCGATGCGGAACGGAAGCACCGCGACCGTACCTCTAATGTAAAAACTTTTGCTTTACCCTTTACGTAATAGCAGAGAACGCTTCGCAAGTCGAAGCCTTTTCCAAACTTGCCTCTCAAAGCCGGAATGTTTTCCTTTTGGTTATTACGCAGAACCTCTAAACAGTAAAGATAAACTTTCACCGCACCGACCGTCTAATTCTGAAATGTATTTGAGTTCAAGCTAAAATTTAGGGAGACCTCATTGAATGGTCAATTTGCAATAGCGTCGATAATGTCCGCTGTACAAAAGATTCTAGTTGTTGAGCAAACGGGACGCGCTTGCTCGCTGTTTTGTCTGACCGTTAATATAAATTAAGCAGGATATTGCAGATGTGTTTCCAGTTTTGCCATGTGCCGGTGTCGGAGCGGAAATATCGCTTTTTGTTCTACTTAATGATAACGGACCTTTGTGGGTAGGTCAAGCAGGTAGACAGCTGTGTTGGTAATCTGTGACCCGAGGCATTCATTTAGATAATGACCATATGTGCCACTTTTTCCCAGAGGACATCCTTTATACAGTTAGTGTATCAGATTATTCAGATGGTCAAACAAACCCCTATTAACTTAAAGGGACAGCTGACCTTGTCCAGCCCTAATAAATTCTAATGATTGCACATGTCGCGCTGGTCACTATTCCCAGCTGGTGTTCGCAATCGTGAGAATAGTTTATCTGTGAAGGTGCAACTTGAGCAAGTGTCCCGCCCTTCGACCTCCGTTCTCACGTCTCAGCGCGATATAAAGGCACCCCTGATTATAAATTCGAGTCATCCGGCGGGACGCCACGATCAACATCCCGCGATACCGCCGTCGGCGTCGTCCCGTCTCAAAGGTGAACAAGAACATTAATATTGATTCCGCACTCTCTTTGATGCTTTGAAGTGGATTTTCTTAACACTCGCCCGTAGTTTTTCTTGTCCTTTGAGATGAAAACAGATTTCTCTCTGGTCCTCTTTGAGATGAAAATTACGAAGTTTTAAAAAGAGTAAAAAAATTTTTGTGGAATCTCAACATGAAAACAACAACTTACAAATATCAAGACTTCAAGAAGCGAAATTGCAGTCGCGATAGAATGATTTCCATACTTGTACTTAAAAGACATCACAGCTGCAGGGGGCGGATTCGTCTTTCTCTGATATCAAGTGTTACAATAGATAACAAAATGAGAAGTTCGTGTGTAACTAGAAACTATCAAGAGAAATCTTGGGCGATGTATCCGGGCGCAGGCCTTGGGGGAAGCAAACTAGGTCGCGCGATAACGCAGGTAGAGATCCTCACCTCATGCCCTACGACAACACGCGCGCACTACGTCACACACGTCAATTATTATGACGAAACATAATTAATACTATTGATACTTCCTGGAAGGATGTCTTATGTCCATCACAATAACAGAACACTAACGACAAAATTTATAAAAATAAATCACCTTGCCGGTGACATCACGGAGCTGACGACAGAAAGCCGGATGTTTGACTGTAAACTACCTTTATACGAATAATGCATTCTTAATTTTGGCATTGCCGACAGGATGTAACAAAGCGGAAACACATTCGCGTGACAAAAATAGCCTTTGTCCGCTGTCCGCATGGTGTCTCTAAAAATCTAATTTGCTTCGCAAGTTTGTTGTAGAGGTATTAGCTTAAATCTCATAACGTACCAGACAGCCCGGAGCCCATTTTTCGTCCGCCAAAGTAGTCTTCGGGCCTTTGTAAATAAGCTCAGGTACAAAAATTGTCCCAAGCTTATTGTTCGGGCGCATCCCGCCCACCACCGCCAAAATAATAACTTCGTCCAATGATTCCACCAGGTAGTACAACCCAGCTTTTTGCGTAACACGGTGCTCAAAAGATGGATCGGATGATCGAATGTATTGCAAACAATGACGACGATCCAACGGCATTCGATTACGCAACTTCATATTTACCGTCTATAATCTGCTGGTATAATCCACATAGAAACGAGTTTTTTAGACTACCCCCGCATTTACCAACGGGATGCAATGGTAAATGGAAGTCGACTCTTGTTTCGCCACGAATATAACTGGATGGTGTATTTGCACGTCTGTCGTGTTTAACGGCACGGGATATTTACGGTGCGGGCTGAGCAAGCTCGCCAGCGGATGTGCCAAATTGGTCCGCGATAGACGGCCGCCTCGCCACCCGGCAGACGCCGCCGCGTCGCATGCGGCATGCCAGCCCGGCCACTGCCTCAACATTTCCTTCCAAATCTGTACCTAATTTGCGACCGATTCGAGTGATTACTGAACCGACACGCAACCGCACTATAATTTCAAAAAAAAAAAGATGTGCAACACGATAACCCAAATAACGCCTCGAGGTAGTTGCCGATATCTCAGCAGCGGTCGATCAGCGCCGCAGTACCTGCGCGCCTACGCCGACTGTTTTGAAAACGTTTTGAAACTAAGTTGCTAAAGCCTCGTGGTGCAAGAGACCTCCACATTACAGCGATGTATTTGCATAATATTGGGCGCTCGGTAATATAACCATACGTCAGTTTCGCTAGTTGTATAACTTTCGGTGCAGTTGTATTTTGCCATTATTGTCTGGTTTGTGTAATGGACCTTTTATTTCGTTAAGTGTGAACTGCGTAGTTGGCATCCGCTGCTGGTATTTTCGCGCGGGTGTGGCCGCTGGCCGCTCGTGTATACTCGTGTTAGATCAACGAGCGCGCATCGAGTGCTAATTTGTACGGCGTGATTCAGGCGTGCCGGAATTCAAGCGCAGTGTTGGTTCTTGTTTTGGGGCGTTTATTCGCGGCCTCGCTCGCGACTAGCGCGGCGCGGTGAGGTCGCGCGCAACTGTGCCAATGTCGCGCGCCCGCCGCCGACGCCGCGCCGCACCGCTCGTGCGGAACCGATGCCACTAGGAGTGCTGCGTTTCAAAAACTGATGCCACATCGAGTCTTATGAAAGTGACTCATCGCTTACCTTGAACGAGCAAGACTACAGAACAGATAAAAGAGGACCTCTTGTATCTGTTCTGTGAGAAAGACATTCATTCACGCTTGGGTTTCTTTGGTTACTCCTCCGACTGCCATTTCAACCGTGAAATAACCCGGAATGATTTCGAGTTACGCCTACACTTTTCCCTCATTCTGAAAATAAATGAATGGCGAGGACGACGCAAGCATTCGTCATGGTTATAAATAACGCGTGTTCGCACCTTTTTTGGTGGTACGAAAACACCGGATGCGACTACCGGACGCAGGCGATAGTGCAATGCTCTCAAGCGAAAGTCGCCTTTACTTGGTCGCGGGACAGAACATAATGTGTAAGCGACGTCCTCAATAATGAATTACCGGACATAGGTGTCATCCATACAAAAGTAAATCGGATTGTCAGTAGAATTCAAAGCGGCGATGGATCTGTTGACGTACACCTTGCTAAGCTGAGGGCACATACACAACAGGTTTATTGTAATCTAAAGGGCGGAAACCCGCTCTTCCTTCCCAGTTTTTGTTACAATTGCTTTGTCAATCTCGACTTTATCCTTTTGTCGCTATTAGAATAATTTTGTACAATTTCTCAATTCGGCGTCGTTAATTTTGCTATCGAGTACACAGCTGAGAAAACGCACGACTAGCTATTAAATCGATCCGGTTGCGTAAAACAAAGGTCTGCGAAACCTTGTGCAAGCGGCGCGCCCGCGCCCGCGCAGCGCCGACATATCTGCGGATTTGCGTAACCGCGCACTTATCCGCCGATACGACGCCCGTGTGTTGTGACACGCTCCGTTTGCCTACATCTGCACAACCTATATTTAAAAATACATTGTGCCACTTCACAAAACACAATTCATAAAAATAACCTCAAGCTCGTACATCTTTTCCTACACAGTTTCTGAACAAGAACAAAAACCGTCATAGATGCAAAATAGCATCGTTCAATGTCAAGGACAATGCAAATTAATTTGACATTGACCAGCTCTACAACATCCCATTTCAAGTGCCGTTTCCGGCCAAGCACCTTGTTCTTAATTATGTTAAACTAAAATGGCGTTCCATTTCTGCTAGTGATCTAGCTCGCCTTCCACACAGCTCATGGAAAACAACGGTGGTGTCATGTCATGATATCACCGGATGACTCATAGCAGTCGTGACTCCAGCCAGAGACGTGAACGCCGGATAAAGGCAACTTGAACTGGCTTAACCTTCTCCGTCGGGAGCATAAGGCACGGCGATTAAAAAGTTCCACGGTGGTCGGGCGCACGCGACCGCTCCTTGCAAGATATGGGTGCATTCACTTCGCACTACAAGCAAAAAATATGCACGTGCCAGCAATTAAATAGGGACGAGACAGTATAATTGTGCCCTCTCTTGAATACCGTCTCACTTGGCCGGTCAGGGAGAACCGAGTTATGTCGAAGGTGGAATCACTGGTCGTCGACACACGCCGGCCTGTATTTCCATTTTCTGTCGTTCCGTCCCGTTCCATACGAGTTGAGATTAGTTTTTAATGAGGTAGCAACACTGTAAGCCGCTGTTGCTCCAACGCGGGGATTTTATTCAGCGCTGCAGTTTTTATTATGGCGGTTGCATTTAAAACCTGCTCGGGGCGTGCGTTACGTCGTCTCGGAGGCGTCGCGTAGCTGCCACCGTCGCTATCCGCGTCGCGAAGGTCGCTGACCGCCGAAATCATCCAGCGTAAACAACACAGATACAAACCATCACCGACACGCTATTGTTATAACCGCAGCGGTTAATCCAATCGTCACAACTCGAGAATGACGGGCTTTGTCAAGTCGATTTGGTATTTAACAAATACAGACAATTAATTCCTGTGTTCAACGAAAGCGCCAGTCTTGCCGATAACATATTATCGGCAGTGAGTTCGATGAACCTGTTCAATTCAAGAATGAGCCTCGATACTGCACGAAGCTAGCACTTTACCTATTTTCAATACACAATGGATGTGGAATTTAAAAATATTTTCTGCCTTCGTCATCATAAAAATATAACTCAGTATAGCAATGAATCAGACGTGACAGAGCGATGATGAATTCCACACAAAACAGCGGTGCACTCGGTGACGTCATCTAAGAGGGAAGTTAAAAATATAAGGGTAACAAAGCAATGGAGGGTGCAGGGATGAATCATAGGAAATTTCTATCGGGTCACTAGCCTCGCACCCTACGCAGCTAAATATACGTACCCTAAAATGGCTCCTAAATATAAACTCCATGGATACCTTTTTATAAATAGGTGAACATACCTATTAAGGCCTTTGTAAATTGGTGATAATTTTAGACGTGTTTGAAGAGATTTATGTACAAACTGAGTTGAAAGTTAAAACAAAGTCTATTTATAAATTTTGAGTAGAGGTGTATACGTGCTCTAATAATACACATACATTCAAGTTTGCTATTCTTCTGGCAGCCAACAGTATAACATCGAGTTGCGCTACAAAAACATACAAAACCTGAAGGTGCATTAATTGTCGGAGTCCTTTTACACTCGCCAACGCACGAACGAAAATAAAAGCAACACCGAGACATGGTTCGAGCACCGGGGCCTACTTGTGCATGCAAAGGAAACGAGTCCGCAATAATAAAAATATTAAACGGTGATCGAGAGAAAGCGAACATAAGTTATTTGGAAATGGAAAAAAACATACTAGTTCCATACGAGTTCCTGCTGAAGTGTGCTGCAGGCGACTGACCCCGGCTACCGCTCCAATATCGTAAATCTTCAGAGATGTTCTTGCCCCTTACTGTCAGCGTTTTCCTGTTTCGCTTCAAAGTTCAACAACTTTCGATATTCTGCAGACGACACTCAATTTAGCGAGCCATCAGACTTGTAGTGCGCTGTGCGGTAGCTGGCAGTATTTGTTTTTATTTTTTGTCAAACACATTGCTTCTACAGCGCGTGGGCTGGCTCGTCTGGACGGTAAAACAAACACGTTTACGACGAACTTACTAAAATAAAATATCGTCCGTCCTATTAAACTAAAAACGGAGGCGTCAACAATTTGGATGCTCCTTATTTTTAATCCAGTATCATTCATTCGCCGCCTACATAGCGAGGTCGGTGCGCAAAATATTTAAAAGCGGGGGCGAAGAGCCAAACATACAGAGATACACAGGAATATTATGTCCTTACAAATATTAGACCTTCGCCCACGCTTTCCTAAAATAATCCAGAGTTATTTGTAAGTTCACAACCTTTGCGTTGCCATGTTTACCAGTGAACAACTTGATAGGTTTGTGATATATTCGTTCGCTTATTTCTGTGTTCGGAGCGTTTACCTTGCGAATCATACGATGCGAGGAGCGTCTGAGACAAAAAGTAAGTCCAAACCGGTCTGAAGCTGGCCAGAATTACGATTAACCCTCAATCTGCAGTTGTGATGCGTCTCCCACTAGTCCCACTAAAAATAATTGCCGTTCGTCGGGATGCGCGCTTGATTATACGTTTTTTTTTTATTCTGTTCACTCAAATAACTGCTGCAAGTAGGTTCTGCTGCCTGTTCGAAGCCAGTTGGTATATTTAAAGTGCGATTGTGTTTAAAAACAATAGTCATTATGGGTATTAGCTTGCTGGTCACGGGCGTCTGTCCTACAGGCTTCCTGTTAAGTTGCACTGGCACGATTTTTTGATACATTAACCTCGACTTCATAATGTTAAATTACCGTTTTAATCGTAGCCTCATTGGTTAAAATAGAACCACCGTAACATTTCATTGATCCATCTAAATCTGAAATTCTTAAATATTTTTATACGAAAACTCTGGTAAGATCTCGGGTAAACAAATCTATTTTCCTTTTGGCACGGCTTCTGTTATTACGCGTTTTCCTTATTGATATAAATTCGTAACAAAAACTTCCTTTATTTATCGTTACACGGTTCCAGTGGCATGCGAATGGAAGTCGCCTAAATAAACTACTAATATGGTAGTTGATTAGGCTTGGATGATGTCACTCACAAATTCCCCTAAATACTGTCATTTACTTGTACGTTTATCTTGTTACTAAGAAGACGTGTCACTGTAACCTTAATGACTACGCTTGTTAAATACCAAGCTAGAATTCCCCTAATATAATTGAATGATTGTGTATGTATGTTCGTGTTCTAATAATAAAAGTGTTGTGGGAGCGTCCGGGGCGATCGTTCTCTAGATACCAAAGTGTAGGAGCATCCTAATCTTGTTCCGAAACTCTGCCGCTGACGTAACTCGGTTCACGGTCAGCAAGAGGAAATGACGCAAGCGCAGGCGTTGCACACACAGCCAGGCGAAGTTACAACACCTAGCCGAGCACAAAGTTGCCAAAATCGATTCACGTGACGAAAATAAACGAAAAAAATAAACTAGCAACTTTTGTTGTTTTTAAGGTTTCGGGATCTACGTAAAATTTTCCCGATTTTCCTACGTCATGAAACTTTTTTCGGTCGATTTGACGTAAGCAAGCACGTTTAGGGTTGTTAGCGAACCGCTAACTCGACCTCATAACTTTTGTTTGCAATTGCGACACTCTTGACATTGACAGTTTATTTATAAATACAAATACACGTTTTGTTCACACACCAATGCAATAATGTGCTCATTGCTTTGACCAAGAAAAAAAACTTACCTACCCAAATTGGAAGTTGTTTATCAGATTCTGATAAGCTTAATGAGATTTGATAACGAAGTACTTACAAGGCGAGCTAAAACAGTGTTGGAGCCTTTGGAGGTCTTATTACTTGTACGTGTATCCGACTATTGAACAGCGTTCAGTTATCATCAGGAACGTTTACAATGACATTGAAATAAGTTGTGTTGCGAAACGCAACTCTTTTCGTGTTTCTGGCCTCGCTGCGCGGCGTTCGAGATTGAAGAATACGTACAATAAATATGAGAACTGAACGGAGCCGACCTCCGTTCGCGGCCACTCGTTGTGTAACCGAAAACGACAAACAATACTGTGATTTTTGAACTGACGTAACATCCGAATTTGCATTTGATTGTCGCTTGACAATATGGAACTTGATTTTTATTGACACATACAATAAATTTTAATTGCACATGCATATTGAATGTACAATGCCAAATCAATTATTGTTTAACAATATTTTCGTTAGCAGACCTCTGTTATCGCGAGGTTAAGCAAATTAATTTGTTGCCAAAATCTGTTCATTAAGACAAAGCCGATATTTAATAAGTTAAAAAAAAACAATTGACCGCTGTGACAAATACCACGTACACGCTCGAGCTATCTATCACAAAGCGATTTGGAATCTTAACATCATTAATATTAAAGTGTAATTTACATTGATCGCCGGGGCGGGTCGTGACATTGTCGGTGTGATGATCCCGTATCGACGTGAAGTCATCGTCGTATATAAACTATAAACATACGACAATAAGACTGGCGTCATTAGCGAGACAATTGTATACCCACTCTTGTGTTTCTTTGTACAATCGATATGTTTGTACAGATTTCACGAGAAATTGCGCAGTTAGTCCGAGTCCCCGCACATTTGCGACGCTCTGATGTAATCAATATATCTAGAACGAACTGCGATGTGATCAAAACAAATTAAGTACACGTGCACTGATTAACCCCTTCTCGCGCTTGTGTGATGAACTCGCTTGCCTCGCAACAGATTGTGTCTATCAAACCTTTCATGTACTACAGAACTCTATTAATCAACTTGAATGTCGTACGAACAAGTCCTTTGCGTAACTAAATTAATTTCTCCGTCGATTGTCGCATTTACGTCAGCAGATATTTTAGGGGTTAATATACAAAACGAAGCGGTATAAAGTTAATCCAATCTCACCGAAGAAAAATGTTTCGAATTAGGAGAAATGTGAGCGTCCACCCAGTTATTCGGCTCCATTTTTGAAGTAGCGACCTTCCCACGCGAGGGTTGTGCGGGGGCTTTATAGGCCGTACCACCGCTACGAAGGCTACGTAGCTTTGACGTCAGAGCGGGAAAATTACCCCCGCGAGTGGGATACTAGTAGTGAAGTGACGCACCTAATAATTCCGGCGCGTGCTATCGATTAGATGCGTAATTGTATGGATTCCGATAGTGTTTGTTCGCGGTGAGTGTTGTGACGTGAGCGGTACACGGAAGCGGTCGCGCACGGTCGCGCCGGCCGGCGCTGTACCGGCGTGGTGCTAGCTGTGCCGTGGCCAAGGACACGCGGACCCCGCACATGGCCACGCTTGCGACACGGCGATGCACCGGTACGCCACTGACGCCACGCACCACGCGCCACACATTCACTGCATCTCTTCAGCTGCACGCGTTTATATCTGATTGTCCATTTAAGTCCGCTCATTGTTGCTCAGTTTGTTTGAACGCGCTAATCTCAGGCACTACTGGTTGGAATTGAAAAATTATTTTTGTGTTGGATAGTCCATTTATCGAGGTAGGTTACAGGCTATATAACATCACGCTACGACCAATAGGAGCGGGGCATAAATGAAAAATGTTGCAGAAACGGGAAAAAAATATTCCGTTTTGAGAGCTTCCGTTGTGTGCGCTGCGTAAACGGTTGAAGTTACGCAACAATCATGTATGTAGGGTCGGTAGGTAGCCAGTTGACGGGACAGCTAGTGTCTCTTATAAAGATTATCAATTACGCATCTCGCTTATAAAACAGCTAGTTGATCCATAGAGTTATAACATGATTGACTTGATTCACCTTCTTGCTGGTGAATGACACGTGACGGTGACTTTGCCGCCGCCCGTCTGTTGAAATTAGCACCCACACTTGCGAATTCGTTGCTTGAATGACGTAGAATCATACTTTATTTCAACGTTCATTGAAAAGTTGTGTTGTTTACGAGTGACGCGTTGGCAAAGATTTTTTACATCAGACTGTGTTGATTGATCACGTGGAGGTAAATAGGTGACGACACGGCTGCAATTAACAACAGGATGGCGAAAAACGTACATGAAAACAAACGAAACGTATACTCTCGTGTAAGATTTCCGCGTTCGAACGAAACATGTTTGTTACACATCACATCCTGTTACCGAGAAATCTTTCATATAATGGAAATGTTTATAGTGAACGACTTGCGGTTTTCCTCTTACGCATCCCTCTAATTCGCGTTAATATAATACATACTTTATTAATAAATAAGGAAAATTTTCTGATAAGGCGGTGATTAAATGATCGTTAAACTACATACATATACACAAATCGGGCGTGTGGCCTCGGTCCGAAGAGTGCCTCGATTCAATGTCAGTTGCGCAAGCGCCAGTCTTCCGCCTTCCATTCGGCCGCGCCGCGCCGCCCAACCAGGAACGAGCGAACACTATTCAAATTTAAATCGTAACGTTTCTGGTACGTGTATCTTGTATTATTTTAGTATAATGACTAATATTCGATAAAGTATATAAATATGTTAATTTTCATAGCACGTGACAGTACGCTGGAAAATCGTAGTGTAAGATGTAGTCTTTTTACGCGTGTGTCTTATGCAATATTGATTCATATTGGCTACAAGATTTCTCTTCAGATAACTAAACTTACTTAGCTTCTTTGATAATATTCTCGGGATATCATGATGACGTTTCAGTTTAATTTTATTTTAGACTTATGTAATTAAATTGATATCAGTCAAGGCGGATATTTCATCAAAACAAAACATATCGTTCGTCCAAAAGTAAAACTGCGCATATTCTTACAATGTTGCGAACTTGCGACTCGCTAACTACACGACATACCGAACTAATTATAAAGATAATTTATTATGTAATTATTCAACATAAAAATTGCTAATAATTTATGTATGTCAAAAAATGGCGTCTACGTAATTGCAGCTCATATATTTCGAGTTTAACTAGACACCATCCAATTTAAAATCCCCGGAGCTGCGCCAGCGCAGCGCCACTAAGATAATTAACTTAACATACCTGTGCCATGTGGCCGGACACAGCACACTTATTTATAATACGTTTAACTTTTTCTTTTGTCTCTCTGATACAATGTCGGCCATCTGCCGTATAAACTGTGCAGTTCTATTTCATTTCAAGTCCGTTTCCGGTCCCGTTACATCCGGTAGTCGAGAGTGCTTGAGAATCAAACTCATGCGCATACGCTCCCCTAATGATGTAAAAAGTTTCAAGTACCATGGGAAACGGTACTGTACCGTAAATGCTGTTAATATTTGGGACTCTACCACGGTCATTGTACTTCGGCCTTATCTACGAGACACCTAATCATTTTAGAGGTCATAGCAATCTGTTATCATGGGTAGATAACGTGGTGAGGTCGCGGTGTGCCGCAGTAACCAACCTTACGGCGGGATCAGTAGGTACCTTGACGTTCATTCTGGATTTTCGAAAAAAAAAAGTCAAGGTGTTCCAAATTGTATTGTTGTCGTTCGTATCGGGTTAATCTTCCAACAATTGCCCGAGCGACGTTACAATGCCGACTTTTTATCGACTGCAAATTCTATACCCTCGTCACGATCCAACGCGAACAGATGTTCCAGTAAACAAATACAGCCATTATAGTCCTCTCCTACGCATGATTTATTCGTTCGATATCTTCGCTGAATCGATGATGGGACGACAGAAAACTACCGGCCATTGTGCAAGGATTCGTCCTATTCAACACTAAGAAAACACCTTTTTGGAGCAGACAATGGGTTGCACATGCAAGGAGAAGTTACCTGCACGCACGTGTTCGATATTCGCATTCCGCACAGACAGTCATGAATTATTTTTCTCCCCAACCTGTCATTTCAAAAGGATCCTCACGGAATAATAACAGGGTCGCAATTCGTCTGCCTCAAATTAAAAGATACTAGCACAGTAAATCTGGCATCTCGACAATTTCTCGGGTTTATAGCCCTAGGTCCATCCATGTGGTATATATTATTTTGCGGGCAGGGTCCTCAGATCTAGCGTGGCTTGATGGCAGATTGATGCTCAGTCATTCTCTCTTGCCTTTTCTTTTTCCCAATTATTGTCGGGGTCGGCTTCCTGTCTTACCGGATTCAGCTGAGTACCAGTGTTTTACATGGAGCGACTGCCTATCTGACCTCCACAACCCAGTAACTGGGTAACACGATACCTCTTGGTAAGACTGGTGTCAGATCTCAGGCTTCTGACTACCCGTAACGACTATCTAAAGATCTTCAAATGACAGCCGGGATCAGCGGTTTAACGTGTTGTCCGAGGCACGGAGGCAACTTGATATGTTGAAATGGTCACCCATCCACAGACCGACTTGAAGATCGACCCGTGCGGCTGTTATTATTTAACCACGAGCTCCTCTCCCTCTCCTGTCTCCTAATGCTCAGTCATTAACAAAAGCAATTACAAGTAAAGCATTCCTTTTTTTACTTTTTTTTTTTTTTTTTTTTTGTCGCCACTCGCTGTATCACCTTTGCTCTAGAACAGAACCGTGTTAAAGAAACAATGGTCGTTCATAAACAGTCTGTTTGGACACGTGATGACAACTCTATCTGTTGAAATGCATGCACACGGCCCGATATTCGATACAACGGAAGGTCAACATAGTTGAGTTACTATCGAGAGGCGATGTTTATTCAAATGCACTTACCAGCTCCAAGTTTGGATTTCGACATCTGCCACGAGGTCAATATTTGCCGTTTTTTCGAACGCTCCTTTCTTCATAGTATTCAGATTCCCCTCTGTTGGTCTTTTCATAAATAGCTTTTGTTTTTGAGGTCTGTATTCGGCGGCAGATGCCAGCCAGGCTAAAAGGCTTCCAACATTTGCACGGAAAACAATTTCATTGAAAACTCTGCGGAGCTCAATAAATGCCGGACAGGATATTACGCGATCAGAGTAAATTGCTTTTGCCGTTATTAATTTTGATAACTGGGATTCAATTCGTTTCTCTCTTTTGTAACAAAGGGAAGCCATTGTAATTAATTTTAATATAGTTACGCAGCAAAACAAAGCGTTTGCGATTGGCGTCGAAATTAAATTTTGAGTAGTTCGTGTAAAAGTGGGCAATATACGAGGCCGAACATTATTCATGATTAAATTCTTTGTAGTAGGTATGGCCTTTTAATCTCGCATTCGGCTTTTTTGTATCGACATGTGTTCAGCCATCTGTTCGGTCAGATTAAAGTTTTTTTGGATTTTTACGTAAAACATATATTGATATGAAAAAGTGACACGCAGCACATGGCTCGATAACGTCCTCCAGGTTTCTACCTGCCTTTGTTACAGACACAATGCGTGCGCGCACATCTGCCGGTGCCGCCCGCGCACCGATCTCTGCTGTTGCACCTTTGTGCATCTAATGCTTATTTAAAATTTCATAATCAATCATTTTCGTGTCATCCGTTGATGTTGCCAAATGTGCTCAAACATACCATTAAGTACTTAAGTTTAAAATAGCAATTTTAAATATCCGTATAGATATTTGTACTAATAAATAGAAGCGAAATAGTGGAACAAATTAAGCGGTGGACTTGCTTTATTAATACCATTTATAGGCCTGCGAATTTCGAGGTCTACCGTTTGCTCAATAATTGTTAACCGCTCTAAAGAGATGTTATAAATCCAAGTTAGTTTACTAAATGCGAGGTCGACTTCTCACATAACTAAGGGTACGTTTAATTGCAAACACCAAAGGCTGTCCATTCACTAAAATAATAACCTTTTCAAATTGAAAGGGTGATTTTGTACTGTGATTTACAATATGTCCAAGCAGTTTACAATAATTTTCAAACTTAAGTACCCTTAAGTGAACTACAATGGTTGTTGTTGTATGAAACAAAAGAGTTGGAATGTTCGATATTGTAGGATAGGAACAATTAATCGAGTGGTCCGGACGCTGCGATGCCAGTTGCGAAAGAATCGGCCATGCAGTTGCTAAACAGTTGTGTGCTACCGCTTTTGAAATTTTGTAATACATCTGGATCGTTTTGAAACTTATTAACCTGTTTGTTTTGCGCTCAATTGTACTACTTAAGAGTTTCAAAAGCCTCTCAAAGGACGCTTTCATTATTCCTACAGTTACGCTCTCTAAGTGCTGGCACAAAGGGACGCCCCTAACGATCAAGTTACTTTTGTTTGTGCGACACTAATTAAACAAAAGATGTCCAGGTTCTCTTTGTCTCTGGCTGTTGTAACCGTCGTTGACAGGTGAATGAAATGGACTATCCTGAGCGTGTTTCAAGTTGCGCTCTTCGGGAAAAAAATTGCCCTTGTTCGTCATCCAGACATTGACAGACCGAGCGGCGACGTTAATTGAGAACGAACATTAAAACGGCGGAATAACAAAAGGTTGTAACTTGTAATGGACAAATGCAGCGGAACCGGCGTGCAGTTAGCTCATAGTAACCAACGCTCGGCGTTTTGGAGCGGAGACTTGCCGCAATAAATCCTTGATGGAACCTTAACCCAGTTGGATGATTACGAGTGCGCTTGCCGCGCGCCCGCGCTCCGACGCCGCCGGACGCCCGCACCGCCGACTCCTAAGCCTAACGCTTTTTGGTACATTTTGTCATATGCTTCTGCACTAGGCCACTAGACGGCACTTTTGAACGTCAAATAAATTAAAATTTACAAGTAATAAAAATTGATTCTACCGTGCATTCAGCAAGTAGATTGTTATGGAGAAGAACGCACAAGAAACTCCATACTAACTCTTTTAAAAAAAAATAAGTGTTTTACAATATTTACATAAATACATACATTATCAATTTGATAAGTAGGAACATGGTTCTCACATACTTACAAATATTGCAAACATATGTAAAATACCTAATTCAACAACAACGGAACAGTGTGTGAGTCAATTTTTAAATAATAACTAATATAAGTTGCTGTAACATCATTAATTGCATATCATTAATTTACGCGTACAAAAGGCCGATTAGCAGGTGCAGATGACACCAAATTCCTGAAGTTACCCTTTAAGTTTCTGGAGTTAATTAATAATTCATGAAGGTACTATGTCGTGGGAGCTGCAACGGTCGCTGCAGTGACCGGCGACGGCGCACACGCAGGTGCGCTGGCGACCTTGCGCAATGGCACATATACTCGGCTACATATCTAGCCGCTAACAAATGTATATCGGAAACCGCTTGCGAGATACTTTGTATGCGTTTCGACATCGACTATTTACGTTCAGCGCCCTAAACGTGTCGAGATAGAATTCTTAATAATATCGTTAGTGGAATGATTAAATTGTTGAACTAATATGCACGTTCCGATAGGGTGACATCATCCATGGTCCCGCTAATGACGGCGGCTAGATGGAAATATTCTTTGATTGACGTAAAGAAATCTGACGGCCGGCCGGTGCCAAGTGGGTCAGTGCGCCAATGTCGGGCTTATCATAAAACCATCGCTGTGCTACATACTGGTTAATTATAGTGTTAATGTGAGAAATGGTAGCGTTTGTTAGTGGCTGTGGTCTCACGCATGTCATCAATCGAACGTCAGCGCTGCACCGGCGGGCGTGACGGCCGGAATACTGGGTCAAGTACAACGGTGCTTTGCCATTCATTGTCACCGACGTCCCCCCTCCGGCCCGCTCTGCCCCCCTCACCCGGCAGCAGCGCTGCGCTCGCGCATCGGCCTCGCGCCCACTGAACTTGACATATCGCTTTTTAACATAATTATTTTTTGCCAATTATTCATGTCAGTGCTAACTTAAGTAGGTTACTTATATTACTGCAAGCGTTTCATTTTCGCATGTGCTTTGTTATGAATATCGCAATCGTTAAGACTCGAAGACCTTGTTGCAAATTCTCTGGTGTCGTTCGTTAGTTGTTGCATACTTATGAATGTAAAATGTTTCCTCTATGATATAAATAATGTATCCTTCAGTTGCATAGTGCACGCATTACATCAGCTCTGTAATTGCATGCAACAAACAAGTGTGACAACACTCGTTACTTAACTCATTGCAGTCTCCGATACAGCAAGAGTTTGATGTAACGCTCTGTGTAACCTCCTCGCTTCGCGGTAGGCTCGTGATTTCGCATCGTAATTTTCCATCCCGAAAGTATTACACATTATATCACTTTGTTGGCGAACGCGAATAACACAGCTCCTCTGACATCACCGAGGTCGTCGGCCGCGAGCCTCAGCCGCGCAGCCTGCGGACGCGAATGATAAAATGCTAATGTATAGAGTACATTCACCGCGTTAGAAAACCTACTTCAGTTCCGCACTTTCTTTATTGCATCACCGGCGTGTGCCGTTTCGCCGCACTCTCTTCCGCTGCGCCAGCATTGTGCAAGCGACTATCGCGCCGCATCTAATTTGAATTCGGAATGCGACCAGTTCCAAAATTCAAAATTTGAATCGTTTTGTCTGTCAGAAGCCATTGATGCAACTAATACAGTTGTCAGTGCTCACGATTTATGATTAATTTAATAGATTTCCGCACTTTCTTCGGTTACATCACGCGGCTTTGTTTCGCTCCCCTCGGATAAGACAGGTGAAGTTTCGCAAGTTCAGTGACCTCCCCCCGCTCCGAGTTGCATCCGCGAGCGAGATGCCCGGAATAGTGATATAATAAGTCCGCGTGTAATTCTGTTGGTGTTCAGAAATTATCATTTCCGCACTTTCCAAGTTACATCATTGCGTCTAGAAAAAGTATCGGCGGGGTGAACGCCCGGATAGACCGGCCATCTTAATTTAATGTTGTTGATCATTGCTTCTTCGATTCGAGGGAGCGTTGATCCTTAAATGATCTCATAGTTCGATGTACTTTCGAGGATAACAAAAAATAGACACTCATGAGCCTTAATTTTTTTGTGCTTACTAATGAGAAGTGAACACCTGCTTTTTGTGGATTCATATTGGAGTAGAAATGATGCCACTGTTTAGAAAACTACTACGCCTCAAAATTGGTCACTGTATTAGTCATTTATAGAAGAAGCCGGGTGTTATCTATCACGATATCGTGGCGTTGGCATCATACTTTCATCGGCCTAGTACCATTTCGCCGAGGCGAGGCGTACCAATCAGAAAGTACCGCTGTTTGGCGTGCCACATTCGAACCGTAGCTGTAAACTTGAGATATTACTGCTGCCTTGCTAACTTCGCCAGGTCTCCAAACATCTTCCAATAAGTACGAAAACACAAAGGGCATTGTCCGCGAATCCTAGAATCCTGTTTATTTATCAACCACGATCACTCGAAGCGTATTCGGTCCACGTTCTCGATTCACACAATCGTACGGTGTTTGAAATTCTTCGTCGTACTACCCTACGTACTTTTACGCTTTCGATTGACGATATGTGAGAATATTTGATAGTAACCAATAATTTTGAGTCCTCTTTTATAATCGGAACTTTTTCTCGGTAATCAATAAGTATGGAAACCCGTTTTGGACTGGTTCTCATTAGCCATGTTTATGCTCCGTTTTCAGCAATGCTTAACGGTAGAAACGAGTTCTCCACTCGCGATTTTTATCACGCAAAGATAAGTATTTATTTACAAACTTTTGAGCAAAACAATATTTTCACCAAGCTGCGGTCGGCATACAATTTCGTTGTTTTGTTGACGTCGCGCACACGTTTAACGCTCTTTTGTTGTTGTATCAAAGCGTTTATAAGCTGGAACAGCACGAGCACAACCTTTGTTCTAGACTTGACAAGCAATTTGATATATAAGCAGTACATTGCTGCGTTAGCTTTCTTTAAAGCACGTTAACTAAAGCACACGTAGAGATGCAAGCCGTGTGCCGCGATGAATTCTTTTCAACATCCAGGGGAATGTAGTAAATGCTTTTGCGTGTCTTATCGCGGTGAGCCGACAGTACCTGCGACGACATTGGGGTCGTACTACGGACCCCAGTACGTACTGCTATTGTTCCTGCTCGATGGAGTTCAGATAATGATCGCGGTATGTAAGCAAGCACTCGGAGAGAGGTTAGCGGTACCGGAGCTGCGTGTAATTCTGTTTGCAAACAAGTTTTTTGTTTACCCACTTTTTATATGGTGAATAATGGCGGGGTTTAGCTCGAATCGAATTCAAATCACGTGGTGGATATGTTCTCAGAAGCCCGTCAAAGCCCAGCAGCGCTCGTGAACCGCGCGAGTGCGCGACGTAACTAATTTCCATACCAATGGCATCACAATAAGTGCATGCTATATGTAACACATTTTCGCAAAGAGCTACCAATAAATAAGTCGAAACTAGATTGTGTAACACAACAAACAGTTCACTCATTACAAAATATTTGCTTATCACTCACGTTGCCAACTAAACAAATAAACAAGTGGTGAAAATTTTAAAGTCTTTTCTCGAGATAAGATACCAGTGAAATGCTGATAAAAATCGCGATAAACTCCGACGGAGCAAGTCAGGTCGTTACCTCGTTTCATACTTTATTCATGGAGCTGAAGATTTTTAGTAGGAAAACAACATGAGACCATCACAAATCAGAGAATTCTCGACAGATTTACCTTATAATTTCACTGGAAATGACTCAATTGTGTACCGTCAAGTACAAAAAGCTATTTTTGCCTCGTAATAGTTAGGAATCGACGGAGATTAATCCTATTTGTCGTCCCACGCGTTTCTGCAATCACGAAGTAAATGTATTTCACAAGGCGAAATCGCAACATCGCTTATTTCGCGTTTTCGAAATCATCCTGCGTCATTCATTCCTGCTTTGTACTTATGTACGATTACATTGTGTTTATTGTCTTTATATGAAATGTTAAAACGGTTTATTGGTGTCAAAATGTCGCCATACCACCTCGTGCCCATGTTAATGCCTGACGTTTCATTATCATTTTGTTTAATATTCACGCTTGATTAAGTTTCGTTGTTTCTGTTTCGCATCGACTGAAACATGTTAATTTCTGATACTGACTAGTTTTTAGCCCAAATGTAATGAGTGATTGTAACAAGTTAGCTAGAAGTCAGTCGACGTGTTCGAGAGACAAACGCGCGCTTGTTTCGACTGTTGTGCAAAGCGCATTATGAAATGGAGCGTAAGGACCAACCGTTTAATGCATTGCGATAACTATGCGAAACGTTTTGCGCCTAAGCGACGCCGTTACAAAACGTCGGATTACCAAAGGTTTTAGGATGCTCTGCTCCGCGCATATAAATCAGCCGTCAACGAAGCATTGTCTCGTTTAATTTTTCCATACATTTGCGCCACTCACCAGATCCGATAGTTAACCAACTGTTTAAGTAATGCTCGGCATTGCCTCGCCAGTTCGCAATACTCTACTCCGCTCGCTACATATCGCAAGCTCTTGCGTCGTCCGACCAGCGGGCATAGCTTTCATGATTAATCGTCGTTCTAATTTCCATTGCCTGTATCGCAACCCCTACAATGTGCCAACTGCTCTAACCTATATAGAACAACATATGCGCGGGCGGCGGGCGGGGCATTCATCTCGCACCTTTAGCACTTCCGACTCTTTGTAATGAGGAGGAAACGATTGCGGGTGAAACAATCGGCGATTCCGGCTGCGTGCGTCGGAAGCTGCGCGGACGCATACGGATGCGGATTTGCTCTTTTTATTTATCGAGCGATCTAGACCGCATCTGTCGGCGACATTCATCGCACAGCTGCCCTTTATGGAGGTACTGGTACTCGTTATAGTCGTACAGCCTCCGAGCTCGCCACGCGCACCTGTCGCCAGGTGTCCTCACATGATTGCAGCCGACGCACGGTGAAACGAGACATTACTTTTTGTGTAGTTACGTGTCATCGTTAGCGTGAAAGCTATCGTCGTAACTAATCACAGCCTGTCGCACGATATTTTTTTTCTTTCTCCACGTAATAGTGGTGTAATGACGATGATTACTCGTCCGCGATGTGGGAGCACCAGCTTTTTACTCGCACGTTTCCCAACACTTGGAAAAGTCGGTTTAAAACGTAACAACGAGTTATGAAAGTGAATACGCAAACGTGCCAGTGAGCCGGTTACCCGTTGATTCTTCGTGTAATATCCTGCACGACAGAATTCCTTACTTTAAATTAGACATGAGCAGCGTTACGCGAGCTATTGCGACATGTGGGTTGCGCACAGCGGCGGGACCCCCGGCGCCGGGTCTTCGATATGTCTCAAGCGTGTCAGACAAATGGCCCTTAAAGATGAAGGGTACTGATGCAACTCGCTGTTTTTTCGGTGGCCCAGTGTCCTCACACGTGCGCTACGTTGTCGGCCGGCGAAAGTATTTCGAAACGGACAACTCAGTTATATCGGGAAGGAGTCAATGAACGGAAGTGTGACATGCGGCGCTTTATCGCGACTTGCGTAACACGGGACTCACTTGCCCAATCGCGCACACGCGGAACACTACTGTTATGCTAAGAGGCTCGTGCTGCTGCGGTCACAGGAGGCTGCAGGAATCTTGTTAGCAGCGCTGTCGCAAGCCTCCCTGCGGTTAGCGGGTGGTGCCGTGCTGCGCTGTTGCCGATGGAGCGGCGGGTGCGGGTCGATGTACGCTTTCTACGACGCTCAGCGTGTCTTTCCCCAGCGCCAGCGGTGCGGGCGTGCGATTGCAAAACGCCGCTGAGGTCGCGCTTTCTTCGTTCGCGACGGCCGCTCGGAGAAATTGTTGCGACACGCCGCGCGTACACCGACCCCGCGTTAGAAAGTCGACCGCTCACCGGATTTAACACGACGTCGCGTAACGGTGTAATTGCAACGATTCGAGACGGAATTCGACGAGATTTTGGATACTTTTTGCGCACGCATTCCGGCCGCTTTCTTCCATTACACAATCGTCACGTAATAGAAGCGCGCGGGTCATCGAACGGTATCGTACGTTTCGTAAACGTCGCGCGCGTCGTGCACTCGGAGATGGTGCGCAATTGGCCAATTGCGTGCGGTAGTGCGTTTGCGCAACGGGCTCTGGAGTGGCGCCCGTTCCACAGTCTGCGCGTTGCAACACGGGATTATTTCGGCGGAGGCGCTTGGACCGCCGCCCGGACTTGCAACATGCCATATCGCAAGCGGCTCATAATCCACGCCATTGTGACACGAGGCGGTGCGCGGACGCCGCCCGCCTGCCAAATACGGCCGCCGCAGTTGCGCTACTCGATCTCCTTACTTCACCGCCAGACGCGCCGATGAAATGTCACGGGTGTCACATCTCGCAGTCCCCCAGGCCGCCGGGCCGCCAGCGAGCCGCGAGCTAGGCCGAGTCACCATTGTCACTGCATTAGATTTTTAAACTAAAACAATTTTGCAACCGATGTTCACATTAGCGTTTTCGCAAGCGGCCCAACGCTCGGTTTCAAAACTCAGTTCGACTTTCGTTATCGGTGTTCTGATAAAGCGAACTGTGCCGCTGCCAGCGCGGTTTTGAGACCTAAATTCTGGAATGTACACTATGAGTGTACACAGTTGTCATGCGATAGTAGCTGGTGACTCTTATAAGTAGGTATCTAAATAAAAATCGGTATTAAACGTGTGAATCACGCAGCGCCGACCGAGATAAGACGAGCGAGAAGTTGAGGTCTGATTCGGTTCCGAAGCTGTTATCAATCAAGTTGCATGAAACATCCGCGGTTGCGTCACAACAGCCGACATATAATTGGGCTTGGTCGGGATGGTTTCCCAACGTATCCCGGCGGCATCTCCGCGCTGAGGCAACTGGCACCGCTTACGACACCACATGTCCCTACAATGCGGGTTACGAAAACCTGTGACTAACCGCTGCCACCGAGCCGCACCGTACGGCTGTCGGCTCGGAAACGGCTGATATCGAGCGTCAAACTCGAATTATACATTGTTGACTCGGCCATTAAAATAGAGCCTTTCGCAATCTGTGCAACTGACACATCGGCTCCGATTTGTGTACACTCGGTTATGAAGCGTTTCCTAGCGCTTGCGCAAGTATTCGTCATACAGCGGCGATACAAACTCGAGCAGGAAGTGCATGCATGTGTGGTGCATCTGTGTCTCGATGACTGCCATTGTTTGTTTCGAAACTGTCAGGGTTGAGTTGAGCAATGGCGTCGGTTGCGAAACGCGCGCCGGCGCATCCCGCTAATTGTGGGCGATCTCCCACACCGCGCACCGGCCGCCACGCTCCACTTGCCCGCGATACCGATACCAAGCCACTCATATCACGGCTATCTTGATAGTCGACCTGCGACATTGTACCGTCACATTAAACTAACATTATAGTGCTCGATACTAGACATTTACGATCCACCTGTAGACAAACTTGACCAAGAAATGTTAAGGAGAACGTTACTCACTTACAAACGTGTAATTTTAACGAAATATTTCGTTAACACCGTTGCGAAGTTGTAAACGTGAGTCAATTTAGTAATAGAGACTGTTAAGTTTCGGATAGGTACGTCACGAGTTCACGACTGCGTTAGATATGGGGGCGGAGCAGAGCAGTGGTCCGGTGCAGGCCTGCGAGTGCGTGCGTTGCGTAAAGCCGAGGTGTCCTTTCGCCCGCAGCCCGCGCCCGAGACACCGCGAGAATCCTTGGAGGCCACCGCTCGGAACACGCTCGGAAATCCGGCCAACCTTCCGACCGCGTTACGACACCGTATAACTTATTTACACGTTGCGAAATTCGAATCGATTGCAACTGCAGACATCGCACTTTAGCCTTGCCGTTGTAGGGATTTAATTAGGATCAGTTGCGCAGTCGCGAGACCTAAACGGATACGAGGACGCCCTCCAGACTCGGCTCCGCTCACTGATGGATTACAAAAAAGGGCCGGAGTGCAGTTGCAGGCTGACGTCACGCGTTTCATCAACTAGTTCCCACAGCGGATCTGTTGCTACACCGCGACCAGCGATTAAGTGTGGCGCCGCACGTGCGCGGCCACGCACGACCGCTGCAGCGCGCATCCTCTGCGCATCTACACCCAAGACCCAACTATCATCTGGACTTGACATAACTGGACGCGTGCACGCAACTAATTCGCGCGGTGCCTCTCTGGCCCAGCGCATAATATTTCATTTGATAACCGACCGCTGTTGCGACAGTCTTAACGAGAGTAACCTTTAGCGGGAGCCAGCCGCTCCATATTGTCACGACACGATCACTTGGTAAAATGTGCTCATAATAAATAGCAATCATTTATCTAACATCTAGAAGTATCGCAACGCGTTATTAATACTGTGCTACGGTCTTACATGCTTCGCTGGCAGCTATTGGCAGAGCGATCTCCTCGAGCCGTCAGCTCCAGCGAGTCTTGCGTACGTCCGCAGACTATTTGTCAAACAGCTGAGACCGCAACTCGTAGGTTTTGTAACAGCGCTCTGAGCAAACTTGATATTTATTGCCTTCAGCTTTCGGAATACGCACGGCCAATCGAAACTTACACATTTCCTCACGATCGAATGTTACAATTCGTTTTGAAATTCTTGCTAGACAATTATGTAGAGGATTCTTGTGTATAAATAGTACAGGAGCTGCTGTTCAAATCGGTTAAGCTCTCCATTCCCCTGTATATTATTACTAAGACGGCTAAAAATACCTGGTGCATGTGTGCGTTCAATGCATATGTTGATTTTGCTGCAGCGAAACCGCCCTGCGAGCACCTGTCCTGTTTTACCTTTGACGTGGTTATTAAAATAAAATGTTTTCAACCGTCTTGTTTTCCTTGTGTTTACACAAGCTGCCATTGGTAAAGTGCGCAATACGTTCCCATGAAACCGAAGATCGAAAAGTCCCGTTTGTCGCCCGATTGGGTTAGTTTACATTCAATCATACACGACCAGACGGTGTAATGTTTCCAACTGTGCATTTAATAATGCATTTCGAAACGATGCGGCCGCTCTGTGAAATACGAGGTCGCGCACGGTGAGCCTAAAGCCCGATGTGATGAAACAAAACCTATTGCATCACCGAACAGCTTTATGGTTCGCTATGTAATTATTTACATGACATTATTGTTGCATACGCACTGAACACCGATACACGCCGTATCCCCGAAACAATTATTTTGCAACGTGAACGCGAACACATTTAATGTATGACACTTTAATAATAATTAGCAGTGCGTGCGAATCGTTTAATAGTGGACTGACAAAGCTTTGTGCACAAAGGGATCCATTTCGGACGAGTGCGTATCGCGCCTGTGTATAGGCGATTGCGATTTATATGGGTCACTGGTCATGCACGTCAAACGCACGCCAACTGACTATGTAGCCGGCTAAATGGGCTAGATGAATTGTGTATACGCACTTATATATCTCTCATGTATATTCCACTCCAAAGCTTTTCGGACCATAAGACTAAACTCCATTTGTTTTTGTTTCAGAACGACGTTAAAACTAGAGTCGTTAGAAGACGCAGTAGTTCTCGACGATCCTGAGGAGGACTTACTTCAGGACAAGCGAGGATGTCCCGCCTACGTGTCCCCCGAGATCCTCCGAGCTCACCGGACGTACTCCGGCAGAGCGGCAGACATGTGGTCCCTCGGCGTCATACTGTACACCATGCTCGTTGGAAGGTGCGTACCCCAATGCCATGTTAATTTCACCCTATTGTCTAAAGAGTAAGGATCCGGTCCGAAAACAAAATGTAGGTTAGCAGCAATTAAACGCGCATAATGAATGCAAAGGGCTAAGGGTGGGCGTCTTCACCTGCGAGGCGTGGGACTTACCGTTTGTTGAGATCACAAGCGAGGGTCGCGGCGACCGTTGGCGACGGGCTCGTGGGGATGATCACCTGTCGGCCGTTACGCGCCAACGGCTAACAATTATATCACCCACATATAAATGAGGCTCGTGAAATCTTCGCCGCACCTGCCGCGGTCATGTGGCGAAGACGTTGCCCCCCGCACCCCGCGCACACCTCCGCAGGCACCTGCCGTTCGCGAGCCTTTGTTTTCTACCTTTTTTTCGACTCGCACCCGTAATTTATATATGAAATTCGGGATTTGGCTGCAATCGCCGCATCACCTGTCGCCGGAAGGGTTCCATCGTACCTGAGTTTTTGTTTTGGTTTGCAGCTGCCCTTTCTAAATGACAATCGGATCGCTATTAATTGGGACCGCGTTTTGTAAAAAAGTAGCGATTAGGGACTCCACTCTCGGTCGATGTTTTATGGTTCGGACCTATCTTTCAAAATGCGATAAGCACCTTTAGCTTACTTTTTTTGTTAGTTAGAGGGACAGATGCAATAGATTAGTAATATATCTAGGAAAGACGATCGATCACTGTGTACTATTGATAACCGATGATTAACCTTATGCTTTGTTTTGTTGTAGGTATCCATTCAACGACTCTGAGCACGCGTCGCTGTTCGCCAAGATATCGCGGGGCTTCTTCGTGGTGCCGGAGTGCCTGTCGTCGCGCGGCAAGTGCCTGATACGCTCGCTGCTGCGGCGCGAGGCGTGCGAGCGCCTGAGCGCGCGCTCCGTGCTGCGCCACCCCTGGCTGGCGCGCGACCCGCGCAACGAGCTGCCGCCGCGCGCCGCCGCCGGCCACGACCGCCTGGTGCCCGACGTGGACATGGACGACTGCCTGTAGCCCAGCACTAGCCCTGTCCGGTCCTGTTCCGCCACTCGGCCCCGCTCGGTGCTGGCGCCGGGCGCTCCCGGCGCATCGCTCGCTCCCGGCTCTCCCGCGACGCGCCCTGGATATCCTTATTTATGAATTTAACTTAAGTTATTCCGGCCTCCTAAGGCTTGCGGTCGTCCTCACTGAAATAGTCCTACGCTGTTCGTCCGAATATCCAACTTTCAGTAAGAAGCGCCTCAAGCCAAATATTTTGTCTCTGTCGAGATTTTAATTTAGTGATTTAGGATCCTCGGGATCAAGCGGCCGGGCGGCTGGCCCGTCCCGGACCAAGCTACTAATTTATAAACGTAGAAGCTCGGACTTAACTACAATAAGAATCGCATAACTCCACCGTCGGCGACGCTAAACATACACTGTTACAACGCTACTGCAGGTTTATGCGGCTTTTATTGGCACTATTTCGTTCTGGCTTTTACGAGCTGTGGTATAGTCGTAACGTTCATAATGACAGAATAAGTGAGACTGATATCGCGTTGTTGTGATGTACATCAACATACAACTGTCGACTAGCGCCGGCTGCGCACGCGCACGCACTCGCGGGCGCTCGGACCTCGTCCGTCCAGTCGTCCTCGTCACGAATGAGTTATTTATATGAAGCATTCAGTTAACTACTACGTTAATTCCTCATGAGCCTAATGTAATCATATCAATTTCACATCAATATAGATGAGTATATTGCATTGAAGTTGCTGCTGTAGTGTTAGGTAAATGACCTATGTATATTTTGTATTTATATAAAGTTATATCGTGTAATGTGATCTCCACCGATGTTATTTAGCGATTACTTGATTGCCATTATGTTGTTGCAGAAGTGTTAATTCTTTTGTTCTCAACGATCAGTTGCTTCCATCATAGAGTTATTTTGATTATATTATTTTTGGTTATATTAAATCGTGATTATTCGGCTAATCAACATGCGAAATTATTATTTTGTTATTATATTCAACCGAAATTATGTTTGATAAAGGAAATATATTCGCTTCACCATGTACCGAAAATGGTTGTAGAATTTGGTTTTGTGCCATTTATTTAATTTAAACGTTATTTATTGTTGTTGTAATTGACGGTGTGATGTCGGCACTCTCTTCCTATTACTAAATTATTTTTTCCGTTTGGTACTTGGTGTTGAGTTTTTATTTGTGATCTTAAATCAAGAGATCAAAATTTTGTTTTATAATTAATCTGTTCGAATCAATGGGTAGTGTTACCATGTCAAAATTGTTAAATTGTATCAATCACTTGTCTTTTATCTGTCAAAATCATTTTATGTTTTATTTTTGTTCATTCGGAATATGTTGAATGGTACAGTTGAAGTAGTCAAGTCTTTCATGATCAATGAAAGTGTGTTGTACAATAGTAGCTTACTGTGTAAAATAAACTATTACTACTTTAATTTATACAAACTGTAAATATTGCTAAGATATCATAAGGATTATGAAAAAAAGAAAAGAGATAGAGGGAATAAAATAATTTAGAAAAAATATACAATGCTTTAATTTGACCATCCTATACACTCCAACATTGAAAACACAAATACATTTGGAATTGAGTACATCCTCAATTCTCAGAAATGAACTGATACTGTTTTGGATAAGAGATAAAATTAGGCATACGATAACGGAATTATTTTCTGAAAAACAAGATAAAAACAGGTAGTACTTTTCATTCGCCTGAATTACTATCGGCGTAATTTCATTGATGATAAAATGGAACAAAGAAAACCAGTAAGTATGTAGATTGGGCACTTACGTAAATGCCT
Organism: Orthosia gothica; assembly: GCA_949775005.1. Lineage (NCBI taxonomy): Eukaryota > Metazoa > Arthropoda > Insecta > Lepidoptera > Noctuidae > Orthosia > Orthosia gothica. The sequence goes on along the minus strand of OX459062.1, from coordinate 8,302,180 downwards.
TTGCGAATAGAACTCCGTACCACCAGGGCCTGCAGTCTCGACACAGCTAACGATCGTTACGTTAAGTAACATTCGTTAACTCTTACCACAAAATAGTAAGTACCTATACAGAAGGGCCACTCCCGCCGTTTGGAAAATTGACAGCTAAACTTGACAGATTCACTAGGGTTGCTACTATATTGATTCCGAATTAAAAAAAAAAGGGTAGGTTGCCCAAGTTAGAAACATAAATACATAGATTCGTCTAAACATACATCATATCATGCTTACATGCCTTAGAGGGTAGACAGGGCATCAAATATCCATTTAATATCACGAACACTACAACCCTAGTGAATCTGTCAAGTTTAGCTGTCAATTTTCCAAACGGCGGGAGTGGCCCTTCTGCATACTTACTATTTTGTGGTAAGAGTTAACGAATGTTACTTAACGTAACGATCGTTAGCTATGTCGAGACTGCAGGCCCAGGTGTAGTAGATATTAGGCTAAAATAAAATTTAAAAATAGTAGCGAAGATCGAGGGCATTGGAAGGCCTCCCTACAAAGTGGGCCGAAATGACCCTGTTCTTGTTTGTGTCGCTGGCACGAGAGTCCTTCATATTTGTTTGGCTCAATACTGCCACTTCCACGGCGTTGTACCGACGACGCGACGGCAGCGCATAGAACACCCTGGTTGCACGTTTTGGGCCACAGATAGTGTTGCCATTTCGAAAATTACCGGACGTACAAAAAAAGTCCGGTAATTTTTAGTAACATAATATAAGTTTTTAAGCTGACATGGTCACAATCATTAGAATTAATATTTGTTTCGGGATATTTACCATGTATATTTTGAATTTGGTTGAGAGCTCGATATTTCGCCACTGTTACAAGCGCCATGATCACGAGAACTAAAAATAATAATAATAAAAATAATCTAATTTTTGCAATTGAAATAACCAAGTGCAAACATTTTTCAATAGGGACGACGGGTTCCAATTGTAGCGAGCCTGGAATCCAGTGGTTCAACTATGTAAAGGTCGTAAAACTACTGAACGAGTGTCAAAAGTGGATACAGTGAGTATCGTCTATCGTGAACAATGTCGAGAAACTAGTGAGACGAGTTCTGGTGGTAGCGGTATCGTGCGTGAAAAACGAGTGAGGAAGAGGGTAGACAGATATGTCAGTTCGTAAAAAACACCCACGAAATATCGAGCTCTCAACCAAATGCAAAATATACATGGTAAATATCCCGAAACAAATATTAGTTCTAACATAATATAATAATAAATGTGTAGGTAATTAAAACGTCTTTCTTATCATCGAAACAAAAAATTAACACTCAACGTACTTGATGTGTCAACCGCTGCTGAAATTTTTTGATATTATCTGGAAAGTTTGTTATTTTTGTGAAAATGTCGAAAAACCCACTTCGATCTCTTGCGAGACATATTGTTTTCAATGTGTATCATAAAATAAGGGAAGAAGAAGGCGTAAGTCAAACTCAATCTTTGATTTTAAAGTGCGTCGTAGAGTGGACCGGTAAGTTGGACTGACTTGTTTTGATACTTTTAGTTTAATTTATATTTTTCTTACTTAATATTAATTTCTTTCCATTACTATTATATGGTAAATCGTAGGTCAGGGCACATCGAATGATGGCCGGAAGGAAATGGCAACAGTAATGTAACTGTTACTAATTCTTCGACAAGATATTGATTTTAACGGAGATTGAGAATCTTTGACGTAAGAAAAATATTAAGTAATAATCTGCGCCCTGCAGTGGGACGTGTATATAGACGGGAGTTTTTGGCGGGATTTTGTCGAGTGAAGTTCAGTGGCTGTTAATATTATTTGCAAATTGATTCCTAGTGGATATTGTGATATATTATTGGTGTAATTTTGTATCTCAACTGTCTCCGCAACGGGACAATTTGTAAAATCATTGACAAAAGCGATCTCGGGATAGTGGAGCGGTGTATTTTATTGTAGTATTGACTGCGTCTGCAAAGCTTACTGGGAAGACTGACTCGATACAATTTGCTGCCAAATACTCCAAAAAACATTAGAATCTGTTACATCCGCATTCTAATGCATACTAAAGAATAAATATAAGATCCAAAACTCTTTCCAAAGACGTGGCTAAAAGGTCCTAGCAACCAGGCCATAAAACTTACATAAAAAATATATATATAGACTGATGATGATGAATGACTTTAAGTAACATGATACATTTTATTATTTTTTACAGACTTTATACATAAAGAGATTGGTTTTGAATATGTTAAATGCCAATGAAAAAGAACCATTTTGATGGAGAGACGACGAGATGACATAAAACTACAAAGATACAAGTTTTTGAAATGCCAGTGGAGTTCATGGAATCGTATTCTAGTTTTCTAGTTCTGAATGAGGTTTTAAGTTATTAGTATGATTTAAATGCTAAATAATAAATTAGTACATAAATTAATATTCAATTGATTTATTTTTCCTATGTTAAGAACACGATGTATAACAACATTATTCATACACATACCTATAATACTCACAGTGGATCTTTGTGTCTCTGAATTGGTTGCAAGACCCCGCGCAGTAGCTATTTTTGTGTCAATGTTGAAGGTGAAGATAGCATTGTATAACTGTCTCTTTCACTCGCTTATGTATGTCACATAAGCTTACGGAGTTTCTTGTGCATTCTTCTCCATAACAAGCTACTTTCCGAATGCACGGTAGAATCAACTTTTATTCCATGTAAATTTAAATTGTGACATTCAAAAGTGCCGCTTGGTGGCCCAGTTGAAATAAATATCTTTTGTCTTTTTTGTCATCGTCCTATCTCGCTTACTCTATGCAGTATACTCGATGACAAACTGTTTCTTACGCAATGGTTGGCAGGACCAAGTTCAAAGACACAAAGATCCGTTGTGACTACTATAATATAGGTACCTCATGTTCATTAATACTAAAGACATAAATAAAAATTAAACAGTATCAAGATCGTTTAATCCAATTTCCCCAGTATTGCATACAACAAATTTTTATTTCCCTTTTTGCCATGAGATTCTGGTAGACCTATACCAGCAATACATTTTTGGCTACAAGATGACGAGCGAAGACCGAAACATACAGTACATACAGAGGACTTGAATTTTTGAATTTACAAAAAAAGAAACCGCCAAGTGCGATTAGGTCAACTAAAGATCGTCTTACACATTAGCAGGACACCGGAACGACACGACATTTCAACTCGACCTGCAGCCGTATAACGTAAGTGAATACGGCTGCCATTCAAAAATAGGGATTTAGCCGGTGTCTCCTTTTTCTTCGTGCGACTTGGAAAGTTGACACATACTTGACTAAATTATACTAAAACTCAAAGATTGAAGTTGATGGGTAAAATCTTGCCAAGTCGCACTATTGAGCGGCAAAAATCAGAGAACGATGTGCATGATAGGAGCAGTATGACCTAAGGAACTACTAGAAAAACCGGCCAAGTGCGAGTCGGCCTCGCCCACCAACAGAAAAACATCATCTGGGAAAATTTCAACTACCTAGCTGTCACGGTTCATAAGATACAGCCTGGTGACCGCGGACTGCCGCTTAGTCTTAGTAATAGGGTCCCATTTTTACCCTTTGGGTACGGAAACCTAATAACTTGGTATATAATTATGTAGTAAGATCGCACTTCTTTCTTTAACTTCACTTTCTTTCACATTTATGTTTTGGTTAGGATTCAAGTCGACTTTATTCAGTAGCAAGTAGGTCCCTGATCTAATTAAATCTGACAAGGATAAATCCCTACCTTAAAACACTAAAAAGGAGAACAGTTTCAGTTATAAATGCCACAGGAAGTGAAGATTAGATTATCATAATATCGATCTGCGTCACAAAAGCATTATTTAGATTAGAAGTGGTGCCATACTGTCGGATAGTGCCGTATGTATTTTTAAGGAAAAACCAGAAAAATCTAGAAGGAAAAATGAGGTTAATAACAACAATTATTAGTGTTCCAACGATTATATTATTTATTAATAAGGAATGCAGTAAAGTGCAAGGTAAAACTTATTTATCAATCATATTTTTTAGCATTAAACAGATTTTTCCTTGCACAATTAAAGTGAAAATTGTGGTTCTCGTAGTATTACGTAGCAGAGAGGGCGGAACTGGAAACCGGAACGACACGACATTTTAGCTCGATCCGTTCAGGAATAGGAATTTAGCCGGTGTGTACTTTTTCTTCGTGCGACTTGGCAAGTTGACACATATAGTTCTAATATATATAGTTCTAAGCCAATTTCAGGGCGGCCAAGAAGTTTGGCGAGGGCTATACTTGACTAAAATGTACTAAAACTCAAAGATTGAAGTTGATGGGTTAAAATCTTGCCTATTGAGCGGCAAAAAATCAAAAAGGACGTTGTGCATGACAGAAGCAGTATGATCTAAGGAACTACCCGAGAACTTGGTATATAATTATGTAGTTAGATCTCACTTCTTTTATTAGCGAAGCTGTTATCTTTCTTTCACATATATGTTTCGGTTAGTCGACTTTAATCCAAGTCGACTTTATTATGTAGCAAGTAGGTCCCTGATCTAATAAAATCTGACAAGGATACCCCCCTACCTTAAAACACTAAAAGGGTTCAGGCAGTTTCAGTTCTATATAAAGATTTACCACAGGAAGTGAAGATTAGATTATCATAATATCAATCTGCGTCACAAAAGCATTATTTAGATTAGAAGTGGTGCCATACTGTCGGATAGTGCCGTATGTATATTTAAGGAAAAACCAGAAAAATCTAGAAGAAAGAATGGGGTTAATAACAACAATTATTAGTGTTCCAACGAGGATATTATTTATAAATGAAGAATGCAGTCAAGTGCAAGTTTAAACTGATTTATCAATAATCTCTTTCAGCGTTTAACTGATTTTTCCTTGCAAAATTAAAGAGCCGTGAAATTGTGGTTCTCGTAGTATTACGTAGCAGGACGGGCGGTTAGCATAGAGTTTCGTAGCAGGCAGGGTGATTCGCGTAGTATCTCGTAGCAGAAACAGCGGCTGACGTAATATTACGCAGCAGTACAGGTATCTGTGATTTTCGTATTATTTCTAAGAATTATGGGTGGTTTTCGTAGCATAAACGGTAGTCTTAGTATTTCATTGTATCAAGAGCGGTTCTAGTAGCAGTAAGGGCGGTTAGCGGGGTGAAAAAGAATAGAGCAGTGAAATTGTGGTTCTCGTAGTAAGAGGTTACGGTAAGAGGTGGTTGGCATTGTTGGCAAACAATTTCGTAGCAGGCAGGGTGGTTGCGGTAAGGTACTATTTCGTAGCAGTAAGGGTGTTTCACGCAGTATTTCGAAGTAGACAGGACGGTACGCGTATTTTCATAGCAGATAAGTCGATTCGCGTAGTATTTTATTGCGGGACGGGCGGTTTGCATAAATTTCATAACAATAAGCTGGATTCTCGTAATTCAAAATTACTACAGACGCACGGCTGACGGTACCTACTACCAAAGATAAACAATACACGTCACTATTGTCGGTCACAGAGCGTAAATTCCGTCAAGACTATTACTAAGGATAATGTCTGTGGTTACTATATGGAGTGACCTAGTAGGTGGCAAAACTTTTTACCTTCCGCTCATTGTCCTGGTAGGTACCTGGAACCGATCTAATAATGTTAGGCCTTAGAAGGGTTACCTACTTACGTTTGTTTTTGTTTACTTACAACACGTTTGTTAGGGTTCCAATTTTGAAAGTAGGCAGCAAATCTTGTCCCCAAGCAGTCGGAGATTCTGAAGTTCTCTAGCAGATAATTTCATACGAATTTGGATTCAATTTGAATTTATCTCAGTATATTAGGTACGCAGACATTATTGCCTACCCAAACAATGTATGCCTTAGTCATTGACACTCCAATACAGTTTTCCTGTTAGGTAGAACTGATACAAACAATTTATTATTATAAAAGGCGCCACTCAAAAGTGCGTGATCACTGCCAAGTGCAGATTAAAACAGTAGTCTAATTGACTCATTTTTTTTAAGTTTAAAAGAACTACGTAAATAAATCACGCCACTTGTTATTTTATCTGTTGAATTACTGCCTAATTAAAACATATAATTACTTATGTAATTAAATCGCATGTTTTAGGGAAAGAACATAGCGAATGACGAAGTGTTATTTACTGTTGCGTAATTTTATAATTTGGCGCAATCTATGGACGTTCTTGTTAGTAAGAGCCGGTTTCTGAATTGAGTTACGAATAAAATAATAATTTCGAGTTTATTTTTTGTCTTCGCACGTTTTGTGTATTTAGCCAGTGTCACATTAAGTTCCTTTAGTTTTATAAAGTAATACAGTCCTTTTGCACAAAAACTTTGTTTTGTATTAGAAAGCGGATGTAACACATTCCAATGTTTTTTTTGGAATATTTGGCAGCAATTAAAACAAGTCAGTCTTATAGCCAAGCTTTGCTGAGGTAACTTTACTAAAATAACACTCTCAGCTCCACTTTACCAATATAGCACCTGTTTCAATGATTCCGAATTTTCTCCAGTTTCTTAAACACTTGAAATACAAAACTACACCAATTTTACATCAAAATGTTCACTAGGAATAAAATTGCGAATAATTAAAACAGTGACAGAACTTTACTCGAAAAAATCCCGCTAAAAAAAAAACTAAAGAAAGTGTCAAAGATTGGCATGGCAAAGTACCTAGAGTTTTACCAATACTCAAATTCAAATATCTACACATTCAGGGCACAAAGTACGTAAGCGGCGGCGTATACTTACTATTTTGTGTTCAGGGGTTTGTTTTTTGAAATTGAAACAATGCAATAGCACAAAATAGTAAGTATACAGAAGGGCCACTCCCGCCGTTTAGAAAATTGACAGCTAAACTTGACAGATTCACTAGGGTTGTTACTATATTGATTCTGAAAAAAAAAAAAGAATAGGTTGCCCTAGTTACAAACATAAATACATAGATTCGTCTAAACATACATCATATCATGCTTACATGCCTTAGAGGGTAGACAGGGCATCAAATATCCATTTAATATCACGAAACATTTAATATTACGCCAAATACGATGAATATTGAAGAGTAAAAAGACGTAGTAATAGTGTAATAATGATCCCACTTAAAAAAATAAATTGTAAAAAGCTCCAAGCTCGACAAAAATATAATTGTGAAAAAACAGGTACCTAATAAAATCAAAAAACCAAAGATGATCTTAAAAAAGAAGAAAATTATGCTGTGCAATCGGAGGAAACATATTTGTAAGCTGTATGACTTGAACCTTATTATTATGACAAGTGCCCAATTTCATCTATGGGCTTAAAATTATTTATTATAATCCTAGATAATGAATTTCTAATTTGTCATCTTGAAAGATTAATTACCTTTATAACATTCATACATACATAAACTCACGCCTTTTTCCCATGGGGGTAGGCAGAAACTACAGAACGCCACCTGCTACGATCCTTACATACTTCTTTTGCTTCACACACATTCATACATCTAGTCATACACACACGCCGGTTATGGGTACTGCGCACTTGGCCTTTCTGAAGAACATCACATAGAAGGTCTATGTATGTCTTTCTAGGGCGTCCCCTCCCGGCGTTTCCACCTTTATAACTTAAAAATAATTGAAAGAAAGAATTAAAAACAAAAAATTAAATTCAGTCTGTAACAAATAATAAAGGTAACCCATCCAATGCAACCAACCTCGTTACAGTACTTAATGTATGAATGACGTGACAAACGCCTGCACAAAGCAATCATGACAGCCGCGACTGAGCTCGGTCCAATATTGCCCAATATTCCCTGTAAAACCGTAATGTCAAAGTGAGAGTGGCCTCTCTGTCTGCGGCACGCCGCCGCTTACGTACTTTGTGGCAATAGCGTGCGTGCATCGACCACATAGCCACGTGTAACAGCTGAACATCGAGTTCCAATTCCAATTTTATTCGTGGCAACTATTTGACGTAGGTAACTTGTATTGTAAGTAGGTAGGTGCGTTACATCACCTATTATGTACGTAGTCGATGCAATGTAATTACACTGTTTTATTAGAAAGAAAGACAGTTCTACAGTCTAGTTTGTGTTTTCGTGTTAGGTTTTTCTACTAAAAGAAAATGACGGCTATTTTTTGGAAATACTTACGTGTTGGGCCGGGCGAGCCGACCGACCATTTGCAATGCAGGAGATGAACCAAATTGGTACCGCATTGTACATTATTTTTCATTTTAGATAGTTACATTATTTTTCATAACATTCCCTTTGCACAATCTTCTTAATTAATTCATCTCTATCGACAAAAATAGGTTCTGCAGTAAGTTTATTTATTTGTTTAAGTTTTTTTTAAGTTGTACCCAAGTAAAGAAATGCTTTTTGTCTTGATATTATACAGAAAAGAGCCGTTTTATATCAATATTTGAATCAAGTTTAAATAACTAGACAATCCCACTAGTTATTAAAATCAAGTTAATTCTGTGAATTAACTTGATTACAATTTGGAATAATTATTAATAATAACACGACAATTTTATTACTTATTTCAATCTTGTACAAGACAATTCTTGTACAAGATTGAAATAAAGTTTTGTTGCTGTACAACACAGATCATAAAACACAGCGTGTTTTTTTATGATCTGTGCTGTACAACGTCGGTATAATACCCACAGCGGATCTTTGTGTCTATGAAATTGGCTGCAAGACCCTGCGCTGTAGCTATTTTTGTGTCAATGTTGAAGATGAAGATAGCATTGTTTAACTGTCTATTTCACTCGCTTACGTTTGTCGCATATTCCTACCTCGCTTACTCTATGCAGTATACTCGATGACAAAATGTTTCTTGCGCAATGGTTAGCAGAGCCAACTTCAGAGACATAAAGATCCGCTGTGACACCTGCTGTACAATGAAGGTATCAAAGCTGCAGAGAAAGTGGTTGAACTCCTTTCGTAAAGTTGCCTCACATTAGAGATTTCGTCCGTATCAAGATCAAGGGTGCGTCTACAAACAAAGGTAGGTACCTACACAAACTTTGTAAGCCATAGAAATATTAGTTTTGTGCAGGAATCGAACCTGCGACATGCAATGCAGCAGCCAATCGTGTCGTCGTTAATCAAGATAAGAAGTACCAAACTATATCTTTTTAGGGTTCCGTAGCCAAATGGCAAAAACGGAACCCTTATAGATTCGTCATGTCTGTCTGTCTGTCCGTCCGTATGTCACAGCCACTTTTTGCCGAAACTATAAGAACTATGCTGTTGAAACTTGGTAAGTAGATGTATTATGTGAACCGCATTAAGTTTTTCACACAAAAATAGAAAAAAAAACAAAAAATTTTGGGGGTTCCCATACTTGAAACTGAAAGAAAAAAAATATGTGCCCCCCCCTGTAACTTCTAAAATAAGAGAATGATAAAACTAAAAAAAATATATGATGTACATTACCATGTAAACTGCCACCGAAAATTGGTTTGAACGAGTTCTAGTAAGTAGTTTTTTTTTGAATACGTCATAAATCGTAAACCGCAATTTACCAAGTACGGAACCATAGAAATATAAAACACACTTGTTTATTATATCTATGTACGGAACCCTTCGTGCGCGAGTCCGATTCGCACTTGGCCGGGTTTTTTTTCCAAATTGGTTGCGTTTTTAGATAGATAGGAACATAAATATTATTTATATCTGTACAGAAAATTTTCCACATAGGTAATCGCTTTTTCTTGGAATTGATATGCAACAAGTAAATTTCAAAATTTAAAAACCCCCGACACATTTATCTTGCGAAAAACATCCCGATTCAAACAGTAAAATGCCCATAACTTTTGAACGACTGAACCGATTTTATTCAAACATAGGGAGGGGGGGGGGGGTTATTCACACTCGCGACAAAATCACCTTTCCAACAAAAAAAAACTAAATCAAAATCGGTTCATCCGTTTAGGCGCTATGATGCCACAGACAGACACACAGATACACAGCAACACACGTGAAACTTATAACACCCGTCTTTTTCCGGCGGGGGTTAAAAATACACAAAAATACACCCGACGGCGCAAGATCATGACATTATTAGATAAAAATACGTGTAGGTCCCAAGTGTAGATACCTACATGGATTGATGTCAACATGGCTTCAAAACAACCTCTTGGCCAAGGCAGGTCAACAGTCAACACAACATCGAATATTGATTGACATTAAGTAGGTACCTACTCGCAATCATTCAATATTATGTACGGTAGGCATATTTAAGTACCAAAAGTAGATTAAAAATTAGTAGATATTTAATTAAGTAACCGTTGTTTCATATAAAAACAGTACGATTCAAACTAAATGGCGGATCAGAACACTCCACCAGTAGCAAATTCATGTGACATCGCAGCCTAATTGTAAATTCGATTTGCGAAAGTCGTTTTTGGGAAAGAAACAGATTGTTTCCTTTGCCGAATTCACTTACACAATTAGGCTGCGGGGCGGATAGGGGTGGGGTACAGCGAAGCGAACTTCAGAGCCGCCAGTAAGTTTGAATAGAGCTGTACTTATGAAAAAGTATAGTAGTCACAGCGGATCTTTGTGTCTCTGAAGTTGGCTCTGCGAACCATTGCGCAAGAAACAGTGTGTCATCGAGTATACTGCATAGAGTAAGCGAGATGAGACGATGCGACAAACTTATGCGTCTAAGAGAGTGAAAGAAGCAAGTTAACAATCTTATCTTCTACTTCAACATTGACACAAAAATAGCAACTGCGCAAGGTCTTGCGGCCAACTTCAGAGACACAAAGAACCGCTGTGACTACTATATAGATGTAACAAGCAGTAGCGGAGTATTCCGATAAAAAAGACACAGATAATATAATATTAAAAGATAACTGGGTGAGGTTTCACCGATAAATAAATGTAGTTTACCTAGGTATTTACACGAACAAGTACCTAGGTGTACGTATCTATTAGCTCGACAATTAAGTTTCAATCAATCGTCAATCGCTATCAAATCGATAGTAGAAAAGTACCTACTTATCTCTAATCAAGTACAAATTACTAATAAAAAAAAAGTTTTACTCTAAACCTACACAATTAGTTAGTGGGTATTTCCCATTTTCATTAGTTAGTTCAAATGAAAGTGTCATTAGCACCTCTATTTTCATGAAGTCCGCATCCGCAAGGTGAAGCTTATGTAGGTACTGTGAGGACTCTGCTTAACTATAAGGCAACCTACTTGCCTATATTAAGACTGGCAATAAATAACGTCTTGAAAGGGAACTGAATTTACAACATAAAATAAATGAAGATGTTTTCGCTAGACTTTTTCCGTGTATATAAAAGGCTTCTCTGAGCTTTGATGTATTAGTTCGATAGAAGGTGCCTGAGGACAGGCACCTTGCTGCTGAAATATAAGAAGAACAGTGATTCCTGAGTTTCATTTAAGTAGCTCTCTCTGGCTACGTCCCCACAGTAACCATACATAATGTAATAATATCTAGAATTGAGATAATATCTAGATGAGAGCAGTGGTGGCCCCGTGGTATCGGCCGCGACTTACAAGTTGTAGGTCGTGGGTTCGAGCCCAGGCAGGTGCTTTACTTTGTGTAAATTATTTCTTCACCACTGCTTTAAAAACGGTGAAGGAAAACATCGTGAGGAAACCGGCATGTCCTAGAACCAAAAATTCGAAGACATGTGACATCCACCAACCCGCACTGGGCCCGCGTGGTGGATTACGGCCCATCCCCTCTCACACAGAGGAGGCCTGTGTCCCAGCAGAGGGAACATTAATAGGCTGATGATGTAATCTAGAATTCGCGACGACCGACGAAGGCCCTTCGTAGGTTAGCGGCACACAATATACCGTCATTTAAAAACACCACATAAACGACTGAAAGTGTTAATTGACTACTTAAATAATAAGTATTGCCCTATTGGATTACCTTCTCACGGCGACAAGCCAAGCGTTGAAACCCCAACTTTTTATCCGACTGCCGAAGGAGGGTAATGTGTTTATCAGTCTATGTATGTATGTTTGTTCCTATATGGCGTTCCAGAGACCAATCGCGTTGGGCGATTTTGATGATTCATACGTCAATCGATTCGTCTTAACCCTGCGAGTGTCATAGGATACATTAAAATTGGACAATAGAAAAATTACGGATTTTGGGTGCCATATTGTGGGGGCCAAAATTTTTTTTTCTTCCAAACCCATCGTGTGGGGTATCAAAATAAAAGGTTTTAAGAGGTGATTTCAAAAATATATAATACTTATATGTTTAAATGTATCTAATTTGAAAAAAACTAAAAAGTTATAAATAAAAAAACTTAATTCAAAAAATCAAAACCCCGACTGCATCATAACCGAACTAAAAAGTCGTAAACAAGGAAAAAATCATGCTGTGCAGGCGGAGGATACACCCAGATTTTGGTCAGCCAGCCCGCGAATATGTATCCTCCGACTGCACAACATGATTTTTTCCTTGTTTACGACTTTTTAGTTCGGTTTTGAAGCAGTCGGGTTTTTGATTTTTTGAATTATTTTTTTTATTTAGGCGTTGCTTTGCGTTTGTGAAAACTGATAGGTAGCCAATTAATTCTCTTCTTCTTCTAGCTCATGTGATACAAGATCCCCAGGGCAAACAAAAAAACAGCATTGATGTTTAGCTAAGTCTTATTACACTACAATGTGTAAAGTAAATAAATTTCGGCGTAAATGCCAATTTTATCGCATAGAAGAAAACGTGACTTCAATCAGATTTGAACTTGGATCTATTGGTCACAATTCACAATCAATTACGTAATATTTTGTCTACTTATTTTTATCCATCGGAATCTTATCAATCATGATAACACGACAAATTGATGAATGGATTACAGACAATACGATAATGCCATAGCAATACATATTATATTTATAATTGAACTTCCCTGCCTTCCTTATTATCTTGCTAATTACATCCGCTTATGTACATTGACAGCAACGTAAACGTAGGTACCTACTTAAACAAGGTGTTTTGTTTGATATCCCATAACTCTAGGGTTAGATTCTATATGTAAAAATAATACAAAATGTCCTATAGAATATGTAGTCCAAAAATGCATTGTTTCGAAGATATCAATCTTAATTAATTTAGGTCAAAAATTGTCACCCGTATGACGAGTCTCTATTTTTGCAACGTTGCCAAAGCCAAACTTCATAGTGCTCTAGACTCTCGATGTGCGTATGTATCTCAGTTTCATTGAAAATACGAGTAATTCATTTTCATTCTAACCAATCAAAAACTGTGATAAAAATGTGTGACTCAACTTGTCCGTTCTTCTCCATGTAGGCTATTCCGAACGGATGGTATAATCGCTTTATTAAGATCCAGCCTTAGCTGTCCCCCCAGCGACGCCCTGAGCCAAGGTTCGACCCCACAAGGGGTAGCCCTCAGCGTTGTCGCTTATGTTTAGTTTTTTTAAGCCTGGCTGGAGGCTAAGAGATTAGTCTCCACAGGGCAGTCTGGTTAAGCATCAGCCGGTCACTTTGATCGAGTTGCGAGACGTCACATAGAAAAAAAAATGTGTGACTCAAGCCTATCGCAGTAGGCCGTGCTCAGCTCGCCCGGCTGGTATCAACTTATATCATGCCGATTTTTCAGTGGAACCAGCATGAACCGACGTCAACCAGATAGAGAAACCCCAAGCTTGTGAATTCGTACAGTCCACAGATAATTATGTACAGGTACGAAAACTGCATGCGCCGACCAGCGTTGACAACCTTCGCGAGTCGTCACTTGGAAGTGCTGGCAGACTGGCAGCAGCAACCAGATATCTAGGTATGTGAAAGCATTCATATATACACTTGCGACCTACAGTAATGAAGCCAATGAAGTCGGCGCGCCTTCACTGGCTTCAAGTCTAAATTAGTTAAGTGTAACATAAGGATTGTATTGAGTCCATCAAGTTTACAGTCGAAATCGACTAGAGGACGGACGTGATCGGTCTAGATAAGTCGGTACCTGAATCCAAGAAAAGTTTTTGAATGGGTTATGGTGGCCATACACCATCCTTCCTATCGTCGTATCGCCATGACGCTGCGCCATGAGGCTTGATCCAATCTACAGTTCGTCTATATACACCACACACGATCAGTTTAAATTTGTCCAGTCGGCAGCGACGTTCAGTTCAAGCTATGGCGTCACCCGTGCCAGGCGACGCGATGTTTTAGCCGTTTTGGTATATAACTCGTGAAAATGAAACAAAAAAGAAAAGAAGAGTTCGAGCAGAGTGGTGCAAACAGTGGTTAATGAAAAGAAAACAGTTTACTCTTACAAATTTATTAAAATAATTGAGGATTAATGCGCCAAAAGATGAAGGAATCTTACATGAAACTTCTAACGTTAGTTACTCTTCTAATTGAGAAGCAAGACACTGATAAGAGAAACGCTATCTCGTCTATCACCAACAAAAATCTTGACCTGACTGAACTGACGATCGCCGACCGCCATATACGGTCCAATCGCCATGATCAAGCCAAAAGAATCTAAATTCGATTGTGCCGTCAAGTCTAACTGTCATGCCAATCCACTCCCACATACGGTCAGTTGTAACTGATCCAATCGGTAGCGTCATGCCGATTGGACAATAGGAAGATGGCCACCATAAGATTATGTTGACCACAAATCTACAGCAATGCGATAAAATTCACACAGGCTCAGGATGGCTACCTTGTGGTTTTAATCAGTAAGTAAGTAGTCAATTGGAGAATAGCCCCTATTCTGCCTTTTTTACGTGGAGAAGGTATCGATAAGGATTTTAGTAAGTACGTTCCCTGCCGGAGTCTATATTTCCTGATAGCTACAACCTGGGAGTCTTTAAGTCAAGAGTGAATAGGTTTCTTCTAGACAAGCGTGCTTCATCGTCGCTTACCATCAGGTAAGATAGTGGTCAAGCACAAACCAACCAATAATAAAAAAAACCGGCCAAGTGCGAGTTGGACTCGCGCACGAAGGGTTCCGTACCATTAACGCAAAAAACGGCAAATAAGTCACGTTTGTTGTATGGCAGCCCCACTTAAATATTAATTTTATTCTTATTAAAGCGTATTTGTTGTTATAGCGGCAACAGAAATACATCATCTGTGAAAAATTCAACTGCCTAACTATCACGGTTCATGAGATACAGCCTGGTGACAGACGGACCGCGGAGTCTTAGTAATAGGGTCTCGTTTTTACCCTTTGGGTACGGAACCCAAAAAAAGAAAAAAAAATACGATTTTTTAGTAGGCGACTCGTGGGCCGAGTCGTGGCCTCCCATGAAGTGTCGCCACCTCGCATCTAGCGGATGCCCGCAACCTTGAACGGGCCTCCCAATGCTACATCTTCCCGTACGCGGTCGCCACTCCAGAACTTTTCGGCCCCATCAACCATGCGTTCAGCGAGCCATGTGCCCTGCCCACTGCCACTTAAGTCATGCTTACGTGCGATATTCTGGTGGAGTGCATTACTCCAGCCAGATAATGTCGAAAATCGTCATCTAAGTGCAATAGATAATTAGATATACAGCTTCTGTAATTGGTAAGCAGATTTTTAAATTTGGTAAGCTAATAGTTTTTTAATTATTTGATAAAAACAGTTCCGGCTGGAGTAACGTTACCGCAGCCAGATCTTTTGTTTTCTAACGGGTATGTTGAAATAAATGTTATTTAAATAATTAGATATCAATTTTCAATAAATGGTACCACTTATTTTATATTTGTATTTGCTATGGTTGCGAAGATATTTAAAATCCTGCTGCAGTAACGTTTGCACGATTGCTGCATCTCGAAATTGACTAAATGGATTATTATAATTTTTGTACATGACATCTGGCTAATTAGGTATAATTTGTTACGCAATAAAAAAAAACACAATATTGCACCGTTTTGAAGTTATTTTAGTAAATAAAAATATGCTTTAATAGGTCCTAGCACTGCCAATAAGTGGTCCAACGACTAACTTGAAACGTTATTATATAGGTAATTACTGCTTATAAATGGTACTGAAGTTTCATTAGTATCCTATTAGTAATTAAAAAGTTATGATGAAAGTTCAATTTGTTCCGGCCACGGCGCGCAGCTGAGTTATTTGAAGACCGATTAACCGAGTTATCTGTAGTTGTGGTAACTGAATCCTATATCAATAATTAGGTATATAGTCCAATTATTTAACTGTGAAATTTCAGACTTGTACACTCATTAATTAACGAGATAATCGAAAAAACATATTTATGAATGGTAACCCGACCAAATCTAGAATGTTATAAAAAAGCGGCCACGCAATACATTTTACTAACCTTCTAAAATTATTAGCATAATTGTCCTTAAAAGTTGGTACAGTCACGAATGCAATTAGTTTGATTGAAAAATTAAACCTACCATACTAAATTCTTAAATAAATTTTAAATTGCTTATAGTAAGTGTCTACTATGCCATTCTTCATATATCCACCTACCTACGTTTAACCGTTCTGTCGATGAGGTAGGTAGGTCCCTACTTATTTACAAGGTATAAATAGCGCCTAATTCGTTTTTAGTTAATTCTATATTATGTATTTAGGTAAAGGAATGTACTATTATACATGGTATAGTTAGATTAAGGTAAGTACCTAATAAAGTAATATGGGAGCCGTAGCTTTAAATCAAAGAGGAGGACTTTGCCCAACAGTGGGGCACTGTAAAAGGCAAGATAACAAAAGATATAGAAGAAAGAAGTTGACTGCATTTTTATGTCGTTTATTTTTACTATTGTATATTTTTTTATTTTTATAAAATAAAACTTAATTTAAGAATACGGCTATCTTTATGTAATATATTTGTGATTTTTAAAATCACAATAGAAAAAACAGTGGAACCTACCTACCTACTGTATGTATTTTAAGTAAGTACTTACTGCACTGCGATGTTTTTAAATTTTATTATTGTTTAGCTGTGATTCTCCAATAAAACTTAATTTTAAATATGGCTATAACTATTTTACTTTAACTTATTCGGAACGCTAAGCACAACACGACACAAAACAACATTGGCCGAAACGATGGTCATAACCTCCAGCAGCTGATGATCACTGGCAAAGTCAAATACCAGAGGCCGACGGGCCGCAGCCCGATCAGATGGTCTGACCATATACGTTCCACGCTGAACAGCAGGCTGCACGATGCACTCCACGTCGCCAAGGACAGACACAAATGGAGAATCATCGTCAGAGAAAAGTTGGTATCCTGTCACGGGAATCTCGAACCTCAGTAATGCGGAACACGACGCCAGGAGGAGGAAGTACAATACAGTGAAAATAGTGAAGGTGTATACCAGTTAATAACGTTGCATACATAAGTCCATATAAACATAACCGTGATTATTTTTGAAGTTCATTTATATACTTACTTACCTTAATTCTACTTTACTCTAGAATCCTTCGCTCCGCTCTGGATAAAAAAAACACTCTCGCCTTTAAAATAGTTGTTTACATATCTGCATAAAATCATCATCATCTACATAAGTAGGTATTCCATATCTTTATTACCTACGCATAATTATTTTTGAAATCAATATTCTATCTGTAGAAACAAAAATATTTAATTATAACTATGTTTTACTTTAGCACTTGTGTACCCGTCTGTACCAAACACGTATTATTGTCACGTATTATCCTGTAAATTTTAGAAGGTTGGTATAATGTATTGCGCGGCCGCTTTTTTATAACATTCTAGATTTGGTCGGGTTACCACGCTTATGTATGTTTTTCGATTATCTCGTTAATTAATGAGTGTACAAGTCTGAAATTTCACAGTTAAATAATTGGACTATAAATCTAATTATTGATACAGGATTCACTTACCACAACTACAAATAACTCGGTTAATCGGTCTTCAAATAACTCAGCTGCGCGCCGTGGCCGGAACAAATTGAACTTTCATCATAACTTTTTAATTACTAATAGGATACTAATGAAACTTCAGTACCATTTATAAGCAGTAATTACCTATATAATAACGTTTCAAGTTAGTCGTTGGACCACTTATTGGCAGTGCTAGGACCTATTAAAGCATATTTCTATTTACTAAAATAACTTCAAAACGGTTCATTATTGTGGATTTTTTTATTGCGTAACAAATTATACCTAATTAGCCAGATGTCATGTACAAAAATTATAATAACCCATTTAGTCAATTTCGAGATGCAGCAATCGTGAAAACGTTACTGCAGCAGGATTTTAAATATCTTCGCAACCATAGCAAATAAAATAAGTGGTACCATTTATTTCAAATTGATATCTAATTATTTAGTTATCATTTATTTCAACATACCCGTTAGAAAACAAAAGATCTGGCTGCGGTAACGTTACTCCAGCCGGAACTGTTTTTATCAAATAATTAAAAAACTATCAGCTTACCAAATTTAAAAATCTGCTTACCAATTACAAAAGCTGTATATCTAATTATCTATTGGACTTAGATGACGATTTTCGACCTTATCTGGCTGGAATAACGCACTCATTCTGGTGACATCAGGCACGATCAAGTCCGTAAGCAACGCAGAATGACTGCCATATTTGCGAAAAAGATAACCGTTTGATTAGTTTTGCTCACGAATCCTACAGATAAGGCCATGCTTATGCACACATAAAATCAACAAGTCATGACGAACAAAACGCGTTTACACTGGATCAAAGGTGGTGTGTAATGTGACGAAATACACGGTCGAATTAATCAAAACAGAAAAATTCTTAACTTATAATTTTAAGTAGGTACAGTTGACTACAGGTGCGGTGTTGGTAGTTTAGTTTAGTATTTTAGATTTTCACCTTGGGTACCCATCTTATCTTATCTTATGGAGGGGGAGAGGAGCAGCTCGGACACTTCGACCCATTGGGATCTATTGTGGTTCCCTAGGTACCCATACCCATTAAATCTGCGAAGTTTTGCAAATTAATTTAATATTGCTGCATGTAGGTATTGCTGAATACCCTTTCACCGTATCTGCTTCTTTGGTATTAATAGTAGTTATGAAAACCGAGAAAAATAAGAAACCGTGCTCCAGAGAAAACTGCGCTGCGATGCACCGAGGCCGATCACCGAGCATAGAAATATATACTTTATTTCGATTGGATAACTATTAAATTCAATTGATAAATTTAAAATCCTCTGCCGTCCCGTCCGCCAGTGTGCGCAAGCCATGTTTTTTTTTTTTTATATGTATGTGGTCAATCTAAAATCAACTTAATTTTCACTAACCTAAAGTAGAAATAACGTGAAATGGAAACAAGGATTTGAATAGTTTTCATCATTACGATAAGGAGTAGTAAGTTAGAAATTGAAAATAAAATCATTAAAACCAACAATAAAATAAATCTCAGAACATTTATTTCTAATTACAATATTTTACAAAATTAACTAAAATTACTTGATCACCCGTATGCGATTAGTAACGGTGTTGTTTCAACGAGTCACAGATTGTTTAAATAAATAGATACCAGGCAAATTATTTTATTATACAAGAATGTTTTACTTCGAGGAATTATTTATTACATAGATATTGTACAAGAGGCAAAGACGTTAAGTACAAAGGGAACTAACATATTTACACAAAAGTAAATTTTATTGTGTTATGTTTCTATGTTAGAGACAAATTTATCCAAGACTATTTGCATACGCACATCTCTGGTACATTTAACAGTCTTGCCTCCTACAATTTCGGAGTAAAATCGAATCGATGACAAATATAAGGACAAAATCTTATAAAGAATAGATTAATGGGGAAATAAACATCAAATGCATATTTCTAAGTGAAAATCGTGTTAGAAATGAGTCACGGGAATTAGATTAAAAAAAAATAACGATAGCGAAACATGACGTCATAATGACTACGTTTTATTATCCGTTGCAATGTGTTGTGAAATAGAACCTCCTTTATTTATCAAAAATTTCGACTTGTCATTGTTTTCATGACGATATACAGTGAATTTTAGGACGCAATTCTTGTTTGTAAAATAATAAAAAAAATATACCTACATCTGATAAGTTACAAAAAAATAATATTAACCATAGATAGATAATTTCAGCAACATATCTATGTTAATGGTCATCAAACCGAACTGGAGTGACGCAGATAAGGTAACTCAGTAATAAGTGTGTTTTCCTCAACCTCACCTATTTTTACTCGACTACGGTGAACCCGAAAGTACAAATATTTTGAATAGTCGGCCAAAACAGTGGTCTAACACTAAGGTTGAAAATCGCTTGCACGTCTTAAAAAAACAGACTTCATTCTTCGTTTAAATGTCAAACTTTGGCGATGATAGTTTTTGTTGTAGACCACTTTTTGGGCCAACCGTACATCGAATCGGCGAAAATTGTCTTGGAAATTCATGTAACAATTCTATAGGTTGATTTAAACTAAAAGGCGGCTGTGTAATTTGCATTTTCACTGCGTATTATCTCATCCCTCATTATGCCTCGTGTTCGGAGCCGCCATTAAGTTTGAATCTACCTGTAGCAGTGATATTTCGCAACGCATAGCAACTCCGCACCGTGATACAAGCTAGCCTGTCTCACGTCTAGTACAGGCGCTCCGCCTTGCTGGGCCCGTGCGACGACGCGTAGTGCGCCATGCGCCGCTCCAGCTCGGGCCGGAAGTGCCGGATGAGGCCCTGCACTGGCCACGCGGCGCCGTCACCTAGCGCGCAGATTGTGTGTCCTGGAAAAGAAAATAGGTATGTACTATTTGCTCATTGATGTACATTTAAAATTAGTACCTTGGCGACCGAGCTGTGCTAGAGTGAAAATAAAGAAAACGACGTTTTCTAAAAATTAAACCTAGCTACATCGATTTATCACCTCCGAAAAACCCTACACTACTATAAATTTCATATAAATTATTGGAGCCGTTTCCTAGATTCAGATTGTATTTGTATACATATATACAAGAATTGCTTGTTCAAAGGTATTAGATATATTAAGATTCAGAATTTAAGATAATAATTATCAAGTTTTTAAACACAAACTCAAATATTTATTTGTCATTAGCTTCTGCCTTTGAACAATGTTTTTTATCCCAAAGGAACATTATACCAGGATAAGAAGCTATCTCTGTGATAAATATTATCCAGACCGGCTGCCAAATTGCGTAAGTGAATTCAGCAAGGCGCAAGGTTTGACCGCTATCAAATCAACCAATCACATGCGAGATGAATGACGCGATGTGGATTTACGTCTATGTGATTGGTAGATTGATAGCGGTCAAACCCTTTGTGTTGCCGTATTTACTTACGCAATAAGGCTGCCGTTCAGCCGTGCTGGCGTGATTGTGACAAACACCCGTCTACCCATTCATCCAAAATTTCACATTTATAATATTAAAAGAAAGTAGGACTTGCAAATTATTGTAAGTTTAAAAATATATTTGATTTCCGAATTTGACATAATTAGTAAGTTTTCAAACATATAATCAATATTATACAATATGACAAAATTACAAAGTTTAAATTCCACCGCAAACAAATTTTGTTAGTTAGGACTTTTTACCCGACTGCCGAAGGAGGGTAATGTGTTTATCAGTCTATGTATGTATGTATGGAAGTATGTTTGTTCCTATATGGCGTTCTAGAGACCAAACACGTTGGCCGATTTTGATGAGTCTTACGTCAATCGAATCGTCTTAACCCTGCGAGTGTCACTGGCTACATTAAAATTGCAAAATAGAAAAATTGCGGATTTTGGGCGCCATATTGTGGGAACCCAAATTTTTTTTACTTCCAGACCCATCTTGTGGGTATCAAAATTAAGGGTTTTAAGAGGTGATTACAAAAAAATATAATACTTAAAGTACCTAACAACGAAGTTACGAAGTTTAAATGTACCTAATTCTAAAAAATAAATTAACCAAAAAGCTGTAAATAAAAAAATAACAAATAACAAAAAACCCGACTGCTTAAAAAGCCAACTAAAAAGACGTAAACAAGAAGAAAATCATGCTGTGCAGTCGGAGGATATATCTGGTTTTGGTCAGCCAGCTCGCGCATACGTATCCTCCGACTGCACAGCATGATTTTCTTCTTGATTACGTCTTTTTAGTTGTTTTTTTTTTATTAAAGTAGACAGTTCAATAAGTAGGCGATGGAATTATCGGTAATTATGAATTGAATTAGTACTTAACAGTTAGGAAAAAACCATGACGGACGCGCCCTTTAGCGGAACTTTACAGCAAGGGATTAATTAATAGGTGACGATTCTACTATTACACAACATGATGAAATTATCGTACACGTGTCTTGACGTCACACTGAGATTGTAAGCAGTGTTGCCAGCAACACCAAAGAAAAAAGTTATTAAAAAAAATCAAAAAACCCGACTGATTAAAAAGCGAACTAAAAAGACGGAAATCGTGCTGTGTAGTCGGAGGTCGCGAACAGCTACCTGTTCGCGAGCTGGCTGACCTTCTTGTTTCCGTCTTTTTAGTTCGCTTTTTAATCAGTCGGGTTTTTTGATTTTATTAATTAACTTTTTTTTATTTATAACTTTTTAGTTATTTATTTTTAAAATTAGCTACATTTAAATATATAAGTGCTGTATATTTTTGAAATCACCTCTTAAAACCCTTTATTTTAATACCCCTCATGGTTATGGAAGAAAAAAAAAACCCCACAATATGGCGCCCAATAGCCGCCATTTTTCTATTTTCCAATTTTAATGTAGCCAGTGGCACTTGCAGGGTTAAGAAGAATCGATTGACACACGAATCATCAAAATCGGCCAACGCGTTTGGTCTCTGGAACGCCACATCGGTACAAACATACATACATAGACTGATAAACACATTACCCTCCTTCGGCAGTCGAGTAAATATGATTGCAACATTATTCCACCACTGAGGCCATAGCCCAATTTCTAGAACGAATATTAATGTAACAAATTGTCAAACACGCATTAATAGGTTTGATGAATTTTTCAAAAGACAATTTAATCACTATATTGTAACGCGTCGACGATTTATTTTCCAATTCAGAGATTATAACAAGTACCTTCAATTTGTTTGGAGATCTCCCATAGCATGTCGATTTCTTTAGGTGATGCGTTTCCGTCGACCATTCTGTAAAGGTAAAAAAAGTTCCAGCGTTATAATATTAAATACCTACGTATATATTGGAGTTGTTTGCTGAAGTATCAAAGACGATAATGTTAAAAAAATTGCGGTTCTGTGGGAAGACAGTGTGATAGGTTCAAAGTAATTCGACATAACAAAGGTTTTTAGTATTAATAGCTAATTTGCTATTAATAGATTTTGAGAAAAACGCAGTTAGAAATATGTAATTTTTATCCTTCTTCTTTACCGGTATGTACCGGTTTGTCATGGTTCTTTTCGTAAACTATGTAATTTATAATGTATGTATCTGTCGTGTAATATTGAAAAATGGAACGAGCTTTTACTCCGAATCATGGCAACCAAGGAGGTAACTTATCAAAGGTTTTACTTATATGATTAATTACTTAAATTTCGAACTGGCTTGCAAATAGAAAGCTGTTTATTGAAAAAAGAAACAAATGAACACTTTTAACGCGGGAAAAATTATTGTTGTTCGTCATTGATATTGAAAAGTAATATTGTATTTAATATTTTTTTTAATTGCCGCGCATTATTTGAAGAAAAGTACTATACAAGCCTTGGCCACAACTAGGCATTGATGGACTTACGTATGTGTGCCGAGGCGAAGTTCGTCCATCAATGCCTCTTTTGCTGGCCAAGGCTTGTTCTTGTATAGTACTATGATCGCTGCAATAATGTACTAATGTATGGTTGTGTCTAAATCTAAGCTAATTATCTTGTAACTCACCTGTAAATAATCTTGTTCATCCAGCCGACGCCCTCGCGGCACGGCGTGCACTGTCCGCACGACTCGTGCTTGTAGAACATGATGAGGCGGGCGATGGCCTTCACGATGTCGGTGGACTTGTCCATGACGATGACGGCGGCCGTGCCGAACGACGACTGCGCCGCCACCAGCGCGTCGAAGTCCATGAGCACGGTGTCGCACACGCTGGGGGAGTACGCCATTCATCATTATCATACTTCATAAACACAGGCCTCCTCTCTGTGAGACGGAATGGGTGTAATCCACCACGCGGGCCCAGTGCGGGTTGGTGGATGTCACATGTCTTCGTATTTTTGTGTCAGGACATGCCGGTTTCCTCACAATGTTTCGTGAGTAGTGATGGTAAATGCCCGACAATATTGTCCTTGCGAGAACTTTGCTGTTAAGTTCTCGAGAATATTCTTTTGGAAGGGCATTTAAGAGAATTTAAAATTAGGATGATGAGTAAAGTATAGAAGTTAACTTAAGTTAAGAGGAAGTTAAGTTACCTTTAGACCTTGAAATCAAATATATTGTATTCAAATTGAGCAATTTTACTTTCAATTTTAAATTCTCGTAAATTCTCCGTGGAAAGGAACATTGCAGAATATTGCATATTCTCTTAAATTCTCCGTGAGGGAATATTCTCTCGACCCATCACTATTCGTGAGTGTGCATCAACGTGTTTTATTTTTTAATATCTGGCATTTAAAGATAGAATATTGCTTTCTGGAATTTATTGATGTAATCAGATAGAAAACATAACAGTGCAGTGATTACTGCCAGACTAAAGTGGACATTGTGCTTCTTTAAAGAATGTTCATAATGCAGCCAGGGTTAGCGTAAGGAGCTGTGCAAATTCTCTTTTGCCCTGGCCACAGGTAGTTGAAGTATGGTGTACTAGTACTGTAGTTTCACAGAAATAAAAATAATAAAACGGTTTCTATCACTAACTAGAGATTTCTCCCAGTAGCAATCCAGTACAGTCATAGGTTGTCCGCCTATAATATGGTACATCTAACAGGTGTCACATCATCAATCATTTCAAACGAAAGCCATCAACTACTGAAAATAGGTCGCCCCTAAGCGTCGCCACATTTACCGGTGACAGGTTTAGTGGATGAAAACCTCTACCTAATCGTTCTTGGACTATCTATGTTCTACGTTAGGAGGTTTGTTTAGACCCTCAGGTGGACCATTGTGCGTGGGCCATGGCGGCCGTTTGGTGTTTATTCCAACTAGCACATCTCCATCTAGAAGTTAATTAGGGATCCTGGTTTTCTCAGAACATCTGTGTAGGATCTGGGTGACCCGAGGGTTTGTGTTCTTATCTGGGTAACACCTGTGCATTCAAAGAGCATATGCGCGACGGTTGCCTCAGCCTCCATGCACGCCCTGCGCTGACTGTCTGTTATGCCTATTATGTGGAATTATTGGTTAAGTGAGCAGTGTCCTGTGTTGGTCTCTGTCACCAGGCGCAGGCCATTCATGTCCAGGCGTAGTAAACGCCTAGTGAGCCTAACATCCCGGGATGGCAAAGCTTTTTTGGACGTTGTGATTTGTGACATTCTAGTATTAGTTTATGAGGAGCTGTTGGAGAGTATGCGTTTATGGGTGTCCATAACCCTCCTGACATCTAGGGCGTGTACCGCTTGTATGATGCCCACACACTCCGCCTGATAGACGGTGTTGAGCCCTCCTAGCGGTCTGGATCTCTTTCTAGGACTACAGGTGTGATGTTTTGTAACTTACTGTTTCGGCATAAGTGGGGTAGAGGATCCTCCAGGGATGACAGCTAGCAAGTTATCCCATCCTCCAATGACGCCACCAGCGTGTCTCTCAATCAGCTCCTTGAGGGGGATGCTCATCTCCTCCTCGACCGTGCAGGGAGTGTTGACGTGTCCGGAGATGTTGTACAGCTTGGTGCCCTGGTTGCGCGTGCGCCCGAAAGATGCGAACCATGCGCCGCCGCGACGGCAGATTGACTGGAGAGAAAGAAGTCAGGTGAAATGAGGGTTATTCTAATAAAGACCTATGAATATAAATGTGGATGGATGAAGTCGCAGTTAATCCATCCAAAGAAAAGTAAGATGGTTGCAAGGAATGATACAAAAGGAAAGAGAGTCAAGGCCGTTGATAGGAAGAAGTGGATTTTTATTTTATTTTTATTTATTTTTGGCATCATACAGTCATATACAATCAATACAATAATTCAGAAAACTGGTTACTTACAAAAGACCTTTAGTGCCGACAATGTGAAATAATGGTAAAATAAGTTACAATAAACTCTTAACATAGAGAGACGTGCAAGAAATACATATTAATTTTTGTATCACAACATAAGTTCAATGAAACATCATTATCAGTTAACACAGAGAAGTGAAGGTAGACAAAGTAAAAAAAAAAAAAAGGTAAGTTTTAATTAGGTAATATATCTACTTTTAAGTTTTTGTTTAAGGCTATTAAGAGAAATGTTAAAAAGATCTATGTCTGTAAGTTCTCTATTATAGTTGTTAGTGGAACGGTATATAAATGAGTTACGAGTGTATGTTTTATTTAGTCGAGGAGGAACAAAAAGTGGTGTTGTACGTGAGGGGCGTACGCGCTTTTAGTGATAGTTTACCAAGTAATGATGGCGAATCGGTCAATCAGTTTAAAATTATGAACAATTGAATAATATCAAACATATTACGTCTGTTACATAGACTTGTAAGTTTATGCCTACGCAATGCATCTTCATATGAAGCGTCGTAAATATTATTGCGATAGTTAAGTGATTTTAAAAACTTATTTGGTATCTTTTCTATCCTATTTATATGTATGTTAAAACATGGGCTCCATACAGTGATACAAAAGTCTAGAATAGAGCGGACGAATGAAAAATAAAGAATTTTTAGAGTTATAACATTTTTAAAAGGTTTACTAATTCGCAAAATAAATCCTAGGCTGCGAAATGTGGAGCTGACTATGTGGTCTATATGATGGGTAAATGTTAATTTGGAGTCCATAATGAGACCTAGATCTCTAATGGTGAAAACTCTTTTAAGGATTACGCTATTTATGGCATAGTTGAAATTTAATGGTTGAGTTTGCCGCGTATATGACATGATGAAACATTTATCTATGTTGGAGATAGAGTTGATTTGTTGTACAGTAATTATGCAAGTTTATTAAGTCACTTTGTAATTTAGTGCAATCACTAATGGATTCAACCACTCGGAATATTTTCGTATCATCAGCGTAAAGTAAGTGATTACTGTGGTCAAATATGGTTCCTATGTCATTAATGTAGAGGCAAAAGAGCAAGGGTCCCATATGGGAACCTTGGGGAACTCCGGAAGGAAAAGGGAGGAATTGAGATGAGTAACCTTTAACACAGACCGCCTGACTTCTATTTTTTATATAGGATTCGATCCATCGCAGTAAGTTGCCATGCACACCGGCCTTCCCTAGTTTTTCAATAAGCATATCATGGTTAATTTTGTCGAATGCCTTCGAAAAGTCGGTGTACACGACATCTACCTGTAAATTTTTGTCCATAGCGTTTACTAGAAATGCCGAGAAATTTAACATGTTACTATCTACGCTGCGATGTTTGAAGAAACCATGCTGTTGCTGAGAAATTAGATTACAGGTTGGCCAAAAAGAGTTGTCAAAAATTGAGGTCGCGACTATCGTTTACATGGCATCATTTATACTATAACATAATATTTTTGATACTTAAGTATTTTTAAAGTTTACTATATTTAGTTTAGTATCAAATTCATTTATGTTATAGTATAAATGATGCCATATAAACGATAGTCGCGACCTCAACTTTTGTCAACTCTTTTTGGCCAACCTGTACGAAAAGCGAATGAGATTTGAGATGTTACTATTTTTTCTAATATTTTTCCTAGAACACACAATTTAGAGATCGGTCTGTATTCAGTTACAATATCTTTTCTATTGTTTTTGGGTATAGGGGTTATAATTGATTTTTTCCATCTACTAGGGAACACTCCAGTTTCAAGAGACGTGCGAAATATTAAGGTTATTGGTCGAGCAAGTACCTCAGCACACCTGGATATGAAAACTGGATGAAGGTCATCGGATGCAGCACCTTTTTTAATATTAACATTTTTTAATTCGTTTAATACTTGTTCAGAAGTAATGTTGATTGTGCCTATATCTACAGTAGAATATGTATTGCAGCTGTAAGGGTAGGTTTGAGATGTAGACGAAACAAAAACTGAGTTGAAGTACTGATTAAAAGCATCACAAATATCCTCGCCAGTAGAGAGAATTGTACCGTTATACAACATCCTTTCAGGGATGGTATTAGAAGCATTTTTTGATTTGACAAATTACCAAAAAGAATTTGAATCTTTTTTTTATATTATTTTCAGAGAACTCAATAAAATTTTGATAACAATCTTTAGACATTTTTTTAAATCTACTCCGATGGATGGATGAAGAAAACATGTTGCGCCTACACCCCAAGAACCATGGTAAAAGGATTTATCTAGATCATATGAAGAATTTGTGCTTAAAGACTTACCGGCGCGACAGAAATACTCTCCACATTGTTGACCGTAGTGGGGCATCCAAAGAGGCCGATATCAGCGGGGAAAGGGGGCTTCAGGCGGGGCTTGCCTTGTTTGCCCTCGATGGACTCGATGAGCGCGGTCTCCTCGCCGCAGATGTAGGCGCCGGCGCCACGGTGAACGTACACGTCGAAGTCGTAACCAGAACCACATGCGTTCTTGCCTAGCAGACCAGCTTGGTAGGCCTGAAATTGGAGAAATTGAAAGTATAATTGTTAATATCTTTATATATTTTAATTATTCGTTGGTTGTTCAATATGTTGCCAGATAGTGATAATCAGATACACAGATAGATAGATACTACTATACAGATAGTTGTTTCGGATCTGGGTATTTGTATATGTAAGTATATTTGGCATTGATATAAGTGTCAAAGGTTTGGAGTGGAACCTAAAAATGTAAGTTACCTTTGTTCAAAGTCTTTTGTAAATACGAGGGCTGCACTAAAAGTATCGGGAATGGAATATTTCCACTGTTTCTGTCATATTAAAATCTTTTTAATTGAAAACTCCTTGGTTTTAAAAATCGAATACCATTTATTTATTTAAAAAAAGATTCTCGGTCTTGTCACAAGGTTTTGTCAAACTTGTTTAGTCGTTGAGAAAATGGAATTGACTCGAGAACATTCAAGAGCGATGATTTATTATGACTTTCGAAGTGGTTTAACACAAAAACAGTGTGTTGACCGGATGATTTCTGCATTTAGTGATGAAGCCCCATCCAAAACCACAATTTATCGCTGGTTTCTCAGGCTGGTCAAGCTCAGTGATGATCCCCGTCAAGGTCGTCCAAAAACTGCAGTCACCCAAGAAAACGTTGATGCTGTGCGTAAGCTGATTGAGGAAGATCGACATGTGACATACCGCGAAATTCAGGCAACTTTAGACATTGGCATGAGACAAATACAAATAAACTTGCATGAACAATTAGGTGTAAAAAGTTGTTTTCCCGATGGATACCGCATTCGCTCTGTGAAGAGCAAAAAGCGGCTCGCGTTACTTGGTGCGTCAGAACTCTCGAAAGATTCCACGCAGGATCCTCAAATGCTGTATACAACATCGTATCAGGTGACGAATCCTGGATATACGCGTACGAAACCGAAACAAAAAACCAGTCACGAGTTTGGGTGTTCGAAAATGAGTTAAAGCCAACAAAAATTGTTCGTTCACGGAGTGTTGCAAAAAAAATGGTGGCCATGTTTGTCTCCAAAACCGGCCATGTTGCGACTATTCCTCTTGAGGGACAAAGAACGGTTAATGCAGAATGGTATGCTAGCATTTGTTTGCCACAGGTCGTTTTTGAACTCCGTAAAGAGAACTGCAACCGCCGCATCATCCTCTATCACGACAATGCGAGTTCTCACACCGCGCACAGAACAAAAGAGTTTTTAGAGCAAGAAAACATAGAATTATTAGACCATCCGCCGTACAGCCCCGACCTAAGCCCTAATGATTTCTATACTTTCCCTAAAATAAAGAATAAATTGCGTGGTCAGAGATTTTCATCACCTGAAGAAGCTGTGGACGCCTACAAAACGGCCATTTTGGAGATCCCAACTTCCGAATGGAATGGTTGCTTCAATGATTGGTTCCATCGTATGGAAAAATGTGTCAAATTTCGCGAAGAATACTTCGAAAAGCAATAAATATATTTTTAAATAGTAATGTTGTGTCACTTCCTTGATTCCCGAAATTTACAGTGCCGCCCTCGTACCTCGTAATTTGCCATAAAACTGTCGATCTCAATTCCTCTCTTAGTTAAATTTTGTTTTGCATTCGATTATTTGGTTTGCTTTGCGTTTGATTATTGGTGTCCAAAACATCGTGAGGAAACCGGCATGTCCTAGAACCAAACATTCGAAGACATGTGACATCCACCAAACCAACCCGCACTGGGCCCGTGTGGTGGATTACAGCCCATTCCCACTCACAGAGAGGAGGCCTGTGTCCCAGCAGTGGGAACATTAATAGGCTGATGATGTGATTTGGTTTGATATTGGTTACTTGCACAGTCTATGTATTTGTCACAAATAAAAAAAGTGTCAAGTACACAATATTACTATTAAAAAGGCAAAAAAAAAGTGCTTGTATGCATGTATTAACTAAATAGTAGACCCACCTGAAACACTTCACTGTTAAAGAGTAATCAGATCACAAGAGGAACCAAGCCAACTCTACTACTCTTTAAGCTCGTGTTGGCAGGACCACTACGAATGGTGGGAAAAGTCTATGTTAAAGTTAAAAATAAACTCACCTCAGCTATAGCCACCTGAAGATTACTGGCCTCATTGTAAAACTCTCCTCTAATATAGATATAGGCAGCAATGGCATTGATCGCACGGCCAGCAATCAGACAGCCTTCTACCAACTTGTGAGGGTCATGTCTCATGATCTCCCTGTCCTTGCAAGTGCCAGGTTCTCCTTCATCAGCGTTAACTACGAGGTAGTGGGGGCGTCCGTCTGAGGGTTTCTTCATGAATGACCATTTCATTCCCGTGGGGAAACCCGCACCACCGCGACCACGAAGTCCAGATGTTTTCATCTCATCTGTAATTTTATTATTGATTTGGGCATTTAAAAAATTAAAAACATTTAATTGTTGAGACACATTGAGATTATCAGTATTTTATTTATTTATTTATTTGGAAACTCAACAGCTTATTACTAATTTACATGAATAGATGTTCACCTCACTGTCAATGAACAGCCCAGTGCAGTTGTATCAACGTTACTAGCATCTTAGTAATTAGTGAACACACACACACTGCACAGTGACAGCGAGATGATGACAATTATCTCTTAAGCCAATAACAGAGTTTCACGGCATGGATAAAGCTAGGTTAGGTTATGTTAATTAGCTACACACAAGTGCGACTATTAGTGATCATGTGGGAATGAAGACTCATTGATCACATAAAATCAGAGTTAGTAGTATGTAAAGTAAACATGCAAATATGGCTATATTAATTAGACAAGGGGAAAACAACACACATGTTAGTAAGTCAGTAACACAATACAGTCAAAACTGTTTATAGTAGCTTAATAATAATGTAGATTCTGAATATAACAGCGGAATGTTAAAGACCTGTAAAAAGGACCTAATAGCAAATATTTATCTTTATAACATCAGATATAATGACTGCATTTGAATGGTGTTGTCAAAGGTATTGACTGTAATTTGTTACAAGATGAGGAGGATGTGAGAAGTTACAGGTGTATAAGGCAATGTGATGATAATTTTCTTATCGTTATTGTACACAATTTTGTGTCAACACAATTTTCATTTGGACAGATTATGTACACAGGCCAGCTTAACCCAAGATTGGGTTTGGGATGTTGTGCAATATACCTAATATTGCACAACATTATCTTAATAGAAAGAAGTCCACATACATTCTTATTTATCCTGTTGGACCAAACCTTTCCTCAAGGATCTCTGTATACCTTCAAAATAAAACTTGGAAAATTCAGTGCTTATACTAAAATCTGGTCAAAGTAACAACAAACATATTTTTTTGTTACTCATTTTAGCAGCTGTGTTCAACAGGTATTTTATTTAAAAAAATATAGAACAAGATGTCATAATAGGGAGATAATAAGGTGTAATGGTACTCACTGATAATCCAGTCCTGGCCCTTCAGCAAAATTTCCTTGGTCATGTACCAGTCGCCGCGCGCCATTGCACCCTTGAGTCTCCAGTCATGTCGGCCGTACAAGTTCGTGAAGATTCTGTCGCTGTCCGCCAACGGTCCGCCCCGCTGTTTGCCCTCTGGCTGCTTCTGCGTACCTTGGTATCGGACCGGCACATTACTTTTGCTGACAGCCACCAGTGGTCCAACAATGCCTAAAACGAGACGTAAAAATTATGTAAGTCACACACTACGCGGGGTGCGTAGTGAACAATAACAATTACTTGTGTACTTGATTAGGTTTTTAATACATAGGAACTTATTCCATGACTTAAGATGGAATATTATGGGGCTTGATATGTTACTAATTATGTACCCAATTGTGGTTTTGTCCTCTGAATTACTCTAACCAGCACACCAGCCATTTTTTCTGGAGAATGGAGATGTCAATAATGAATGTGTCACTGTCAACGTCAAAACTCGACTACAAATTTACAAAATTCAAAAATTCCGTATGCTATAGAGTATGACAGGCAATGACAGACCGGCCAAAGAGTAATGGAGTCTGGCAAACGAAAGTAGACACTCGAATTAGTTGCAATCTTTTTATATGGCAATGCTATACTAATGTCAACCTCAGTTTTCCAAAACAAGATGGCGTGTTGTTTTGGTTTGTTGTGGTCTTGATAATAGCATTTATTCAGTGTAAAATGAATAAAACAATTAAAAGTGGATTACGGGAGATGTTGTTTCGCATGATGTCTGAATATAAAGAAAAACAATAAGAGAAAGACGCCGAATTCACACAAAAACAAGGTTGTTTACGTGTGGTGTTAGATTTCTTAGGTTAGTATGATGCTAATAATTTGATACTTTGTTTTAATTCGTAATTACTATTGATGCAAAAACGATTTCTCTATTATTATTCACATTCATTTTATAATAAGTTAAACACCTTCATTATGGCTATTTATATACGTTATGGCTATTTATCATACCATAATAAAAGTTGCATTGTAGATTTAACACTATTTTTCTTTTAGAGAGTTTATAGCAGGGGTTAATGAGATAGTGAAAACTATTGAAACACTTACGGATTTATAGCAGAAAGATAGGATAAGAACCCTGAACCAGTACTTGGATGAAATAGCTAGCAGGGGAGTTGAAGAAAATGACTGATCATGTCATACAATGTTGAAAATAAATATAATGAAAGGGATAAAATTACAGAAAATAATTTATAGAGTTTAATGATTAATGTACGGAATAGTGCTTCCAGTGACTCTAATGAATATATGCACATGGAAGTCTTAGATTCAGATTTTGATTATGGTAGTCAATAAACCAAAATTATTATAGAATACTGTTGTTTTTTTTTATTCGAATTGATATATCACTTATACCCTTAGAGCATTTAACCATGCTCTAAGCTTATACCACATAATATCTAAAGTATTGCCTGCCTAAAGACTAAAGTACCTTTAGTATTTTTATTCAGACGAAGTAAAAATATTAATTCTAAAGTATCAAATTAGGTTATTCCAAGTATTACACACATTAGCACGGTAGAATCATTTTTTTTTTTTTTTATAAGAGTAAGTATGGAGTTTCTTGTGCATTCTTCTCCATAACAAGCTACTTTCCGAATGCACGGTAGAATCAACTTTTATTCCATGTAAATTTAAAAAGTATGGAGTTTCTTGTGCATTCTTCTCCATAACTAGCTACTTTCCGAATGCACGGTAGAATCAATTTGTATTCCATTTAAATTTAAATTGTGACATTCAAAAGTGCCGCTTGGTGGCCCAGTTGAAATAAATATCTTTTGTCTTTTGTCTTTATTTCACACTAGTTTTGGGGTTGCCATGCCGAGATTTTTTAAATTTGCCGCGCTTTTTCAGTCTACTTTCGTTTGTCAGACTCTATAATATAATATGGGAGAGAAAAAAAAACCGGCCAATAAGACTCCCAAGTTCACACCAAACTTCTGGGCTACCCTGAAGTTCGCTTTCCGATGCGCAAGCATTGCAAGGCACGGATCGGTGCTGTTTTTGTATGAGATTTACTAATGCGCAGCCATTGTAGCCAACTTCAGGGCGGCCAAGAAGTTTGGCGAGAACTTTAAACGGAGTAAACTCACTAGGGTCTGAAATGATAATGGTTGTTCCTAAAGGCTCAATATTGGGTCCATAACTCTTTTTAGTTTACATTAACGATTTGCCTCGATTTGCTACAAAATCAACCGAACATGATATTTAAAATAAATCGGTGGTCACAAAATCTTGATGATTTGAATAACTCTATGCATCAGGTCCAAAATTGGTTAACGGTAAACAATTTGATAAAAAATAAAACCAACGTATTAGATTCATATTGCCGAATATTAAACGTACCGAATGCGATATCATATTTAATGACGCATCGGAAAGCCAACTTCAGGGTGGCCCAGAAGTTTGGCGAGAACTCTACTCATAAAACGATCTTAGACTACAAATATCTCGGCAACGCGACTACTCAACACTTTACTGACCTCAACCTTCACTAATTTGATAGGGTGCTTTATAGAAAATCTTTATTAACAGGCACTAGGCCTGCTTCCATAAAACGATCAAGGGATGAGTGAATGGCAAAAAAGACGATTTTTGTGTCTTTCTCAATAAAAAATCGACATTTATAACCCTAAGCCAGTAGTTTCTTAATAGTATTCCCAAAAGATTTTGATGAGCATCAGAGACCGTGAAGGTTTCGGTGAAGGGAACCAATGAAGGGAACTGTCATTCTTCGTAATGTTAGGGATTGACTTCTTTCTAGTCACTCACTCACGTATATTTTTAAATCTTTCATCTCGCTTACTCTAGCGAGCGAGTGAGCGTATTAGGCTTAGCACACACTGCGATTTTTATTCGCGCGAATGTTTTCTGCCTATTCTGCGACCTATGGAATTGTATGAAGCTGCACGCATTGCGGTAAAAATTCACGCGGCAATAATATCGCAAAAAAAAACATGTTTTGCCACAGAATACACCGCACCGCGGCGCAGATTAAATTTGCGCGAACATTTTGAACTCTATGAATAGGTAAAAGATACAAAAACCGCGAGGACTTTTATCAGTTAGATTCAGTACGCGGCAAAAATTCGTGCGAATAAAAATCGCAATGCGTGTTAAGCCTTAGTGTCATTTTCTACATAAAATATATTGAGATGTATCCTTACAGCATTTAACCTAGTATCATGTAACATTTGACTATCTGGATCTGTCACTGGCAACATTGGTTGAATCTGGAATTGGAATTCTGCCCTGGATCTCTTCTCTTGCGTTTCAAAGTGGTTTCAAATTCAAACATTATATATTTTTGTTATTACGAACTTTCACGATTTTACCCGATTTTCTTTTTACTTCTGTGCTTGTGGTGCTTCTGACAGTTAAATTGTGTTCTGTGCATGTTCTGTGCGTGCTGATATGGCAAGGCATTTGAAATAAGTTCCTTTCCTTGGTGATTCAAAGATAAAACCGTGAGGCAAACATTCTGTCAAAGTCCACCAATTCCGCAAAAGTTGAAGTTTTATAGCTATTTTTAGGCAAATGAATTACTAGATAATTTTTTGATTGTTTTGCGTTGCCTTTCAAAACCAATAAAGATAAATAATATTCTGTATTGGTTAAAAGAATAGCCTTTTTGGCCTATTAAATACAAATAAAATGTTAATAGTCGGTTAGTGTTTGACGACACACTGGAATGACAGATTATTTATTTTCTCTATATTTTATTTCGTCTTAAATATTATTACTTCGCATTAACATAGTTTTTGTACTTAGCTTCTGTTTCACTGAATTTTCATTTTAATTTTATCATAATATTAATTTTGTAAACCATTCTGTTGCATCCATTTTAAAAGATATTTTTGTGCAGTGCATCAATAAAACATTG
This sequence comes from Orthosia gothica, assembly GCA_949775005.1. Classification (NCBI taxonomy): domain Eukaryota; kingdom Metazoa; phylum Arthropoda; class Insecta; order Lepidoptera; family Noctuidae; genus Orthosia; species Orthosia gothica. The sequence continues at coordinate 8,266,184 of OX459062.1, read as the reverse complement.
TCTCCTCATTTTTTTATAAAATAAGACTCTTAATCAACCATGGCAGATGTTATTCCAGCGGTGGCCAGGCTTACAAATAGGGTGTTTAGGATTCTAGGATGTAACCCGGGCATAATGACTCTTCAAGGCACCAACACATATCTGTTAGGAACTGGAACGAAGTAAGTACAACAGTTTTACCAGTTTAACAAAGGCTTAAGGTTTATTAATATAATTATATACACACGGTGTTTACGGCATGGGGGCAAGCTGGTGGTAATCCAAGTAACAGAGTGTAATGCTACAAAGGCACTTCTGTGGAAGAAAAATAAATATTAATTGTGTTAATAAATATTGCAATAATTATTATTACAATTTATTTAATTCACAATGAATCATATATGTGTTTAATACTAAGCTGTCCCTCTCCCTTGTCAAAGGCTTTCCCCATTCCTTTCACTTCTGTCTCATTTTGTTACATGCAAACTTTATGATATTTCAGCCGGATCCTTATAGATGCTGGTGATAAAAATGTGCCAGAGTACCAAAAGAACTTGGCAAAGGTGTTGCAGTCGGAAAAAGCAAACATCGAGCATATTATTGTCACTCACTGGCATCATGACCATCTTGGTGGAGTTGAGGACCTTTATACAACAGTTGCTAGTAAGAAATAATTTCCATTATATTTATTACTCAGAATAGAACAGTAATTTTCATATGTGATGCTTGGAATCTTTCGGCCATGGCCTGCAATGGATGTCTTGTGGCTGAAAAGATGTTGAGTATGTGCTGTTCCTGTAAAATCAACAAGGGTATTTACTTACTCTTTTAATTATGTAAAACAACATAATTATATAAATAACTACCAATAAATAAGTAATCAATGGACATACCAGGGGGGCTCGGGCATGCCTGTAGGGCTGCATCCCCTCCCCATAAAGTGCACCTCACCAATATTAGAGGTCTGCACTCAAATTTCTATTACCTCCCTGCAGTCTATTACCACCTGGTGGCTGAGAAACCACTCTTTCTCCTTACGCAGACACAGATAGCGAGTCCGTTAGACGTGTCGTACTTATCTTTCACAGGGTTTACCCTAGAGCACAATTTCAAACCGCGCGCGGGTGTGTATTTACGCCCGTGACGACAGTTGCTATAGGCGTCTCCATAACCTTGGGGACTCCAGATCAACGCTGTGGGCTCTGGTGGAGGTCTGGTTAAAATTATCTACGCCTGTGTTTACCGTTCGCATAGCGGAGATCAGGAGACAACCAAGCTCACAGAGTATTTCACTGTGGCGGCTGATGCGGCACAGCAGCGGTACCCTTTCGCTCAATTAGTGTTAGGATAGGATAGATGGACCCCTTTCACTCACTTAAGACTCCCATTTGTTCCGTTGTGCGTGCAGGCCTCCTCCCTGTGAGAGGGAATGGGCCGTAATCCACCACGCGGGCTCAGGGTTGGTGGATTTCATCGAATTTTTGGTTCTAAGACATGCCGGTTTCGTCAAATCGTCACGATGTTTTCGTTCACCGTTTTGAGAGCAGTGGTGATGAAATAAATTACACAAAGTAAAGCGCCTACCTGCGTTCGAACCCACGACCTACAACTTGTAAGTCGCGGGCGTTACCACTGAGCCACCACTGCTCCCCAATTAGTGTTAATGGGCGACTTTAATGCCCACCAGGAGCGGTTCTGCCCATACCAGTACCTGACCATGCTGGACGGGAGATACGTAAGCTTTACTCCGCTTGCGCTAATCTTACTCAGCTGCTCCAAGGGGCAATGAGAGCGCCCGATGTTGATTCGCACAAGACCAATTGCTTGCGCTAAACCTTCTGCTGACAATAGATCCAGAACGTTACTCGGTGTCGATATAACTTCACCTTTGGATAGTTCCGACCACTGTCTGGTGAAGTCTGTGTCCGTCTTCTCCACGCCCGATCCCAACCCAAGAGGCAGCCGGCGGGTCTAGCGGTACAGGTCAGCAGATTTGGATGGCATGCGATCTTTCATCGCTTGCTTTCCTTGGCAGCCTACTTACTTTTCTTCGGCTGATCCTTCGCTATGCGCGGACGCCGTGACGGATGTGTTGCGTCAGAGAATGGAATACTACATTCCGTTCTCTGACGCAACAATGTCCAGCGTTGACCAGCCATGTTTTTGTACCCTGGCATGGATCGACGCTCGATCGCGCAAAGCGAATGACGTTGGTTAGAAGAAGAAGGCCTTCAAAAGGGCTGCCAAGTACTGCAAGATGGTGTTGCGGAGGGCTCGGTTCGACCACATTGGCCGAATAGGGACCAAACTTGCTTCTTACCAGCAGGTAGTAAAGCGTTTTGTTCCCTGACTAAGTCAGTCGAGTCGAACTTCTGCAGTCTCTCACTACCACCACTGCTGAAACCTGAAGGGTCGCTGGATAAACTAACGAAATCCTTAGTGACCGCCAATCCGAATTCGGTCTACTAGCGCAGGGATTCCCAAACTAGTTTTGGCAAGAGACCCAAAATGTACTGATACAAAATGTGCTGCCTCGCGCAATCCGCGCCGCACGCATCGTATCCACTTCTGTACATCTTGAACAGTATTTTATACACGGATATGGATGACGTCTCCACGCCGCCCGCATCGCACTCGCTCGTCGCAAGCATCGATCGCGTCGAATCTGATGACGTCATCCGCACGCTCTGGTGGAATCCGTAAACCTACAGCATTTTGCTGAAATGCAGGTCGTGCGGCGCGGATAGGTGCGCGAGGCTGCATACGATTTCATATAAAGATTTAGGAAATGCGATGCCGATGACTGCGGCGCGTGCGGCTCCTGCGGTGCGTCTAGGTGCGCGTTCACCTTAAAAGTACAACAATGATACTTCCTACTAAAATATTAGTCATTCTTAAAACAAGTTGTTACACCACAACAACATAGTACCTATCTTGAAAGTTTCAAATAAGAACTTGTCTATGGGTCGATTTTTAGACAAAATCAGTCATCGTTTATGTCGACCACAGAACAGAAAAAACGCCTTCTACAATAGAAGTCGCAAGTAGGCGGGGCCCGCGTACCCCGAGTTTTGCTTAGTTCCGCATACGTCTGCTGCCCCGCCCACACTACGCACATCATTCTTGTTACAACTGTCACGGTAACAAAAACTTGGAAAAATACAAAAAATGCCCTATTGTGCTGTTTTAGAATGTAAACACGATAGTAGAACCAAAAATGTATCAAATGGAGGTATATCTTACGATCGGTAAGTCTTAATTGATTTTATTTCTATAAAAATGTAAAAGTAATATTTTATTAAACAAGACAAGTAAAAGTTGATTTTGTGACGTTAAATTTAAGGTCTACTTTCTTTTAAAGTTAAACGTATTGTTCTCGAAGATTCCAACTATGCACATGTCACAGTCAGACTGCCGTCCTTTAACTAGAAGGCCGTTAAGCCCAAAAAGTAATTGGCGAGTAAATGACAAAAAAACGCGGGAATCGTTGTTTATTAAAAACTATGATACTTAGGTTAATAGTTGTAAGACACATCAATTGATATTTAATTATATTTATCCTAAAGAATCGTTTCCGTCCAGAAACTGTTATTGATTACTTTTAAAATATTTTTTTCTTATTTTGTTAAGCATCATATCCAGTTTTTTTTATCTTATTACTGTACTACAAGGCCGTTAACCATACCTTAGCGGCTTTTTAGTGAAGTAATTTATTTAAAATTTGAGCCTTAATAATATTTGTTACATTTTGTTCATAAATACTTACCTAAAAAGTTGTTAAGTGACATAACTGCTTTATAGCCATGACATTCGCTTCGATTTCAATTTTAATAACTTTCCTAATGAGCGGTTACGGGGCTTTAGATGCTTTTAAGCTAATTGTTGCCAATGTTATGCGGAACTTTTCTAAAATCTTAACTAAGTTGCTTATCTAAAAGGGGGCTAAAAATACTTCGATTGTGGTTAACTTCTTTATAGTTTAGCATACATATGGGAATATCTAAGAAATTATAGACATCTGCAAAAATTAAAATTTTATTTCAGCTTTTAAAAGATACTTAAAAGAAATAAAATTTTAATAGGCAATATTCAACTAATAACTAATTAAGATCTTAAGGTGCGATTCCACCGAAATAGTGTGCAGCACATTTGTTAACAAACATTTTGTGCAAAACTCCAGCATTGCACGTACTAAGCTGGTATCGCGTTTAGGGGAACCAATTATTATTTTACTCTTTGGGGGAACCGATTACTATTCCGAATATTATTTGGTCGAATTTCATTTTACCGAAAACTATTGACCGAAGTCTTTTTTGCCATATGCATTATTTGACATATTTTCAGATCATCGAGGTATCATGTGGCATAATGTATTATTTTACCGAACTACATTTCGCCGATTTACAAAATAATTTTTTGCTTTGGCCGAAGCCTCTTTTGAACTTTTTTCATTTGTCTAATGCTTTATTTGTCATATTTTCACCACAACGAAACAACATTTTACGGAATATTATTTGGTCACAAATATATAGCCGGTTATGTGGTGGCATTTTCAATTTATAATTGAAATGGTGTCATAAAAAGTCAATATGTTGTGCTACAAAATTTAGTGACAGAAACGAATCGCTGCAAAACCGACTTCACGCAGTCTTGTCTGTGTTTACGTATTTATTATGGAGTGTGATGCAAATGATTTATTAATAACTGTCATGCATTATACATTTTATTAAGTAATTATTTCAACGAATTAGTCCAAGAGCGGACAAGGTGAGCTCGGGAATTTAGAGCACCCCGACACGGATAGGTTAGGTTCGAAGAGGATGACGGGAGCTGAAGTGAGCGAGCAAAGCGAGTGAACTCAGGTCCCCTCATCTTATTCATGTCAGGTTACTTTAGACCCTGCAGACAGAAATAGGAGCCCCGCATAGCGGGCCTCCGTCATATTTTTTTTTTTCAATTCGCTTTTTATATATTTGCCCACTGTTTCTCTCTATGCATGCTCTTTTTTATATGCATATAAAATATGCTTTAATATCATTATGCGTAAATAAATTTATGCTGTAGAATGGTACGCGTAAATAAATTTATGCTGTAGAATGGTACGCGTAAATAAATTTATGCTGTAGAATGTTATACTTAAACATCATTATGATGAGAGAAATTATGCGCAAGGTGTTTAGCGTAAATATAATTAGGGTTACCAAAAGTATGCCATGTTATATTATGTCTTAAAATTTTATGCAAATGGATAGGGAACGATGAAATAGTGTGCACAAACTTTCTAGGCGTTTGGTGAAATTAAAATATTATACTAAACAAATTTACTTAGTGACTCTATTGGTTTTTTGATGATGTTCATTGTCATCACGAATAATATGTAAATTTTGCCATTAAAACATTTTATGCTTGGGTATTATTTATCGGTGATAATGTTTTAATTATATTTCATTTCTGTTATTTTTCAATTTCTTGAGGATGCGCTCGAAATTATTATTAATTGACATTTGAGGATTCTTTTGAAACTTGTCGTTTAAAAACTTTAAATTGTATACTCTTCAGCAAAATTAAGGCTTTACACGGTGATATAACAAAGTAATTAAGCGTTATTGACAAAGATTGATGATGGATCCTGGTGATAGAGGTATGTAACTTATTTTATACATTATTTTACAAATGTCTATATCTTTTGAATCTTTTTCATGGCTTAAATTAGAAACAGTAAAATTATAAAAAAAAAAAACTATATATATAAATTAGTAACTTTCTTATATTTCCGGGCTAGTCCGATTAGAATAAAAAAAAAATTAATTCAAAAATAAAAAACCCGACTGATTAAGAATCGAACTAATAAACTGTTAACAAGAAAAAATCATGCTGTGCAGTCGGAGGAAACATATTCGCGAACTGGCTGACCATCTGATCCTGCCGATGTGCGATGGTTGTACACGACCGTGGCAGTCGGTGCTCCGGGTTGAAATATTGACTCCCACGGGATTAAGGACAACGGAGCGGCCGCACTCCGCTCACCCCCAGAATGCACGTAGCGCGAGAGTCAGCTAACTGCTTTTTAGTTAAGTAATGAGACTTAGCTGCTTTGTAGCTAAGAAAAATCTAATTTCTTGCCGGTGTTTTCATCAAACAGGCATGAATTATTTTCAAGCAGCTTAGCTAAAAAAGCGTTAAGGGCGAATAACCGCAAATAAGTTAAGTTTTTCATTGAAACTGTTCTTTAAATGCTTAACTATAAAGTAGTTATAGTCCTTTTGCGTCTCTATAGTCAAAAATAATCAGATAACGTACTTGTAGTTAAGCAAAAGGCTAGAAAATAACCATCACATCGGGCAGTTAAGGTTCTTTAAAGTACATTTAGCGAAGAAGTGTGGGTTAGACGCTTTCAAGTGATGGAATCGTCGCAAATTGTGTTACTTAACGGCCTACAAAAATTTCATATCTTTGGAACTATTTACATTCCAGACATGTTTCTTATACAGAAAGATAGAGAATTTTGAACTCTGTCACTCTCTATTAAAAAGTGAAAATTGACCATTTGAGGGTTAACGGCTTTCTAGTTAAAGGACGGCAGTACAGTCAGCTACTCAATTAGAGATTACCAATATGGATGATGAGTTATCGATATTTAAAACTTACTATATTCTCTGTGTTCTATGATATATATAGCGGGCAAAATTTAAACCTGTGTGAGGCTTTTTTTTGGTGATTCAGTATTAGTAACCAAACACATTTCCATGGCCAAACTTTTTTTTTCGAATTAAACTTTAACCAAGTTTAAAATAAATATAACATGGATATAGGTAATCTATTCGTAATATTCTAATAAAACTAGTACAATTTGCTCAGATCACTCCGTAGAACTAGATTTTTTAATTAAAAGCGGAAAAAAATACCTAGCCGACACAGCAGTGCCAAAACTAAAAATTATACATTTTCAAGTAGGTATAGGTATAATTATGTTATTATTTCCCTGTTGTCCTAAGGCCAATTGTCTGTATCAAATCTATGCAATTTGGTCATTTTTACGGTTTCATAACATAATGTTGTTGTATCGCGCTTCTGAAATTCTGACTCCATATCGTAGATCCGCAGCGAAATTCAAATATTCTTATGTTTATTGCAATTTGCTGGTCAGTGTCAGGATTACTTCTCTTTTTCATGAAATCATGACATTTGAGCACAAAATCTTATTAATGTTTATGTTTTTATTGTTAATGTTTATGTATGTGTGTGTTAACTAATAATTGACATAACATTTACTCTAATTTTTTTCGTCTAGTCAGATGCGAATTTCAATTTTTCAATTTTCATTTTCAATTTCAATTTTGCCGTAAAGACTTACGAATTATGGCATTTAAAGAAAGTGAGGCCACAGATAAGTTTATATTTTTGATCAATAATATGTTTGACATCTTTAATTCAAGAAGTCTCCATCAGTATGGTTTTAAGAAGGCTTTAAATGAGCGTAACGCAACTCAGATTTTCGAATATTTGAATATGGCTTGTGATTACATTTCAAATTTGAAACAGGAAAATGGCGTTCTTATAACAAATAGTCTCCGAAAAACCGGATTCCTTGGGTTCCTAGGTTGCGCTGAAGCGTTAAAATATCTTTACTCAAGCCTCATCCAAAAAAGAATGATCATATACCTGCCATTTTACAAATTAAGTCAGGACCACTTGGAACTACTATTCGGTAATGTTAGGGCACACGGTGGATCAAATAATAATCCGACAGCAAGACAGTTTGTGGCAGCATATAAAAATCTTCTGGTTCATGTGGAGTTGAAAGATTTCGGATCAGGAAATTGTACTGTATCGTACACCATCTACTTAAAATTAATATAAAACAAACAAAAATGCAACTTCTTAACAAATATGTATTATTTTAAGGCCAATAATCTGTGTATTTTTGCCTTTTGTTGATTTTACTTATGTTATTAATTAAACCATTGTTTCATTTTAATTTGTATTAATTAAATCTCATTTAAGCTTTGATCATTTTTCAAAATCAAAAGGAAGTTTCAGAAAAGTTTTACGAATGAGTAGACGCGATTTCGCACATAAAATGTGTGATAAAAAGACAACCGCCTTCAAAATCTACAAAATGTAAGAATACCTTTAGTTTTGACGTAGTGAAAAATAAAAACAGATGAACATAGAACCTCCTTCTTTTTTAAAGACAGTGAAAAAGTGGCATATTATGTTAGTCTTACATTTAAGATCTACTTGTGTATAGACCAAAATTTTCTTCAAAGTCCTTTACGTAGTTAATCAAGCTAAACATAATACGAGTGTAGCCGCAGGCGAAAGGGCAAGCTTCCCATATAATAGCATACCTGTAGTGTAGTCTATCGCATAGTTCTATTAATAGAATAAAAAAGTTAAATAAAAAAACCCGACTGCTTCAAAAGCGACCTAAAAAGACGTAAACAAGGAGAAAATCATGCTGTGCAGTCGGAGGATACATATTCGCGGGCTGGCTGACCAAAATCTGGTGTATCCTCCACCTGCACAGCATGATTTTCTCCTTGTTTACGTCTTTTTAGGTCGCTTTTGAAGCAGTCGGGTTTTTTGATTTAAGTTTTTTTATTTATAACTATTTGGTTAGTTTTTTTCGAATTAGGTACATTTAAACATACAAGTATTATACATTTTTGAAATCACCTCTTAAAACCCTTTATTTTGATTTGAGAAAAAAATTGGATCCCCACAATATGGCGCCCATAAGCCGCCATTTTTCTATTGTCCAATTTTAATGTAGCCAGTGACATTTGCAGGGTTAAGACAAATCGATTGACGTACGAACATCAAAATCGGCCAACGCGTTTAGTCTCTGGAACGCCGTATAGGAACAAACATACATAAATAAATACAAATATACATACATAGACTGATAAACACATTACCCTCCTTCGGCAGTCGGGTAAAAACACCACAGGGCGTATCTTTGTATCAATAGAATAATTTTCAAAATTAGATAAATCTTTATCATACTTTCCATAAATCGTAAGTATTAGAATAAATTTATGTAAACACTTGATTTCAAACAATAATATTTATCGACTCTAGTTGTTGACTGTATTTTGTTTGAAAATAAAACGGAATGTCGATAAATAATTCAACGACAGAGGTACACCCCTACAGGAGGACGAATAGTAATTACCTCATTTCGCAAATATAAATCTTATCACTAACGAAATACAGTTTTAAATTAAATGCATTTATTATAGTGACATCTAGTGGCGAGTAGCGTAACTTGCTCATTAAACTATTCCATGTGCGCTTTAAACGGAAAAAGTCAAAATACTCAAAAAGAGTAGACAATAAACCAACTCTATGGTCATAAAACTGTGGTTTATTTTCAAAACTAGTGACGACTGACATATTTCCAATTTCAACTAAAATTAAACTACCAATCACACCAAAGATTTCTTAGTGTTACGAAATACAATTAACCTGTATATGTGAGAGTTTGGGTACGCTGGTTCCAATACTAATGAAGCGCTAAGCGACTTCTACTGTCTTCTCTGTTCTGTGATGTCGACCCCTGGGAAACCGATTTCGACCACAAGGGGTCGATATCGACCACTTTGGGAATCCCTATTCTAGTTATTATCATCATCATATCAGCCGAAAGACGTCCACTGCTGACGAATAGCTAGCTTGTCGGTTTTTATCGGTTACATTTCGGGGAGTGTACGATGGAATTGCATGACCTAATTCTACTTAGCCCGTTTCATCATCGAACTACCAGGCGTACGGCGATGCGCCATCGGTACACGGTGGACATCCCACCCATACGCACAAAACGTTTTGGGAACACTTTTATCATACGTACAGCTAAGGACTGGAATTCCTTGCCGGAGTCTGTTTCCCGAGTCAAGAGTGAATAGGTTATTTCTAGGCAAGCGTGCTTCAGCATCGACCACATCGCTTACCATCAGTTGAGATAGTGGTCATGCGCGAGCCTATAGACTAAAAACAATACTGTGTGTCACAACATTTTCCTGAGATCTGGATTTAACCTATTAGCTTACCTATTTTGTATTTCAACAAAATATACTGTTGATTGCATATTAAAAAAAACATATTCTATTTAACAATAATATTATTTCAGAAAAGCCAAATGTATGGAAGTTTGTAAGAAGTGAGGATGATGACCCTGACGAAGTGCCTGGTGATATTCCAATGAACTGGTTATTAGACGGCCAAGTGCTAGCTGTAGATGGAGCGACTGTCAAGGTTCATCATACACCTGGCCATACCACAGACCATGTGGTGCTGACTATGTTAGAAGAAGACATCCTCTTCAGTGGAGACTGCATCCTGGGCGAGGGAACTGCTGTGTTTGAAGACCTTCACTCATACATGAACAGTTTGAAAAAAATTGCCGATTTAAATCCTGCTGTTATTTATCCAGGACATGGTAATATTGTTGAGGTAGTTATTAGTTAATTATTAACTTTTTTTTTTTTAGCTTCATTCTTTATTTTTTGACAAGTTTATATTTTAGCACTCTTGTTTCTACTGTAACTTAAGTTGACTGACCTCCTTGTGTTGCGGTCTGTACGGTCTTTAAGAATTTGATCCACTAGTAATTTATCATAACTTTAACCCACACCAGATAAAAAAAATATCCCTAATTTATAAAATGTTATTAAATCTAGGGCTAAAATTTTCAGAAACCGATTGAAAAAATAAATTACTACATAGCCCATAGGAACCAAAGAGAGGAACAAATACTAAAAACATTGAAGTCAAACATGGATGCACTAAATGCCATGGACTTGGTTAAGCAAATTTACACTGACACACCTGAACACTTGTGGACAGCAGCAGCATACAATGTTAACCATCATTTGACGAAACTGACCAAAGAGAAGAAGATATTTTGTACCACTGATGCTGATGGCGGAGAAATGAAATGGAAATATAACAGAAAACTTGAGAGCAATATATAAATTGATATTAATCATTTCTTTAATAATGTTGTTATACTGGAAAGGGTATTTCTTTATTATGGCTGTTAAATTATTCCATTATATTATATGTTAAATTTTAGTGTTTTTTTAATCTGGCAGGTATTCTTTATATTTTACATCACCACATAATCTTATATTATTTAAAGGTACTCTTTTCTTGTATGCCTGCTTGAATGCTACAATATCTCGGAGGCTATTCATCAGATAGCCTAGGATTTTCCTAGGGGATCATTTAGCCAGCGATAGGAAAATGAGAGATGGCCTGAGATCCAACTGCAATCACTTAGTGTTAAATTATTTGATAACTCAGGTTGTCTAAAAGCAAGTTTCTTTTCTTATCGCTAAATTAACAAGTAAAATTTCAAAATTTAAAAAACCCGCGACACATATTTATTTCATGCTACATAATGTATCTAGTACATAGTAGATACGCTTCGATCGGCAATCTATTGAACACGTTATTATGACACGATATCTTATGAAAACACCGCGATTCAAACAGTAAAACGCCCATAACTTTTAAACGGCTGAACCGATTTTTTCAAACATAGCTAAAATCACTCGACAAAATCAACTTCCAAACAAAAAAAACTAAATCAAAATCGGTTCATCCGTTTAGGCGCTATGATGCCACAGACAGACACACAGCAACACACGTCGAACTTATAACACCCCTCTTTTTCCGGCGGGGGTTAAAAAGATGGGGTTGTCCCAGAATATATGTTCATTAGGGTCACGTCTTTTGTGTGGTTAGTCTCCATAAAAATAAAAAAAATGATTTTCATAAATTAACTATCCATACAATTTATTTCATTAAGTTTAATACAACGTAACATTCCTTAATACACAAAAGATAAATCACATCGTAATGTGAATAAAAAAAAAGACCATGCTTTGTGGATGTAAGCCCTTGATATTATAAGATCTTATACTATAATATTATTACAATTAAGTAACTTTTTGATTTAGTTGATTTAACAACAACATGAGGGTAGTGATAGCTCGATTGTCATACTTATTGCTTCTAGTTTAGAATCTGTTTTATGTAGCACCCAGTATATAAAACGTTTATTTCTTCACTTTCTCTATAATTATTATTTATTTAAAATATCAATGACGTTGTCACAATTTTATTTTATTTATGATTTCTTTGTTTAAACGAGAAAGCGATTGTTGTACATTTTAAACATGAAATATGGGTCCAAAACCAAGCTTGGACTTATTATCTATCTGTGATCAACAAATCAATATTTTTATGATGAAATTATTGCAGCTCCACTTAATGTAATAAAATAGGGTATTTGACTACATATTTTTTATTAGATTTCTCGAGATCATCGATAAACAGAAACGGAACCGACTGGTAGGTACCACATATGACTGCACAAGATTCCGTAGAGATTTCGCGCCATTCAGGAAAATCGATAAGTGACAAGGATAAATGAATAAATTCTTATGTGTGTACTTTTTTTTGTAACATCTATTAAATCTATATATTATAATTATTAAAAAAAAATATGAATCCCTATTTCCCTTGGTCACGCCATAACTTGAAAACAGGTTTACCGATTTCATTCATCTCTTTTTTTTAATATTTTGCAAAAGGTTTATACGGAAAGAAAAATTATGAAAATTTTATGTTTATATAATGTAAGGTAGGTAGGGTGAGATAAGGTAGACTTGAAAGTGGATATTAGAGGAAGTTTGAAAGTGGCGCTAATTGCAGAAAAGCAATCGTTTGTCCTGGTATGGTCATGTGATGAGGAGGTATGAAACGCATGTCACTGAGTTATGCAAATAAATTTGGATGGATGGAGAGGCCAAAAAAAAGATGGTTGAACTATGAAAGGGACTCAGTGATAACGTGACGTGTTGGACCCCAAGTTACATGGGACAAGGGCGGGGAGATGATGTGTGTACCTAGATTTTTTATAGTAGTCAAATACCCTATTGCACGAGTAAAAACTATCGAATAAAAAGTCTATGGTAAACTATCAACAAAGAAATAACACGGACAATCTAGCCATCGTTTATTTCGTGTTGTTTTTTTATTTAACTACAGAGGTCGCTATCGGCGCATGCGTTTGGGAGGCGGCATCATATCGGAGTCGTCGTGAAACCTGTGGTGGTCGATGTAGTCGAGTAAGATCTCCTTGGTTACTGGATCCTTTATGCTCTCGCAGACCGCTGGGGAAAGAAATAAACATTGTTAAATGGTGATAGCTGAAGCTTAGATTCGGGAGAGGTAGCAGCATGCTTAGAGTTTGAGTAGGAGAACCTTGATGAGAATCAACCTTGGTGAAAAACGCATGGATACTGATATACATAGGGCGATTCATAAAGGTGCCAAGTGCATAGTGAGCATGTCCGTGACTACCGCAGGATCCCGACGGCAATCGCTTCCATATTTGGTAAATAATTACTACTCAATTGGTACCAATTTGTATTCGAACAACAGAATTGGTACCTTAGTAGTTTTCGAGAAAATCGACTTTGAAGGTGGTCCTGCGGTAGTCACGCTCCATTCAGCAGGACCACCATGAGCGCCGAAAACGGGGGCACGCTACAGATATTCTAAGTATACAAATAATTAGTGAGCGTCAAAATGGAGGGACCAAATCTCAAATGTCTGTCATACATACATAAACAAATAATACCATTAATCTACTATTTGCTACCTTTGCTATAATTTTAGCTACCTCATCATCTAAATAATATTTCAACAAAATGCTTGGTCCCTCCATCATGATATCAAGATGGAGGGACCAAACTGATAGACTACTCCCTGGAATGTTCTACCTACTTAGTGTTATAATACCTTAATTCTACCTTAATATTATTGATTTTGGCTGCCCGCAACATATATCGTTTTAAAGATATCGATTACAGAAGTTGGTCCCTCCAAATTGACGATTTAATTGTTTAGTGTAACAGGTAAATGGGCGGTTTATTTTCGATCTTCGAAGGATAAGTATTTAATACCTATTTACTACCTTCTAATCGTGCAAAATTTCTTACTTTAAAGTTTATTTTAACGAGCCAAAAAAAATAAAGAAATAAGTAGGTACAACGTACAAATTTTAATAGTACTAGGGGCATGCACCCGGTTCTATAGTCCGTCATAGAACCGGGTATACGCGGTTTTATTAATTTATTTTCAGAACCGGTTTCGGATGGCGTAAACTCGGTTCCTCCGGTTCTTTAAAAAAAACAAAAATTGGTCACATTATTTCTTCGAATCAAAATACGCGTTATAGTCCAGGCATTAAAGAAATTTGCTGCGTAAAAAATCCTAGTTCAGTACTTTCTCCGGAATTATGTTCATTATGGTAGCAGTAACGTTGCCTGAAAAGACCATAAAATTCACAAGGGAGCAAAAAACGGGCGGTCAAAGAGCCCAAAAATCAGTTTTATGCTTAATTCCCATAGTTTTAATTTTACTGCAATTTGTATTCAGAGCAAGTTTATTCCTTGTTCAATTGTGCACAAAAGAGTCTTACTTAAGATTCGCTAATACTCTTTGATTTTCGATATATAAGCCAAACAAAATTATTGTGAAAAGTATATCATCATTTCAGCCGAAAGATGGTACACTGCTGCCTAGCGAGCATGGGCGTACCCAAGACATTTGTGATATGACATGATAAATTATCTCATATCTTACAATTTGTCTTAAATGCTAGCACGGGTCAAACATGTGACATATTATAAAGGCGCAACATGCCTTTCTTGTTGCTGCCCGGCGAGCACGGCCTACTGTGACATGGCTTGAGTCACACATTTCATCGCAGTTTGGGCGATAACGCCATTTTGTCCTAAATAATAGCACCGGCGCGGCGGCGTGAAAAAATTTCCTGACTTTTGTTTGGGACTCATCGGGTCTTAATTGCTAATACGGGCGCACCCATTTTGTCACAAATGTCACATTTTGACAGATGATTTAGAAAAATGTATCACTTTCGTTTGGAGGTGGTGATAAAATTTTATAGTTGAAAAAATATATTTGCCTTCTAATTACGGCACCAAATGGCAATAAATTCATTTTGTGTGTATGGTGAATTGGTGATCAATGCTTATTAATTAATTGAAATGTTACAGGATTATTAATTAATTTTATATTATTACTTTTTCATACTTGTATTTTTTTTATTGTTGTTCTAATTTTAATAATGATTATTTTTTTTATAATTATTTTCTTTTATACCATATTCTTCTTGCTTTCTACATTTTTAAATGTTTCTTAAATAAAATCCCCAAAAAACATTTAAAATATAAAAAAATAGGGGCCCACCGGTATTGGTCCAAGCTATTATATTTTTTAGTAATTATTAAAATTTTCACAATAAATATATCTTTCTAACAAACACTTAATATGTTATCAAACAAACAAAGAAAAATAAAGTGTGCATAAGTCTATGGTCGTGAGTCAAATATTAATTTATTCCCAACAAAATTAAAAAGTTGTTTAGCTGTATGAACGGCATACTTTTTTACGTATTATTTTATTTGGTCGTCTATTCAAATTATGTCGCAATATGAAGTCAACAACAAGAAAAGCAAGTCGCGCCTGTAAATTTGTCACATGGTTGTCCCGTGCTAGCATTTAAGACAAATTGTAAGACATGACATATTTTATCATAACTTGTCATGACCGAGTCGAAAACCAAGCAAAGTAAAAAAAAAAAAAAACTTGTAATTCATGTTGGGATGCTGCTAACATGGAGGTAGCAAAGGGGGGGGCTAAATTTTGGTTATTTTTGGCCTAGGACATACCGTTTTCGAGATATGATTTTAGAAATATGCAAAATAAAATAAGATACGGAGGCCCATAATTCGGCAACAGTGCGTCGTAGGGCTATGCTTCTCAGAACATAAATGGTTTTTATGGCCAAGGTTAAACCGAAACTGCAATACAATTGGAAAATTTCCGAAAAAGAAATAAATAAACGTCAAGAAGTTAAGCCACAAGTCAAGAAAATATCTCACGCCGCCGTGCTAGCATTTAAGACAAAATGAGTTTATCGCCCAAACTGTGATTAAAAGTGTGACTTAAGCGATGTCACAGTAGGCCATGCTCGCCGGGCTGATGAGACCCATTGTGAGCAAACGTCTCTGTCCCGTAAGTAATCACTGGCAACACACACTGGTCATAGAATTTCGTCTTGAGATATTGTAGTAAGTTGGGCGAGAAGACACCGCGCAACTTCCCGAACGCTGCCCAGCCGAGTCGGATTCGATGGTTGATATCTTGCTCGAAGTTGGACCTACCTCACTGGACCGTTTGTCCCATGTAGACATAATCGTCCACAACCACGAGTGTAGTTTCCAACTTTGATAGCAGTGGGTGCAACATGGGCATTCAACATCACCTTGGTTTTGTCCATGTTAATTTTTAGACCCACTCTTTCGGAAGCTCTACGGAGGTCCTCGAACATTGTACTGAGTTCCTTAATAGGCTCAGCCATATAACCATTATATCGTCGGCATACCGAAGGTGAGTGATATTCTCGCCATTGACGTTGATAACTAGCCCTCTCCAGTCCAGAACCTTGAAGACACGAGACAAGAGAACAGTTTCGGAGATATGACGTCTCCCTGTCTCACACCTCGCTGCAGAAGGATAGGCTCCGTAGTCTGATCCTGAAGTCGGACTGTCATGGTGGCGTTTTTATACAAACACTTCAGCACCTCGATGTACCGGTAGTTTATGATTTGGCACCGTTGAAAAGAGTGCA
Source organism: Orthosia gothica (assembly GCA_949775005.1). Classification (NCBI taxonomy): domain Eukaryota; kingdom Metazoa; phylum Arthropoda; class Insecta; order Lepidoptera; family Noctuidae; genus Orthosia; species Orthosia gothica. The sequence continues at coordinate 8,249,473 of OX459062.1, read as the reverse complement.
GTACAGCCCAAGTCTCGATCGAATCGAAGGTTTTCTCTTAGTCCACAAACGCTAAACAAAGAGGCAGGTTACTCTTTGGTCTTCTGTATCACCTGTATATGTGGTCTACGGTGCTCAAGCCTTTTCGGAAACTGGCTTGTTTGGAAGGCTGGAAATCGTTAAAACAGCGCGCAAGGCGATTCGTGATGACTCTTGAAAACAACATGTAGACATGATTAAGAAGTGAGATGGGCCTATAATTCCTCAATCGGGAATTGTCGGCCTTCGTGAAGAAGAGCACCACCACACCTCTGCATCATTTCTGAGGCGTTTTCATTTCAAGTATGACGGAATCAAATAGCTTCTGAAGGGCCTTGAGTACCGGTTTTCCACCCGCCTTCTGGAGTTCGGCTGTAATTTCGTCTTCACCCGGCGCCTTGTTGTAGATACTTAAGTTGTTTCAGAGCCATCCCAATCTTGTGAGACTGACATCCGGGACAAGTCTAAATTATTTTATTCCATATTCCTAGTGATAATTGCTTATCCTGCCAAATTCTCTATGAGTAAATAAAAACAAAAAAAGCAGCCGGCACCGGGGGAACCGGTTCACCCGGTTCTAACTGCTTGCCAGACCTGTTTCTATTAAATTTAAAACTTTCGCGTTTCATAATTGAAAACAATATAATTATCACGGGAAATTTAACGCGATGATTTCGATTGTTTGTTTACCTATTTCGCCCGACGTTACGGCCGTGTTGCAACGACCGTGGTCCCGGGTAGACTGGTGTCTCGGTGTGCTGGCTCCGTTGGGGCAGAAAATTCTTCCTCTACCCTCACTTTTGTACACACTACACTGACCGTGTCCTTATTCTGTAAGTTTGCCGACTGCACAAAACGAGGTAATGAGTTTTGAATCACCGGATTCCACGCCGCGGATAATTTGTAACCGTCATCCCGATTGAACGTTTTGTGTTTTTTAATTTCAATCGCGTGGACGATGAAATTCGATCCAGTGATTGCTGCCGCCTTCTAATAGGTGTTCTGCAATCGCCGACTTATTGGACTGCCGGTTTTTCGGTTTTAGACCTGTTTCTAAAAAACCTGGAACCGGATGCGGTTCTGCAAGCCCAGTAGCATTAATAAAAGTTTTTTTTTTAAATAAGAGTAGCACAAAAATATCTGAAAATAACTTAATAGAACCGCGTATACCCGGTTCTTCCGGAACCGGGTAGAACCGGGTGCATGCCTCTACTACTATTAAAATTTGTACGTTGTACCTACTTATTTCTTTATTTTTTTTGACTCGTTAAAATAAACTTTAAAGTAAGAAATTTTGCACGATTAGAAGGTAGTAAATAGGTATTAAATACTTATCCTTCGAAGATCGAAAATGAACCGCCCATTTACCTGTTACACTAAACAATTAAATCGTCAATTTGGAGGGACCAACTTATATAATCGATATCTTTAAAACGATATATGTTTCGGGCAGCCAAAATCAATAATAATAAGGTAGAATTAAGGTATTATAACACTAAGTAGGTAGAACATTCCAGGGAGTAGTCTATCAGTTTGGTCCCTCCATCTTGATATCATGATGGAGGGACCAAGCATTTTGTTGAAATATTATGTATATGATGAGGTAGCTAAAATTTTAGCAAAGGTAGGAAATAGTAGATTAATGGTATTATTTGTTTATATATGTACGACAGACATTTGAGATTTGGTCCCTCCATTTTGACGCTCACAATAATTACTACCCATAAATGTGATCCATTTCGTAAAAAAAACAGAACTGAATCATTTTTATTTATCGAGAAATCAACGATAATAACTTTCGCTTGCTCGTTCAGCAGGACCACGACTTTGAATGTTGATTCCAAGTTGGAGGAGCCTGCGACTTTCCTCAAACCTACATAGAAAATTACTACCCTGCAAGATAAAATTGATACCCAAAATTCAGAACTAGTACTCCAGTAGTTTACGAGATATACCATGCCATTTCGCCCCAAGCGATAGATAGTGTAAGAAGCGACTTCCAAGAATATTCGTGAATATTTTTTTCTTTAAATACATTGAAGATTTGTTTTATAGTATTTTATTGCACTTTTTACAGTTTCAATGTACCGAAATATGTTACAATACAAATAAAAAAAAACGAGTGGAATGCCTCAGAAATTTAATACCACGCCCTCTATTGGTATGGGTTTTAAATGATTAATTCAAATAATCTTTGAAATGTGAAATACGACAAGAATATACAATTTTTATGATCATTTCTAGAAAACGTAAATTTGACACAAAATTCAATAACAAATCGATGCATTTCGCGCCATCTAGTGAAATTTATTAAGTCGCAAAAATGCTACTGCTAACTACTTTTTATTAATGTTTCTTAAAATACTTACAAGTGGCAGTATTATAGCTGTTAGGATAAGATTTGTCCGTTCGCTCCCTCATGAACGCCCATCGTCCATTCTCGAAGGTGCACTCAATGATTTTATTGTCAAGGTGTTTAATATCCTTCGTCACCTTCATCGACGCGAAGGGCTGGTCCATTTTACCGACGTATAAGTACCCTACTTTTGTAGGCAGGATGCTGAAATAAATTTGTTCATTTAGTTGTTAAACCGTGATGAGGGGAAGGTCATGGGGACGAGCTTTTGACCAGCAGTGGGAAAACAATAGTGTAAGTAATAACATGAAAAAAAAACGGAGTTGTTGAGAAGGGAAGAAACATGTGCCGACTTCAAGTAATATTGGAAAAAAGCCAAGAGAATGATTTAGTTAACAAACAGTGCCAGTGTGGGGCCCCTTCGCAACATATGGCCCATCTTCTTGTCTGCCCTTCATGCCCGACCACCTGCACCTTACGGAATTTGGACGTAGCAAATGCTGTCCGAGTAGCTACATACTGGTCGGACAAAATCTGAATGGTTTGAGTTAATCGACACGAAAGAAGAAGTTAACAATTGCCGCGTTGGTCTAGTGCTAGGTTCGATACCCCGGCTGCAATATTTATTTCCATAAGTTTTATCAGCCGCGTCTTCGTGGATAGCACAATTTATTTACGATTCTATGTACCTCTTCGAAAATACAGGAATAATCTATACTAATATTATAAAGCTGAAGAGTTTGTTTGTTTGAACGCGCTAATCTCAGGAACTACTAGTTGGAATTGAAAAAAATCTTTTTGTGTTGGATAGTCCATTTATCGAGGAAGGTTATAGGCTATATAACATCACGCTACGACCAATAGGAGCCGAGCATAAATGAAAAATATTGCAAAAACGGGCAAAGATATTCCTTTTTGAGAGCTTCCATTGCGTGCGCTGCGTAAACGGTTTAAGTTACGCAAATATCATGTATGATAGAATTGTTGCTCTTTAAAAGTTCTACAAAAAAGTCCGCGACAGCATATTCTATCTTTTAAGATTGACTCATAATAGCAACTTTTATGTTCTAAATTTTAATTAGATCGCCGCTGCCGGTAGAAACAAAAGTTGGTTACATTCGTATAGTAGTATTTTATTTCTTATTCAAATAAATAGTTCAACGAGTTGGTAGGTAGTTAGGGTAGGGTAAGGTAGGGTAGGGTAGGGTAGTGTAGGGTAGGGTAGTGTAGGGTCGGGTAGGGTAGGGTAGTGTAGGGTCGGGTATAGTAGGGTAGGGTAGTGTAGGGTAGGGTAGGGTAGGTAGGGTAGATAAATGTTTGGTCTTTTTATGGCAAAACAAAGTTTGCTGGGTCAGCTAGTCTATACTAATATTATAAAGCTGAAGAGTTTGTTTGTTTGTTTGAACGCGCTAATCTCAGGAAGTACTGGTTGGAATTGAAAAAATATTTTTGTGTTGGGTAGTCCATTTATCGAGGAAGGTTATAGGCTATATAACCTCACGCCATGACCAATAGGAGCGGAACCTAAAAGAAAAATGTTGCAAAAACGGGAAAATATCTTCCTTTTTGAGATCTTCCGTGCCTGCGCTGCATAAACGATTTAAGTAACGCAAAAATCATGTATGATAGAATTGTTGCTCTTTAAAAGTCCTATAACCTTTTTTATGGTAATCAAATTTGTTCATTTGCGAAGGAGTTTTGTCAACATCTATACTAATAAAAGCTGAAGAGTTTGTTTGTAGGGTAGGTAGTGGTAGGCAGACAGAGCCGCGGGGGTCAGCTAGTGTTTAAAATAATAGCTATAAACTCACCCTTGTCCGCCCTGCGTGACGATTTTTAACTTAAAGTCTACACTGTTCATATTGCTTGGCTTCCACTTCAGCACGTCCTCACATGGTCCTGCTATGTACCTCTAGAAAGGAAAAAATACACACAAATCAGACGTAAATCTTACCATAAATATCTACAAAAGTGATTATTCAGTTTGAAGTTACTAAAAGAATTACAAAAACCTTTTGGGATTATCGAACCCGACCTAAATGCCCTTTATCGTGCGAGCATTTCGCATAAGGAAACAATACAACAATATTTCATCACCACTGCTCTCAAAACGGTGAAGGAAAACATTTATTTATTTATTTGGCCAACCAACAATTGTATATACTGATACATTAAAATTGCATATTTGTTTATTTCTAAGGTTAGTATTACAATCTCTTATAGGTTAGGCACCGCATGCCCCATAAAATAATAGAGTTACAAATCAAATTAAAATCTAAAGAAAATACACAACAACATCGTGAGGAAACTGGCATGTCTTAGAACCAAAAATTCGAAGACATGTGACATCCGCCAATCCGCACTGGGCCCGCGTGGTGGATAAAGGCCCATTACCTCTCACAGAGGGGAGGCCTGCACGCACAACGGACCAAACGGCGGGGTCTAAGTGCGAAAAAGGGGGTCTATCTATCCTATCCATTGCAAAATATAATTTTCTTATAATGCCGGGTACAGACCAAGTGAACGAACGCTAACGAATGGGGATATCCGATGGAAACCGCACGCTCACGTCATCTTGCGTGCGGACAAACTCGTTGGCTGCTCAATCATTAGTCAAGTTTCACATTCAATCTAGTATAGCTCCATATTTTATTTTAAAATACTAACCTCCTTAGAAGGCTGGAAGATAAGTCCATCAGGTTCGTGCGACAGCGTCTTGGCGAACTTCTCTCCTAACAACTGCCGAGCCATAGGAAGTTCCCAGAACTGCTTCAGTCGTATGCTGAACGGTTCCCGCTCTTTCTTTATGATACCTTCTTTCATTGCTTGATGCCTATAATGTCATATTTTATAATTATATTAATTTTTATTTGAATTTGGAGCGTTAGAAGTTTATCGTGCGCTTGCGCATTGTGATCCCAACAGTATAATTTATTTATTAAAACATGGAACATGAATGAACATGGCTTATGCTCAAGGCATTCTCTACCAGTCAACGAAGGGTGGTGGGAAGATAACATGGCATTGCACAAAAAAATGAAAATATGCAAAATTCTAAGAAAAGAGAGTTGCAAATCCCTTGATTTCTTCTAATCCAAAAGGAGATTGCCCGTTTTGTAAGGCAACTTGGATCCCCTTGAAAAATTTGTTGTGCCTTGATGATTTACATACATAACCGCCCGCCTTTTAAAGCCCACGGGGGACGCAGAAACTACAGAAAGCCACCTGCTTCTTTTGCCTTAATGATTTGTGTTGTATATTGTAGAAGAAACATGTTTATTTCATAATTAGAAAACATTTTTATTCTGTTCACCCAGGTTCATAAGATATGATTATTTTTCTGTTGTAGAAATTAGACCTTATTACAATGCAATAAGGTTCATAAAAATGTCAAAGTGAAGTAACCTGATGTGCTGTGTGTTGTAAATTGTAGAAGAAAGATGTTAAATACATAATTAGAAAACATTTTTTATTTATTCACCCAGATTCACGAGATATGATTATTTTTCTGTTGTAGAAATTAACCCTTATTACAATGCAATAAGGTGCATACAAATATCTAAGTGAAGTAACCTGATTATTGTTCTGTTGTAGAAATTACACCTTATTACAATGCAATAAGGTGCACAAAAATATCTAAGTAACCGTTTATGCTGTTGTACGTATATAAAGGACATGGATTTTAAGAACATCAAAAATAATTAAGATTTCTAGGATAATACTTAACAAGTTCACTGTCGTAATTACCGATACAATTAAAAAAAAACCGACCAAGTGCGAGTCGGACTCGCGCACGAAGGGTTCCGTACTTGGTAATTTGCGGTTTACGATTTATGACGTATTAAAAAAAAACTACTTACTAGATCTCGTTCAAACCAATTTTCGGTGTTAGTTTACATGGTACATCTTTTATTTTTTATTTTAGTTTTATCATTCTCTTATTTTAGAAGTTACAGGGGGGGGGGGGGCGACACATTTTACCACTTTGGAAGTGTCTCTCGCGCAAACTATTCAGTTTAGAAAAAAATTATATTAGAAACCTCAATATCATTTTTGAAAGTCAATCATTATCATTTAAAGACCTATCCATAGATACCCCACACGTATGGGTTTGAAGGATTTTTTGTTTTTAGTTTCAAGTAAGGGGACCCCCAAAATGTATTGTTTTTTTTCTATTTTTGAGTGAAAATCTTAATGCGGTTCACAGAATACATCTACTCACCAAGTTTCAACAGCATAGTTCTTATAGTTTCGGAAAAAAGTGGCTGTGACATACGGACGGACAGACAGACATGACGAATCTATAAGGGTTCCGTTTTTTGCCATTTGGCTACGGAACCCTAAAAAGCCGGGTCCTTGGCAGTCAACTTGTTAAATAAGGCACACGATACCTCATAAGCGACCTATATTTGGGCAATCCGTTTCCTACATACAAAACAACAAAACTAATTTAATTGCTTACCTAGGATTTACGATTTCACTTTCGATGTAATTCAGTCTGGTTGGGAAGAACTCCATTTTACCCGTGTCGGTCCCTTCGAAGCTAATAATGTCGTAACATAAGTAACGAGGTATATCTTGGTTGTCCACTTTATCTATCACCATTTCCTGAAATTACAATAGAATATACTTTATTGTTTTATAATAAAAACTTAATTCTATGGGCACGGGGTCTCATTGCTAAGAAAGAAAATTTGGTTCAAATAAATCTCACTAGATGGCGCGACATGTACATACAATTCAATAGAATGTGTGTAAAATTAACATTATCTGGAATTGAACTTAAACATTGTATGTTCTTGTTTAATCAACTCTCCTAAGAACAAAATTATGGAATATTGGGCTCTTAATTCACATTTCAAAGATTAATTGAACGGATCATTTAAAATTGATGCCATAGATAGCGCATTTTTAAATTTCTGAGGTATTCAACTCGATTGTTAAAATTTGCATTTTTACACAGTTTGGTGCAAAAAAAAACTGTAACAACGTGCAAAAATTACTATAAAACGAGCCTTCACTGTATTTAAAGAAAAAATATTCACGAACCTAGTAAAACCTTTTACTTGCAAGGCGCTGCTAAAACCATCTATTGCCGTGAAATGGGATCGAACGCGATTGATGTACTCACAAAAATAACAAGATTAATCAGATGTAAAACGCTAGTTACGTCGGCACGGTTTTTTTGTATGGGATGAGGCATCTGTATGCTAGTATTATATTATCTGTGCTATGGGTACAAAGGCGGTACTATCGCTGACAGCGATATCTACAAGACAACCTTTTTACGGACTGAAAGAACTTAGAATGAAAAAGGGGGTAGTCCGTGGTGTACTGCTATTACATCTATACTAATATAATATTATAAAGCTGAAGAGTTTGTTTGTTTGTTTGAACGCGCTAATCTCAGGAACTACTGGTTGGAATTGAAAAAAATATTTTTGCGTGGGATAGTCCATTTATCGAGGAAGGTTATAGGCTATTTAACATCACGCTACGACCAATAGGAGCGGAGCATAAATGAAAAATGTTGTAAAAACGGGAAAGATTATTCCTTTTTGAGAGCTTCCGTTGCGTGCGCTGCGTAAACGGTTTAAGTTACGCAACAATAATGTATATAATGGTAGATGGGTAGGTAGGTAGCCAGTTGACGGGGACGAAGCCGCGTGGGACAGCTAGTTAAAACATAAATAACAAACGAAAACCAAGAAGAAAATAAACGTTTTGCTGGTTATGTTTAAGTCTTATTGCCATTGCTTGGGCACAAATCTAGAAAAAGTTTGCCTGAATTGAATTTCGAACCTTGTTGAAACTGACATAAAGTACTTAATGCAAAATTTTCAATTTAAACTGATCCAAGATCGTTTTTTCTGTTAACAACTTTAAGAGTGGTCATAATAAAGTTCACAATGCTATAACTGGCTCAAAAGTTGGGGGTTAGTCTAAGGTTGTTAGATTTCAAAAACATAAACTTACACCATCAAGTAGAGTATTTTTCAGATGCCTTCTAAGATCTTTTCTGTGTAGGAACCGCAGACCGATTACTTTGAACACGCAGTTGTCTCGATCCAACATGTACACCTCGCCTTCTCCGTCGATCAACATCATATATCTGAAGACAATTTGTTTACAGTATTCAATAAAAATTCTTGAATTAATTCACTGGCAGACAAAGCGCGGTGACCAGTGACATGAAAGCGCATTTTTGTAGAAGCTAGCCGCTAACCAGACTAATAAACAAGAACGCACTTTTCCGCACGAGTGTAGGTATAGAAATAAACATCATTATCTTCATCAGTCTTCTAATGTGCTCACTGCTGGGACTCAGGCCTCCTCTCTGTGAAAGGGGAATGTGTAGTAATCCACCACGCGGGCCCAGTGCGGGTTGGTGGATGTCAAATGTCTTCGAATTTTTAGTCATTGGACATGCCGGTTTCCTCACGATGTTTTCCTTCGCCGTTTTGAGAGCAGTGGTGATGAAATAAATTACACAAAGTAATGCGCCTGCCTGGGTTCGAACACACGATCCACGACCACTGAGCCAGCCACCACTGCTTCAACACAGAGAAGAACTTACTATGCATGATATACACTGCATTGTGAGCCTAAAACCGGTGCAGTAGGAGCCAGTTTTGAATGTTATCAAAAATGAAATTATTCAAGTATACATACCTAACTCCATCAGCCTTCCAAGATACCCTATAAGGTTTCTCGTGCAACTTCCTCAAGTTCGTGGTATCCATAGATACAGGTTGCGAACCTGGGAACCCGGTGGTGTTCCATTCGCAGAAATGTTGGGCCTTCCTCTGGACCTCGCTTAGTCGGGGCTGTGTGTCAAAAGGCTCAACACCTCGAACACCTGGCATGAATGTAGTTTTCTTGTGGGTAGTTTCTTTTCTACCTTTGCCTTTGTGTTTGCGGGGGCTGCAATGGTATTTAATGGTGAGTTGTTTGTACATGAAATTTTTGAGCTTGCTTAGAGGTTATACATATCTTTTATTGGAAAAACTTAATTTAACGGGTTCAAAGGTGGTCTTATCGCTGACAGCGATATCTACTAGACAACCTTTGGATGGACCAGACAACGTAGCTCGAGCTCATTAGCTCGCTAATGTATCAAAAAAAAAATACCATGTGCTACCCTATAATACGTGAGAATGACGTTAAGCTTAAGACCGATCGCGATGGACAACTTCTATGGACCCCGTCTACCCCATCTAGGAGTCCTTGCCAGCCGATGCCACGACACGAAACTTCTTCGGGGTCGGTGATGATGGCCGTTTCCATTACGAAGATTGCTGTTTTGTCTCGGGATCAAAATGATGGACCCATGTTTCGTCCATTGTTACGAAACGAGACAAAAAGTTTTCAGAATATTCTTGAAACTTGTCCAACAATATCTTCGAAATGTCAAGTCGATTTTGTTTCTGACTGTCGGTTAACATTCTCGGCACCCATCTTGCGGAGACTTTTCTCATATTCAAATATTGTTTCAATATGGATTGAATACTTCCATATGAAATGCCCGTTTCTTGAATTAAGTATCGGATGGTAACTCTTCGATCGCTCAATACAATTTTCTCAACTTTCACAACATTTTCTTGGGTGACTGACGTCGATGGACGGCCGCAACGATGTTCGTCTTCCGTGCTCGTTCTCCCTACTCAAAATTGAGAAGCCCACCTTGCGACAGTGGAATACGGCGGAGCAGACTCTCCTAATGTTGCCTCCAAATCGCAATGAATCTCTTGCGTCGTTAATTTTTTAAACAGAGGTATTTAATAACGGCTCGCACTTTTTTTGTCTCCATTTTCGAGAACACGTTCCGACACGAAGCAAACAAATGACTACATTCAGACAAAAACAAAAGAGAATCGAAGATTTTTTCTTTTTTAATATTACAAAGGTGAACGGCAGATTTCGTAACGCATACTTTTTTTGTTGTTCGGTTATAGAATTTGTACCACTTATTAAGGCAACTAAGCCATTTATTTTTATGTAAGTTAACTATTTTCAGAACTTCGGATTAATTAATAATATCAGTAAAAATATTTTAATAAATAAACGTAATAAAATCGAACATTAAACGCAGTTATTTTTTAGAAGTTGCCTTGTTTAAAATAACACAAATATTGAAATGATAATTAATTATTTAGAAATACAAATAACATTAAATATAATCAAACTCATCATTATCAAACTGTTGCAATCCGCTGCTGGACATAGGTATCTTAAAATATCCTGAGTAGGTACAATCCTCATCTCAATCTACCGACTTAATGGTAAGTAAAACACTACAAAAATAGCAAAAAACAATTTAGAGCATTTACTTTACACACTATGTAACAATATGTAACATTTACCTATATGTAACATTGGTAGACTAGTACATAACCTTAAAACTTAAAACTAGTTATAACTTTTACGTCCCAAGTTCTAAAAATCTAAGAATTTAAAAAGGGATTATCTATCATATAAACTACCAATTAAGACAAAAATATACCAAAACAAGAAAATTTATTAGCGGTACGAAATTCTCATATAAACCTGCCGTTCTCCTTTGTATCTGAGCTATGCCTGCCAGTATTTTTTTTTCCTTACCAAGGAGTATTTCGTTCTCAGTACTTTTTGATCCCTCCTAGTAATATAACAATTGAAGGGTCTCTTTAATCATTATCTTTACCTATCACAAGTACGAAAATATTATTATTTACGCATTATTTATTAATCTATCAGTGCAAGTACAATATCTTCTTGATATAACTATTGACATAGAAAGAACTACATAAAAGCATATTTTAGTTTTATGATTGATATTTTGTCTTATACAATAACATGGTACCTTCTTGTACAATCAAAAATAGAGATAAGTTATCACATATTATTGATTGCTAATCAGACATCGATCTGCACGTTTGAAATCGTGTTTGTGCTATTCAGTCAAATCGTTGGCATTGTTTGTATAATTGTGTTTTAAGTTCAATAAGTTATTTTGTACTCAATGATAATTAGTTTTGTCTATGTATGTAGTGTATGGTGTTAGTTACATGGAACGTGTTTTTTTTTGTTTACAATAAGATTTTAGGCTAAAATTTTCATTATGGGCCGTCGATTTGGAAGTTTTTTTTTTGTAGGTAGTACTCATAAATAGAAAGCTTTTTTAACAAATTTTCAAGACTCGGTTACTTTAGACCCTGCAGACAGCTGTCTGCAGGGTCTAAAGTAACCGAGTCTTGAAATTAAGATTACTATTTAAGCAAAAAAGTCCGCGGGGCTCCTTTTTGGGGCCAATTTTTTTTTTTGTAGGTAGTACTCATAAATAGAAAGCTTTTTTAACAAATTTTCAAGACTCGGTTACTTTAGACCCTGCAGACAGCTGTCTGCAGGGTCGGACTTTTTTGCTTAAATAGTAATCTTAAACTTTAAGTCTTTAACCATGTATATCTCCATAATCATGGGGTTCTGTGGGGTGGGGTTGGTACAGTGAGGTAGCCCCTCTACCCCCCTTTTCGCTTCTCCCCTCCGCGCCCCTTAAATCGATGGACATTTATTGAAATTTTGATTCTAACCTGAAAATTTTAACCATGGATATCTCCATAACCATAGGGCTCCAAGTGGTGGGGATGGTACTGGGGGGTAGCCAAACCTCCCCCACTCCCCCTCTCCGCGCCAAAAATCAACGGCCCATAATCGAAATTTTAACCAGATTTTAAACTTACGTTGAAGATGATGAGTTTTGCGAATTACTAGGAACATCATCGTCATCTTCTTCTTCTTCCTCTGAAATTAAAAGAAAAATATTAAATTAGTTAAATATCACGGATCAGAATTAGTTCTTCGTCTACAGAAGTTGTATTGAAGTTGATAAATGTTTCCTATTGCCGTAAGTACATCTTTAAAGATATTCTTTGCCCCACACTAGGAATTTCTTCCTGTATCGTGGGTGCGTTTACAAACATTTAAACTCACATACACAACACCCAGAGCCGGTACAACTATCTGTAGATCATACACATATTTGTTCCGTGCGGGAATCGAACCCGCGACACGCAGCGCAGCAGTCAATCGCTCAACCACTGCGCCAACAGGGGGGTTACCACAAGCTCTTAGAGTAAGGTTATTTTGAGATCGAGTAAGGGACAGATGTATCTGACTTGTATACATCTGTCACTTACTCGATCTCAAAATAACCTTACTCTAAGAGCTTGTGGTTACCCCCCTGAGCGCCCAGTATTATGGACTTCTAGTATTTTTTCGTATTATGGGCTATGTTTTTGTAATTTTTGTTTGTTTTTACTCATTGACTACAGTCCGGCACGTAACTTGGCAAGAGTCGTTAGAAGCACACAAGTCGTTTTTAGGGTTCTGTACCCAAAGGGTAAAAACGGAACCCTATTACTTAGACTCCACGGTCCATCTGTCTGTCACCAAGCTGTATCTCATGAACCGTGATAGCTGGACAGTTGAAATTTTTACACATGATGTATTTCTGTTGCCGATATAACAACAAATACTAAAAACAGAATAAAATAAATATATAAGTGGGCCTCCCATACAACAAACGTGATATTTTTGCAGGTTTTTGCGTTAAGGCGCCGATTCCCTTGAGTAGCTGATTTTAAAATGAGAATCACGTCTAAACGGCTAGTCGTAATTTTTTGGAAAAAAAATATATGTTATATTAGACCATTTTCTAAATAATTTCATCTGAGCACATTTCGAGTTGTATTCGTATAACATAGTGTAATTAATTTGTAAAGTTATGTCTAAAACGGACAAAAACACGACAAACGCACCAAAACCGCTGGGCGTAATTTAATGAAATCGACACCATCTCAAAGACAATTTAATTATCTACATTTTGATCTGAAGCTTTTTTTTTAAAGTCATAGAATAAGAAGGAAAGTACAAAAAACTACTAAATTTTGGGTCGCGCGAGTGTGAAACGAGTGCGCGTTTTGTTCCCTCAAGGTCGTTGGCGTTAGTCGTCGTCTTAATGGTACGGAACCCTTCGTGTGCGAGTCCGACTAGCACTTGGCCGGTTTTTCTTATTGACAACAGTCGCTGGCATGTATCTTGGAAGAGTCGTGGGATATGTACAAGTCGTTTTTTAGGTCTCTTTGATTATCAAGCGGGAAGCGGGGACCGAGGTAGCACTGTGCCGAACTTCCGAGCGCGCGATTAGTTGGTCAGTCGACTCAAGGATAGACTGGCCAATCACGTCGCGTCCACATTTTCGTTCGCTCCCGAATACACATGCACTTAATTTTGTTCGAGTTTTTAAATTTAACTGAAATGCCACGAACCAATACCAATACCGGGACAACATTAATTTCATGCCAGTGGTAACACTTTTCACGGTGGAGTATATGTAGAAGCGCGCGCCTCAGAGATGGCAACGCGCCTCGTTCATACAATAATACTCTACTGTTTACATACACACGGTGTATATAGTATTCTAAGTTAATATAGGCACTGTACACCGTAAGTCACACAAACATGACTCCACATTCGATTAAACTCACGTAACAAGTATAAGCCGCGCGCGGTGCGTGCTTCGTTACATACATGAACGGTGTTACACAATACAATACCGTTCAAACATACATAAACGGTCCCTTAGCCTGGGACGTAACCGGCTAGCTCTGGAAGCGTGTCAGGCGGGGACCTTACATCCACAGCTGGGCACGCCAACATAGTCGGCATCTAGTCGCTGACTATTTCTTGTGTGGCCTCTAGTGGTTAGCCACTAGTCTCACCGTGCAGGAATGTGTCGCCTAGGTGCCGTGAAAAACCGGCGCTGTAACACAGCGTCGCGGCGCTCCCACTGTACACAATGCAACCACACCTCTGACAGGCAGTGTATACACGCCTGCCACCTGCCAAACGCCAAGAAAGGCAAATAAAATTGAATTGTGCCCGTTGTAACGGGCACACAATGAAACCGCGGAGGAAAGGCCATGCCTAAGTTCCGCTCGCCGCTCCCCAGACGGGGTAGCAGCGATTAGCTACACTGTTTTGAGATGGCAGCAAGAGTGACGGAGCCCGCTAGGGCTGATGCCTATCTGTCAGTGTTGCCAGTGGCAGATAGTCAAATATTACATGAGACATCTCAAAAAGTTACATTTTCGTGGGAAAAGTTACATTACCTTTTTACATCACAATAAAAGTGTCAATATTTTTGTTGTATTAAGGTAATGCACTATGCGTAAACTTACCACACTACGCCAAAACCTTGCCAAGTTACGCGCCGGGGACTGTACCATTGGAAAAATACGGAAACAGACTTTCTAGAAAAACCAACTTACCTGTGAGTATCACCAACTCCTGGGTAAATTGTGTTGGTGAATGGCACAATGTTTTATGGCCCATGAAATTCTATGATATGGAACCCTTAAAGATTGTACATTAGGTCTCATGTCAACCATTAAAATCCAGGTATAAACTGGCCTCTTATTCAACTGTAACTTTGTACTACACTAAGCCAACTAAAAAAAAACCTGCCAAGTGCAAGTCAGACTCGCGCACGAAGGGTTCCATACTTGGTAAATTGCGGTTTACGATTTATGACGTATTACTAGATCTCGTTCATACCAATTTTCGGTGGAAGTTGACATGGTAGAATAGAATAGAATATACTTTATTGTACACCATAAAAGTTACACATCTATTTTGTAATGTACATCATATATTTTTTTTAGTTTTATCTTTCTCTTAATTTAGAAGTTACAGGGGGGAGGGACATTTTACCACTTCGGAAGTGTCTCTCGCGCAAACTATTCAGTTTAGAAAAAAATTACATGAGAAACCTTATATCATTTTTGAAGACCTATCCGTAGATACCCCACACGTACAGGGTTAGTGAAAACATTTTTTGATTTTCAGTTCTAAGTATGGGGAACCCCCAAAATTTACTGTTTTTTTTCTATTTTTTTGTGAAAATCTGAATGCAGTTCACAGAATACATCTACTTACCAACTTTCAACAGCATAGTTCTTATAAATTCGGAAAAAGTGGAGTGCTGGTTCCGTTTTTTGCCATTTGGCTACGGAACCCTAAAAACACATTGGTGTGGTCAACTGAATGCAGTAGTATAAATGTCTGATGACTTACCATGACACCAATCAGGCAGTATTGGAGCAGCCGGTGTATCATCCACCTCATCATAGCGGCGGAACAACTCTTGCAAATAATCCTGTTTGTATATACCGGGAGGCCTAAAAATATACATTATTTGTATTTACAACTATTATAATAAAATTAAAAAGCAATCGACACATTTTGTTAACAATTAATCCACAAATCTTTGTACTCTTGGAGAATAAATTTTAATTACTGATTAATTTTTTAAGCTGAAATTTTATGTAAGTTACCTCATCCTAGCAAATTCGTTGATAGCTGCCTGAACACTGCAGTCCAAATGTTCCACCATATACGAGACGAGAAGGAACCCTGTCCTATTGAAGCCATGGGTACAGTGTACACCAATCAGCTCCAGAGGTTTCTGACTAACAAATTTGCTAACTAACGAGATGAATTCCCTGAAAAATGATTATTTGTTACAGTAAAACTGTTTATTTAGGAACAGGTACAGGAATTAATAGTTTGGCATGTAAATATTTTTATGCACTGCTTTACGCTTATTTTAACTATTTACGGGCAACATTAAGAAATGAATGCAAATGATAGTTGGAAAGGTAGTCCTGTGGTCTGTGTGTGGTGAAAACTAAACTGGGCGCATGTAGTGGATTACGGTCCACTCCCTCTAACAGAGAAGTAGCCTGTGTCTCCGCAGTAGGAAGATAACGGCCCACTCCCCCTTTTTTTTTATTTGTTATAGGCCCGCGTTTGACCACTATCTCGCCTGATGTTAAGTGATGATGTGGTCGAAGGTGAAGCACGCTTGCCTAGAAGTAACCTATTCACTCTTGACTTGAAGACCCCTAGGTTGTAGCTATCAGGAAACAAAGACGCCAGCAGGGAATTCCACTCCTTAGCTGTATGCACAATGAAAGTATTTTCAAAACGCTTTGTGTGTATGGGTGGATTATCCACCATGTACCGATGGCGCATTGCCGTACGTCTTGTAGTCCGATGATGGAAAGGGCTAGGTGGAATCAAATTGTGCAGTTCCATCGCATTTTTTCGCACACTTCCCGAAATGTAACCGATAGAAAACCGACAGGCTGGCAACTTGTCGTCGATGATCAAGGCTCTGGAGCTCGGCATCATTGCCGATAAGTCTCTTGGCCTGTCTGTCAATCGACTCAAGTGCGTTAAGTTGGTACCTGGCAGATCCGTCCCAGAGATGAGAGCAGTACTCCATGCATGACCGAACTTGCGCTTTATATAAGTTGAGCAGCTGTTCAGGCGTGAAGTACCGTCTCACCTTCGCAAGGATCTCCAACTTTTTTGCAGCCAATTGAGCATTTGCCTCAATGATTGGACCAAAATTGAGGGTCGATGGCCTCAACAATTGGACCAAAATTGAGGGTTGATGTTAACGTAACACCAAGAAGGTCGAGATGGTCTGTTATCGGCACGGTTACACCACGGAAGGTTGGAGCTGGGTGGAATTGGCTCTTTTTTGCGGAAAAAAGACACGCCTGGGTCTTAGCAGCATTGAAACTGACTAGATTGGCATTGCCCCATTCGGAGACTGTCTCCAAAGACAGGTTCAACAGTGAATTAGCCTGTGTCTCCACAGTTGGAAGATTACGGCCCACTCCCTCTAACAGAGAAGTAGCCTGTGTCTCCATGGTGGGAAGATTACGGCCCACTTCCTCTAACAGAGAAGTAGCCTGTGTCTCCACAGTGGGAAGATTATAGGCTGATTATGTTTATGCTGTGTGTTCTGATAATCATTTCATTTCCCACTATACATAGTTTGAATTTCTACAATAAACTGGATTTGTTAATAATTAAATTAAATTGTTGGCAGGTTTTACGACATCAATACACATGTAAGTAGAACTAAATTTATCACTTTTAGACATTCAGATTTTCATACAAATTACAACTTAATACGAATATCATTCCAACCTAAATTAATCCTTACCTAGTCTGATCAGGTGATGGAGTTTCACCATGACCCCGGCACTGCATTTTCACATACTTACAGCCGGTTTCCTCCACCTCTGCCTTGTTATAAAACCGACTTGTGTTTGTGAGGTCAATCCATAGACCAAGCTTTATCTAGAAAAACATACTCCTTTGAATTTCATTCTAATCATCAGCTACATTTAACTCCTACCTTCATCCCACTTCTAACTTCAAGAGAAATCAATGAAGAAAAGAGAGGCTATTTAACTTCATTCTGAAAACTCATTTGTAAAGCATGTGGACATTCTCTAAGCCCACTAAAAATAGAATTTCATGTGTGAAAACAATAATAATTTGTGTCATGGTATTTATAGGTCAAGTAAGTAATTCTTTAAATGTTGAGTACTTGAGCTGTTTATTTCATGTAGAAACTATAAAAGTAAGTAGGGTTGCATTGACTACAGCTGTTTAAGTTTGTTTAGAACAAAACAAATGCGAAATAATTTACACTGGAAAATATGACTTACTTTCATACTTTTCATGTAAACAAACAACATGGATGGTGTGAAACGGTATTCATCAGCTACTTTATCATTAAACTGAGCTCCCAAAGGTGTCTTGAAAGCCATAAACTTATCAGCAACCAGTCCCGTGGCCTTTCGTGGACATCTCAACCACCTATTCGGTATAGGTCCGGGATCCCTTTGCGACATTTTGACCAGTTTCAGGGGTCAATTTGCTTCAAAACTGATGCAGTTTCTGCTTGCCACACATTGGTTATAAATAAACACACGATTTTAAGGGTTTTCTTATGAAAAAACTAAACAAATCTGGCTTTGACAAGTCGACACAGCATCTTCGTCACTAGTGTTGTCAGTTGATTCAGAATTTCAGAATTATTTAGTTTTATCGATTTAAAACCGTAGTCGATTATATTTTCAGAGTTAAAATTAATTTGGCTATATTGTTAATCAAAAATGTTATACATACATACATAAACTCACGCCTTTTTTCCATGGGGGTAGGCAGAAACTACAGAACGCCACCTGCTACGAACCTTACATACTTCTTTTGCTTCACACACATTCATACATCTAGTCATACACACACGCCGGTTATGGGTACTGCGCAATTGGCCTTTCTGAAGAACATCACCTATAAGATATATGTATGTCTTTCTAGGGCGTCCCCTCCCGGCGTTTCCATTCACGTCTGCCTTGTAAATACCTTTCGTTAGTCGCCTTTCATTCATCCTCTCAACATGGCTAAACCATCTTAACATGATTTTTTCAAGATTAACAATCTAATTCTGCTTATGAAAAGGCATTCAAATTCAAAAAAAAAATCAATACTTGAATGTACGAAGAGGAGCACATGTAATGATGACATTTAAACTTAGTAAAAAAGGATTGTTCATGCTTACTCAGTTGCAAATGGTGCAAATATCGATATTTTTTATGTTAAATTGATACTCGTAAAATACTAAAAAGACATCACTGGATAGTTTGAAAGTTCAACAGATAATAAATGTGACCTATTTTGCAAACTAAAACTTTAGTATTTTTAATGTTTTTTTTTTATATTTAATAACAATTTTAAGTTACACTCAAAAATGATTTTGATTTTTTAATCCAAACTTTATTTTTAATTATATACCTACTTTGTTTGCATCACTACAGCGTGCGTTCAAATACTAAATATTCATTGTGCACACCCACGTTTAAGCTGGTGTTCTTAATATTTAAAAAAAAAAAAAATATCTAAATTCATTTGTTAAAATATTTTAGACATTATACAGGTATATTTAATAATCCGAAAGAAAAATTCATGTTTATTTTCAGAAATTCAGGTTATGAACGACAGCTAAACTATTTTTGGCTGTTGACAGAAGTAGCAACTTTACAAAATATGAAATGTGAAGTATTGTCACTTCACTCTTTCTTTCTAAACCTGTGCGTGGTAGAAAGAGTAATAAGATTGTATAATTTTTATGTGTTGGCTACATTTGAAGTTGGTATTTGCCAAGAGCCTGCCATTTTGTAAGATAGAAGGGAGATAAAAAATAGTTTTATGGTGTTAAAATTTTACAAAAACTCCGTTGCCATTTGTCTTAGGGCCGAAAACAAATGTTTAAATGGACGCATCGTCCATTATAACTCAGGTGTCACGGGATGACGAGCAATTAAACAATTATGGATCCGACAGAGGTAAATCCCAACCGAATTACACCTGTTACCTACTAGCATCAAATTAGAGCGTATAGTGTTACCTCCTCACGACTCGTAAATATTTGCTGATCGTGATCGATGTTGGATCAGTGCATTAGTGAACGTTTTGTATTCCCTGGGTTCCGATTCGCGTGCGTGTGCTGTGAGGTAAACAACTGAATCGTGTGGACGCGATAAAATTTACAGCAACCTTGAGAACTTCTCTTTCCTTACGGTTCAACTGGTGATACTTATTGGAGCTTCCGCGTGAGTGTTACTGTGTTGGAGTGTTCTGATGTGCAATGGTTGTTTTAGGGCCATCCCCTGGCGGCCAGCACAATGAGGGGGATGTTACGCCGGTGCCGGGCTCTGCCCCGATTGGCAGTAAGAAGTCGAGCGGCGGTGGCGGGTTCCTGCGGTCTCTGCTGTGCTGTTGGCGCGGCGGGCGCGGCAAGGGCCCGCCGGGCAGCAATGGCGCGAACAGCATCGATGGCCGGGCCTCGCCGCTCCCGCAGGAGCGGGGGCTGCTGGTCATGGCAGAACATGCCCCCCGACCTCTGCTACCACCAGTGAGACACCAGGACATGCATAAAAAGTGTATGGTCATTGATCTTGACGAAACATTAGTTCACAGTTCATTCAAGGTATGTGCCCATGTTTTTAATAATAAATCTTGATTGTTTATTTTTAGCAGTTAGTGTTTTTACAAATTTAAACTAAAATTCTGCATCGGTCATGACCTCAGTTTTTAAATCTTGGCAAAAACAGATTTTCGGTTACTTGTGGAGCTAATTAATTCATTGTGTTCAGTTTGTTGACTGTATTTATCTTGTATTTATACATCAATTTCTTGGTATCACAAGCATAATAAGCTTATTATTCTCAAAATTGTTATCTATATGGTGTGGGTTTGTATGTTTAATGTGTTTCATAATTTATCAAAAGAACTTATCAGAATATAATTGTGTCATTTCTTGTGTTAACAAAACTTAATACTTATGATTAAACGCTTAAACAATATCCTCATTATGGCTTCAAAAAAAAAAATGTCATATACTGCACTTTGAGAGTAAAAGTTGGAGTATTCTTAACTTTTTTGTATGATACTTGGTTATTGGCTTAACTAAGTATAAACATACAAAAAAGTTTATAATACTCCAACTTTTATGCCGATTTTGTGTGACGTATTCTAAGAAAGAATTAAGTACTATTCACTGTATAAGCTCACTTAGAGTAGGTTAATGGGTGCCACCAGTAATTACCCTAAATTCACCAACGCAAGACACTCTGTTATTGACGCTGAATCATGGCTACCAACCTAAGAGTAACTTTTTTAGAATTCAATTATTGTGTTCCATACAAAGAACAAGAATTTAAAAACATTAATAATGATTTTAAGGAGTGGGCACATATTGAAATATGTGAAAATGAGGCTAGTGCAAGAATATATGTCTCTGGCACCTAATTACACATAAAAATTTTAACATATATATTTTAACAAACTTGAAGAATAATTATTACTGTTAATCCCCTTTAATCAATGGTAGTTTTACACCCCTTCGATGAAAAATTCCTATGTTTTTTAAACATCACCTACCAAAGTAGGATCTTCATAGCCAAGTACCTAATCTACGACTCACATAAGTAGTTTAAACAGACAGACAATGCAGCAATTATGTGATTAAATGCCAAGCTCAAATGCTCCACTCTTTTTATATGTTCAATTATAGCCATCAATTCTATGTAAGTAGGTATTTCTTATAAAAACTTGTAATTATGGCAAAAAGAATCATGTAAAGTTTTTCTTCTTAATGTCTAGTAGTTTTATTGTAATTACTTGATATCTTATAATAACCTTATTAGAAAAAAATGCAACAATACATCTATGGGAAAAAGCAGTATGATCTTTTTTTGAAATAATTGGAAGACTGTAAACAGTCATTCAATTATAATTTATTAGAATATGGAGGAACATAATATAATTTATTAAAATATAAACCTGAAAGAAGTTAATTATTTTGACAATTCTTTTTTTTATCTGTTGTCAACAACATGTCTGACAAACCACCTTAGATAGGACCAACTGTATCTCAGTTTTGCATGCATGACTGTTTATAAATCTCCTATTGTAACTCAAACACAAGGTACACAATACCATTATCAAATTGTAACAATATTCTAACAATGTTATCTTGTAAACAGGAAATAGGTATGATTATTTTTGCCTCACCTAATTAAAATTTATGTTATTCTTATGTTATCTGTGCAACTTTAGAGCTTAATGCTTATTGATATCACGAAAAATTTACTATAGGATTCTTGTAAGTTGTAACGTTTATTTTCGTAAGAATTCTTATTCGTAAAATTATGTATGATGAAAAAAAAACTGTTCAAAAATTAGTTTGTTTGTAAACTTTTTGCCTCTATGCCACAATGCCATTTTTATCATAAACGAGTGAAAGTTTTCTCCAAAATCGGCCATGGTTTTGTTCGCCAGCGACAAAACATTCGGACAATAATCATAAAAACCTGTTCCCTGGCCTACTTTTTACTATTTTAATATTATTCAGAATTCGTTTGCTATTCGTAACTAACTTTTCAATCGATTTGTTTTAATTAATCGCTCAATTTGATACAATAATTCATCCGAAACACGACGAGAATATTGAGTCGGTCAATGTAGTTTTAAAATGGTAGAAAATACGTGGTCATTGCCTTGTTTATGTACGAAAATATTATTATGACTGTTGACAAATATCCGATCATTTGCGAGATCTTTCAAAGTAAAATTTTTTCGCGTGTCTATTATCGCGCTAATCATTCTAACTCAAAAGTGCCAGTAAAAACTGCAGCTCTCATAAAATGACTTTGCTTTGTTTTCGGTCAGACCAAAGTACCTATCAATTGCCATATCTTATTGATATAAATATTTATCGCTACATTATCACTTTTTCGTTCCGACATTGCAGATAATGTATCTTTTATCACACCTAATTCATTCATATCGTGTTTGATAACCTTGAGGGCTGGTGCATCAGATTATTGTTGTGCCAATATTGTTTTGATTTTTCTATCTTAATTGACTCTGGTTTTGTCATGGCATATTTAATGTTAGGATCACGTCTGCTGCTAATAAAATGTCATAAGAACTACAAACACAGACATGTAGAGATTCCATTGTACTCCGTGTACAATGTAAATATATTCATATTAATTCTATTTACAAGATCAACATTATTACTTATGCAAATAATTATCAGTTTTGCCGACGAGATAATAAGACGGAAGTCTGTTTCGTTGTAAAATATTGCAACGCGCAACTGTTTAATAATTCTTCGAAAAACGATTAAACTACTGAACGTTTAGCAAAATTTCTGTAGTAAACATAATGATGTTGGCTATAAAACAAATTCCGACGTTCCAAACTGAATGCTAACCAATCACAGATTCGTGACGGGGGCACACCGTCGCGTGACGCGTCACGTTTATGTAGGTACCCAAACTGCAATAAAAACCGAATCTCCATATTGGCGACACCTGACTACTTCGGAGACGAGACGGCATACTTTATGATGTCATAATCTTAAGCCAAGGGCGTCTTAGAGCTGCCTACGAAGCATTCCGAGTTTGCATAACAACCTTCATGAAATTATCGTGTAAACGCTAGACGCGGTAATGAACGAATTGAATAATTTGTAATGTTATCACAGAACTGCAACACTGTGTATTACGTAGTATTTTCGTTTCCCCGTAGAATAATGACGTAAATCCGTAAGCCGGGTTTTGTTTTGTACGTTATTAGTGTGGGAAACGAAATCTATGTGACGCATATTCGTTGCTCTAAGTCTAAACTGTTGTAACTCGCCCTTGTTCCTAACGCCTTATGGCATCCTTGCTTGCCCATATTCGGAATGTAACAAGTGCCTAAGCAATCAGCACGTGTATTTTAAGTGGCAACAGGTTGTGCAAAGGAAATGGAGATAACACAGGTAGCGATTGATTTAGTATCGGAAATTCAGCACCGAATATTTTTTGGTTTCCTCTTTTTAAAATGCAATTTCAAAAGGGTCTTATCAAAGGTTTAATCGTTTTCGTACGACTCGCGTGGTCTCAATGGATGTGTGTCATCAATTTGCTGTAGTACGTTCGTTAATCGCTTTTAACGAGGCTTGTTTCCTCATCATCATTAGCCTTTTAATGTTCCCACTGCTGGGACATATCTCCTATCATAGAGGGAGTGGGCTATAATCCACCACGCTGGCCCAGTGCGGATTGGTAGATGTCATGTCTTTGAATTTTTGTTTCTAGGACAGTTCGGTTTCCTCACGACGTTTTCCTTCACGGTATGTTTCCTCATATTCGTCACTAATTGCGTCAATAATTTTGTGCAATGTGGTCAACAAATAAATGCCCGTAAAGAGACCTGCGACCATTCAAAATGTCGATTACGCAGCACACGCTGCAAATAAAGGTAGAGAGAGAATGCCAATAGTTCTTGCGTCGAGGCATTCGATTGTTTAGAGAAGTAAAAAAATAATATTTAAAAATAACAAAAAGCCCGACTGCTTAAAAAGGGAACTAAAAATACGTAAACAAGAAGAAAATCATGCTGTGCAGTCGGAGGATATACGTGGGACACTCAGAAAGTTTTGCGAAACTAAAAAAAATTGTTCTATACGTACATATATTTTTATTAAATCTTTTCAAAGTACTTTCCACCAGCCTCTATACAAAGATTCATGCGCCTAAACCAGTTTTCAAAACACTTTTTCCAGTCCGCCGCAGACACCTCGTTTACAGCCTGCTCGAACGCAGCCAGCGCATCTTCCGGCGACGAAAATTGTATCCCTTTGAGCTGATTTTTTATTTTTGGGAATAAAAAGAAGTCACACGGTGCTAGATCAGGGCTGTAAGGAGGGTGACCCAGGAGTTTGACTGGCGTGCTGTCCAGGAAGTCCCTCGTTTTGAGTGCGGTGTGCGCAGGTGCATTGTCGTGGTGGAGCAGTAGCCCGCGGAGCCCTGTGTTTGGTCGCTTGTTGCTTATAACAGAGAAAACTTCTGGCAAACATTTGGTAGTATACCATTCGGCATTAATGCTTCTTTGATCCCGTAAGGGAATTGATACCAAGTGGCCAGTCAAATTAAAAAAGCTAGCGATCAAAATCTTACCCCCGCTTCTAGATCGCTTCACTTTGGTAGGCGTTGGCTCATTTTGAAACACCCAAACAGTCGACTGGCGCTTGGTTTCTGGGTCGTATTGATAAATCCAGGACTCATCACCTGTAACGATGTCGTAAACACGCCGAGACGAGCCTGCTTCAAATTTGTTAAGCATATCACGGCACCATTCCACCCGGGCCTGCTTCTGAGCATCGGTGAGGTTGTGCGGCACCCAGCGTGATACTATCCTCCTCACGCGAAGATGGCTGTGTAGAATCTCGTGAACGCTTCCCGATCCAATCTTCAATATGTGTTGAATCTCCTGATATGTAATTCGCCTATTGTCTTGGATTAAATTTTTCACTGCTAGCACGTTTTCTTCGGTAACAGCCGTCAAAGGGCGACCGCTTCTTTCGTCATCCCCCAAAGTTGGTCGACCGCGCTTGAATTCGTTATACCAACGATACACGGTTGCCTTGGAAGGGCCTTCATCCATGAATGCCATTTGAAGTCTATCGTACGATTCATCCGGTTTCAGGCGACACTTGAAATCGTATAAAATCATAGCTCTAAAATGTTCCCGGCGCAGATCCATATTTCAGTGAGACACAATACTTTGAATTAACTCGCAAAAAATGTGGAGGGAAATTTTGAAATTGGAACTTACTTATTTTTACTTATAAATAATCATATTTTCGAAAAACATTATAACTGGCCAGTCTCCCATATATAAAAACTTTTTTTCGCAATACTTTCTGAGGGGCCTGGTATATGCGCGAGTCGGCTGACCAAAACAGTCAGGTTTTTGGTTATTGTTAACTATATTTTTTTTTACAACTTTTTAGTATTTTTTTTTTAGAACTAGGTACATTTAATCATATAAGTGTTTTATATTTTTGTAATCACCTCTTTAAACCCTTCATTTTGATACCCCACACGATGGGTTTGGTAGAATAAAATCATTTTTGGCTTCCACAATATGGCGCCCAAAATCCGCCATTTTTCTATTTACCGATTTTAAAATAGCCAGTGACACTCGCAGGGTTAAGACGAATCGATTGACACACGAATCATCAAAATCGGCCAACGCGTATGGTCTCTGGAACTCCATATAGGAACAAACATACATACATACATAGACTGATAAACACATTCGGTTAAAAAATGGGTGACGAGTGATACGGCAAACAGAGATTGTATGGAAGATGTTTTGCGCTGAAACCAAGTCATTTGGGGTATGGGCAGGCAGATGATGATGACCAAAGCTTTTCATCGGATTTTTGTTTTCAGCTGCAGGAAGAAATGTTGCATAGATACTCTCTGCAACCAACACGTCATTCAATATTTACTTTTCCCTTACACAAGCTTGGGAGCAATGCTATCCATTTTGATATCCAATCATAACAATTTTACTCATGCGACATGACACATTTTTAATGGCTTTCCTGTTTTGTTTACATCTATCATAGTATAGATCTATACAATACATTTTCCTCTATAGATGCATGTTGCGTAGTCTAGGAGCGACGATGTATGAACCGACAATAGAAGGGTGTGGGCGTACGCCCGATCGGAAGTTAGAAACCGACCCATTGAACTATTGTGGCCTACCCACTCTATGTTTATAGATACGAAGTTGTTTTTAGGGTTCCGTACCCAAAGGGTAAAAACGGGCACCTTTTACTAAGGGCTTCTTCACCCGTACCACAACCACGCCACGACGCAACGACAAAATGCTGTCAAGCAGTGGTTACGTGTTGCTGCAACTTTTTTACCCGACTGCCGAAGGAGGGTAATGTGTTTATCAGTCTATGTATGTATGTATGTTTGTTCCTATATGGAGTTCCAGAGACCAAACGCGTTGGCCGATTTTGATGATTCGTGTGTCAATCGATTCGTCTTAACCCTGCGAGTGTCACTGGCTACATTAAAATTGGACAATAGAAAAATGGCGGATTTTGGGCGCCATATTGTGGGGGCCCAATTTTTTTCTTCCAAACCCATCGTGTGGGGTATCAAAATCAAGGGTTTTAAGGGGTGATTACTTATATGTTTAAATGTATCTAATTCTAAAAAAAATAACTAAAAAGTTATAAATAAAAAAAATATTTATAAATAACAAAAAACCCGACTGCTAAAAAGGTAACTAAAAAGACGTAAACAAGAAGAAAATCAAGCTGTACAGTCGGAGGATACATCTGGTTTCGGTCAGCCAGCTCGCGCATATGTATCCTCCGACTGCACAACATGATTTTCTCCTTGTTTACGTCTTCTTAGTTCGCTTTTGAAGCAGTCGGGTTTTTTGTTATTATATATCTGTTATATATTTTTTTGTAGTTGCGTTGTGGTACCGACAAAATGTCGATGTGGTTGCGTTGTTGGCAGTAGTTGCGATGCGGTTACGTGGTGTGCAGACACAGTTCGACTCCGGTTTTCATAGCGGAAACGCGTGTTGACTGACCAAACTCATGGAATTCGAAGAGGAAACTTTGGAAGACGTCGTTGCGTCGACACAACGTTGTGTTTGCGATGTGGTCGGCGACTAGTTCGCAGTGTCGCTGGTGGTTGCGATGTGGTCGATATCACACACACGGTCGATAAAGACTGCAAAATGTGGTACGTGTGAATAGTCCTATTATTTTTCAATACGAAATATACGCCATATAACAATCTACTATCCGAATGTACGGTAGAATCAATTTTAATTACTTGTAAATATTAATTTTAATTTATTTGACGTTCAAAAGTGCCGTTTATTGGCCTAGTTGAATAAATATATTTGACTTTGACGCCCGGCCACGTGGTGTGGTTGTGGTACGTCAGTGTGAAGAAGCCCTATGACTCCGCGGTCCGTCTGTCAGTCTGTTTGTCTGTTACCAGGCTGTATCTCATGAATCGTGATAGCTAGACAGTTAAAATTTTCACAGATGATGTATTTCTGTTTACGCTATAACAACAAATACTAAAAACAAAGTAGTGGGGCTCCCATACAAAAAACGTGTTTTTTTGCGATAATGGTACGGAACCCTTCGTGCGCGAGTCCGAGTCGCACTTGGTCGGTTTTTATAGTACCTTTAGGACCGCATAAGTTTATTGGCAATTAAAACATAATGTAGCCATAATAATAGACGGCAATGGCATATTTGCATATTATTTCTAACGTACCTATCATCTTTGTTTTGAGATTATGACAAAATGTCAGTGTATATGGGAGATGATGAATTGATGATGATTGGAAGAGTAGGTAACTACGTATTCATTGATTACCTACTGCCAGAAATTTTGTAACCTAATCATTGTTTAGGGTTCCGTACCCGAAGGGTCCAAATGTAACCCTATTGCTGTCACTCACGTGTACGTCTGTCTGTCCGTCTGTCACACGGGTTTTTCAGCCAAACGGTTGGAGCTACAGTCTTCAAATGTTCACAGTATAAGCATCTTGTTGACCAAAAGCCATGCAAATTGTCAAAAAATACTTTTTTTATTTTAAAGGGGGGAGGTAAAAAGAATTTGAGCTACCAACCCCATCGAGTGGGGTATCGTTGTTTAGACCTCGTTTTGTCTATACCAATATTATAAAGAGGAATGATTTTTGTATTTGTTTGTTTGTAACTTTGTACCGAATAGGCTCCGAAACTACCTACTGGACCGATTTTAAAATTCTGTCACCTATGGAAAGCTACATTATTCCCGAGTAACATAGGCTATAATTTTGACCGGAGCGAAGCCGCGGTGTTCAGCTAGTTTTAAATATATTGGAAAACAAAGGAATGAGAAGACACCAAAGTCTCAGCTATTTTGCAAAATTTTGTACCGAAGATTTTTTTAACTTCCCATTGACCTTCGAACTTGATATTTGGTGATAATGTTCATTATTACGTATATTTATCTAATAAATACCAACATATTGATAAACCAGATTTTTTAACTAACTTGATTTGATTTTGCGGTTTGTCACGGAACCCTAAACGTGCATAATCCGACACGCACTTGGCAGGTTTTTTATTCCGATATGAGCTAATATAGCAGTTACATGCACAGCAATTTGAAACAAGCAATATTTAGCTCTACCATCGACAATGTTTGTATTTTCTACACCCACAATACTTTTAAACAAAGTTCATTTCATTCTTCGGTTACAAAATAATGACAAGCACTGATAGAACGCGTTCTCAATAATCTAATAACATTGTCGTAACTGACACGTTGCAGTCATTTTGCCTTAAGGTTGCTCTAGTCGACGGCACGAACTATTTTGTGCGCGGAGTTAAAATGCATGTTATCTCATCCGACAACACGTGCGAAAGAGATAGATGCTGTGATAAGCAGTAAGAAGCTAGTTCGCGAACGAATTAGCACTTTTGCAAATTTGTCGCGAAATGGATGATGATTAAGGGCAAAAACGAGCGCGAAATTGTATAAACAGACCTTTGGGAGTATGGATATCATGAAAAAAAAACACTGAATTTATATTTTCAAATTAAAATTATTTGCTTTTTTGAACTACTAATCTATCACTGTATCGTGGCTGTTTCGCAGTTTTCCTTCTTCTTATGGTATTTATTTCCGCCCAAAGATGCGTTAAAATTAGTGTTGAAATATGGTACTTTCGTCGCTCATAACTTTCAAATATTTTCCTTTTTACTTTTTTGTTTCCATACAGGGCTAGATAATGATGAGACAAATTGATATCCCTTTTTAATTTTTAACGAACATCAAACATTGGAGTAATCGCTAGAGTACGTTTGTAAGGAAGAATGATCGACTAGTGCAACCTTAATGTAACATTAAATCAACGCAGTTCAGCATTGGCTTCAAATTAAATCATGTCTCAGAGAGAAATGGAAGCGAGACTTTCACATTATCTTTGAGCTGTTTTACAATATTAATCTGACCATTTCCCGTTTCGCTGCGAGCCCTTGGTCGACGGCACGCTCTAATTCCCAAACTGAAATGTTAAAAAGAGCAAGTCTTTTGGAACGGGAACAAACCGGTCAAATGCGAATCAACTCACGTGGTACACATTCCTGACCAATGTAATTATTTGGATACCGCCCGCTAAAAACATAAAACGTATGTTTTTACTAGCTGGTGATTTAACTTGGCGGTTGGTAATTGGGTTTTTAGGGTCATCACTATTGTAGAGTTGGGATAGCGTCAATTACCACTTTTTTACCCGACTGCCGAAGGTGGGTAATGTGTTTATCAGTATGTACTATGTATGTATGTTTGTTCCTATGCGGCGTTCTAGAGACCAAACGCGTTGGCCGATTTTGATGATTCTTACGTCAATCGATTCGTCTTAACCTTGTGAGTGCCACTGGCTATATTAAAATTGGAATATAGAAAATGGCGGATATAGGGCGCCATATTATGGGTGCCCAATATTTTTCTTGCAATCCCATCGTGTGGGTTATCAAAATAAAGGGTTTTAAGAGGGGATTTCAAAAGTATAAAACATTAATATGTTTAAATAAACCTAATACGAAAAAAAATAACTAAAAAGTTATAAATAAAAAAACATTTTTCAATTTATTATCTTTATTTATATCTGGCCATATCGTCTTGTACGTCTTAATCGGTTGCTCTTCCTCTATTATACCATCCACATTCAAATTCAAAACTATCCGCACGACATGTTCCTCTTTCCTCGCATACCCATACCAGAACTACCAATTTCCGCAAAACTTCTCGAAAGGCAGGCACGGGTCTTAACTAGCTAAAATTAAAACATCCACCGTAATCTTGGCGCCAAATAAATATACCAGTCATACTTTCAATCTAATAATAACTTGGATAGATCGTGATTATTCGTGATCATAAGCATCGTACTAGCTATAATAAAATAAAACAGAAAGACCGATTCTTTCAAAATTATAGCCGTTTCTCGTAGTCCGTACATACGGCTATAATTGAAGCCTTTGAAATGTACGCGGCACTAAAAATACTTCCTACTACTTAGCTCAGGGAACGAACTGACTATGTTATCTGAACGAGTTTGACGCGATTAGTTTAGATGCTATTTTACCCGACTGCCGAAGGATGGTAATGTGTTAATCAGTCTATGCATGTATGTATGTATGTTTGTTCCTATGTGGCGTTCTAGAGACCAAACGCGTTGGCCGGTTTTGATGATTCGTAAGTCAATCGATTCGTATTAACGCTGCGAGTGTCAATGGCTACATTAAAATTGGAAAATAAAAAAATGGCTTATTTTGGGCGCCATATTGTGGGGCACCAAATTTCATTTTTCTTCCAATCCCATTGTGTGGGGTATCAAAAAGGGTTTTAAGAGGTGACTTCACAAATATATAACACTTATATGTTTAAATGTATCTAATTCTAAAAAATAAATAACTAAAAAGTTATAAATAAAAAAAAGTAAATTAAAAATAACAAAAAACCCGACTACTTAAAAAGGTCTGGTTTTGGTCAGTCAGCTCGCGAATATGTATCCTCCGACTGCACAGCATGATTGTCTTCTTGTTTACATCATTTTAGTTCGCTTTTTAAGCAGTGGGGTTTTTATTTTTAGAATTTACTTTTTTATTATAACAAACACAGGTGTGTTGCATAGGAAGACGGTGACTTATTCATTAGAAAAACTCCAGATATACAAGAAGATAATTCTGGATATCCCAATCCAGAATTATCTTCTTGTATATCTGGAGTTTTCAGGCAAAATTCAGGCATTCATGATCGTACGAGGAGATCGATTTAGATAATAGCGATTCTTGTCTATAACCAGATTCCTAAATCTTAATCCTCTGTCATCATTGCCTTCGACAAGTAGTCAAGTATCTTCGAAAGTTTGCTAATTTCTCAATACGTCGTCATTTAAGCAAGACTTGATCGCTTTGATCGGATCGGTATGTTCAAAATTGCACAGACAGCAACCCGATTCATGAAAGTCTTAGTAATCTGATCTTCGTTTAAAAGAATTTGTCGATCTTTCGAATATTTTATCTTTATTTGGACACTGAGACTCTGTAATGCTGGGAGGAAAACATGAGTCCTATTATATTCTATTGCTTTAATTTTTAGGGTTCCGTACCCAAAGGGTAAAAACGTGACCCTATTACTAAGACTCCGCGGTCCGTCTGTCTGTCTGTCACCAGGCTGAATCTCATGAACCGTGATGATGTATATCTGTTGCCGCTATAACAAGAAATACTAAAAACAGAATAAAATAAATATTTAAGTGGGGCTCCCATACAACAAACGTGATTTTTTCGCCGTTTTTTGCGATAATGGTACGGAACTCTTCGTGCGCGAGTCCGACTCGCACTTGGCCGGTTTTTTTGCTTACGGTTCCTATAGTCAACAATTTGTTCTTTAACTGTCTCTTGTCACGATGAATTCTTGAATTTATTTCAGCATTGTCTTCGTGATATAATTTCGGCAAATTATCTACGCTGTTTTTTACCAGTTTGTAATAAATTATCTGTCATTGTTGGTCGCGAATCTCTAGAAATTGTACAAATAATTTAACATTTTGACCCAATTCTTTCCTTGATATCTGTTGAATTTTCCCTGTCATATAGACGAATACTTTTGATTTCTCATGTCCTGATGAGTTAATTTATATTCTGTTGTTGTCCACTCGTTCTCCTTAAGGAGCACTACCATTTGTGTAATCCATTTAAATGCTGATGCCTTAAACAGTGTAATTAAAAAGTTTATGAGTCAGCACTTCCACTTTCAGACACCTTATGTCCTAGTGTCGCTTCATGAATTCAATCTGTTCATTGCTACATATAGCATGGTATTAAGATACTAAACATCAGTCAATCTATATCTAGAGGCCAGCGATGAGATAATGTGGGTTGAATATAAAGATTCTCAAGCTCAATTTTTGCTCTATTGAACTGACTGGACTATTTTTAAACCCGGGTAGGGTGTGCACTGAACTTTGACTCCTACGTAAATAGAATGATTGGTACATTCACACGCCGTCCTATCGTTTCTATGAGCGCTAATATCGAATCTTGTAGTAACCAAGCAAAAATGTGATCGTGCATACGTTTACTCGAGCTGGCGACTTTGTCCGCAGGTAAAGTGTGCGAGTACGGTGAACGTGGTATAGAAAATGAGGTGACCGACACCCTTCACTTCCGATCCCTAATGGAGCATTCGCCGTTACGTGCAGTTGCTTAGAAAACGCAAAAACACTGCCTTCTCTTTAGAAATGCAATCTTGATAGATCAAATAAAACGAAGTTTTTAATCACTTCATAATCCAGACCAGTGCGTAATGGAGAAAGTTTTTTGTTTCTTTATCTAACAAGATTTGTACGCCGTCGTTCAAATACTTCATGCATATTTCTATAAAAACTTGGTTGAGTGGAGTCATATCAACCGGAAAAGTTAGTAAATATTGTCTTATTTACAAACGTATAGCTTCCGTCATATTTGACCTAATCCAAGCAGCTAATCTTCATAAGTAAAAAATCACGCACAGATTCTGTACTAATCTCTTGGGCTTACAGAGCAAGATTTGTCGTGAGTTCTACAAGGCCAAATTGGCTAACTAATACAAGACTTAATAAAACCGCAAATGTTGTATTGTCAGTACGAATTGTGTTCTACTATGCCATATGTTAGCTGCCATTGTGAGTTCACTTTTGGTTAGCTCGGCCGTGTCAAGGTTTCGGCCTTCGATATGTTTGGCCACACAATCGGGAATCAATTCTCATCCACAATGTCTAACTGATAGTACGATGTAGACCTTGGAAGTTGTTGAAAGGCAATGTGTACTCTTTTGTCGTTAGGGTTTTGATTATTTTGATTTAGCTTCGGCTAGGATTCTTTTAGACAGGACGAGTTTTTTGTCTCTATTCTCATTACTGGTATGAATATGAGCACAGATTTTCGGTATAGCTCTTAACGTTATTCTTGCCTGAGTCGTTCTACACCAAGACCAAAAAGTTCTCGCAGAGAGCACATGATGCGAGTCTTCCTCCAGAAGGACCGTAAACAAGCAGATGGGGGAAGTCACTTTGCTGAACCAAACTCTTCAATCGAATCGCTTGATCTGTATAAAAGACCAGTTTCTTCAAATCTCTCGGTCATTGTTATAATTTATTTGGTAGTTACTGAAATATTTGGGATGTTTTTAAATTTTAGCGAATCAGCCAGTATCAATCCGTTCCGTTTCAGTTTGACATACGATGCTGGCAATATTTCGGTCATAAAAGAGTTTGATCTCTTTCTCGCTTCAAGTAAAATTAATATAAGCTATCCTGATACCCTGGTTCCTATAGATTTGTTGCAAATTATACACACCAAAATTTTGGTATATTCTACAACTCGAAATAATATTGACAAAATAAAACGGTTAATATATTATTTGGCAACAAAATATCTTCAAGATATCTAGTTTTTTTTTAGAACGACAGTTGTCAGGCAGGCTTCCTATATTGCTACCTACCGTTAATACCGTACACGGATCTAATATGAATATTGACCTGTCTCTGATCAGCAATATAACGGTTAATTAATAATCTTAAATGTTTTAATTGTGTCAGTAATATATGGATGTAGGACAAACGGACATCCAATCAGATTTACTTGAAGGTGACTCAAACTAAATTAATTGAATCGGATTTGACATGATGATGTAACTACAAGACAAAAGGACTGACAAAGTTTTGACATGAGGATTATAAATTAGATTTGATACTGATTAAGATTGGGTAACTTGATAATGAATTATAGACGTCGTGTTATGATGATATGTAGAAATGATTTCATTTTTCTCTTTATGGGTGGCCTATAATATAAATGCCAAATAACATGGTCTAGCCAGTGGTCTCATCCCATACAAAGAAACTGTCTCGACGTACTGTACTGATTATTTTTGTAAATCGAACGCGATCAGTTCCGTTCCACGGATATAGATGGTGATCTATCTATCGCCGTGGAACGGAACCGAACGCGATCGATTTACAAAAAAATATTCGGTGTAATCAGATGAAAAACGCTAGTTACGTCGGCACGGTTTCTTTGTATGGGATGAGACATCTGTATCACATCATCAGCCTATTAATGTTCCCACTGCTGGGACACAGGCCTCCTCTCTGTGAGAGGGAATGGGCCGTAATCCACCACGCGGGCCCAGTGCGGGTTGGTGGATGTCACATATCTTCGAATTTTTGGTTCTAGGACATGCCGGTTTCCTTACGATGTTTTCGTTCACCGTTTTTGAGAGCAGTGGTGAAGAAATAATTTACACAAAGTAAAGCGCCTGCTTGGGCTCGAACCCACGACCTACAACTTATAAGTCGCGGCCGATACCACTGGGACACCACTGCTGAATGCTGCTGTATGCTAGTATTATATTATATGTGGTCTAGCAAAGCTACATGATCGTTCAGACGACTGGTTTATGTTGCGGAAACAATAAAGTGTACGTCCTAAAAGCTGGCAAGATGACTCCTAGCCATCTTATTATACCAAAAACGCAGGAAATCGCCTTTATTTCGTTGAATCTAGTTAGCTTGAGCAAAAAATGCTTTGGCTTACATATGTAATTCGTGTCAAATGTCTTTGATGATATTGAACAGTATCTATGCTTACCAAGGTCTGGTATTCATCAGTCAAACGAATCTGGTATAACATGACGTTCAATCAAGTTCTACAAAATGTAAATTCAGCCAGCATTGCATAGAACCTGCCCAAAGGTCAATCAAACAACTTTACGAAGTTGGAGCTTCAAGTCTTCGTTCTTAGCTGATTATTTTAGCAAGATAGATAGTCCAGCAGCAAGTTGGACGAGAAATTCGGAAGTTTATAATATTATTAACTCGAGCATTAATTATTAATACCTGCGCAGCTAATTCTTGTTACTCCATGTTTACCTTACGCTCACACATCAAAATTCTGGCTTCCGCAACGATAATAGTGAACTATCGGCTTCTGGGGCTATGTTGTACAAATAAATTATCTTCAAGTTATGTTACCCGTCACGTTGGTAATATTACGTGCTCTGAGGGAACATATTTTAGGTTTATGTTATGACTAGCTAGCTCTGCCATGAGATCACCGACGCGGGCGTGGTGATTACGCAGTTCATCCGTATTGATAACTTCGTCAATAGGTACTGTAATGATCGAAGTCGATAATAATCGGAATAATAGTGGCTATACTTACATAAGAAGAAGGTTACAATTCAGAGACGTCCCTGACACCTGTGCTAGGTGATTAACCTGGGTTACAGGAGCCAGTGCCCTCTCCCGGCAGCAAATACAGGTTGAATTTGAGTTTGTGAGTTGAGCTTGCTTGCATAAAGTTTGTTAGGGTTCCGTAGCCAATTGGCAAAAAACGGAACCCTTATAGATTCGTCATGTCTGTCTGTCTGTCCGTCCGTATGTGACAGCCACGTTTTGCCGAAACTATGAGAACTATGCTGTTGAAACTTGGTAAGTAGATGTATTCTGTGAACCGCATTAAGATTTTCACTCTAAAATAGAAAAAAAAAAACAATAAATTTTGGGGCTTGCCATACTTGAAACTGAAAATATTTTTTTTTTCATCGAACCCATACGTGTGGGGTATCCATAGATAGGTCTTCAAAAATGATATTGTGGTTTCTAATATTTTTTTTTTCTAAACTGACCAGTTTGCGCGAGAGATACTTCCAAAGTGGTAAAATGTGTCCCCCCCCCTCATGTAACTTCTAAAATAAGAGAATGATAAAACTAAAACAAAAACAAAAAATATATGATGTACATTACCATGTAAACTTCTACCGAAAATTTGTTTGAACGAGATCTAGTAATTAGTTTATTTTTAATACGTAAACCGCAATTTACCAAGTACGGAACCCTTCGTGCGCGAGTCCGACTCGCACTTGTCCGGTTTTTTTTTATATTTGGAACCTCGGACGCAATTTTGGTGGATTGACTTGTTTTTGTCCAAACAGCATCACGCAAGATGCCTGAATTGATATGGCCTCACCAATGTTTGAAACAAAAAGCGAGCCAATCAAAACCTTCATCGTTGAAACCTTTATTTATTTCCTTTATCATGAAACCCTGCTAGGATAAGTATCTGATCGAGTGCTCAAACGCCTCGATAAAGTAATTGTTGTCAATGAAGTGGTTTTTATTATGTGATTGAGTAATATACTAAGATCACTTTTATATTGATTTGATCGACTCGAGACTATTTCGCAGTGGCATGGGTCTTGAATGTTTGCCGCAAACCGCTTCATTTGGACGTTTTACGTCTTCGTCGCTTTAGAAATTGCGTTTTGATGTCTCTAATATTTGTATAGTACCTAAAACAAAATGTCGTCCACGCTATGTAGCTGGTTAGTAAAAACGTTGTTGTAAAGCTAATAAGTATGTAGGTAGTATACTTTTCCTTGGAGTTTTCTTGGACGCAATATAAATAAAACGAAGTTGCCTCGCGTCACGCGAATAACATGTCGGAGCGACCTTTACGGCTACTACGACGTATTAGGTATATGCAAATTATCAATTAATATTACTGTTTATATCTTCTTTGTAAATACTTACGATGGTATTCTTGTTATATTTTATGTACGGTATGAGTAATCGCGTATTTCCCTTTGTTTTGTGACTCGTTTCCCCCAATCTATCTTACCCACAGATATAAATGTACTAACTGTAACTAGATGACGCGATTTTATGTACTTCAAAAAACGGAATATAATTACGATCAATGACCGTAATTTGAGCTTTTCATTTAGCATTATCGGCACCGGAAATCCACTGAAATATAGAAAAAATCCTTTTTATCCCAAATTGAGCTGTAAATACTGCATAGAAAAAGTTGGCCGAGACATTGGAAATGTTTTCTTTCATCGGTAAGAAAATTGGTTTTAAACCAATATTTAAAAAAAACAAAGTCGTTTTAGTTACACCACTTATAACTCAATAACGGCTGGACCATTTTTTATGATTTTTGTGTTTTTTTATTAATCTTGGTCCGGAATAGGATAATAAGTAATAAAACATAGAAAAAATTAACGATAAAAAATCATTTGCCCATATATTTGCGAACACGGCGCCATCTCTGATACATGATAGAAACAAAGCACACACAAAAATGAACACGGCGTTTTATGCTGGTTCCGGTATTGCCACTAGATTGCATTGTCGATGTTTTCTGTTTCCGTAGGCCACATCATCGCTTACCATCAGGCGAGGTAGTGGTCAAACGCGAGCCTATCAATAATTAAAAAAAAACTACCTATAATAATACTCAGAGCGTTAAAATTTTTTGGGAATCTGTGATAAAATGTATATAGCAAAACAACGTTTGCCGGGTCAGCTAGTTGTGTATGAAAAAGTGGCACCCTTGGTTTTCATACAGATGGAGGAATTTGCGTTATCCAGTTAGATTTATATCTGTGATCTAACCCTTTCGTGCTTTAATTAAAACATTTCGTTTTTGGCCTGATAAGATTTATATTATGTTTGTTCGTTCTGTTAAATGGCTCGGTTAAAAAGCAGAGTTATTTGAACAGGTTGATTTTCATGAACACGTCATCAGTACTTAAGTGGAATTACTTTTGGTCACGTATTTGCTGGTTGAACATAAAGTAACCCTTTTACCTGTAGGTCGAAGTTCAAAACAACATAAATATAATTTTAATTAATGTTTTATGAGAACGATTGTGTGTTTTCTCTTTATATTAACAATGGCTTTACTTGACTGCCCTTGCAGCCATTAATAGATTGTTCAATAGAGATAAAACTCATACTTTGTACTAGAAATGTTAATGTGCCTTATTTACCCTTAATTCACCCAAAGGGCAATGGAGAGGGCTATGCTCGGAGTTTCCTTAAGTGATTGAATGAGAGCCTAATGTAGAGAGCCGCAAGTAAACCTGGGATACCGACATTGCCCAAAGAATTGCCAAAATTAAGTGGCAATGGGCAGGGCACATTGCTCGCAGAACGGATGGCCGATGGGGCAGAAAAGTTCTAGAGTGGCGACCGCGAACCGGAAGACTATCTGGATGCGACACGCACGGGACCATTCAATGTGGTGACGCTTGGGGGAGGCCTATGTCCAGCAGTGGACGTCTTTCGGCTGATATGATGATGATGAAGATTTTCCCTTAATGTGTTTAACTTTCCGATTGTCCTCTTGGTTCGTTTTGCTCTAAGGATGTCTTGCGATAATTAACAAATGCACAACTAGTTGCGCGTTCTTGATACGCCAAGATTTGTGACAATTCTTATTCCTCAGAGATTTGGTAAACAAATTTCTGTAAGCAAACGGAAAAAATTAAGTAATACTAATTTATCAAGAACAATTTCTTTCGGTTGCCTCGTGCGTGTTTTAAGTTATGAAATCCCTCTAGAGTCTTGGGGCTAGACCACGTAAAAAGGGCTTTAGTCTAGATCTAGAGTAGTAACCGAATTATCTAGGTGTAACGTTCTTAGTGCTTTAGTCTTGAAAAGCATCGATTGACACCTTTTGGAAGAGTTAGTTTTTCCTGTGACGGACGACTTTCAGTGAAATATTATAATATTATTGTCAAAAACCTTTCTTTATCCAAGGGAAACCTTCAAAAGGCGCCAGGCTTTTTGGGGAAAACACCAGGAATAGTGCAATTTCTACTTCACTAACACCTTCCCGGTAACCACCATCAGCACAGAGAAGGCCGTGACCTCCCTGAGAACGCCCTGTTAGGAAACATCCCCAGCACCTGTAATCAAGTCGACAATTTACAATCGATAACTCTAGTAGAAAACGTACGTAAACGTAACTTTAAAAAAATGTATGGGAATGGTACATCTGAATGTTAAGTCCCGTGGTCAGACCATACAAATATAAGGCGTTAACGATTGTAGACAGAGATTCGATAGGAAACGTTTGTAACTTGGCTAGGGGGGACTGGGGAGACTGTAAAGGGGTTTCCCTTGAGCTACTGTAAAAACCAACCACAAGTTAGCACTTGCACAAATTTACGTCATTAATCAGACAAAAGAACGCCTGTTTAACTGAACCCACAGCACTCAGAACATAACCAAAATCGGTGCCCCTTGATATTTGAGACGAAGAAAGCTTTGAATGCAATCGTTCTCTTACCATATAAGTTACATGCTTAAGTTGCTTAAGTTACCAGATTAAAATTCTAAAGTTACATGATTTGCCTGTCAGTTGGTTGTCGTTTTAAAATTTTCTTACTTAATGTTTGAAGGTTTGTTTGTTATGTAATAGACACGGCTTTGCATAGATTTCTTCTTCATGATGGACTTACACATCCGTTTGGGATGTTGGTTGATGATGGCAATATCCTTTATTTTTCTTAGGAGGCCCTTGTTTGGCAATGATTGTTAACTGATTGAGGATGTTGGCCTGTTGGGATGGGTTACGGCCCAGATTTTCCTTCATACAAGAGGGTGCTGGCAAAACGAAAAGGATGAATTAAGCTCATAACCAACTGAATTTGTTTTGATATCAGACTTCGGATTATATGCATTATCAAATGGCAAAATATGTATGTAAATATCGAATGCATCTAAAATAGGGCGGAGTATGCACAAAATATGCACTATCATAATACTTTTGACATTAAAAAGGCAAAAGTTTGTGAGCGTGTTTGTGTATGTGTTTGTATGTTTGTTACTTCTTCACGCACAAACGGCTGGACGGGTCTGTATGAAATTTGGAACAGAGATAGATTATCGTCAGGAATAGCACAAAGGATACTTTTTATCCCGGGAATATGTGCCCTCAGGATAATTTTCGACTTTCACGCGGGCGATGATGCCGCTGGCAGAAGTAGTATTGGAAGTATAATCAGTTGTTATTTCTGTGACAACATACAAACAAATATTTTTCTAGATTTTCTAGAGCAAACTT
Source organism: Orthosia gothica (assembly GCA_949775005.1). Taxonomy (NCBI): domain Eukaryota; kingdom Metazoa; phylum Arthropoda; class Insecta; order Lepidoptera; family Noctuidae; genus Orthosia; species Orthosia gothica. The sequence continues at coordinate 8,208,845 of OX459062.1, read as the reverse complement.
GTGACTGTTGTTAACTTTATATTATTTTGTAGGTAGAAAATGACTCCTACGTCCACTGACGTTATTAGATAGAACTTGACATTTGGCGCCATTTCTGCAGAAACCAAAAGAAAAAGTATTTAATTAATAATACAACACCGTTAACACATATATCTTCTGAAATAAACATTATCAAAGAAAAAGTACGAAAATATAAAAAAAAAACCGACTGCAAAGATGTAAACAAGAAGAAAATCATGCTGAGGGTATTACATATTCGCGAGCTGGCTGACCAAAACTATAAATATCCTCCGACTGCACAGCATGATTTTAATCATAAAGTCATAAATCATAAATCATTTATTTCTTTGCAAACATGGGTAATTGATACATAGATGTTCTTTTTTACATAATAAAGTCCTCCATATTCTACCGTCGCATGGGCATGCAAATAATATTCAATTCTAAAATACAATACGAATAGAGATAAATGTCAAATCATAAGAAATTATAAATGTCAAATTTAGTTAAATAATTTTATGTAGAAATGTCGGACTGGTTACGCTAGTAAAAATTATTACAATGATGTCTAAACAAAATAATAAGTATGTCAATCAGTATACTTGGCAGCAGCTCAATAATAAAATAAGTTAAACAGTCAACAATTCATCATTGAGGAAGTCCTCAATTTTGTAATAACATTTCTCAATTAATATTTCGTTAAGCGCCCTTTTAAATTTTATTACAGTCATATTTTTTATTACATTAGGTACTTTATTATAAATACGCGGGGCAATACCAAAAAAACTTTTCTGCATTAGCGCGGTTTTACATTTCACATGACACACCTGGTTTAGATATTGGGACCGTATTGGATTTCTTCTGACTTCCGACAGTTTTGTAAATAATTTTGGATTGTTTTTTACAAACAAAGCTGTTTCCAAAATATATAAAGACGGAAAAGTTAAAATTTTTAAAGATTTAAAATAGGGAAGACAGCTATCTGTTGTTTTTAGTCCTAACATTGACCTTATACATCTCCTCTGCACTCTAAATACCAGTTCCCTATCGGTAGACTGCCCCCAGAAAATAATACCATACCTCAGAACAGAAGCAACAAGTCCATGGTAGGCTGTTAGAAGAGCCTGACTGTTGACTTTTTTTGTTAGTTGAAAGAGAGCAAATGCAGTTTTGCTAAGTTTTTTGCAAACGATATCAATATGAGGTTTCCAAGTAAGTTTGCTGTCGATCACTATTCCTAAGAACTTAGCCTCATTTGCTTCTTCAATATGACAGCCTTGGTAATCAATATGAACATTTGGGTATTCACTACGTTGATGAAAATGCATTATTTTTGTCTTAGTTAGGTTTATTACTAAATTATTATTATGTAACCAATTTATTATATTTTGTAAAGTAGTATTTACGTCTTGCTGATTTTCTTCTTGTTTACATCTTAGCAGTTGGGTTTTTTGATTTTATTAACTTCTTTTATTTCCAACTTTTTATTAGTTATACTTACTTTTTTTTTTCGAATAAATTTTAAACATATAAGCGATATATATTTTTGGAATCACCTTTAAAAACTCTTCATTTTGATACCCCACTCGATGGCTTTCGAAGAGAAAAAAAATTGCAAACCCAACAATATGGCGCCCAAAATCCACCATGTTTCTTTTTTTTTAACAGGTCTTATCTAAGAACACTTGAGCGGCCAAGACCTACCTCACAATGTCTTAATATTAAAATCCGTGAATTGGTTTGATAGATACGAGGTAATCAAGAATATTACATACATACATAGAAGATACGCGCGAAAAACAAAACCCTTTCCTTGCAGCCGGGTAATTAGGGTTTTGTGCATTTGTATATGTAATCCGATGTCTAGATCGTTTTGAGATACATAGTTATAAAACAACAATGCATAGTTTAAAGACGATGCTGCATGAGTATGAGTAATCCGCTGACTCATGCATTTTCGATGTAGATATTGCGTATTTTTTTCTTAAATAAGTTCGGTTCTTTTCGGTAAAGATCGTTTTTTATTCGGTAGTCGGCGGTTAGTATATCATTATTTTCTACAGCTGCGGTGGCAGACAATGATTTGTTTAATTTCTTAATGAATTGTTGACACAAGTGCCTGAAAATTAATTGGCTGTGCATGTGATTTCAGCTTGACACCATGTGACATGTTCCCCGAAGTATTTATGAGCATTTTAATATGTACAAATAAATATTAGCTGACTGATAGTTTTAATTAAGACGACGACAGTCGCCAACGACCTTGAGGAAAAAAACCCGCATTCGTTTCACACCCGCGCGTACTAAAATTTAGTAGTATTTTGTACTTTCCTTATTATTGTACGACTTTAAAAAAAAACCTTCAGATCAATATGTAGATAATTGAATTGTCTTTGAGATGGTGTCAATTTCATTAAAATATGCCCAGCGGTTTTGGTGCGATTTTCGTGTTTTTGTCCGTTTTAAACATAAATTTACAAATTAATTACACCATGTTATACGAATAAAACTCAAGATTTTCTTAGATGAAATTATTAAAAGAATGGCCTAATGTAAAATATATTTTTTCCAAAAAATTACGTCTAACGATTCTCATTTTAAAATCAGCTACTCAAGGGTAGATGCGCCTTAAGGTTTTTATTGAAGACTAAAAGTTGTTCAAATAACTCAATCAAAACGAGGTTTGCTCTAGTTTTACTAGAGTTATGTCTTCAGAGTCTTTGGTTTTTTTTTTTATTGTGTGTACCCCAACCACAAAGCACCAAGACGCCTCGAAGGCAACTGCACTACATTACAGTTGGCATTGTCAAAACTTTTCATACTAACCAAGCGGGTGTCTCCGTCTACTCACACAAATTGATGACCCGTGCCAACCAGACTATGGTCTTGACAGCCAAAATTGTTAGCAGTTGTGCGGCCAATATTGTTGGCACTGGAGATGGCGCCTTTGTCGGCGTTTCGTACTTTGTGATCCACCTGGAGCCGAGTTTATCCCAAAAAATACCAAGTTTTTTTGTCAACCATTTAAAATTCCTTTTCCAATCTTTCCAGCCGATAAACAACGCAGACTTCGTGGTGCCTGTCGAGATCGACGGCGCCGTCCACCAGGTGTACGTCCTCAAACGACCGCACGTCGACGAGTTCCTGCGACGCTGTGGCGAGCTGTACGAGTGTGTGCTCTTCACCGCGTCACTTGCAAAATACGCCGACCCCGTTGCTGACCTACTGGACAGGTGAGTTGTTTTGCAAGACCAGTAAAAGCCCTACGGGGGCCGGCTGTAATTTAACGAGATACGATCGCTAGTGTCCCTTAGAACGGCTTTCAATCCAGTTTCGCTAACTTGGTGAATCCTACCTACGTCCCGGGAAGTGTGCGTACATCAAGATGTAAGTCCTGAAGAGGTCAGAAGAGAGTTGCCCCGACACTGACGAGCTGTACGGCAGGCTTATTACGTATGAAACAGCAATTAACAATATTTGCGCAGAGATTGTACAATCATCGCGCAAATATCGCTTTACGTCAAAAAATTGGAAGGCATATTTATGCGAAATAATTGCTCTTCAATCGTGAATCCGCATTATATATGAGCTATAGCCACACCATAATAATTTTACGACAGCACTGCTAACAATAAAAATCTATTAACTGAAATGTGCATTTATCGCAAGGTGATCGCGATAATTTCGTATTACGTATGGTTTTTGACAGCAGAGCGACAGCGATCGGCGAGCAAATGTGGCTGTCAAATTGCGATTACTTTTTCCCTTGTTGTTGGTCGATTGCCAATCGCTCGCTGATGGCTGAGTAGGTACAGAACTTTTTGAGTTTTTGGCGGCTTATTTCGTATGTTATTTTGTGGCTACTTTAATTATCCGCAAATTAGAATAATAATATAAGAATAAATATTGAAATAACAAATTCCTAGTGAATATTGTAAATGACAAATTGGTGTTGTTTTGAGTCTCTGATGTCTACGCAACTGGACTATTTGTTGAATCATTGAAACAGAAGTGGTCACGGTAAAGTGGAGGATTTTTTTATACTGTAGTGTTGGCTATCTCAGCGAAGCTTATATGTTTACTACTAAATACTTACAAACACATGAGAATGTGATAAGTCCGCAATAAGTATCTTCTATTTTTTTTATATGGCAAACACCGATGTCAACTATTCTGCCAATGTCTAAATTAAATTTGAAAAATCTTTTTTACGTTTCATAGCTCAAATACGAGATAATGTAGTCTATTAAGTGATGTTCTAATGCGTTATTGATTCGATTTCTTAAAGCAATCGACAATTCGAAGAAATTTTAATTGATTTTACACATTGACATTTATGTAAATAAAATGCAAATATCAAATGTTCACTGTCATATTTACTTTACACAAATTCTTTACATCTGCGAATATTAATTTATCGGAATATTGGAGCTAAATAGTAATCAAATTGACTATTGTAAAAAAAACAGCCTCCACGAAGTGTTGCTCTTTCATAAGCCAGCTTATGAAAGAGCAACACAATATATACATTACATTTAATATCAAACGATACATTTTATAAATCATCGGACAGATAAAATAGCTTCTGTTAAAAGTAACTGTCAAAAAAAAAGACTTGACTTAAAGGCCTCAGTAGCCAGGTCACTAAATTGATCGCGCAATAATTGTACAATTATTGCTACTTGCTGTTCCTTACGTAATAAGCCCGCGGGTGTGTGCTCTTCACCGCCTCGCACGCTAAGTACGCCGACCTCGTTGCTAACCTACTGGACTGGTGAGTTGCTATTGTTGGACTACTGATGAGAGTCCTGAACAGGTCAGAATTGGGCGTGTTCTTGGGACTCTGTGGTGAGCTGTACGAGTGTGTGCTCTTCATAGCCTCGCTTGCAAAGTACGCCGACTCCTTTGCAGACCTACTTGACAGCTGGTGAGTTGATACTTAGACTACTGGTGTAAGTCCTGAAGAGGTCAGAAGTGGGAGAATTGCCACGATGCTGTAGCGAGCTGTACGAGTGTGTTCTCTTTACCGCCTCGCTTGCAAAATACGCTGACCCCGTCGCTGGTGTCTTGAACAGGTATGTTGGTACTGTTAGACTGCTGGTGTAAGTCCTGAAGAGGTCAGAGGTGGTGAGAGTTGGCGCGATGCTCTAGCGAGCTTTACGAGTGTGTGCTCTTCACCGCCTCGCTTGCTAATTACGGTGACCCCGTCGCTGACCTACTGGACAGGTGTGTTGCTATTGTTCATCATTGTACAGTTAATGAGTGAGTAATACTTGAGACAAAGAAGACTATTCTCTAAACCAAGCCCGCTTTTGTCCATCAGTGTCATCAGACCAGCGGAAACGTTTATTAGGGAATTCAAGGAGTGGGTGAAACGTAACAGGAGCATAGTTTTTTTTTATCAGCCTTAACTAAGGAAAGGGATTCATGAGCAAAAGCCTTACATTTGGGAATGGAGTACACTAGGGTGTGGGAAAAAGTTAAAAAAAAAAAACATAATAATTTTCTTTATTTTATTTTAATCTAGCAACATTGCTTCTCCTATTGTGTAGTCATGCTTTCCCTCACAATTAAATGGTTATGCTTTAGTTAAGAAAAACAGTTCGTATGAGTGACGTGACGTTCCGAGACGTCTTTCCAAAATTTAACCTACTATGGAAGAACAATGGTGAAACTTGGCTGAACTGATTCTGGTATGTACATAACTAGGTAAGTACACAATGTTGAGGTCGCGGCCAAACTCAATTATGTATCAAAATATGGCTGTAAATGTATCTTAGTAGGTACGAACTTTGACATACAGACGTTTTATGATTTGAAATAAATTATTTATATTAATTTAGCCTAGTGCATATTGCACTAGACCTTTGTCAAGTAAGTAAATCCTTAAGTTGCAACGAAAACACGTTTGGAAAGATCCAATAAATGAAAAAAAAAAATATATAAATAGGTACGTTTGTGTCTCTGAAATTGGCTGCAAGACCCTGCGCGGTAGCTATTTTTGTGTCAATGTTGAAGATGAAGATTTCATTGTATTGCTGCCTCTTTCACTTGCTTACGTTTGTCACATCGTCCTATCTCGCTTTCTCTATGCAGTATACTCGATGACAAATTGGTTCTTGCACAATGATTCGCAGAGCCTATTTCATGTGATTTAACTATGTTTCTCTTGCAGACTTTTTTGCAGGTAATGATTAGTACTTTAATCATGTTGTACATAATTTTTATGTATCATCAATAGTTTTCTCAGCGTACGCCAAATAATGAATATTATAGGCAAAATTTTGCGACTTTGTGTAACATTATTGCAATTTTTATAGGGATCTCAATTTTATAATAAATTATAGCCTATGTTACTCGGGAATAATGTAGCTTTACATAGGTGAAATAAGTTAAAATCGGTCCAGTAGTTTCGGAGCCTATTCGGTACAAACAAACAAAAAACCTCTTTATAATATTGGTTACTAGGTAACAGACTCCACATCCACATAATAAACATTTTAACAGCATGTACGACATACATAAAAGATAATACAATTATGTTAATCAGTTAGCTTTAAACGGTAACAAGGCATATAATTAAACAGTGTAATTAGAAAATGATATGATGCGTGAGTGCCTTGCGTGTGAATCAGAGTAATGCTCACGATTATAACGCTATTTGTGTTATCTGTGATCGTCTATTGTACTGCACTAGGCCAACTGATTGTGTTAAAAGATTAATTGGAAATGTACGTAGAAGAAATCATTAATTACGTCCATGTTTAAGTCTACGACTCTAAGATCACCTGGTAAAAAAAACATTTGAGAAAAAAAAGGACTTCAAAAGAAAAAATCGGTGTCGAAAAATGATAAATACAAGAGGTACCAAATACATGAAAAAAGGTTTTATTTCTCTCTTTTTAACACCCGACGGAAAAAGAGGGGTGTTATAAGTTTGACGTGTGTACCCGTGTATTTGTGTATCTGTATGTGGCATCATAGCGTCCAAACGGGTGAACCGATTTTGAATTAGTTTTTTTTTGTTTGAAAGATGATTTTGTCGAGAGTGTTCTTAGCTATGTTTGAATAAAATCGGTTCAGCCGTTCAAAAGTAATGGGGGTTTTACTGTTTGAATCGGGGTATTTTCGCATGATAAATGTGTCAAGGGTTTTTTAAATTTTGAAATTTTACTTGTTCCTTGTGCATACAATAAAACTAACTACACTAAATAAAACTTCCACTTGTTTGTTTGCACATCAAAGCAGATAAAAGGCACGCCCGCGCCGTTAAGTTCATATATTTTGGACTTTATTTTAACGCTTATAAAGTTCAGATTGGTCTGCTAAAGAAAATAAATTATTGAGCTAAGTATGCGCCGGCCCTAACACTCCCCATGGCCAATGCTTTTTTTTCTAATTGCATAAGGTTCATATTTGTGTGTCAATTAAATCGAAATTATCGCGCTAAGGCTGCTACGTTAGCCGTAACAATATCTCACCAGTGTTTTTCTTTTCTCCCATCTAACTTATAATAATGTTTGTTCCAGATGGGGCGTGTTCCGCGCGCGACTGTTCCGCGACAGCTGCGTGTTCCACCGCGGCAACTACGTGAAGGACCTCAACAGTCTCGGCCGCGACCTGCGGCGCGTCGTCATCGTCGACAACTCGCCCGCCTCTTATATATTCCATCCTGATAATGCTGTGAGTATTACTGACTAAATATTCATCTGCCGCATTAAGCGCAGGCCACATAGAAATGGCGGTGGGCGCGGACATGGCACTGGCGGCTTCCTATTCCAATCTAATTTCAAACTAAATGCATGGAAATAAAGCGCAATTTGATCAGGCGCGGGCGCCGAAATGTCTCGTCATAACCACGTCCGAGCAACGACATATCGTGTGTCCTAAATTGCGCTTTATTTCTATGCATTTAGTTTGAAATTAGAATGGAATGGGAAGCCGCCCGTGCAAAGTCCGCGCCCGAAGCCATTTCTGTGTGGTCTGCGCTTTAGAGCCCCCGCAAACTACAGACTTTTTATCGGCCGATAGTTCAGTCGGTTTCGTTTGGTCAGCAGCGGTCGCCCAGTGGTAACGGCCCCGACTTTCGTGTCTTAGGTCGTGGGTTCGAACCCAGACAGGCGCTTTAATTTGTTTAAATTATTTCATCACCACTGCTCACATCGTGAGGAAACCAACCCGCACAGGGCCCGTGTGGTGTGTGCGTGAGGCCTGTTTCCCAGCAGTGAGAACATTAAAAGCCTGATGATGAGTTTGGTGAATTGAAAATTAGTTTAATTACCGAATCGTTGTAACATGCATAGTTTCTCATATTGATTAAAGGCCACGACCAACTATCGGCCGATAAATAGTCTGTAGTTTGCCGACTCTTAGGCAGATTACTTTATGACTCAGGGATTTTCTTCGGGAGAAATACTTGAACTTCTTGTTTCTGACTGAGCCAAAGCAATTTGAGCCTTTGAGGTAGTTTCTTGTCTATATCATTATTAGGGTAAAGTTTTCAAAAATTAAAAGGCCCGTTTCGACAGCTATAAAAATACTTAATATTAATTAAACTTGACGCTTGCGAATGATACTCGTTGTTATAGTATATGGGTAACATAGGAATTAATTAGGATTATGAATTTGATTTCTCAAATTTCTTACGTAGAAAGTTATCGCGGCATGTAAAATGAGGACTTCTTAGATTGTGAAGACTTTAGTAATAAATACTTCGATTAGTAATTAAAATGAACTGAATGGGTCTGACCTCACCTGGGTCAGGTGTCTTGATCAGTTACACTGAGTAGTTGGGGTTAAATCTGCCATTAGCACTTAATTCTCCATCAGATTTCTTCTAACTACTTAAAAATAGAGTTCTCTGATTAATTACTTATATTATTCTCAAGGCGTTTAGAAAATACTGAACTATTACTAGTTAAGTACTATTAGGCCTCTGCCTCGAATCTTGCTGGCAGCGGGGCGGCGGCGCGGGTGCGGCTGGATCTAATGCGTACAATCAAATGTACCGGCCCTCGAAAACAGCGGCGCGGCAGCGGTGCGGGGGTGGGCAACGAGCGGTGCACTCAAGTCAAGCGGTGACCGCCCGCGCAACTGCATTGTAGTCTTGTGCAATTTATTTTTGTGACGTGTCGAAATGTCCTCGGACGTGTTAAAACAAATTATATCACTATTTTTTGAGATATACCTCTATATCGATTTGGATTAATTCCAGACTCTAAATCGCCCTTGATAGCTTCAAGAATATAGTCAAAAGTTTCTACACTCATTCTGTTGTAATCGTAGAATTTGTCAGGACATTGTCTCTGTTCTTCATAATTTCGATAAAACTTGCATTTTATTTTCCTTGCCCTTTACTAGGGATTCACTTCTTCTTTTGCCTACAATAAATCGAGCGATAGGAATAAGTTTGAATCAAAAATATGTAGTCGCCGTTGTTCAGACATTTCGTTCGCGAATAAAAACAAATATCTCGACGACACAACCACGAACACAACACAACACCCGCTATAGTGCCGCGCGATCTGTCCGCCGATTTCGAGAACGAGTCTGCATTGCCCGCCCCGCTCCCGCGCCGTCGCCGCCACCGCCCCGCTGCCCGCAAGATTCGAGGCAGAGGCCTTAAGGAAATCAAACTTAGTTTTACAAGCTGCAGTATTGAGATAATGGAATCCTTGTGAATTATAATAAAATGGTTAACAAAGAGTAATAACTCAGCCTAAGTGTTATACACTTAGGCCCGAGTTTCTCACCTCTAAATTATTGCAGAATTAATGTGACAAATTGTCAAGCACGCTTTCTCTGCTGTGACTGGTTGAATTAATCTTCAACAGCCAATCACAGCAGATAACGCGTGCTTGACAATTTGTCACATTAATTCTAGAGGTGAGAGACTCGACCTTAGTAAAGCTATGATTTAATCTTCATATAATAGTCTGACCTCATCATATACTAAATACCATGGCAATAGATATGATCATATTAATAAGTTAATATTTACCACATTACGCAATTCTTCTCGTTATTACCTACATTATCTTTTATTACTAGGTATAATAATAATGTAATTTTGGACGGATACTGATATCAATATTTTTTTTGCTGGTTAGTTTTTTAAGTAAGCTTTGAGTCATGTTAGGTTGCTTACGGGCGATAGTGATGGAAATAACTGGATGATACTGCTTTTTAATCTTTTGGGCTGCCAAAATACAAAACTGGCCAAGTGCGAGTCGGACTCACGCACAAAGGGTTCCGTACCATTATCGCGAAAACGGCAATAAATCACGTTTGTTGTATGGGAGGCCCACTTAAATATTTATTTTATTGTATTTGTTGTTAGAGCGGCAACAGATCACCTGTGAAAATTTCAACTGTCTAGCTATCACGATTCATGAGATACAGCCTGGTAACAGACGGATCGTGGAATCTTAGTAATAGGGTCCCATTTTTACCCTTTGGGTACGGAACCCTAAAAATGTCAAAGTCAAGTCAAATGTATTTATTCAACTAGGCCAATAAGCGGCACTTTTGAACGTCAAACAATAATTAAAATTAAAATTTACAAGTAATAAAAGTTGATACTACCGTGCATTCGGAAAAAGCAAATAACGCTCTTTGTGAAAGTTTGCCCAAAAATGAGTAATGTCTATGAGTAAATAGAAATACCAAATTCTGTGCTGTGACAAATGTAAATAAATGCCTTATTCGAGATAATATTTTGATCAGCAGATTTATCTTATCAGTAGACTTTGTTGCTTATTCAAGTTTATCGTTTCAGGTACCTGTCGCGTCATGGTTCGACGACATGACAGATTCAGAACTTTTGGACTTGATACCGTTTTTCGAGAAACTTGCAAAGGTGGACAGTGTATACACAGTGTTGCGGAACTCGAACCACCCGTACAACCCCACGGCGAACAGCTCGCCCGGCACATAGCGCGCGCCCGAGCCGCCGCGAGCCGGCCCGAGCGCGCCCGACGCCGCCCGAGCGGGCCCGAGCGCGCCCGACGCCGCCCGAACCGGCCCGAGCGCGCCCGACGCTCCCCGACCAGCCCCGGCCGCCACACTCCTGCGAACACTCAAGAAAGGAGCGAACTTCGTCTTAAGTGCCAATTTTGCCTTCTGGATAGTGAGGACATTATTTCTACCTATTATACATTTTAGGTATTTCTTAGTGCGTAAGTGGTCTGTATGATGGATTTGTGATGATAATCTTTATTTAACATTTCCACTCTCTGGTGAGCTTGCAAACGAAGTGTTCGTATATATTTGGACGTAATTCTATCGATATTTTTCGGGCTGACTAACGTATGTTTAACGTGTATTTTTAAAATGCAATCGTCGTTCATTGAATTTCATTTTCATAACTATTCGACAACTTATATCGTGCTTGGGATCAAATACAGATAAGTTAGGATATTTTACCGACGTGGTTGCAGTCTTTTTATGTATCGCTCATCTCTGGTGTTTTGTCAGAATTGATGGGAATCGATAACATGTCGCATCGGTTTGATTTGCCTTCGTCTTTGACTACATATTGATGTTGTAACTTTAAATTGATAGATTTGTAACATAATCACGGATTCTAAAATTCGACTGGGATATAAGCATTAGTATCCAGCACTAGTTGAAATGTGTAAATATTTTTATAAGAGAGTAACGATGGCGACGCTTGAATCATGGTTAGAATTAATATGATAATTGATAATGTACATACATTTATATTATACATAAACAATTGAATTCTAAGAAAAGCGTTAGTGGTCGAACAATAGCACTTAAGGTGAATTGCGTCGCACTGATCCGTGACTCGTGTTACATTGGAACTCTTAATATATACGAAACGTAATGGAGTTGTAATATTCACAGCGGATCTTTGTGTTTCTGAAGTTGGCTCTGTCAACCATGGCGAGTAAGCGAGATAGGATGATGCGATAAACGTATGCGAGTGAAAGAGACATTTATACAATTCTATCTTCACTTTCAACAATGACACAAAAATAGCTAATGCGCAGCGTCTTGCAGCAAATTCAGAGACGCAAAGATCCGTTGTAAATATTATACAAGTTTACAACTAATTAATTTTATAAGATTATCGAGAGGTATGCGAATTATTTATTCAACAATATATTACTTTATAAATTATGGATTTACATTTTGTATCTAATTTCTAAGCGAAAATACTTATTTACGATTTATTTTATTGATTTATGAACTTATGAATAAATGATAGACTATAGAGGATTGTCAATTATTAAGAAGTGATGTAATACGGGTCACTTTAAGGTTTGTGCACATTAGACAGATCAAGTATTGAATTATCCCACGTCATGTAACATATTATTAACTTTAGTGTGTACATACCTTTGTTTTTTTACGGTAACCCCCCCCCGCTCCCCTTTAGGCCGAGTTTCTCACCTCTAAACTATCGCTGAATCAATGTGACAAATTGTCAACCACGCGTTATCAGCTGCGATTTGTTGAATGAATTTTCAACAGCCAATCAGCAGATAACGCGTGCTTGACAATTTGTCACATTAATTCTGCGATAACTCAGAAGTGAGAAACTCGGTCTTAAGTAGTTATTGGTGACAATATGAAAGTCAATCGCGACAGTGTCATAAATGAGTGTTTTTTTTAATGATTAATTATGAATTAAATACTTTTAATTATATGTTACACACGGGTGAACGTAGTATCAGATCAACTTGGCATCTAAAAACATATTCATTATGTTGTTTCTGCTCTTGTATAGACTGGGCGAAAATCTGGAGATTTCTGCTTAAACCAGGTCAAGTTCTGATGAAGAAATGTGCTTGAATATCGTCAATGTAATGTCCAAGTTTAGTCCCATTTTCCACATGAGCAGAAATCAATGCATGCTTAAAAATATTATAATAAAATTCGTCATCTCAGTATTAACCTAGCTTTGTAGTATTTGATGCCATTTTTACAAAAAAAAAAAAACTAATATGAATATATCTCTATGAATTTTAACGAAATATTTTTATGATGGCAATATTTTTGTATGTTAAATTATTGGGTGTCATGTATTACCAACGTAAAGTTGCGACTACACGCAAGGCGTAGCGATATTATGGAACGTGTACAACGGACGAAGGATTTTTAACGTAATTTAAATCAAAACAAACCTTTAATTTCAGTCCAAAATTCGCATTTGTTGTATCATGAAATTGGCTTAGTAATGCATCTATGTTGCATTGAAGCGGAATAGCCGGAATAAGTGTCGGCGAAGCTCAATATTTCCGTCTACCTTATCGAATATCGTAAATAATATTATCGCATATCCCTGCCTCAAGTGTGGTCGAAACCTAAATACTAAATTTTCAAATTTTTCTATCTGACTTACGTAAGAATTGATTAAATTAGGTAATACTAAATGGTGCTTTCAGTATTAGTTGATTAAGCAGCTCGAAATTATTGACTGTTAAGTAAACTACGCACATTCGGTTTATACAATTGGTATACAAAAATTTACATACTGAGAATATCACAATTAGCCGCGAACTTGAGTGAGCAGCCTCGCGAGGCAGCCTCGGACGTTTGCCGCGCGGGACCGCCTCGGTCTATTTTTTTTTTTGTCACGGTGAAGCTGAGCCAGCAGAAGAGCGCTCAGTTTAACGAGAAGTCGAACAGAGACTGCGCGTGCCTAACGCGGTTTATAGCGTGTTTTTTTTCTCCTACAAGATCCTAGCAAAGATTCCATATTTTTTTCAAGTCCGCTGTTGGAATGTTTATTTCCCGGTTTATATTTCTCCACGCATCTTCTCTTAGTCCTCTATTAGTGTAATCAGAACATTGTGCGTCCCAAAGCAGTCTACATTCGCAATATAATTGTATTAATTTATGGCACTGTTCTTTATCCATGACGCAAACTGTTCCGTCGTTCGTCGAACAAGCGAGGCAAACCACAACCGTCTTGAGTGCGCGCGGCAAACTTACTGAGGCACTTTTGGCGCTCGGGCGAGGCAGCACCTGCGTTTGCCTCGCGCGGCTGCCTCGCGAGGCTGCTCGCTCAGTGAGTACGCGGCTATTGGCGGACAAAAAGTAACGTTTATATAAAAAAACTCCGTGGCTCATTCACGCCATGTATTTATTTGTTTTAATTGCTTAGCAAAACGGTTTTATTGTTTTTTGTATTATCTTTTGATGTCGAACTATTATTGTTTTGTAGGAGCTTGTAAATAAGATTTTTATTAACTTAACTGATTTAAAATGGTGTTTTTTTTTAAAGATATCAATGTAGATGATCACTTTCTCTTAATATACGCGTTAGTTTGTTATTTAGTGACTACACAGGTGTATATACCTTATACATATGTTTAGGTATATGTACGCTTAATGCTAGGTGTATTCTTTATATAGGCAGATTCACACAGTGCGCTTGTAATCCACGTCGTTACAGAGGCCATATAAGTTAGACGATTATAGTCCTCCGAAGTTAGTACCGTTACGTCCTGAACCGATAAAATGCCAACTTTTGAATCAACGGGCGCATTTTTTATGTCCAATTAAAAGTTTTATACGTAGTTAAAATCAACTATCATTATTAGAGACTGTATAGTCTACAAAACTTAATTGAAGATAAAATAATAGATATGCGTATGCGCACAGTGGAAGTAAAAGGTCTTGTTAGTCAGCTAGTTTCATAAAGATCGGATCGAGTTATTCGTAGTGTTATAAGAACACTATCTAAGAAGGTAAAATGATTGGATCTTATAAATTCTCAAAAAAATCTCAACGTGCGCCCGTTTTCAAGCACATGATTGAAAATAAGCTTTAAAAACTTAACATCTACATTCGATGAGCATATTAAAACTTAAAGAATAATCTTAACCCCGATTTTTGAATTAGTAATTTGAAGTTGGGTATAAATTCTACTTAAACCTGATTTACACCTCCCTTAGTGTGTAAATGGACGCGGCTTTTCTTTCTACGCTATGTGGATTACACGTTTTAATTATAATCGCATGATCACTCTCGTCACACGTCACCATAGACCCACGTAGACAGCATTTATTTGTAAGCATTAACATAGACTTAGGATGTTATAGTAATATATACGTTGATTTCTATAGACTTAAGGATTCTGTTGTTTTAAATGACGCGTTTTCTTATTAGTATTTAGCTTGATAGGAAACACCTCCCTGTGACCATCTAATTTAAAAAAAAAAAAACTTTTATTATCAATTTTTTTATTATTATTATTATCGTATTTTTTAACGTCCAACAATGTTATTTAGGAAAATAATTGTTAACGTTTATTTAAAAATGCATGCAATAAAATTCGATTGATATTTTGCTAATAATATCATACTTTTTTTAATAATGGGTATAAAATAATACTTTATGTCTAACATAGCGAGATTTGGTATCGTTGTTGTATCATTAATTTGGATTTTTATGTAATTTAACATTGATGTATAAGGACTTATAAAATGAAGTTTAAGTATGCAATAATTTGTTTTGTTCTTGTAATATTTCTGAATGAGCTTATTTGTTGACGTAATTGTTTGAGATTGTTTCTATCGGTGCTTTTATAAGTATTTTGACGTAAGCGACACTCGGGTTTCTTCAAATTTCTACACCCATGATTTATAATTTATATAAATCATGGGTGTAAATAACACCAATTCTAGTGATAATAGAATTCAATAGAAACGTTATATGAATTAAGAGCAAAGTGAACCTGGACTGTCACTTACTTATTAGTCAAATTGTTTGCAGTTGTAACGGCTGGTCAGTATTTTGAAACGAATGCAATTTGAGTCGTGTATTAAGTTTCGTAATTCAAAACAACAATTACTAATTCAAGGTGTTTACAACCATTGTCGACACGCGACATGAATTGCACCGCGGAATCTATTCACTTGCACTCTCAACTTTAATTGCTTGAAAACAAAGTACAAAATACCACAGCATTGCTGGTTTTAACGTTACGAAGGAAATGTATGAGTCGGTTAATACGATTCTTTATAATTGTGCTTAAGCTGTACCACATATCTTTTGTATTCGAGTCGATCGGTCATCAATTCTTGCCTCTAGTAAGTAAATTATGTAAAGAAATACTCTCTCGAATTTTTATACACATGATAAACAATAGCTACCCACCTGTCACTGCCTTAAACAATGAGATTGCCCCAAAAATTTAATCTATACCTACTTAGAGCGGTATATATCAAGTTTATATCCTTATGAAGAGTGCTGAATATTATAAATTATATGTTCTGCAATATTAGACTTTCTCTTACCGTGTAATTGATAATAGAAAATTAATTATATGTGTATATTTTCAACATTTTGACGCGAGGCTAACTTAAGTTTAATTTTGGTGTTTTTATTATGAGTTGCGCTGAAGGGAGGGAGAAAAGGCAGTTAATCTTGGTAGTTTTACTGCTGTATGTTCCTTTAGCGCAACCCATCACTACGCCTCTGTTGATCTCTTCACCGCCTCGCCACGCCAACAAATTGTCACCCAGACACCTGATACATTTTTAATACTCAAAATCTTAGTTAGTTTTAATCTTATTTCTTAACTATTAAAATGTTTGACGCTGATGTCCATTCGCGTCAGTGGCGGTGAAGAGATCCATGTTGAATAGTATTTTATTTTAGTTTCAGAATTATTTTGTGCCTATGTAATTTCATGAAGCTAATTTATGTGAATAGTTTGTAATTTTTAGCCTCGCGTTTAAATATTACTTATGACAATTTACCGCTCTTCACATACAAATTTTATATTATTTATTTGAGATTTTATAATATATCCCAGAGTTTCAATATGCTTAACGGATGTAACTTCCAGCTTATAAAAAGAAACAGTGCAATATTCTTCCTTAAAAAATATACATAAAATGTATTCTGGACTTAAAGCTTTATGATTAAGATTCAATTTCACGTAACAATGAAAATAGAAGTTGGCATATTGTAGATATATTGTACAGCATTACGGGGGATTCGTTTTATAGAAATACAAGGCGGTTGTAATTCTGGTGAGTTATGTATTTTTATAAAGTTGCGTCCGATTCGGTATTATGAACATTTTGTACCTATCAGACTAGGCACGTGAGAGGACTATAATTATATTTATGTAATAATAGCCATGAAAATAATAGGGGAGACACGAGAGTAGCTAGGTAACATTTACCTGAGACGAAATTTATATAATGGTGTACATTTTTGATATGACGTTGTACAAAAGAGACATTTGGTATGTTATTTTATAGGAATGAAATAAATAGCCTTAATAAATTATGTGCGTTTTAATTTCCACTTTCACTTCCTATCAGTATAGTAGTCGCATTCATTCACTGCTCAATTTACGTTGCCGCGGAATGGAAAGAAAGCGTCAATCTTTGCGCGAGATAGCGCGCAAATTCGCGAGAATTTAAAATCCGTGTAACATACAAACTAAATATTTTCTCGAGAATGCCGCGAAAGACGCGCGACCTCTTTTTTGGCTCGTATTTAGTTTGTACTTTACACAATTGACATAAAGTTCATTATGCTATGTAAAATTTCGTTGCAAAAGTTTGCCAGTCCTTAGCAATGTAAATTGAGCCAAGATTTTCTATAGCCAATTATTTATTTTTTTTCCATTTAATTTTGTTTTTTTTCTGTCATTATAAATCTGAAAGTAAAAACGAGGATGAAGAATATTCATCATCGTCTGCTGCAGCTGCGAGTGGAGCACCACTTGCAGCAGTTCAAGTTCATCATATTTTGGAGTTGGACGTCTGAACCACCGGAGTCACCTACTGGCCAGTTTTTTGGAGGACCTCTATATGATAAACTCCATAATCTGAAACCGCAGCAATTAACAAATTTTCGTTGATGTCTCAATGATGGCTAGGCATTGACGTCATTAGCGAATACAACACTCACTTTCGGTTTGCCAACGATAATAAATCAAGGCTAAGATTATAGAGGAGCTGCCATAACTTATCTTGTGGAGGGTCCAGGAAATAACTCATGACACTTCGACTGCCGCCTTAGGGTAGGTATATATGTTCTGTGCTTCGACCCATTGGGTGGGATGTAAAATCATTCTTCATGAATTTTACTACGAGATTAGGAGATATGAGCTTAGTCTTCTTCTAGTCTTGGATATCCTACCCCTTAGAGACTAATTCGCTTACTAGCCAGTGCATCGCATGTGTATAGAAGGTGATCCGTGCGTGCCCTATGTTTTCCGCATATGGGTCTCGCGGTTAGACCCCCCATGTGCAGGACCATGAGCATGTCGTTGGTTCCTATTGTTCCTAAGTGGCCAGTGAAAACCCGAAGCAGGTAGCGGATTTGCCCCCTGCTCATATTCCAAATGCATTGCCGTGCCTTGAACGAAGAGCCCAGGAATTTATTTGAGTGTTCCAGTCCGGTATTAGACAGCCAATGTGTTTGTTGGCCGTGGTCTGCAAACTCCCTGAATGTGGCTTTCACGAGACACATCGAAATGCCAATACATGGTTCTGGATACACAATATCATTTGCTGAACCCTCTTGCCAGTTCATCTACCATTTCGTTACCATAGAGTCCTTTATGTCCTGGGGCCCACATCAGTCTTATTCTGTTATGCTTCCCAAGCCTGTTAAGGGTTTGGATAGCTTCCACAACAAGTTTGGAGTCCACTTTGTAGGATGCCTTGATTGCAGCCTGAATGTCGCTAAGAATATATAGATTTACCTCTGGTTCCTGTTTCTATATTCTCTTGAGCACTGGTTATTATGGCTTATGTTTTACCTCACTGCTATGCTCAATAACCTTAATAGAGCTTCAGTAAGAGTGGGCCTTAAAATAAACATGGACAAAACGAAGGTCATGTTAAATACGGTAAATACCCATTGAACACCCACTCCTATTAGTAGTTAGAAGTTGTAGACGATTATATTTATAAGCCGGGCGCAGAAAATTAGCCCATGATGTCACTGACGTTCGGCCACAGAACAGGAAAAACGCCTTCTTCAGTCTTTCTCTGTTCTGTGCGTTCGGCGAACGCGGGGCACGCTGGTGGGCAGGAGGGGTAGTCATCGGCAAACTTCTCTGCTCTGCGCCCGGCTCCCGGGTCAAATGGTCCAGTCAAAACTCTAGAAAAAGGCCAGCCGTCGAATCAGGTTGCTAGATTAGGGCATACGATAAGGTTTTTTTATTCCATGAGAAGGTTCCCATGGGTACAGATATGGGCTAATAATGAGTTCACGCGTTAGAACGCGTAACTAGACCGTTGGCGTAGCGTAGGTAGTGATTGAGCGATCGGCTGCTGCACTGCGTGTCGCGGGATCGATTCCGGCACGGAACAAATATTTGTATGGCCTACAGATAGTTGTTCTGGATCTGGGTGTCTTAAGTATGAGTTTAAATGTTTGTAAACGCACCCATGATACAGGAAGAAATTCAAAATAAAAGTCAATATTTTCCTGCGAATTTTTATTAAATGTTATATATATATTTTTTGAATATTTAAACACCACACACTTTCACATAGGACAAAGATATAAATATAGTAATTAACGTATTTATGTAACATTAATGATATGGTACTTATCAATTGTATTCAACAATCGTTTTGATCATACATAACAATCTACCTTCATATTTTATGGTATTTTTGTAACAATGAATAACTCGTTTCGGGTTTTCTAGGGTTAGTACTAAACGGCGGGGTTCCCGTTTAAATTATTAGTTATTTTAACTGATTTTTTATTGTTTTTGAGACACTTATTATGAATAAATTATTAAACGATGCTTTTTATTGGAAATCCATCGATTTATTTACATCACAAAAAGGCATTTTATTATCAAATGGTAACCCCTTAACCTACCAAGGAAGATTGGATTGGCCGTGTCGGTAGATGGATTTATAAAAGCACTCAAAATTCCCGCACAGATTTGAGAAATCGAAGAATTTACTGATTGACAAGTCTGCTGTGTCAGATGGACTACATTTTTCCTATGTAATTTACCAGACTTCTAACCCCGAGTTTCCCACCTTTAAATTATCACAGAATTAATGTGACAAATTGTCAAGCATGCTTTACCTGCTGTGATTGGCTGTTGAAAATTCATTCAACCAATCACGGCACGCGTGCCGCGTGCTTGACAATTTGTCACATTAATTCTGCGATAATTTAAAGGTGGGCAACTCGGCCTAAAACTTTTCAACAGGTAACATAGATTGCCCACAAAAGTGCTATAGGCCAAGTGGCTAAACGTTTCAAAATGATGCATTCGCCCGGTAGCTGCAGGGAGGAGTGTTGATTATGTTTTTTATACCCTAGTCTTGCTAATCAGCAAGCTGCAAACTACATGAAAATTGCTCACCATCGCCTATCTGCAATATAAGATACGTGTGAGTCAACACCCCTCCAGCACTTTGCAGCTTCCTCAGGTACCATCACAGTTCAACGGTAGAACAATAGCTTCAAAACAGAAACAACTTCACACTTAGCAACAGAAAAAAGTCAAATAAAAAAATAACAATTTGTTCGCTACATAACAATTCTCATTTGTACTACCAGACCTTTGGATTATTGCTTAGCTTTGTTAACATATTTATTTTTTCATATTATTAAATGGAATGGTCGAAAACATAGTGAGTAAACGAGTCATTTAATTTCTTATAATTTTTCACTAGAAAGAGATCAAAATTCTACAATTAAACTAGTCTTGTATTCCGTTTTATTTATTACTAAAATCCGTTGCTATGCGGTCAAAATCAGAAGTGGGATAGTCCTGTCAAACTAACTTCACTTGAATCTTCTGCCTAGCCATTTCCCAATTGTTGTTGGGGTCGGCTTTCAGTCTTACCGGATTCAGCTGAGTACCAGTGTTTTACATGGAGCGACTGTCTATCTGGCCTCCACAACCCAGTAACTGGGTAACACCATACCCCTTGGCTAGACTGGTGTCAGATCTCAAGCTTATGACTGCCCGTAACGACTGTCAAAGATCTTCAAACGACAGCCGGGACCAACGGTTTAACGTGCTTTCCGACGCACGGAGGAAACTCGGTATGTAGAAATGGTCACCCATCTACGGACCGACCTCGGCAAGCGTTGCTTAACCTTGAAGAACGACCCGTGCGGCTGTTATTATTTAGCCACGAGCTCCTCACTAACTTCACTTGAATCAAAATAGGAAATAAACTCATCTACATGAAGTTACGCCATTTTCAGTCAAGATACACCTTTTTCCTTATTTCGACCGCACAAAGTCTCGTTCACTCACTACGTTTCACATACTAAAGCTAAACGGCGTATAAACAATTTTGGCACTCAACATAACTAAACTAAAACATAGGCAATACAATTATTTAGTATAACAACTAAAACATAATATTGATTAGTTGCCTAATACTTTAAAAATAAATACTTTCGTAATAAGTCTACAGGAGTATTTAACGAATTCAATGGTGTGTTTCAAAGTCTTCTAGAGGTGGTGGGTTAGTAAAAAAATAATGTAAGCTTTCCATGAAAGAAGGCCTAAAGATGCAGCGACGCGACGAAATGTTGCCAACTTCAGGGTGCGGTCTTATATAGAGCTATTCGCTTGTAGATTTTTATTTCAATCAGAGCTACAGTTCAACTATTTTCATTACGTCCCTCGGCAATAATCGCATTGCCGAATACAAACGAATGCTAATTTCCATGTAAGATTTATCGTGTATAATAATTTGAATTCAGAACTAAGTACTTCATTGTTGTTTTGTTTTGTTGTGATCCGTGCGAAATATATAGAGCTGTCAAAATAGCAGCTTTAGTAGCTTACCTTCATTTTTTTTTTAAAGGTGTATTAACAACTCTATATACTTCGAAGTTGATTGAGGGCGTCCGGTCTGCACCAAGTGCAAAGGACAACTTATAGAAAGCCGACGACTGGCGAAACACGAAGTTTGCCGAGGGATATAAAGAAAATGTTTGTACTGTACGTTGCAATTAGATCTAAAAGTCAAAGTCAAAAAGTCAAAGCATTTATTCGTGTGTTTTTTGGTGATACAGTAGGTCTTAAAGTTAGATTATGGTGACTCAAAAAACTACCCATTAGGGCATACACTATTTAACAATATAAGAATTTAAAATCAATATTTTAGGTACACAGAAGTGATAAAATAGTATAGTTTGGAAGTAGAATAAATTAACTAACTCTCGATGGGACTGCGGCCTCATTCGTTTTTATTACAGCTGTATCTTTCGTATAGCAGGCCTTCTTTTATGAAAAGTACTCTTAATATGAATGGTGGATACAAAAACACTCGTAGGCACATGATATTGCATGATTATTTACAATTACACACATCCGGAATACGGTTTTTCTAATCAACCGTCACAACGCGCAACGGACGCACTCACAAACAACATTTTCGGTAAAACTGTAACACATCTAAAACACACTTTTAAAAAAATACATCTTTATTACACAATACCAGTATACGAGGTAAATTAAAAGAATTGTGTCATTTTATTAATGACACAATTTAATTTATTATAAGGCCACGTTTCGTCCTGCAACCAGCTCGCATACAAGTTGCATTACATTGCGGGCTACCGAGGTATAGTGATCAATCGCTCGATCGTGCCCTACAATGTAATAGGGATGACCGTCAGTGAGATTATCAAATAATATTGGACCCGTATTTTTTGCTTTATCAAATAAATAAAAACTGACAAAGATAAAGTGCATCAAAGTTCAGGAGTGGGGGGTTTGTGACGTCACTTTGTCAATAAAAAGCAGGGGTCACCAATTATTTTCTTTCATTTGGGGTCCGTTTCTTAAAAATAATATGCCCATCGCTGTCTGTAAGGCCAAATGCCCTCACCCCCTGGCCTTATGAATATTTTATTAAATAATAAACCAAGACTTTTTTCAATATGTTAACGTGAAAAATGTTTTGCCTTTAACTATCCGTCCGAAGTTTAGACTAACTATTGTTTAGGCTATTGTCATTAAATCTGGATGCGACACGCACGGGACGGGTCAATGTGCCGACACTTAGGGGAGGCCTATGTTCAGCAGTGGACGTCTTTCGGCTAATATAATGATGATGGAACCCATCTTGAATAGGTCCGCACAAAATAGGATCCGCCATTTGGTGACCCCTGCAGCCTAATTGTGTAAGTAAATTTGGCAAAGGAAACAATCTGTTTCTTTCCCAAAAACACACACATACACTCTGAAAACGAAAGAAGTTGATAAAGATTCAACTTCTTTGTGTATGTGTGTGTTTTTGGGAAAGAAACAGATTGTTTCCTTTGCCGAATTTACTTACACAATTAGGCTGCTCGTATAAAGTATAGCACACCGTGACGTCACAAGATATTTCAACGCACTGTATCATCGTAATTTTTTGTTTAAATGACAATAGAAAAATACGTTTCCAATATTTTTAGGTTATCTAACTGAGGGACTAAATATATATTTTTGTGAACTACCCTGTTAAACTTTCATGCGAGTTGCTTGCAGGTGACAACGCGGTCAAGTTTTCTTTCTAGTAAGAATTCTTTTCTAACTAATATACATTTTATTAATTAAAAATCAAATACAACTTGATTTATCTAGCTACTAAGAAGACGCTATCATAATATGAATTTTAAGACAAGGTATAGTGTCTTTAAGTTGACATAACATTACACTGTTAAAATAAATTAACAAAAAAATGTTACCACAGATAATGTTCATAATTAATTATTGTTCTTTAATTCTTCATAAATTAAATTAATATCATGCCATCAGATTCAATTATTATAAGTGTATTTCAGTTAAAAATACACGAAAGATCACACGAGTCTATTTTTTAACGGAACTTTGTACGGTTACTTCTCCACACTATTTAATAGACATTTTACAATTATATAACAAGAAGAATTTCATAACAATTATCATGGTTAAGGACGTATACAATTTGATAATGTATTTAAAAAAAATGGCTATGCTATCTAGACTTACAATAAGCAATTGTTCTTACTGGACTGGGCCGGAATGGCTTGACTAGGGATGCAACTATATATTGGAAAACCGATAAATATCGATGCCTAAATATATCGATATTTATATATATCGGCGTTACGCCGATATCGATATATCAATATCGAATGAACTCAATATATCGTAACGAAATATCGAAAAAACCCGCACAAATAAAAAAAAAAATACCCACAAAATCGGATCAAATGCTGTTACTGGCAACACTGACTGACTGTCTGTGTGTTGATGGAAGCCAGAACCATTAGGGTCTACATGATTGATGATGATTTTAAAGAAATGAATGCGGGAATCCGCTGAATGCAAGACGCATGGGACCGGTCAATGTGGCGACACCCCTGTCGCCTCCCCAGGCCTATGTCCAGCAGTGGACGTCTTTCGGCTGAAGTGATGATGATGAATGGACAACTGTTGGTCGCAACTGTACTGTTAAGGATGAGGGTTTGATCTGAGAAAGATTGGGAATACTGTGAAATCATGAAATTCTCGAGGTCTGAATTTGTGCCCTGTCAGCCTATTGCATATCAGAAATGTATTGCAGCACGAAGTCTGTCTAGATTTCTGAATGGTAAGCTTAAGTGACAGTGGGCAGGGCACATTGTTTGCAGAACGGATGGTCGATAGGGCCGAACAGTTCTGCAGTGGCGACCGCGTACGGGAAGACGCAATGTTGGAAGGCTTTCCTCTAGGTTGATAACCAGGTCATGGCAACACTTGGAGAAGGCCTATGTCCAGCAGTGGACGTCTTCAGCTGAAATGATGATGATGAAGCTTATCGCGTCCTTCTAGGTCTACTCCTCTGCTTACCTACATGGAATATAAGCTTCAAAGTTTGATTATTATAAATTGTATACGTCGTAAGAACATCTATAAGCTAACAGAACACCTAGCGAGGACTTACATAGCAAATTATTGCGTAAGCTACAACTAAACATTACGCACCATATGTATTGCGAGATCATTCGTTATTATATAGTTGCTTCAGTTCATTGACATCTTCTCTTGGAGGATTTGGAAGTAGCACGCCTGGAAAAAGGGAATTTATACTTTAGTTGGTTGTAATATGGTTTAAATTGGTTTGGATTTCTTTTTTATTGACTAAAGTGCAATTTATATACATAAGCATAATTTATTGGCATCTCAATTTCTTTGACAATAAATGATTTTTCGTTCTTTACATATTCTATTCAATTTCATCCTTAACGCAATTACATAAAGTTCTTGCAGTCTGGAGGCTAAAAATAACATCTAATAAATTCAAAATTACCATTCAATATGCGAATCTATCGTCTACTTAGTAAGATTAATATTAGCTTGAACGTAATAAAAAACCATACAATAACGCCTTATTAACTACATAATGTTCATTCCATTCCCTACTTTATCCTTACAAAATAAAGTTCACATTACCTTGAGCGTGGTGAACATAAGTCCCAGCTCCCCATGCTGCATGTTTGGTTCAAGAAAATCGTCGATGAAGTGTATCTCAGAGCCCAATTGTAAGATTCGAGCGCGAACCACCACGAAATGAAAAACTGGAAACAACTCATCCATACTCCAGAGGTAGTTTGAACCTGGGAAAATTTTGAAAGAAGATTTTAATAACGATGTAACCTGAGCCAGGGACTACCAACTGGATACTGCTCTTATTTGAAAAATCTGTCACAATCAATGCTTGTACCTTCTTCTCTATATGAGAAGAGGCCTTTGCCCGGCAGTGGGACAGTTACAGCTTAATATTATTATATTTGAAGGGGGGGTATCGTTATTATTTCAGATGGACAAAGAATATATAATAAATACGTAATAATAAAAATAATAACCTATAGTATTAAGATACTACGAGTAATGACCGCAGGGAGGTATGGCAGAGCATGGAGCTTCACGGACGCTTCTACCGGGTCCTACATGGGGCCGATGTAGATGTTTTAGCGTCCGTGGCCTGGCTGCGATTTGGTGACCTTTTCGGGGAAACCGAAGGTTTTGTCTTTGCGATTATGGACGAAGTTATGATGACAAACAACTACCGGAAATACATTGTGAAGGACGGCACGGTTGACATCTGTCGGGCATGTCACCGGCCGGTGGCATCCATTCGTCACATTATCTCCGGTTGTTCTAGTCTGGCTAACGGAGACTATTTGCATAGACACAACCTTGTACTCAGGATTATCCATCAGCACCTTGCTCTTAAATACAATCTTGTGATATCGGAAGTGCCTTACTATAGCTATGAGCCCGACCCAAATCTCGAAAATGGCAATGTCACGTTGTATTGGGATCGGTGTATCATCGCTGACAGGACTATTGTTGCCAATAAGCTTGACATAGTGGTGATAGACCAACTAGAGCGTCGCGCAATGATTGTTGATATAGCGGTCCTTGAGAACCTTGAGAAGGCTGAAAGAGATAAGAAAAGTAAGTATCTTGATCTGGCTCGCGAGGTTGTCGACATGTGCCGATAGTCGTTACGGCCAATGGCATAGTAGCCAAGAACCTCGACGAAGATCTAAGGAGGCTCTCGTTGGGCAGCTGATTCAAGGGCTTGATCCAGAAAGCGGTACTCCTGGTCAAGGCGCGTATCGTTAGGAGGTTTCTCTCTCAGGAGCCCTGACCACCGGTAGCTTGGACGATGTTCCCGATACCGGTGGGCTACTAATTTTATTTTTTTTAAATGATTTTCTTTTTTTGTATATGCTTTAAAAAATATTTAAAAATGTAACAAATACGAAAAATTAAATAAAGAAAATAATAATAATAATTTGATTAATTAATTGATTGTCCTTGATTACTGCATACAGGGATAATCGCCGGTTGGTGTCACATTTCATCCTACATGTCTAACAAGGCCTCTGCGAGTTGGCTTCGACCACTGGCACGCCTTTCAAAGGAACGGGACCTCAGAGTCCCGAGATTGTTAAAGACAAACATAATAATAAACCGGGGAAAGTCGGGGCGGGCTGCTTGTATTTGTATGAGAGAATTCCCAGTCAAAGGGCAATAAGAAAAATATATGACTTGGCTAGGGCTTCTGAATTCGCTAAGATGAGGATCATAGGTATTGACAGGACTCCCCGGTGGGTTGCCGCTCAGTCGCCGCGGCTATGTCACCCACGGTGACCAAGCGAAGAGGAACCCAAGGAAGGGCCGCTCATCAGGTCTTTTGTCGATTAAGCCGACGACTTAGCTGTCAACTAGTAGGTTGCGGTGCCGCTTGGTAACAGGCGACATCGCAACTGAGGCGGGCCGCGATGTCTTATGGAGCGTCCCAGGTCCCATACGATATCGCGGCTGAGGGTTGGAGGCCGCGGCGGGAGAGGAGTGCCGGTATTGCGGTGCGCCGCTCTCCCTACCTTCCGCGGCCTGGACGGGGTCACCACCGTCTGATGGCGTACGCGCTGAGGCCGCAGGGGAGGAGGAGTGTCGGTATAGTTTTGGTCACTCTCTCTATCCCCTGCGGCCGAAAAATGGCAGATGGCAGGGCCATTGACCTTGAACCGTTACAGAGGGACCGAGGGTATAGGTCTACCAGAATCTCATGGCAAATGTGGAAATAAAAAATTGTTGTGTGCAATACTGGGGAAATTGGATTAAACGATCTTGATACTGTTTAATTTTTATTTATGTCTTTAGTAATAATGAACATGAGGTACCTATAATATAGTATTTACAGCGGATCTTTGTGTCTTTGAACTTGGTCCTGCCTACCATTGCGTAAGAAAGAGTTTGTCATCGAGTATACTGCATAGAGTAAGCGAGTGAAAGAGACAGTTATACAATGCTATCTTCACCTTCAACATTGACACAAAAATAGTTACTGCACGGGGTCTTGCAACCAATTCAGAGACACAAAGATCCACTGTGAGGATAGGGTAGGGTGTGTGATAGGTATGTGTATGAGTAATGTTCATCGGGTTCTTAACATAGGAAAAATAAATCAATTGAATATTAATTTATGTACTAATTTATTATATATCATTTAAATCATACTAATAACTTAAAAACCTCATTTAGAACTAGAAAACTAGAATACGATTCCATGAACTCCACTGGGATTTCAAAAACTTGTATCTTTGTAGTTTTATGTCATCTCTCTCCATCAAAATGGTTCTTTTTCATTGGCATTTAACATATTCAAAACCAATATCTTTATGTATAAAGTCTGTAAAAAATAATAAAATGTATCATGTTACATAGAGTCATTCATCATCATCACTCTATATATACTTTTTTTATGTTAATTTTATGGCCTGGTTGCTAGGACCTTTTAGCCACGTCTTTGGAAAGAGTTTTGGATCTTATATTTGTTCTTTAGTATGCATTAGAATGCGGATATAACAGATTCTAATATTTTTTGGAGTATTTGGCAGCAAATTGTATCGAGTCAGTCTTCCCAGTAAGCTTTGCAGAGGCAGTCAATACTACAATAAAATACTCCCCTCCATTATCCCGAGATCGCTTCTGTCAATGATTTTACAAATTGTCCAGTTGCGTAGACAGTTGAGACACAAAACTACACCAATAATATATCACAATATCCACTAGGAATCAATTTGCAAATAATATTAACAGCCACTGAACTTCACTCGACAAAATCCCGCCAAAAACTCCCGTCTATTTAAACGTCCCACTGCAGGGCGCAGATTATTACTTAATATTTTTCTTACGTCAAAGATTCTCAATCTCCGTTAAAATCAATATCTTGTCGAAGAATTAGTAACAGTTACATTACTGTTGCCATTTCCTGCCAGCCATCATTCGATGTGCCCTGAACTACGATTTACCATATAATAGTAATGAAAAGAAATAAAAATGAAGTAATAAAAATATAAAATAAACTAAAAGTATCAAAACAAGTCAGTCCAACTTACCGGTCCACTCTACGACGCACTTTAAAATCAAAGATTGAGTTTGATTTACGCCTTCTTCTTCTCTTATTTTATGATACACATTAAAAACAATATGTCTCGCTTGAGATCGAAGTGGGTTTTTCGACATATTCACAAAAATAACAAATTTTCAAGATAATATCAAAAAAATTCAGCAGCGGTTGACACATCAAGTACTTTGATTTGACTGGTGACAATTGACATTGCCATATGAAAATCACAATTTAAAAAAAATAAAAAATGCCATGAGATTCTGGTAGACCTATACCATACACGGGGTCGTCTGGCGCCCATGTGCTGGTTTGGTCGCGTGCCTGTGTTCCCGCCATAAGCCGCACAGGAGGACACCGTGGAGTTTTAGTGGGTTAGAGTCCCACATAACTGCACTATCTCCCCGTGGTAGTGCAGTATGCATGAGCATTTCTTCACGCAAAAGAAATAAAAATAAAAAAGTATTGACATCATCATCAGATAGACCATGGGAAAGATATGTCCAAAACGCAAAACTACCAAACCTGAGCCCTTATTGTCATAATAATCTTATTTAAAAGACATCCTATGCTAAGTTTATGTCCATTTTCATCAATAATGTAAAAATACTAATATATGGTATGAACAATTTTCAATACAGCATAATTAAGTAGGTACTAATTGTCTAGTAGTAGGAAAACCATACAGCTACGCAATAAGATCCGCATCGGTACATGGAATGTTCGTGGCCTCCTTAAAGACGGCAAGATAAAGATCTTGGAACGCGAGCTGGAGAGATGTAACTCCACCATAACTGGCATTAGTGAAACTCACTGGAAGAGTAGCGGCCATTTCGATACAGGAAAATTTACCGTTTATTGCTCCAGTAATGGGAACAGCAGCTATACTGGAGTGGCTATTGCTATACCAAAGCTTTGGAATGGTTCTGTCCTGGGTTACAATCCTATTAATGATAGAATTATATCTATAAAAATGAATGCTACACCATTTCCGATAAATATTATTCAGGTGTATGCACCTACGACAGCGGCTGACGATAATGTCGTGGAAGCTTTTTATAATGACCTGGAAGCTTGCATAGCTCAAGTCCCAAAGAGAGAGCCTCTAATTGTTTTGGGAGATTTCAACTCGAAAGTGGGCAACACTAAGAATGAGTCCGGATTGCGGCACATTGTCGGGCTATATGGTCTGGGCACGCGAAATGAAAGAGGCGAACGCCTAATACAATTTGCTGCCGATAACAACCTTACCATAATGAACACTGTTTTTAAACACCACTTAAGGAGACTCTACACGTGGACTAGTCCATGCGGCCAATATCGTAACCAGATCGATTACATTATGATAAGAACTAGATGGCGGAGCTCGATATTTAACGCCCACACTATGCCCGGCGCGGACGCACTCTCTGACCACGAATTCTTGGTATGCGGCCTAAAACTAAAATTGCGAAACTGCATAGCCAGGAAGATACCAAGACGTATTGAGGTTATAGACAAGAAAGCCTTCTGTGAGACTTTGCAGAATGTGAAGTGTACTTGGACGAATGAATGTGCCAAATATGATGGTGAACCAGAGTTGCTTTGGCAATCAGCCAAAGAAACTATTAAGGCCGCAGTCGGTATCTCCCAGCCTACATCGAGGGTTACAAAACGTCAGCATTGGATGTCAAGAGACACATGGAATCTTGTAGAAAACCGACGCAGAGAAAAGGCATCTGGAGCCAACATGAAGAGACTAAATCTGCTTAGTTCTGAAATACAAACCGCTTGTCGGAGAGATCGCAATACGGAGCTCAAAAATATTTGCACAGATTTAGAACGGCACGCTCAGAAATTCGAGACAAGGGATCTTCATATGAAAATAAGAACCATCACAAGACAATTTAAGCCAAAGACCTGGGCAATAGAGAACTCTACTGGTAGTACAGTTACAGACATTGAGCATATTGTCAAAGTGTGGGAGGATTACTGCAGGTCCTTGTATCGAGATATTCAAAGATCTGAACCTGAGGCCATAAACCCCACAGAAAAAGAACCCTCAATACTGAGAGCAGAAGTAGAGGCCGCTGTGAAACACCTAAAGTGTGGCAAAGCAACAGGCGCTGATGAGGTTGCCATCGAGGTGTTCAAGATTATGGGCGATGTTGGTGTGAACATCTTACATGCCATATGCCTGCAAACATGGAATACAGGAGAATGGCCTAAGGACTGGTCGCATTCCTTGTTCATCCCGCTTCACAAAAAGGGCTCAACTAAGAAGTGCAACAATTTCCGCCTAATATCTCTGATATCCCACGCTAGCAAAGTCCTTCTTCATATACTGAATACGAGACTACAGGCATTTATGAATCGAGAAATTGCTCAGGAACAAGCCGGCTTTGTCAAAGGAAAGGGAACACGTGAACAGATTCTCAACCTAAGACAAATCATAGAAAAAGCACGTGAGTTCAATAAACCGCTATTTATTTGCTTTGTAGATTTCCGTAAAGCTTTTGACACCGTTAAGTGGTGGAAGCTGTGGGAAGTATTGCTCATAATGGGTGTGCCACAACATCTTGTTTATATAATTAAAAGACTATATGAAGATGGTACAGCTGCTGTTCGCGTGGATGGAATAGATTCCGGAATTTTCAAAACTCAGGCTGGTGTTCGGCAGGGATGTATACTGTCCCCTCTATTATTTAATATCTACACCGAATACATAATGCGGATTGTTTTAGAAGACTGGAACGGGGGTGTATCAATTGGAGGTCGAGTTATATCGAACCTGAGATATGCGGAGGATACTACTCTTCTTGCGGCGTCACAAACAGACATAGAACGATTTCTCTCACTTTTGGAAACAACCAGTGCCGAGTTTGGCCTCGCTATAAATCGGGATAAAACTAAAATGATGGTGGTGGATCGTAAAACTAGCAATCGACCTGATTTGCGAGAAATCGCTAACTGTGAAGTGGTCCAGAGTTATATCTACCTGGGATCCATCATCACAAATACTGGAAGTTGTGAAGAAGAGATCGCAAGGCGATGTGCCGTGACACGCTCAGCTGTGGAAAGACTCACGAGGATATGGAGGGATCGCCGCATAACTAAAAACACCAAGGTTCGCCTAATGAGATGCTTGGTGTTCCCTATTTTCCTGTACGGAGCTGAAACATGGACTATCCATCAGAAAACGCGTAAAAAGATTGATGCACTTGAAATGTGGTGCTGGAGGCGTTTGCTGAGGATCAAATGGACTGCTCGCCGCACTAACATTTCCATCCTGGAAGAGCTTCGCATCAAACAAAGACTTTCGTCGATTGTGCAAGTGCGAATCCTGAAGATGTTTGGACATATCATACGCAATGAAAGCTCTTTGGAACGGTTGGTTGTGCAGGGAAGAGTAGAGGGACAGCGTTCTCGCGGCCGATCACCCACAAGATGGACGGACCTTATAAAGACTGCTACGAAGTGTTCCCTTACTGAGTGTACACGCAGTGCCATAAACAGAGAGAGATGGAGAAATCTCGCAAGAGCCGTGACCAGTGTAGGTGACGATCCATGACCACGACCACTCCGTCAGGAGTGTACGACTAAGAAGAAGAGAATTGTCTAGTAAACTTAATAAGAGTGTTTAAAGTAACCATTTCAGAATGTAAATCTTACCCAACTCCTGTTGAACCGCGGTAGTCATCTTCTGGAAGGTGCTTCTGATGACAAGAAGCTTCTCTATCGGCGAAAAGGTAGTCTTCAGTTGCTGCAGTGTCTCCACCGCTTCTTGGAACAGCTGCTCTTTAAGCGGTGACGTTGGCGACATCTGGTTGTTCGGACACGTGTAGCCTACCCAGAATTTTCTAGAATAGAAATAAAACTATTAAGAGAAAATAAATGTTTTAAGGTTGCCCTAGTCGTCGGCACGAACAATTTTGTCGGCGGGGTTAAAATGCATGCTATCTCATCCGAAACACGTGCGAAAGAGATAGATGCTGTGATGAGCAGTAAGAAGCTAGTTCGCGTACGAATACACACTTTGCAAATTCGTAGCGAAATGAATGATGATTTAGGACGAAAACGAGCGCGCGAAATTTTATAAAAAAGCCTTTGGGAATATGGATATAATGAAAAAAAAACTACTAAATGTATCTGTTCAAAATAAAATTATTTGTATTGTTGAACTACTAATCTATCCCTGTATGGTGACTGTTTTGTTATTTTCCTTCTTCTTATGGTATTTATTTCCACCCAAAGATGAGTTAAAATTAGTGATGAAATATACTTTCGACGCTCATAACTTTCAAATATATATTTTTTTTTACTTTTTTGTATCCATACAGGGCTAGGAAATGATGAGACAAATTGATATCATTTTTCATTTTCTACGTACACCGACAAACAGTAGAGGAATCGCCATACTACGTTTGTATGGAATAATTATCGACTAGGGCAACCTTAAGAGGAAAAGTGGTTTTATTCTCATGTGATTCAAGCAAAAATATTGTTTATCTATGTCACATCTACCAACCCGCTCTGGGCTACTGCCTGATATTATGAGGCCCACTGCTTCTCACAGAGAGGGAGCTTGTCTCCCAGCACTGGGCACAATATAGGTTGATTTTGGGTTTACGTGCACGTTAGCTTTAATTGCCCACATATATGTGTAAAATATTTTCTCCCTGAATAATGCCACTAGAGCTTTTAAATCATCCTTAATGAATTTCTGTATAAAGATAAACTTGACTATAGTTCATTCGCGTTAAGAAAATAGTAAGTCATCGTTCAGCCGGCCTCTCGACCAATCGGGTCTCAACAAATTAGAAAGCTTGCGACCCGCTATTTTCTTAACGCGAATGATCTTTAGAAGGATACTTTTTGTTCCAGGCATAGGATCCCATACTGGTGAAGCCGCTGTGAAAATCTCGATATTTATAATTACTCAACCACTTCTACAATGGGATGGAACCAAATCTGCACCTAATACCTTAATTTTTCCGAGTATACTTACTGATCGATCCCCAAGAACGCCATGAGCGTGAGATCAGGCTGCCTGTTCCACTTGAGAAGCCTCCTCCAGTACAGATCGTCTTCCCTCTTGTTATGAAGGGCGTATAGTACGAAGAGTGCTGGGTGCACCCGAGGTAGCAAGGCTGGTTGGAGGAGGGAGGCAGCTGATACCACTTCACTGGAAAGGAATAACAAAAATTCAAGTAAATTAACAATGTGACACATTTTTTTAAGTCGGTGCTTTCGGATTTCATCTTAATACAGCCTTTAGGACAAGGAAAATACGGCTTTTCTGGTTCATCGTCCTCGGCGCGGTTGTCGTGGGTTCGACTCTCACACGAAAGAAATATTTGCATGGCCTAAACTCAGATCAAATAAAAAGCTCGACTGAAGACCAAAGGCGTAGTTTCGTTGTACGTGTGTGCGCGTAATGATGTATGTGTGTCAAGGCGTAGTTTTAGCCGGCTTCACCTTGTTGTTTGCAACGTTCCATCTTGACTTTTTATTTGATCTGAGGGCCTACGGATAGTTGTTCCGGGTCTGGCTGTTTGTTTCTCTGAGTTAAATGTTTTTAAACGAACCAACAATACAGGAGTCATTGTTTTGGTGTTTATTATTTAGTTTTTTTTACCCATATTTGCAAAATAAAATTCGTGTCAACGTTTTATTTTATAAAAGTGAAAGATAGCAGTCCACTGCTATATGAGCAGCAGTGGACTGCTACCTCTCTTCTCCAATCGCAGCTTAATAATCGACTTCAGCATTTACAGATCAATATCGATTCTCCACTTTCTCATCCAGCTGCGAAGGTCTTCGCCCCACCGTTATCATTTTCTGGTTGTCCTGGGCAAATTTCAGCAGTAGAAAGTTCCATTACAGCGCTCAAACAGGAAACCGAAGAACGCCGTGATTTGGTTCAACATAGAAGAGCCTTACAGTGGATTGTACCAGACGGATATGACATTCATCATCTGCCTAGCCTTTGCCCAATTGTTTGTTGGGGTCGGCTTCTAGTCTTACCGGATTCAGCTGAGTACCAGTGTTTTACATGGAGCGACTGCCTATCTGACCTCCACAACCCAGTAACTAGGTAACACTATACTTCTTGGCAAGACTGGTGTCAGATCTCAAGCTTCTGACTACTCGTAACGACTGTCAAAGATCTTCAAATGACAGCCGGGACCAACGGCTTAACGTGCTTTCCGAGGCACGGAGGAAACTCGGTATGTTGAAATGGTCACCCATCCACAGACCGACCTCGTCAAGCGACGGATATGACATTAATGACATAAATATAGATGCACTCACCCATCAATAGGATTACTATCCCCATGCTCCACTTCCTGACCATCCTCCCTCTTCTTATAAGGCAGTACAGCATCAGTGCCCTCTGGAGGCAAAGCAGGAAACAACAGCCTCACAACTTGATACAACCTAGCGGTTATACTCTTCAGTTCTTTAACCGCGTGGCTGAGTAATAGGGGGTGCACCCGTACCCCACCGTAAGTGGTGTTGAAGGCGTTTGTCACCCCCAAAACTAACTGACCTAGGGGGTGGTGGGTAGACTCGCAGGCCTGTGGATATGGAGCAAGCTGTAGTAAGATAAGAAAGGAAAAAGTAAGATAATTGTAAGGTTAGTACAAGCTTTAGTTATAGTTTTTAGGTGATTTGGTAATTAACCCCTCAACTGTTGAAAACTTTTGATGTTCAAAAAGTGCTGGTTGTAAGCTTAATTTTGAATTAAGTAATGGCCTGTGATGTAGATTTTGATCCTTACATAGACTTAAGCTTTACTGTGTAGGCAGACACGGCTTTTTTTTTTTTGTTTTATGGGTGAGAAATCATCCAATTACTTCGCCCGCTCTGAGTGAAGCGGGAGAGCGTGTCAGACTTTTACTGACTAAAACCCACCCGTGTTCCTTCAGTTGCTTGTACCAGGGTCGCGGTAACTCTTTTTCAAATTTTTTCGCGACCCAGAAACTGAAACTACAGAACTCCACAGAATAATAGTCCAAAAAATTTAAACATGTACTCACATTATACAAATACTGTTGTAACTCCGCATAGCTTTCCAAATTGAGAGTCTTCTGTCCAAATTGCGGTATAACTTCTAAGCAATCGACAGACTTCTCCAAATCGCTGCCTCTTTTCCTCATGGGCATTTTATTCCTCTCTTTGTGCGAACACGATATGGCAACGGCTACATTCTGCCAGATTTTGGTATTGTCTATGGTAATGCCAGAAGGGCCATTGGCAAAATGGTTGCCAGTTGGAGTCAGGATGGATTCAGAGACGCCTAAGCATTGGAAACATTGACGGAAGAGGGCGTTCCATTTTTGATCTGGTTTTACGCTTCGTTTTCCGAATGAGCTGAAAAGAAATGTTAGAACATGAAAATAAGTATTTTTTTAGGCTTCAGTACCCAAAGGGTAAAAACGGGACCCTATTACTTAAGACTTCACTGTCCGTCTGTATGTCTGTCTGTCTGTCACCAGACAGTATCTCATGAACCGTGATAGCTAGACAGTTGAAATTTTCTCAGATGATGTATTTCTGTTGCCATACCGACAACAAATACTAAAAACAGAATAAAATAAATATTTACGTGGGGCTCCCATACAACAAACGTGTTTTTTTTTTGCCATTTTTTGCGATGATGGTAGGGAACCCAACGTGCGCGAGTCCGACTCGCACTTGGCTGGCTTTTTTATGTCTAATGAGTTTTCTTTAATGTTATTGTGTTTACGATATCAGTTGTAATGTAAACAAATAATTTGGTTGATGCTTAAAGTTGATCGTATAATGGTATGTGTTGACGTTATCACGTGTAATTAAATAATTAGTGAAATGCTTTAAGTTGTTTACATAATGCTGTGTTACCAATATTTTAGTAAATAAATAATTAACTAAAATATAAGTTCAATGCTTAATGTTGTTTGCATATTATGCTATATTGTGTTGACAATATCGGTTGCCAATAAATAATTAGTTAATACCCAAAGTTGCATAGAAATATGCCAGCCAAATAATACAATTAGATCGATAATTGTAAGGATGTTATAGAAGTGGAGTGGCAACACTGTGTGGGTGTCATAATTATGGAATAATGAGATTCGTGTAAATTTCAAAATAATTCAATTATAAAACTCCTTCAGAGTTGTTATTAGGGAGAAAAATCAAGAGCTTATTGCCTAATTTTGAAAAACCTAGTAAGGAAAACTGGAATATTCAAAAAACCTTGTATGACAATGTATGGAAACCGAAACTGTATGGTCAAGGAACTTCTCAAATCTCAATGAAGGACAAAAAGTTGTATTAATCAATAATAATAAAAGAAAGCCTAATAACTATGCTGAGGTATTAAGAAGGGATAACAGACCCAATTCATTTAAAATTAAGACAGAAACTGGTCAAGAAATCTTTATAAATAGGAGATATTTAATAGAATGTAAGAATCAGGAAAAAATGAAAATTGTAACAGATAATAAGATAAATCAGAGTAGTGACATTACGACTCGATACACAATTCAGCAGGTTTAAAAGATGGAAATCTTTGTTATACTTCTGCCCATACTGACCAGGAATCGACTCAACGACCTCGGAAACCATCAGATGTATAAAGTCGACCTTGTAGCTATTGATATAAGGAAGTAACATATTTTTTCAGTGCAGCTGTTCACACAAAGAATTCTTCAAGAATTCAATAAACATATTTAATTTGCGAATCATGGCCTGTTTTACAGTTCAATACAGTACATAATTTTGGTCGTCAATGACACAAAGAAAAATCAACTTTTAATACAACTCACTTAGGTTTAGAATTCGTTGGCAGCACTGGATTGGATACGTTCAAATGCATGGTTGCATTTGATATCTTGACACCTTCTGTCCACGCTCCACTCAGGGAACCTTCGATCTTATCTCCACTGGAGAAGGTCAGAATTCCCTTGCCTGAGAATACGCCAGCTGATCGGAACTCTCCTTCGTAATGTGTACCATCTTCGAACACCATGACGCCGAGACCCTGGAAGATTATGAAAATGATTTAGAAAAGTGTGGGTATGTGGTTGACAAGTTCAATCGAAATACAAATATTTCAGTACTGATATAGTTCATGTGGAGAATATGAATGTATTGTGTATTTCTGCTAAATTGGCCTTAGCATTTTGTACTCGATCTTGAACCACACTCAAGATTTAAAGGACTACAGAAGTTTTGGACTTAATCTTTACATATAGACATGTTATCAAAAGCTTATTCATTAATTTAACTAGCTGACCCCCGCGGCTTCCTACCTACCTACCTACCAATTTGTTGAACTATTTATTTGAATAAGAAATAATATACTACTATACGAATGTAACCAACTTTTGTTTCTACCAGCAGCGGCGATCTAATTAAAATTTAGAACTAAAAGTTGCTATTGTGAGTCAATCTTAAAAGATAGAAATATGCTGTCGCGGTCATTTTTTTAGAACTTTTAAAGAGGAACAATTCCATTTTACATGATATTTGCGTAACTTAAACCGTTTACGCAGCGCACGCAACGGAAGCTCTCAAGGAAAAGGAGGAAAGGAATATCTTAGCCCGTTTATGCAATATTTTTCATTTATGCTCGGCTCCTATTGGTCGTAGCGTGATGTTATATAGGCTATAACCTTCCTCGATAAATGGAATATCCAACACAAAAATATTTTTTCAATTGCAACCAGTAGTTCCTGAGATTAGCGCGTTCAAACAAACAAACCAACAAACAAACTCTTCAGGTTTATAATCTAATACTAATATACTAATAATATTATAAAGCTGAAGAGTTTGTTTGTTTGTTTGTTTGAACGCGCTAATCTCAGGAACTACTGGTTGGAATTGAAAAATTATTAAAAATTATAAAAGTAATTTATTCTAATTAGGTTGAGAGCCAGCATCTTTTGAACGTCAAAGTTCTACATAAAAACAGTCCCCCAAAAACGCCCCCTCGTCTCCTCTTCCTATTGTTTTAGCTGGGAAGAAGAAGTGGCGTGGTGCAACAAACTCTCCTACAATCTATACTATATATTATATATATATAATACTAGCTGACCCAGCAAACTTTGTTTTGCCATAAAAAGACCAAACATTTATCTACCCTACCTACCCTACCTTACACTACCTACCCTACCCTACCCGACCCTACACCATCCTACACTACCCTAGCCTACCCTACCCTACCCTAACCTAACCTACCCTACCCTACCCTACCCTACCCTACCTACCTACCAACTCGTTGAACTATTTATTTGAATAAGAAATAAAATACTACTATACGAATGTAACCAACTTTTGTTTCTACCGGCAGCGGCGATCTAATTAAAAGAACAATGGCAGGTGCCCATACATTTTTTTAGCTGAGATTAAATTCCTACGTCTTTAAATGAAAAATATCTGGTTTAACTCAGGGTGATGTTCTGAATTAGTCTGTTCAAGAATTTTTGTTCGAGAATGTCGAGAATAATAGATATTCAGTTATAAACTTTTGTAGGTTATGTCTGGGTAACTTTTAATAATGTGTTTAATAGGTAATATTATTCAATTTCGTGGAAGTAAAAGGGAAATATCGCATTAGCATTTCCCTTACCTAGTTATTTCAGCATGAAATGTATAATATACTCTTTGGCAAGAGTATATTTATTTAAACTAAGCGACTTTGACGTTTATCAAAAGGTCGTCGTCCTCGTAAACAACCAAGCTATATTTTTTAAACTTGGCTACTAGTCTTTTTGCCAATCATTAATTAAAAGTAATTCATTTATTTCTACTACACTACAATATTCTTATCTATCTGCGAGGAACATCTATACTTAGACATAAACTGTATTGTTAACTTATTTACTGCAATAAATACATTAATTATATTATTAATTAATATAGTTACTACTTGTCACTTAGCAGATAACATATATAATGGCAACACTAAGCTAAAGAAATTAACTAAAAAATCAAATAACTTTTTATTTATTATGATTTTTTTTATCCGTTTTGAACCAGCCCAATAATATATTTAAAAAATGTAGACAATTAATAGAACGTCTTTCTTATATAACTCACTTTCAGACGCTCAAATTTAAGTCAGCTAAAATCTCGCCATTGTTCTTTAGAACATAAAAGTTGCTATTGTGAGTCAATCTTAAAAGATAGACATATGCTGTCGCGGACTTTTTTGTAGAACTTTTAAAGAGGAACATTTCCATTATACATGATATTTGCGTTACTTAAACCGTTTACGCAGCGCACGCAATGGAAGCTCTCAAAAAGGAATATCTTTGTCCGTTTTTGCAATATTTTTCATTTATGCTCGGCTCCTATTGGTCGTAGCGTGATGTTATATAGGCTATAACCTTCCTCGATAAATGGAATATCCAACACAAAAATATTTTTTCAATTGCAACCAGTAGTTCCTGAGATTAGCGCGTTCAAACAAACAAACCAACAAACAAACTCTTCAGGTTTATAATCTAATACTAATATACTAATATATAATATTATAAAGCTGAAGAGTTTGTTTGTTTGTTTGTTTGAACGCGCTAATCTCAGGAACTACTGGTTGGAATTGAAAAATTCTTTTTATGTTGGATAGTACATTTATCGAGGAAGGTTATAGGCTATATAACATCACGCTACGACCAATAGGAGCCGAGCATAAATGAAAAATATTGCAAAAACGGACAAAGATATTCCTTTTTGAGAGCTTCCATTGCGTGCGCTGCGTAAACGGTTTAAGTAACGCAAATATCATGTATAATGGAAATGTTCCTCTTTAAAAGTTCTACAAAAAAGTCCGCGACAGCATATGTCTATCTTTTAAGATTGACTCACAATAGCAACTTTTATGTTCTAAAGAACAATGGCGAGATTTTAGCTGACTTAAATTTGAGCGTCTGAAAGTGAGTTATATAAGAAAGACGTTCTATTAATTGTCTACATTTTTTAAATATATTATTGGGCTGGTTCAAAACGGATAAAAAAAATCATAATAAATAAAAAGTTATTTGATTTTTTAGTTAATTTCTTTAGCTTAGTGTTGCCATTATATATGTTATCTGCTAAGTGACAAGTAGTAACTATATTAATTAATAATATAATTAATGTATTTATTGCAGTAAATAAGTTAACAATACAGTTTATGTCTAAGTATAGATGTTCCTCGCAGATAGATAAGAATATTGTAGTGTAGTAGAAATAAATGAATTACTTTTAATTAATGATTGGCAAAAAGACTAGTAGCCAAGTTTAAAAAATATAGCTTGGTTGTTTACGAGGACGACGACCTTTTGATAAACGTCAAAGTCGCTTAGTTTAAATAAATATACTCTTGCCAAAGAGTATATTATACATTTCATGCTGAAATAACTAGGTAAGGGAAATGCTAATGCGATATTTCCCTTTTACTTCCACGAAATTGAATAATATTACCTATTAAACACATTATTAAAAGTTACCCAGACATAACCTACAAAAGTTTATAACTGAATATCTATTATTCTCGACATTCTCGAACAAAAATTCTTGAACAGACTAATTCAGAACATCACCCTGAGTTAAACCAGATATTTTTCATTTAAAGACGTAGGAATTTAATCTCAGCTAAAAAAATGTATGGGCACCTGCCATTGTTCTTTTAATTAGATCGCCGCTGCCGGTAGAAACAAAAGTTGGTTACATTCGTATAGTAGTATTTTATTTCTTATTCAAATAAATAGTTCAACGAGTTGGTAGGTAGGTAGGGTAGGGTAGGGTAGGGTAGGGTAGGTTAGGTTAGGGTAGGGTAGGGTAGGCTAGGGTAGTGTAGGATGGTGTAGGGTCGGGTAGGGTAGGGTAGGTAGTGTAAGGTAGGGTAGGTAGGGTAGATAAATGTTTGGTCTTTTTATGGCAAAACAAAGTTTGCTGGGTCAGCTAGTATTATATATATGTCGGGTTTAGTCAATAGTACGGACGTCGAAACAAATCGCAAGCACGCCATCTGACGGCAAAGCAAGAACAACTACGCATTGGCGCGCTATTTCTAACCACTTGCGTGGTGGGGAACATAGAATATGGCAGTTGAGTACTGAACGCCGTAGAGCTAACACGTTGTAGAATCAGTGTCGATCCGTAATATTAGTAAGCAGGATTGTAACTGTGAATATTTGAATAAACCCAGTGTATCGAATAATTTATGTGATTTCATTTGCACGATTGTACCCACCGACCTGCCCACACACGATGTCTTAACCTAAGGAAAATACATCCTGACTTCCCGATGGTTTGCATCAATCGGCCAGCCCTGATGCGACATCAGAATTGGGATTCGGTCGTGCTAATGAGATCACACGTAAAAACAATGCTAGTGAAAATTGTGGTTACATTCTTGCAAAAAAAATCGCGGTGTCAGTTGAGACTACCCTCAGTCTTGAATAATAAAAAAAAAACAGCCTGGAGCGGAGCAGCAAGGAGGCTAGTAGCAACCAATGAGCTGGACAGGACAAGGAGGAGCGTGTGCACGTGTGAAAAGATCCATACACTCTGATCTTTGTGCCAATCCGGTGAGTCGTTTTCATTTTGTCATGACTATAGAAAAGTGTGTTCATTATTCAAAATTCTGGTTTTGTGTACGGTATGGTGGTCAGTGGTTCGTCGGGGTAACCCGTGTTAGGTTATAATTTCATGTTAGTTATCGATGGTTAAGTTTTGGTGTTGTTGAAGAGTTATTATTCTACTGGCAATAACCTTTGACTGGCCCTGGCTGACTATTATTGTTTAGAAGGTTGAACGATATAGTGACATTTACGACCCTACCTTACACTTCAGTCTGGAAATTATGATAAATCCAAAAAAGTGTTTTGATCGGTTTTGTAGTGTGATAATTTATGTAGTGAGAGTTAGATAAGTTTGAGAAGAAGCTTAGTATTCTTCTTTTGTGGACGGAGGGCCAAACTATCTTAAAGGTAGTAAACCCTTCCAGGCCTAGTTAATTGCTACTTAAAATGCGGTGACATTCTTTTGTTTATCTAAAGCTCATATACCTACCTGGGCACTTGGGACACTGTAATGTGTGGTTCATGTTTTGGACAGGGACTCTGCACTACCATTCGGTGTCCATAATAACACATTTTGCAGGTTTAGGTTACTACTACTACTAGAAATTTGTGGCTAAATAATAACAGCCGCACTGGTCGATCATCAAGGTTAAGCAACGCTTGACGAGGTCGGTCCGTGGATGGGTGACCATTTTAATATACTGAGTTTTCTCTGTGCCTCTGAAAGCTCTCTAAGCCGTTGGTCCCGGCTATCATTTGAAGATCTTTGACAGTCGTTACAGGTGGTCAGAAGCCTGAGATCTGACACCAGTCTTACCAAGGGGTACAGTGTTACCCATTTAC
Organism: Orthosia gothica; assembly: GCA_949775005.1. Classification (NCBI taxonomy): domain Eukaryota; kingdom Metazoa; phylum Arthropoda; class Insecta; order Lepidoptera; family Noctuidae; genus Orthosia; species Orthosia gothica. Next base: position 8,165,590 of record OX459062.1, on the reverse strand, counting down.
TGGGTTATGGAGGTCAGATAGGCAGTCGCTTCATGTAAAGCACTGGTACTCAGCTGAATCCGTTAGGATTGCAAGCCTACCCTAATGTAGTTGGGAAAAGGCTAGGCAGATTGATGGGTTTAGGTTACTACACCGGTGCACAGGTTTATTTCCATCAAAGCTGTGTATGGTTAAGATAACCGTGTGAACATATACTCTCGTTATATTTTTCATGTTTCAGATACCATATTGTGTCGCAGCCTGAAGCCTCTGCTGAAGGCTAGCGATTCAGCTGCTGAGCGTGAAGGCTAGCGGCTAGTGGTTCAGATGCTGTATGTGAAGGGTGACGTGTCGCTATCTGAGAGGTTAAGAGGAACGGCAGGCAAGCAGTTCGCAGGTCGTAGCCGAACGTTACGAGCGCGCGCAAGTTTGGAATGGAATATTCGGTGAGTCGCTTCTATTTTATTTTGATAGTGAAGTCGAATGTTCTCTAGTGACGAGATGCTATTTCGAGTTTTAAGAGTGTTCATGTTGGAACACTGAATTGGTTGGTAGTGGTTATACCTAGCACCATCACTAGGTAATTAAGACACACCTAGTAAAAAACAAGTAGCTAATAAGTTACCTATTGGCTTGTTAGTACTTTCCTAGTTTCAACATTTGGTTTAGTACGAACTTTAGGATGAGATAGCCCATATGAAGGAGATGAGTTATCCAAAATGACTGAATAACTAGTCGTTTTCAGTGGCAAAGCGAGTTAGTGATGTCGTTGGGCTATCGTAATTGTATCGAGTTAGTAACGGTACTGGTCATTTGCGTGTATTCAGGACGGATCTTGTTGCGTAACGATGTACAACCACCGTCTTCAGATCTGAATTCACTTGCTTACTTTCAAAGTAATATTATGATAGCAGTAGATCTCGCGATCGTTTTCCTTACATGAAAACTGAGTTAGTGAGCGACAGTAAAGGGTTGCTGTTGATAATCTGATATTAATGATATTGATCTGAGTTAATTCGTAAAGCTCCTTAATATTATCAGGGTTAGTTGTTTCCCTTTTATAAGCCGTCAGTATTTTCCAAAATCTTTTAGTAAAAAGCGCGAATCTTGTGAGAAGGATCCCCAATCACCAAGTTCCTTGAGAATTGTAAGTCATAGTTGATGACAGTGTAACATGTCTACTCGTAAGACCAATTCTGGACCGCACCTCATGCGTAACATGTGGCGATGGGTTTTTGAAGAGGTTTTATGAATTGGGTATGCATTGCCTTTGAATTGTGGTAAAGAGTAACAGAATTGTTACTCTTATTTTAATTACTTTGTTTAGTTGAACTTGTTGATCATCGGACCTTTTTCTGATTAATAGTGTTCTGTGGGCAAGTCTAGAAGGGAAAACTAGATAGGCCCTATTTAAGTCCGCGATAGGTGATTAAGACAAGACAGTGATCATTATACACCGAAAGCTTTAAATGGGTACGCTTAAAACCTACAAGTACGCACACTGTAGGTTAAGGAAGATGCCAGCGGGTCATGTACCAGTCGGTGTTGATGTTAAAAGGATTTTAATTATGATGAGCAAGCTTGTAATGTCGAGTAATTGAGTCTATCAGCCGTATTATGTTTGACCGTACCAGTGGATTCTGGCGGAGGTCGGGGTCTTGAGAGACCGTTTTGTGAGAGCAATATAATTGCTGTTCGGCTACAGAGCCGTGGCGTTAGAGGTTTTACTCGAAGGTTTCTGTAAGCTTGGCAGTTTTTGCTGCAGAAGAAGTTTTAAAGTTTGATTTGAGTGACTGGAGGTACATGGCCCAGGGCAATGATTTAGTTAAAGAGTAGAGTTCAAAAAATTATCTATTTTCACGAACCCAATAATCTAGTTTGGTCAGGACTAGCCGAGCGTTGTGTGTTGGCCTGGGTGGCAACTGTTGGCCTTTATGGCAACTGTTGGCCTGTGTGGCAACTGTTGGCCTGTGTGGCAACTGTTGGCTTTTATGGCAACTTTAGGCCTGTGTGCCAACTGGAGGTCTTTGTAGCAACTATGGGCCTGTACACCTGTAAGTCGGTGTAAAAAACACGTTTGTGTAAGGAACCTTACAGAGGATTCCTGTTGAGTTATGAGGTTAAAATAAAGTAAACTCGCATAGTGACGCGATAGGTGAGGTCACCATGTTGATGACGTTCGAATCGTCAAGCCTTCATTACGAATATTGAAATAATTTTGGTTTTCTAATTTTGATTACTATGCGTAGATTGTGTTAGTAAGATACACAAAGCTCAAGTACCAATTGAGATAGTAGATGACGAATTGACGTAACATACGACAGGCTAAATGTCTGTGGGGAACTGGTTCTAAGTTTAGAGAGTTGAGTTGACTCGACATCGTGAGGATGTGCGAGTAGAGCAATTGTGATAGCTAAGAGAGCTATGTGATGGCTAAAGATCGTGAATAAGATACCTGGTGTCTTGTTTCTTTTGTTTAATTAAATGTGACATTAATGACTGTCAGTGGTACTTGGACTTTGTAATCACGAATATTGGGTGCTTTTAGGTACCAGATTGATGATTTTGTTGCTATTTTCTTTAAATTGAAAATAGAATTACTTGTTCCCTGCAATGGTGAACAGAGAGATTTAAATGATCATGTTTGATTGTTTCGAAATGTTTCCTCACTCTAGAGTATGAGTCAGGATTGGACGAGTGAATACTGTTTGGAAATTTTGTGTTTCAGAAAAACATCCCTTGTATGATGGGAGACTGGCGGATCGGAGTAGACTGAGAGGACGTGTGGCGCAACACGACATGAGATGGCAGTGAGCAAGGACAAGAAGATGATGCCTGCGGGTGATAGATTTGGGGATCTGTCACCTGAGAGAGGCCCGAGAAGGCGACGTGCTGTGTTCCACGTTCGCCTCTCAAGAGAAATTACGGCCTAAAGAACACCATGTGGTTTTAGTCAGTAGGAGTCTGACAGACCCCTCAGCTTCCCCCAAGGGCTGAGGACATTCATGAGAATTTCCACATGATTCGATACACTGTTAACCCTGACAATGAGGAACAGACGAGGACGCCTGTCTCGCAGGATGGCCGTGTCGGGTTTAGTCAATAGTACGGACGTCAAAACAAATCGCAAGCACGCCATCTGACGGCAAAGCAAGAACAACTACGCATTGGCGCGCTATTTCTAACCACTTGCGTGGTGGGGAACATAGAATATGGCAGTTGAGTACTGAACGCCGTAGAGCTAACACGTTGTAGAATCAGTGTCGATCCGTAATATTAGTAAGCAGGATTGTAACTGTGAATATTTGAATAAACCCAGTGTATCGAATAATTTATGTGATTTCATTTGCACGATTGTACCCACCGACCTGCCCACACACGATGTCTTAACCTAAGGAAAATACATCCTGACTTCCCGATGGTTTGCATCAATCGGCCAGCCCTGATGCGACATATATATAATATATAGTATAGATTGTAGGAGAGTTTGTTGCACCACGCCACTTCTTCTTCCCAGCTAAAACAATAGGAAGAGGAGACGAGGGGGCGTTTTTGGGGGACTGTTTTTATGTAGAACTTTGACGTTCAAAAGATGCTGGCTCTCAACCTAATTAGAATAAATTACTTTTAATTTTGATTATGCCTTATCTTTACTAACCGTCAAAACATCCTGCATGAATATGCCTTCATAATAAATCCCATCCAAGGTCACGATTAAGCCACAACCATTCTTCTTGTTGTCGCTCCAGTTACCCAGATACTTCTCCCCTTTCCCAATGTCATCCATGACCCCATACCCTTGTCTGACCCCATTGACCCACTCCCCCGTGTAAATAGTAGCTGATGATGAAGTAAAGTCTCCTTGTCTCTTGATCCCGTGGCCGTGGGGGTTGCCATCCTTGAAATATCCTTCGTAGATGTCGCCGTTCGTATACTTCATGACGCCATAACCGTTTTGGAGGTTGTCCTTCCATTGGCCTTCGTAGATTCCTGTAATTTTAAATTTGCTGTTTTGTAGTGATGCCTGTTTATGTAAAAGTTATTGGCTGCTTATTATTTTATTACTAGCTGACCCGGCAAACTTTGTTTTGCCATAAAAAGATCAAACTTTTATATACCCTACCATACCCTACCCGACCCTACACTACCCTACACTACCATACCCTACCCTACCTATATAGCCTATGTCCTTTCCCAGGTCTCAAACTATCTTCATACCAACTTTCATCTAAATCGGTGCAGCGGTTTAAGCGTGAAAAGGTAACAGACAGACAGACAGACAGAGTTACTTTCACATTTATAATATTAGTATGGATAGTATGGATTAGGTATTTTATCTAACATTCGGTTAACGCAGTGGTTGAGCGATTCGCTTCTGCATTACGCAATTTAGTTTCTTGGTATAAATTATAACAGCCGCACGGGTCGATCTTCAAGGTTAAGCAAGGTCGGTCCGTGGATTGGTGACCATTTCAACATTTCGAGTTTCGGAAAGCACGTTAAGCCGTTGGTCCCGGCTGTCATTTGAAGACAGCCGGGACCAACGGCTTAACGTGCTTTCCGAGGCACGGAGGAAACTCGGTATGTTGAAATGGTCACCCATCCACGGACCGACCTCGTCAAGCGTTGCTTAACCTTGAAGATCGACCCGTGCGCTGTTATTATTTAGCCACGAGCTCCTCGTGTCATTCATTATTGTATATCATTCGTAAGCATCAATTGTAATTATTATTAAGTATTTTCATTGCTGCCAAATTCGACTTCTTAGGCACAGGCCACATAGAAATGGCGTCGGGCGCGGACATGGCACGGGCGCCTTCCTATTCCATTCTAATCTCAAACTAAATGCATGGTAATAAAGCGCAATTTAAGACACAATATGTCGTTGCTCGGACGTGGTTATAACGCGACATTTCGGCATCCGCGCCTGATCAAATTGCGCTTTTTTACCATGCATTTAGTTTGAAATTAGAATGGAATAGTAAGCCGCCCGTGCCATTTCCGCGCCCGACGCCATTTCTGTGTGGCCTGCGCCTAAGATTGTCACGACTAATACTAACGATGAAGATATTTTGAAATGAGAATTCTTTTCTCCTTTCGAAATCTCCTTATTTGTAGGAGACGTATGTTTCTGGTCTTGCTGGTAGCTATAGCATGATATATCAATGGGGGTCTACTGGTGAGGACTTCACTGAAAACAATGATATTTATGGGATTATTATAGTGGAGTTTACTATAGTTTTATTTATGGATAGGTCATCATCTGCCTAGCCTTTTCCCAATTATCGTTGGGGTCGGCTTCCTGTCTTACCGGATTCAGCTGAGCACCAGTGTTTTACATGGAGCGACTGCTTATCTGACCTCCACAACCTAGTAACTGGGTAACACTGGGACAACTGGGTGTCAGATCTCAAGCTTCTGACTACCCGTAACGACTGTCAAAGATCTTCAAATGACAGCCGGGACCAACGGCTTAAAATGCTTTCCGAGGCACGGAGGTAACTCGGTATGTTGAAATGGTCACCCATCCACGGACCGACCTCGTCAAGTGTTGCTTAACTTTGAAGATCGACCCTTGCGGCTGTTATTATTTAGCCACGAGCTCCTCTATTTATGGATAGGTATAGATACTAAATTATATCAGTGACCACGTACGTAAAATACCCGTGTAAGGATAGCAATCGCAGCATACCCAAATTAGGAATTTATTCATAATTAAAATTTGTTCCCCTTTCCGTTATGAATGAAATAAAATGCCTGACTAGTTCCAGTAATGATTTCTGCTAAACATGGTTATCTCTATGACACATACGTGTTGGACGGTCAAAGGGGGAAAATCAAAAAAATATACTCGTAACTATGTTTAACAGTCGGAACTGGACGTTACTATAATTTCATTTATTTAACATCATGAATTTATATTCCATGAAATAGCTACATGTGAAATTCTAGATAGAAAAACTGGCCCAGTGCGAGGGGGACTCGTGCACGAAGGGTTCCGTATCATTATCGCAAAAAAACGAACAAAAAATCACGTTTGTTGTATGCCCCACTCAAATATTTATTTTATTCTGTTTTTAGTATTTGTTGTTACAGCGGCAATAGAAATACATCATCTGTGAAAATTTCAACTGTCTAGCTATCACGGTTCCAGAGATACAGCTTGGTGACAGACGGACAGTGGAGTTTTAATAATAGGGTCACGTTTTTACCCTTTGGGTACGGAACCCTAAAAACGCAGTAACACTTTATCCAACCAGGTCATCGAACCTAGGAAATCATGCTCATGCGGTAGCGCTTACCACCACACGTTTAGATAAACGATTATGATTATGAAGTTTTCAAATTGTCGCTTCTGCCAACCATTTTCATAGGCATTGCCAAGAAATTTCTATTTTCCAATTATACAAAACCCTAGGCCAGGGATGGCGAACCTATGGCACGCGTACCTGTGGTGGCACACGACAAAATATTTTGGGCACGCTAAAATGAGGTTATTTAGCATGGAGCACACAACCCGTGGAGAGAGCATCGGCACGTTTTTGTTCTAAACCGAAGTCACCAAGAAACAGCGGGGGCAGAGGTAAGCTTCTCCCGCTGTGATTGGGTGATAGTTGGACAACCAAATGACAACTGATTTTCTAGGGATTCCAAACAAGTAATTTAAAAAAATATCGATATCGGTAATTGTTTAACTTATTAATAGTATAAGGATTTATTTGGGATACAGACAAACAAAAGAACAAATTTCTTAGAATCTTCGGTAGGTATAATAAACATTTATGATAAGGTAAATACGGGCTAGGCAATAACAAACAAAATAACATACACAACCGCAGTTCTTATTAATTTCGGCAACTTAGAAAGTATTGTATAATGCTTAATGATGGCGTTATGGCCGTTTTCAAGAAGTCACTGAGTATTTTTGCGCTCGCCGAGCGTTTCAGTCTTGGAGCCTTACATATCGATATAATCGTCGTGAACTCGTGATGCTGCAAACAGCACTATCGAGAAAAAAAGAGACAACTGCTAATGTTCAAATCAGTATATCAGAAAGAGACAGCAAAGCGAACCATCCAGAAATAAATATATTTGATTTTACTTAATGAAATTGATTGAATGGAGTAGAAAACCACAAAACTGTGAAATGTTGTTCCATCTTTTGTGTAACTTGAAGTAGTAGTACACTTCCTACACCATTTAATTGCACAAATAGGCATTACTTTTCGTTTTATTTGTTTTAAAGACGGAAGCGCGTGACGTTTGTACAGATGCTGCGACTGACCAAAATTTCGCCGCATGAGCTTGATATTGCATACGATTGGCGCCCGCGGCGGTAGCCCCCGCACGCTCTCTCCACGGGTTGTGTGCTCCATGTTATTTAGTATCGAGGTAATTTGCAACAGCAGAAATGACACCAACTCCTACTTTTATTTAAATACAACATAAAACTGTGCAAATAAAGAATTGATTAATTCATAGCATTTTGAGTATTATTTTTTGTCAATTAATACAATGTCAAAATTCTTTGGTGGCACTTCATTGTCACATAAAAAAACAAAATGGCACGTTTTAATAAAGGTTCGGCATCCCTGCCCTAGGTAAAGGAGTCATTTTCAAACAAATAGTAGGAAAGGCTAACCTTTTCTTTTATTAGCAAGGTAGATATTTTTGTGACTTGAATACTGGTAATACCTACATACTTCCAGTGTATTTAAAACGTTAGCACATTTGTGAAGGTTTGTAAAAATTTCGCAACACGACCTTGGCACTAATATTTTGTATTTGTAGTAACTGTTCATGTGTGTACTTAGCATATTAGGTACTATATAATTATTATGTAAAATAAGATAATACTTTATAACAATATTCTTTCAGACGTTAGTCACGTCTTTATGTACTTGTAATTAGGGTTGCCAGATCGGAAGACTAAAATATCTGGACAAAATTTGAAAATATCGGGATTTTGAGGTTGTTGTCGTAAGAAAAAATATTAAAAATAAAAAAATATATTAATATGCTTAATATTGATGCAACATAAGTTATTTAACTACACTTAATTATTACGTTGCTACATTTACTTATTTGGCATTAAACTTTACTGGGACCACCAATTTAGGAAAAGATTTTAAATTTAAACAGTTCACTTCAAAGTTCAGTGTATTTATTAACTCAGCTTTTATTATATCAAAAGCCATACAATTTATCTCTTTGGTATATAAGTTATGTAGCAAACTTAAATCTTTTCTCAGTAATGCTTACAGGAATTGATAACACAAATGATCGGAAAGAATGAACTTCCCAAGACCATAATATCTTTGTCTGGGGATTTTGTCGGGAGTCTGGAGCTCCTTTAAAATTTCGGGAGAATCCAGACGATTACCGATCATCTGGCAACCCTACTTGTAATAGACGTAGAAGAATAATATCTTTTAAACGATTCCTCATTGGAGACAATAGATATCAATTGATATTTCCTCAAAGTAGTTCAAGAGTGTTTACGCGGCACGGTATTTCATGCAAACTTTGGAAAGAGTTTGAATGTGTAATTTGACACAATTTTTATGATTCACAAGAAAACTTGAAATTGCTATCTTTTCTCTCAAACTCTTTTTCATGAAAACGTTCTCAACTAACTTCTTTGACATAGTAACTTTGGTTATTTGATCGGAAAACACAACGCTGAAGTATGCGGTGCCAGAGACACGTAACGCATACTGCGACGACACAGAAGTTCGTTGATATTTATTGTTAATACGAATTTGCTCTAAATTATTATTAGTACATACATATGTAATACGTACGTAGGTAATACGGGTAGGTACACTTTACTTAAATTATTAATAGGTAATTTGCAGTTAATTTTGTGATTTACCTGGTAACTAACCACAATTCCGATTTGGTAGTATTTAACCCGAGTTTATGTTGAATAGATTACAGTTATTGACATTGTGTTATTTATTGATCATGCGTTAATATTACCTTATGTGTAAATACCTATTACCGCTATTACTATTCATATAAATTATGATTCATATCATTCATAAGTCATAATGTACAAGAAATCGCACCATACAAATGATTATGAATTTATGACGCAGTTTTTCGCGTAAAGAATTCGTATTCATAAAGCGGTCAGCTTGAATGGCGTTGAAACAAAAGGAAAAATGTTTATATTGAAATGCTAAGCTTAAATCAATACCAGATTTAATGTGCCTACGATACAGATAAGGTTCCCTATATGGAAGATTGGCTTTCACTCGTGTCTTTCCGTCGGCGAAGTCGAGCGAGCGAAAGTTGATCTCGCAAATGCTAAAGGTAGAATGCTAGATCTAGATTTCAGCACAAAATAAACCAAAACAACTACTAGCTAGGAACACATTAATATAATACTAGCATACGCGGAGTAAAGATTCAGAAATTTCACTTAGCGTAAGCTCACAACTGGTGGTAAGAAAAGTGGAAATTCCAAACCCGATTTTTCACATAAATAAATAAGATACATAAATGAAACCAAGTGTAAACTTACGCTTCAATCTGTAAAAAGAAAATGTATTGTGGCGGGACTGGCGACCAACCTATGAAAATTATGAAATTGTGACTTAAATTGGAGTTAGACCTCGAGTTTAGCGTTTTGCTTTGTAATAGTTTCCGTAAAATATAGGATAGAGTGCATAATAAATTAGTGAAGTAAATACATTTGAATTCTTACCTACACTTGGCATTTCCATCTTTCCATGTCCACATAACGCATTCAGCTGAAACTGGCCCACATATAGTTTGCCGTCAGGCCATTCCACCTTTCCACATCCATGGATCTTCCCATCCAACCATCTTCCAGTGTACTTCGCTTCTTTGTAAAAAGCATTTCTGGTAGAAAACGTGTGACTAGCTGTCCGTACAGCAGGAGGTTTGAAATTGTCCTTGTTTAACACAAGTCTTATTGAAGTGTTCAAAGCATGGGTCCACTCAGTTTTCTCCTGTTCCGTAGTTGTTGCAACAGATATAATTTCTTCGGGCGTCGTGAGCTGAATGACGTTTTGGAGAGAATCTGTATTCGGTATCGGTTCGACCCATAAGGTCTCTAAAGGATGCAAGGTAGGTGTGCTTCCGGTAACGTGCACGAAAAGATCGTTGAACAGAACGAACCAGTGTGATGAAAAACGTCCCGGATTCACTAAATTCAGCGCTCTAGATTTGGATTCTCTTACTAGTCGTCGTTCAGGTGTTCGGTACTGCTCGAGACTCTTCCCTACTGTCTCCCAAAACAACTTTGTGACGTCGGCTTCCTTCCGCTTCTTTTCCTGTTCGTCTATCAAAGAGTCGAGAGAAGCTATAACTTTGTTCAATCTTTCATCTATATTCGATTTCATGTCTACTTTTTTTCTTTTTGTTTTGTATCTCAATAGCGATTGAGCTATGCATTTATAAGAGCTCAATCTTGTTAAAGGTTGTACGAACGCGAGGCCTACTATGGCTTCCAAAGTCTTTTTATTATTCTTCTGCTTGTTAGTTGGGAGCTGGTCGCTAAACAAACTATAAACAGCAGACGGGACATCAACGAGACTGTTGATCTGCGCGAAACCGCCGATAACTATCAAATTGCTTACAGCTACGTAATACTTTCTGTACAAATAAATAAACTCTTCTAAATTTTTTATCAAAGAAATATCACATTCGTTTATATGCTTCTCGGCGTACTGCCACATCGAGAGAACATTCAGAGCAGTTATGTTTAATATGTCACCAAAAATATCACAAACTGTTTCATAAATATTGGAATGTGTTGTTACAGCTTTGCTTTTCTTAAGAAAAGGTTTTATTAGATTATGATATATCAAAAGCATTTCCTCTAGATATCTTTGAGCAATAGACAGGTCTTGGAATTCAGGACATATGGAAGTCTCTTCTATTGAGCAATAACTGATGTTGCCAGAAGACAATATTCTCCAATGGTAGCACATGTTTTGGGGTTTGGTTGCATAATTTTGTGAATCAGTCATCTTTACAGTCATATCTGTTTGTTTTTCAGTTTCTTCTTGCTCTTTCTTGACATTAAGATTAACAATAGAGTCTGTGTACCCCTCAGTGTGCTTGCCCATATAGAATATATTTTCATTGTGGGTGTATGCCAGAGTGTGGTGATCAGTAGCTATCATATCTCTTACCCTATCACTGTCAGAATTTTCTGTAAACTGTTTAGGACCACTTTTGTCTTCTCTGCAATCAAAACTGACTTGATGAAATTGATTGTATCCCCACATGAAGAGTCTTCCATCTAAAGTTAAAGCTGAACAGTGCCATTTACCACAAGATACTTTTTGAAGTCCAAAACCTGATAAGGTCATGACCACCATTGGTTTGATTCTTTTCATTGTATCTCCTACACCTAATTGGCCGTATGATATGTCGCCCCAGGTCCATAATTCTGTAGCTAAAATATTCTTACCAAGTTTAGACATGTTTTTGAGGTTTTCTGTTTTTCTTGCAGCTTCAAACTCTTTTTCACTGCTTAATGTGCTCGTGGAAAAGTGCAAATCTTCCAGGTTGCAGTTAGAGGTACAGCTATACATCAGAGAATTTAATTCCTCATGGTGACTTCTCATTTGTAATTCCACAGGATCATTGTTGTCACTGCTACCACTGACATGTCTTGATAATGTTGCTACTTTGTCACCTACAGTTTTGACTCCTTCATAAACAAAGTTAGTAAGGTTTGATACATTCTCTTTTATTATTCTAGTTGGTTTCTCTGTGTATTCTACTAAATAGTCCTCACCGGCTGATACCCAAGAGAGCTGTCTACTCAGGAACTGTCTAGCGGCATCAGTGTTTATAAATATATTATTTATTTTGTCTCCACTTGCCTCTCCAGACTCACTTTCCTTATCTGTCTGGTCATCAGCATCATCTGTTGATTTAGCATCTTGATAATTGTGATCTTCTTCTAAGTTTGTGTTTTTTTGTGAGTTTTTTCTTGCAATTTTTGACTCTTCAGATGAGGGACTAGAATCTTCTGTTAAACTATGAGCATCAACATGAACATCAGTTTGGGGGGCTGTAGTACTACTTGAATCTTCACTAGACTTACTAATTTGGACACCAAGAGGGCAGGTTTCTGATAGGGATGGCACGGATGCAGGTGATGCTAGGCCTATTATTGTCTGGCATTGTGAGCAGTTTGAAGCAAACACTTCTTCATCATCATTATCACTCTCTGTATCACAGTTGCCGGAACGTCTGACATTTTTTCTAGCTATTACTGCAGCAAAGTTCTGACCCACTGAAGCACTATATACAGTTCTGCCTTCAAAAAACGGAATTTTCTTAACACTACTGGTGTCTATTGAAAGTTGGGGCATAGAACCAGAGCCCCACAGCTGCCCATCACTACTTATGAACAGCTGTCCAAAATCACTTGTGACTACATTTCTAAACTTCACTTTATAACTGGAACTTTTAAAACCATGAGGACAACATTTGGCATCCTCTTTAACAATAATTTCTTCTTTGTTTTTAAAACTAGCATTTGTCTTATACAGCCGCCCATGTACATCTATAATATAAAGGATATCATTATGATATGATATGTCTATTGCTGAAATGCCACTGATTTTTTTAAAGTTTAAGGTTTCCTCCACAGTTTCGCAGTGATAAAGCCCATGGTCATTTCCTAACACAATGAAGTCTGTGCCCAGAGCACATAGTTTTACAATTTTATCAGGTACTTGCTGTGACGATGGCACGTTCAATGGTGTTAATCCTCTCCAGAAATTATGCTGACTCATTATTCAAAGATTACTTCCTTTCTTCATTGGATTGAAAGTAGGAGTATCATCGATTTAAATCAGGGCGGAAGAACTAATGCACACTGTCTTATGCCGTAATCGCACATATTACGTTGTTGAATGGAACTGTTCACCACTAGATACATTGACAACTGAATATTTTAGTTATTAAGAAAACACTGGTTTATTTATCTTTGTTTGATAAGAATTTTTTATTACAACTTTTGATTGCTTGTGATTGACAAATAATAAAATTGACAGATGACAGCTGATTATTTCAAAGACAAGATAGAAGAAAATAATTACAATAGACACCAGGGTTGGATTTAGGTACGTTGAAAAAGATAGCACAAAAAAATGAAAAGGATAGTATTTATAAAAAATTATAGTACACTTTCATTATTTTTAATTTAACTAATTAGTCATTAAAATCAACACCAGTTATGACAAAATTTTAGGGTATTTTTAGGGTCCTGTCCTGAGTGAGCCAATTACTGAACTTAGGGTCCTTTTCCCAATCCGGCCTATACTTTTGAAGACGATGTTTCTGTTTTTCTAACATAGCGCCTCTACTCAGACGTTTTTTCTTAGGTGGGGATACTGCCGGTCTATCGTCATTTTCTTGACCATCACTGCCACTGTCCATAATTAACACCTTAACTGCCAGATGCCCGACAAACAATACATTTTCTATTGTGTCTCGTTCTCTGGCAGCCAAACTGTTAATTAAATCACAAAAAAAAAACTTATTATTTTACACAAAAATTCGCAAACGATTGTTGTCACTTTGAATTTCGAATGGAATGAAAGGAACGAGATTAGTGGAAAGACAAAGAAAACATCGCAAGAACAGAATTCGGTCGGATACGCGGTACGCGGCACGGTCGAAATATTCATATGACGTAAAACTAAGAATTTAGAAGCAACCTTTAAATTATAGTATTTTAGCGTACTATCCTTAGATGTGGATAGTATATAGTACAAAGAGCGAAATTATAGTATAAATACTATAATTATAGTACATAATCCAACCCTGATAGACACGAAGCTTTAACGTTTTTAGGCCGATAACGCGTTGCATCTGTAGTACGATTGTGTTTATAACCGTCAGTGCTGCCAACTTAGCGCTTTCAGCGCCAGATCTAGCGCTTTTTTTGTTCAATAGCGCGTTCTAGTGCCTAGCGCTAAATCTAGCGCTTTTTGAAACTCTGTACTTTCTTTTTAAAAAAAGTAACTGCGCAAACTTTCAACTTCCCAACGACCTGTTGAGGAAAATTTCATCCACAGATAAATATAAATTCAAGTTCAAAACTGATCAAGACCAACCTTATTTCAGCCTCAGAAGCAATTGCAGTAGAATGGACGATGATTAATTCATTTAATCCCTTTATTTTACAAAATAATTACATTAAAACGTCACTACTTTATTTTATTATTCCTAAACAAGTACTTTATTGTATGTGACTCTTTTAAATGATATAATTTGATTAAATAAAAAACTGCGTTTATACATTTATAGTCTCAAATTATTGGGCGTTTTGTTTGAATTTGGCGCCGAATTTTACCAATTTTTGGACCGATTTTTTGACAGCGATCATTTAGCGCGTTCTAGCGCTTTTTTAAAGAGCTAACAGTGCGTTTTTGCTTAAACGAGTTGGCAGCACTGATAACCATTAAGTAGCAGTAGTTTTTTTATTTCGTGATGGTAACATTGAGATTGATTGACAAATGTCAAATTTATTAAAAATCAAAATCAAGCTAACCTTTCACAAAAATGGCGAACCGTAGTGGGCCTTCTAGGCGCGTTCCTGAAACTGAAGCCACAATTACGTACGTTCAGTGCGATGGATTGGTATGTATACAATTAATGATATTCATGTAGCGATTTTTAATAAAATTCTTAACTTGCTATGTTACTAATAGTCGAAAAGCTGTTCCTCGTCGACACGTCATGTATTCTCTGTTTTTACGGTTTGTGTAGCAATTGCGCATTATTTGTCATGTTATTTGTGTTTCTGAAGTGTTATTTAGTATTATGAAGCTTATGATATAAGTAAAATCAACTTTTTAATTATTTTATGATCGATCGTATAGGTTATGTTGTGGACATAAACTTTATCATTCGCTTCCTGGAAACTACAAAAATATCACAAATATCATTCTACCCTCATTGTTTACACCATAATTATGACAAGGCACTCGAATTTCGTGTAATTTTCATCCATTTAGTAAATTTTGGCGACTGTACCGTTTTAATAGGAGTAATTTGTTTACAATGTGAAAGTTTACTAAGTATGAGTCATGCACTCTTTTCGGACATTTACCTCGGTGACCCGACTGCCGGTAGACGGTTACAGAGATGATCTCACTGTGTGACATTGAGTAACTTTGGCAGGATACATTAGCATCTGGAAACTGTGTATTTTGCATGTTTTATGCTGTGTTCTTAGGATGTTAGCGTTTCAAGACGATTATAAAAAGCTGTGTTTTGTAAACAATGATAACATCAAACATTTTTGCATAAGAATGAGCATGTAGATATTATGATGATGATCGCTAAATAAAATAGCAATGACACATTCGTTGACTGGATTAAGTGATGGCAGCTGTATTTGGCTCATTTAAACTTTTGATTAATGTATGACAGTCCACTGGAAACGTAAAACAACATTCTTTGTTATTCATCTATTCATCGCCAGTTTTAACTATGCATCACATTTCACATAGCTGTAAACATTTTTTGATACTGATGTTAATTACATTGATGAAATAAAGAAGTATTGCTCTACAAAGGGTTATTTTGATGATATAGGTAGAAACTTGTCATCAGAAAGTAGTTTTAGACTTATTGTGTCGAACTGCTGCGGCACCACAGTGGTGCAGGTGTCATTCCCCGTGCGTTCTTAAGATTTTTTCATAAATTTATTCACCAAGAGCGCAGTTAACTCAGCTTATTTCATTACCACTGCTCTCAACACTGTGAAAACTTAGAACCAGATTCGAAGAAATGTGACATCCACCAATCTGCACTGGGCCCATGTTGTGGATTACCATTCCCATACCCTCTCACAGAGAGGAGGCCTGCAGCCACAACAGACCAAATCTAAGTGCGGAAAGGGGGGTCCATCTATCCTATCCTACTCATAAGTTTTCTACAATATTTGCCTCTAACTTCTGTTATTATTATTAGGGTGCAGGACTCCAATGAGAAACACTTATTGGAAAAAGTAAAACTATATTATTTTCATCTTACAACTGAATGAAGCAAATTTGTTATATATACATATATATTTGTTATATATTTGTGACATACATCAAAATCAAAATATTCAAAATTATATTCTATTATCAGAATTAGCTTTTATAGAACAGGGTACGGATTAGAGGTTTTATATCAAAACTCTAACACCCTCCCTTAATCCGGCACTGTACCTATAAACCAAGATGTGACCTAAGATTGTACACCTACACCCATAAGCTCAAGACAAAATAAAAGTTTCGGCTTCGGAACTGCTTTTGTTAATGCGTCAGCAGGCATATGCTTAGTATCACAGTACTCTAATTTAATTTCATTATTTTTAACTAAATCTTTTATAAAATTATATCGAATATTTATATGTTTGGTTCTCTTATGAAAATTACTATTTTCAACTAATTTAATAGCACTTTGACTATCTGAATAAACAAGCACTGGACTAACTTCTTTGCTCAACAATTCATTTAAAAGACCTTTAACAAAAATAACTTCTTTAGCTGTTTCTGATAAAGCGACATATTCAGCCTCAGCACTACTGAGAGCAACGCATTGTTGTTTGCGGGACTGCCAACTAGTCACTGCCCCACCAAGAGTTAAGCAATATCCAGTAAATGATTTGCCATCACTATTACTGCCCCAATCGGCATCAGAAAAAGCTTCTAACTTCATATTTCCAGTCTTTTTAAATACTAAAGATAATCCGGCAGTACCTTTAAGGTATCGTATTATTCGCTTAAGTGCAACAAAATGTGTGTCATCATGACAAGTGTTAAATTGGCTGAGATAACTTATTGCAAATGCAATATCGGGTCTGGTACATGTTGATAAATGAGATGATGATGATCATGAGACTTCCAATTACTTCCTGGAAATCTCTATTGTCTGTTTTAGGGGCCTTATTCAATTTTAGCCCTGTTTCAAGAGGAGTTTTAACTGGCTTACAATCTTCCATTCCAGTTTTATTGAGAATCTTCTTTATATAGTTCTCCTGGCTAAGATAAATTTCATGCTTATCCCGGTTTCTTGAGATTGACATGCCCAAACAATCTCTTGCTTCACCTAAATCTTTTATCTTAAACCGTTTACTAATTTGCGTGATTAAGGTACTTGCTAAATTAGATTTACTAGCAAAAATATAAAAATCATCCACATAAAGTCCTATAGCTAAAAATCCCTCTGTAACTTTCTTCATATATACACATTGATCATATTTGGATGGTGTAAATTCTAACTCCAACAAATAATTGTGAATTTTTTCATTCCAGCAACGAGCTGCTTGCTTAAGCCCGTATATAGCTTTGACAAGCTTACAGACCTTTCCTTCATTGCCTTCATTCACAAATGATTCATGTTGTTCCATGTACAACTCTTCATCCAGTTCCCCGTTCAGGAACGCTGTGGTGACATCAATGTGGTAAATCTCCAAGTTCATTTCAGCTGCCAATCCTATTAGTAGCCGCATCGATGTAAATCTGACTACTGGAGCAAATGTTTCGAAATAATCTTGACCATAAACTTGCGAAAAAACTTTTTCCACAAGACGTGCTTTGTGTCGCTGTATGGTTCCATCAGCACCAACTTTAAGTTTGAATACCCATTTGCATTTCACTACATTCTTGTCAGTAGGTCGATTTACTAAAATCCATGTTCCATTATCAATTAGCGAATTGTATTCTTCTGTCATAGCTTTCTTCCATAAATCTCGATCTGTCCTTGTTAAAGCATCTTTGACCGAAACAGGATCTGGACTGATGTCATTAGTTAATACATGAAAATCGTAAACCATGTCATTATGCCTATTAGGCCTCCTGACTCTTAATGGGTATCTACGCTCTTGTTCTGTTTCCCCTTCCACAACTACAGGAATACTATTTTCAGGTTCTAATATATTCTGTTGAGGTTACAATTCACAAGCAATAGGATTTGAATTCTCTGAATCAACATGCTCAATAGAATCATAGAAATTATCGACATCTTCTTGTTCTGGTATTTCACGAGTATTTTCCCTTTCAGCAGTAACAGATGATGTATCAGGTCTAAAGTCGGTTTCTGAGATTGGAATTAACACTACATCATTAACAGGAATAGGATTCTCTTTTATAACTGGCTTCGTTGGCGGTTTATAGGCCTTCATCTTTTGAACTTCTTTGGACTGTATATTGTTTACAAGTATTTGTTCTTCTGTGAATACTGCATCTTTGGCCACAATAATCTTTTTCGGATTTATAGTATCATCTACAAAACGATAACCTTTTTGTGTTTCGCTGTATCCCACCATCGTCAGCTCTCGAGATCTTGGATCGAGCTTCGCACGTTTAGTTTTAATCAAGACATGAGCCTTTGATCCGAATATTCTCAGATGTGAGAGGTTCAGTTTGTCCTCTGATCGGGTCCAAACGGCTTCTGGAACTTTGTCAGATAATGCTTTTGTAGGTGACCGATTCTTTAAATAAATTGCACATTTAAATGCTTCACCCCACCAACGCTTGTCTAAGTTCGCATCTTCCAACAAACATCTAACCTTGTTAAAAATTGTACGAAAAGTGCGCTCCGATACACCATTTTGCTGAGGTGTGTGAGGCACAGACGTCTAATGTAAAATACCATTCGCTTTCAAAAAATCATTAAATGGTTTGTTTATATACTCAGTACCATTGTCACTGCGTAAATATTTCAATTTATTACCACTCTGATTTTCAGCAAAGCTTTTAAATTCCTTGAACTTAACGAATACTTCAGTTTTCGATTTTAAGAGGTACCCGAACACTCGACGACTAAAATCATCAACAAAAATTAAAGCATACTTAGCTCCACCCCAAGATGCTTCAATGGGTCCTGCCAAATCAGTATGCACCAACTCCAATAACTGCTTAGCTCTCCTGAATTTTCTGCGTGGAAACTTCTGAACACATTGTTTTCCTTTACAGCAAACAGCACATGGATTCATATTGATGGTATCAAATGAAAGGCCATTTACCAAACCCTTCAAAAATTGCATCTGAACTCGGTTTAAATGCCCAAGCCTACGATGCCACAATTCGTGTGCACTCAGCTTTATATTACCATTCACAACCATTGCTTTATTTCCCTGATCTATAGTATAAAGACCATTATTAACACTACCTATCAAAATAGGAGTTTGAAAGGAGCTTATGTTTAAATCACCTTTATAAACTTTGCAGCTTTCTTTGCCAAAAATTATTGTATGACCTTCATTGGCCAACCTTTTAACTGAAATGAGGTTTGTTACTAGCTCTGGCATATAAAGCACATTATTTAAAATAAGTGCCTGCTGCTCTTCTCCTTTTATAGTAAAATCTCCTACTAATTTTGAAACAATTTTGTTGTTGTTTGCAGTAGTTATAAGATTATTGCAAGATTTGATATTACGTAAATTCTTTTTAGTTAATATCATATGAGAGGTAGCCCCAGAATCAATAACCCAATTATGTGATTGCCTATTCATTGGTGAATGATATACGTACTAACAGCAGTTTCGTAAGATAGTAAATTAGCGTTACCTTTATTTGCCTTCAGTTTCCAACAGCTAGAAATAGTATGTCCTCTTTTTTTACAAAATTTACAAAACACACATTTCTTAGTGTCCTTAGTCTTAATATTATTAGCATTTGACACCATAATAGATTCACTCGTCATCTTGTTCATCTTCTTTTGTCCTTCCTTAAAAAGCGCCGACATAACTGCTTCCGAAGATATCTTTTGACCGGAATGCTCGATCGCCATTACAAGTGGGTTATAATCATCTGTCAAACCAGCTAGCATAATTATTCCAATAAATTCATCTTCTAATCCAGCTTGAACATTCTCTAATGCTTGCTTTGTAGACTGAACAGCACTACAGTAATCTTCAATATTTGAGAAATTCTTTAATTTTAAGTCAAAGAGCTTATGCAGTAAGGTAAGTCTTCGGGTAAGCCCACTGTCCGCATAGGCCCGTTGAAGAGTTTTCCAAGTCTCCTTGGCAGTCTTTACACTTTGGATTAGTGGATAGATATTTTCATTGCACATTAAACATATCTTGGATCTTGCTTTAGCATTTCTCTTTCGTGCTTTCTCATCATCCAAGTTCTCCGGTTCGTCTTGTACACAATCCCACAAATCACAATCTGTGAGTAACATTTGCATAGCAAAACTCCAGACATTGTAATTGTCCTGACCATTTAACTTACTGAATGTGTAAATATTTTTATCGCCCATAACCTATTATTATTAGGGTGCAGGACTTCAATGAGAAACACTTATTGGAAAAAGTAAAACTATATTATTTTCATCTTACAACTGAATGAAGCAAATTTGTTATATATAGTGACATACATCAAAATCAAAATATTCAAAATTATATTCTATTGTCAGAATTAGCTTTTATAGAACAGGGTACGGATTAGAGGTTTTATATCAAAACTCTAACATCTGTATCACAGCTAATACATCACTCACAACCATCCCCCAACATTTTGTAGTCACCTGTCCCATACATATTATCCACCAATATCATAAGTGGTATGGTACTATGATTTCTATGTTTTGTAATGTATTGAGCCTTACTTGGTATTTATGGTATGTTGGTATGGTATGTGGCTGACTGGCTGTTATTGTTTTGCTTGAATTAATTAAATTATGGTCATGATAAGTCAATGATACAGACAAACAGACTCCTTTATATGTTACTGATAACTGTAATCAGAGCATTAAATCGTCTTTATTACAGTGTTTTTAGCATTTTATCTTCTTTTATGAAATACTAGTTTTTGCTTTCACTGGGGAGGGGTAGACCACAAGAAAATCGTAAATTATGCCATGGTAAGGTACTACTATTATAAAAAGTATCTTATGTCCAAATCCAAATCATGGTCTACCGGAACGCAAACTTTTATCCACTCAGCACATACATGATTAATTAACAAATATCAAAACATACAGAATTTCACATTTATATAACATTAGTATAAATCTTCAACTTTATGAAAGTGGTTCTAAATCCATTGATTTGAATAATTATAGCGCCCATCACAAATAACACCAACCCTTCATAAATGCAATGTATTTTGAGGTTTTAATATCGCTTTATTTCAAAATTTCTAGGCTGTTATGAAAATAGTGAAACACTGCCATGAAGAATCATGCAGCAACATGGAGGTGGCCCAGGGAGCCTTGCTTGGTCTCGTTGTGGAGAACCGCCTGGAGATCACCAACTGCTTCCCCTTCCCGAAGCATGATGACACCATGGATGAGGAGGAGTACCAGCTTGACATGATGAGAAGGCTCCGTCGTGTTAATGTTGATCATTTTCATGTTGGATGGTAAGGGAGAATTGATGAAATTGTTAATTCATGTAGTCAAAATTCAACCAGAAAACCTGATTTTACACACAGGTATGGTTATAATAGTCTGAATAGCTGTCCCACCAGCTGCCAAATAAGTCTTCTAATATAATAAATAAGCATTAAGTGGATGGCCACTTACTAAAGTGTTCAGTGCTCTTTTTAACTAATCAAAATTAGTGTGATTCACTATTGGCGTGTTGTGCAGAA
Organism: Orthosia gothica; assembly: GCA_949775005.1. Classification (NCBI taxonomy): domain Eukaryota; kingdom Metazoa; phylum Arthropoda; class Insecta; order Lepidoptera; family Noctuidae; genus Orthosia; species Orthosia gothica. The sequence continues at coordinate 8,144,015 of OX459062.1, read as the reverse complement.
ACAAAGAAGCTTGCTCATTGCTACATCTATAAACATTTGCCACAAACAACTAAGTTATGAAAGTATTCTACAAACAAATAAATTGATAATATAGATCTGGTATCTAATCAGTAAAATAAAGGTCATTGGGTGGGCACCTTAGTATGGAAACCATACCCATGGCATACACAAACAAAAAAAAAAAAAACAATGAAGTATTCATTATGGTTCTGATTTACTATGGCATTAATCACATTAATGTGAGTCACGGGAATGTCAAAAAAATATATCATATACAGGGTGCGTTTTTTAAGTGGGCCTATTTCGAAAATGAGGAAAAGCTGTAAACATTGAAAAGAGTCTCGGGGCCGTTTTGATGAAAACTAAAACTGTATTAAGGGATTTTTGAAAACTCAATATGCTTAGCCAAGAATCGAACCTGTTGATTTTGAAAAAATAAACACGCTGATCACGATCCGATATCAGAGGAGAGAAGATCACGTGTCGCTAATAACGATCAAATTCTGGAAAGTAATGACACACGGAAAGCTTAAGCAAATACGTAATTTTTAACAAAATGTACAGACTAAATAAAAAGTCCTGAAACCGTTCGACTTTTATTATTTTTAAACGATTCTGTACCTTTTTCTCCATCGATTTTGAATCAAATAAGTATATGTAATGGTCACATTATTCTCTTTAGTTAAAAACTATTGTCCACCACTCTGCAAAGCGGGTCAGATATGCCCAATGCATTATTATCCAAGCCATAATTAAACTCCAATTTCAAACTTTTCAGCCAATATATTACCAAAATATATTTTCATAATCAATGCAAATTATATTCGAATAATAAATAAAATGTTCTTTCTTTCAGGTACCAAAGCGCAGATGTTGGCAACTTCTTAAGCCAATCGCTTTTGGAGTCCCAGTACCACTACCAGACCTCCATCGAGGAGAGTGTGGTAGTCATCTATGACACCAAGAAGTCTGCAAGAGGGTTCCTGACCCTCAAGGCTTACCGCTTGACTCCTCAGGTTTGTTAGAAAAGCCTTATAAATATCATGTAACTTGTTAATATTAATTATAATTAAGTAAAAAAAGAAGGCGACGCTTGGGGGAGGTCCATGTCCAGCAAATGATGATGATGTAAACAAAAGATAGTAGTCATACATAATAATTATAGACTCACGGGAAATATTTAATTTACACAACTACAAGTATTAGGCCGAAAACGCACTGTCAGGAAACTAGCATAGCTTGGTCCCTAAAGGGTTTATAGAGCTGCGGTTGGGCTTAAATTGTTGCAAATTTAATGAACTTTAAAATATAAGTATTTATTTGTCGTAAACCGCATAGTTTACGACTTTTACACCAAAAAGTGAAAAACGTCCCAAAATTTTGCAGTTTTTAACGTGGTGCGCAGCGAGCACACGTTATTCGTAGTTGCAAATTTGGATTAACGCTACCTTAACTTGCCCATACAACATACAAAAAATCCAGAACTAGATCAAACTTTGCGATTTTAATGTTGATTTCTACTGGGCTATAATTTATCTAAAGGCTTGGAAGTCAGAAAGTCACCCAAAGCGCAATGGAGAGGGCTATGCTCTTATTTTCCTTGCGTGATCAAATCAGAAATGAAGACATCCGCAAGAGAAACAGGGTTATTAACTAAACAGGGTGTTGCAACGACCGTGGTCCCGGGTAGACATCCATCGGGTCTACCCGGGACCACGGTCGTTGCAACACGGCCGAAACGTCGGGCGAAATAGGTAAACAAACAATCGAAATTATCGCGTTAAATTTCCCGTTATAATTATATTGTTTTCAGAAACAGGGTTACCGACATAGCCCAAAGAATTGCCAAACTTAAGTTGCAGAGGACAGGGCATATTGCTCGCAGAACGGATGGTCGATGGGCCGAAAAGTTCTGCAGTAGTGATCGCGTACGGAAGACGTAGCGTTGGAAAGCCTCCCTCTAGGTAGAGCTATGACCTAGTCAAAGGTGCGAGAATCCGGTGGATGCGAAGCACAGGACCGAACAGTGTGGCGACGCTTGGGGGAGGCCTATGTCCAGCAGTGGACTTCTTTTGCTTGAAATGATGACGATATAAACTTGCTAGCAAAGACATTATGCTTAGGCTGCGTTTCCACTTAGCACGCAAGTTACATAACATTGCGGGGTACCGAGGTATAATATGATGTGCCCCGCAATATGATAAAAATTGCGTGTGAGTAAAGCAGTTTGCAGGTGGAAATGCACCCATACGCTTAATGTTTATTAGCAAGTTTAATATGCTTATGCCTTAGACCTAATAGACTTTATTTTACAAAAATAATGTGTGACCTGTATTCATTTCTTTATCAATCCATTCCAGGCCATCGCTATGTACAAGGAAGGTGACTACACCCCGGAAGCTCTCCGCAACCTGAAGATTGGGTACGAGAGCCTGTTCATCGAGGTGCCCATCGTGATTCGCAACTCGCCCCTGACCAACATCATGATGTCAGAGCTCTCCGAGATGATCCCTGAGGATGAGGGATCCAAGTTCTTGGATCTGGGAACGGCTTCAGTATTGGAAGGTGAGTTCTTATTACTTTAGTTGTGGTGTCTCATGCCATAAAAAGAAACTGTCCCGACGTACTGTACTGATTATTCTTATTATTTTATTTATCTATCGATATCGATTGATTATTAGATGGTGACTATCTATCACTGTGGAACGGAACCGAACGCGATCGATTTACAACAAAAATATCGGTATAATCAGATGAAAAACGCTAGTTGCGTGGCACGGTTTCATTGTATGAGATGAGGCATCTGTATGCTCTGCTTGTATCTGTATCTGTGCTTTGGTAAAGGTTAAAAGCAATAAAGGCTGGATCAGTAAAATATTTGCGCATAGATATAGTCTTAAGGGCCATATTATGAAGTGTTATAATTATGTTCAGTGTGAGAAGGAGACAGAGCTACAGAACGCGTAGCATTTATCCCTTTTTTTTCAATGAATCACGATGACGAATCATGATGGCTTCACGCATTATAGTACAACCACAAAGCAGTAAAAACAATGCTTCTCACAAACAATTAATATTCAACAACCCATGAGACTTCAGAAAAACATTTCCTAAGTAACATGAGCATTGAGCATCTCTGATGTTTTCGCTATCTTGGTTAGTATAACACAAATAAAAGGCTTGCTAAAATTATTCGTAATGCTTATCATCACTGGTGGGACATGTTTCTAGGTGCACTATTCATTGAAGTCATTGGCGACGCAGACAAGTCCCCAATTTAAAGGACAGTGGCAGAAGCCCATACATTGATTTAGCTGAGATTAAATTCCCTACGTATTTAAATTAACAATATCTGGTTTAACTCAGGGTCATCTTCTGAATTAGTTTGTGAAGTATTTTTGTTCGAGAATGCCAAGAATAACAGATTTAGTCATTAACTTCTATAGCTTATATCTGTAAGGTAACTTTCAATGTGAGGAAGTAAAAGAGCAATATCGCGTTAATTTCGTTCGTTTCCGTTACCTAGTTATTGCAGCGTGAAATGTAAAATATTATCTATAGAAAGAGTATATTTATAACTAAGGGACTTTGACGTGTCGGTTTAAAGGTTCGTCATCAACAACCAATTTATTAAACTTGGATACTTGGCTTTTTGCCTATCATTAATTATAAGTAATTCATTTATTTGTACTACACTACAGTATTCTAACCTACCTGCAAGAAACACCTACAGTTAGACATAAACTGTATTGTTAATTCATTTACTCCATTTAATAATTATATACTTACTACAGTTACTACTTTTCACTTGGTAGAATAAGTATAAAATGGCATGGTCCGTGTGCGGGGCCACCGGCAATGTAATGTTATACTTTGAAAAAACGTAGATAATTAATGGAATTAAAGCCGTCCTCTTGAACTTCTTAGAATTCACAATATTCATTTACCACAATATTTCTCTATCCCCAGGCCAACTTCGCAGCCTAATGGAGCGCGTCGACGAACTCAACCAAGAAGCTATCAAGTTCAACAGATACCAGCAGTTGGTGGTCCGTCAACAGCAGGACAAGCACCGCTGGTTGGCCAAGAGGACCCAAGAGAACCTCGCCAGAGCCGCCAAGGATGAGCCTCCTCTACCTGAAGAAGACGTCAACAAACTGTTCAAGCCCCACCCCGTTCCTCCAAGGCTCAACCCTATGATCGTTGCTGGCCAGATCAACACTTACAGCCAACATATAAGCCAGTTCTGTTCTCAGAGCCTTGCGAAACTTTACTTGACGCAAGCACTCCAAAATGCTAAGGAGTCTAAGCAGAACAACTAGTGTTGTATTTCGTATTAAATTGATTGTCACATATTGGTGTTTTGTTTACTGTATGGTAGTCCCTGAACACAATTACCTCGAAATATTTAGTGGCTTATAGCTAAGAATATATTTTCACTAAAAAAATAACCGACTATGTTATTTTGCACTTTTTAGTATTTTGCTTTTGAAGTTGGAAAATATTTTTATTTCTTTCTTTCTGTTTTAGTACACTAACACTAAAAAGTGAGCAAGTTCTATAGTAAGTTACCTAATGGACTGAAAAAATAGCCTTATTAATCAATTTACACATTCGTGCTGTTTGTAGCTAAGGAGTTCGGTTGTGTGTTCCATATCTTGAAAACTGCTGATCCGATTTTGAAGAAACTTGCACTATTCCTTAAGTTGAGAGATACCTAATCCAAAAAAAGAAGGGTCACGAGCCTATAAGTAGTTTCGGCGAAATGCGTGGACAAACATACGCTTATGAAAACCACACGTATTAAAAAGGCCCACATAGAGACTAACATATGTGAATATTGCGCAATTACAACAATAAAATACGTGTCCAATTGATTACCTCCGTTTTGGGTTGTATTGGTATACACCAACGTGGCGTCACCAGCCATGCCGCCGCGTTGGTGTGCCCCACCCACGACTTTTGAGATTGGTTACTGCAAAGGCCACAATTATAACAGGCAAAAGGGGTAACAAGTAAAATTAAAAAAAACCCCCGACACATTTTTATTTAATGCTACATAATTTACCTTTCGATCGGCAATCTTTTGAACACGTAGCTATGACACGATATCTTGCTAAAACACCCCGATTCAAACAGTAAAACGCCCATGACTTTAGAAAGGCTGAACCGATTTTCATCAATTATAGGTAACACTCTGGATAAAGTCACCTTTCAAACCAAAAAAAAAAGAAATCAAAATCGGTGCATCCGTTTAGGAGTTATGAAGCCACAGACAGACTCACATACACAAACACACAGGCACAGAGTACATTTTATATACACAAAGGTACACACGACAAGCTGTGAACACCCCTCTTTTTCCGTCGGGGCGGGGGTTAAATCAGCCGGCAATTTGTGTCAATCTGCCTATGAGTTGCATCGCTTTTCCTAGTTTTATAGGCAAGAGGGGCACAAGGTAGAAGCTTCAAATCATCAAAGACACCCATTGCTGGACGCCAGCTCCCAAGCGTCACCAGCTCTACAGCATCACGGCTATAGACCACACAAGGTATTGACCTCGTGAATAATAAACCGTCGAATTTAAGCATTCGGGTATCAAATCATAACGTAGATATATACGTTTTGTCACATTATACAAGCGATATCTCGCCTTTGTAATGATTATGCTGACTTCACCTTTTTACCAGTTTTGTAAGACATGGTGAGATGATGCCGTTAACTGGACGCAAATCCAGACACCGGTTTACTACTGAGTACGGAAACCTAGAAACATTGCCATCTGAAGATTGTTCCTAGGATCCAATGATATGTTCACAGCTGAATTCGACAAGGCAAAGAGTACGAAAAATCGACCAAACACATACCATCAGGTGAGATAATGGTCAAGTGCGACCCTTTATTTAATAAAATAAAACACAGACGGAAATCCACATCACGTCTTTCATATCAATGTGATTGGTCGTTTTTTTGTACTCTTTGCCCTTTGCCTTGCAGAGTTCATTACAAAATAGAGTCATGCTTATGACCACTAGACCATCGAGGCAATCGGTAGTTTTTTTTTTCATTTTAACTACACACTATATTTTACAACATTTACCATCTGCATTTCAATTTAGATTAATTATATAATTCGATTATTTCCTCCCATTAGCCTACCACAGGCTTCTTTAATAAAGGCAGTGCATCAGTTTACCCGCCAAAGGATAATAGTGATAAATTGAGATTGTCCCTCAATTGCCTCAAATTGCTTCATTTTCGTCCCGACGTCATCCGCCTGTAATTGGGGTATCTGTCTCTGTATAAATTGAGTTAATCATATAGATGGATGATCTTGTCATTTATTTTAAATGTTGGATTAATAATTTTGCCTTTACGCTACTCCTGCAGACCTGCTGTGTGACTTCGTTGTCATCTTGTACAAACGTGCGTAAAAAAATGTAGTCTCGGTGGTCCGGTGGTAGCGAGTGCGACTGGAGAACGTAAGGTTTAGAATTTGTTTGTAAACCATGTTTGCAGCTGACTTTTCTAATTTTTCTTTGGTTTTTAATACCTATTCAATATTTATCCTTCCGTGAAAAATTAATCTAACTGATGGTGAAAACCCCATCAAAATCCGTTGTCTGGTTTAGGAGGAGTTAACGGATATACAGACAGACGCGGAAAGCGACTTAGTTTTATGCTACGAGTATGTAGTGAGTGGAGAAAAACACTTCGACTCTAATTCTAATTCATTATTCTGTAATTTTGTCTCGCCTATATGTCATGTAGTTCATTCATCTTAGTTCGCCTAGAATTATATATATTTGAGGTTCTACAGCTGTAAAAGACAGAGCGCTACCATCAGACGCACACGCAGAATCATCTGCCAATTCCATAACAATTTACAAACAATTAAAAATATAGGCGATATATTTCTTTTTAATTAATAAATACATCATCCTATTGTGACCAAACACCGCACTTGTTTGAGTGTCCGAAATGCCCATTCACCTGCTTAAAAAGGTCTCAATAAGGCCTTGCCCACCGTCGAGCCTACTGGCTACCTGCTGCGCTAAGGACCGACGTGACAAGAAGTTATAATAAGTAAATAAAAATAACAGCTGCCTTGTCGCGGTTCCTATACTAACGTTGAGTAATTAAATTCGTTTTATTTATTAGGAACTTTGTAAACAGTTAAGAAATTAAACTTCCATTTTGAATATATAGGTCATCACTTCCATTTTGAAATAAAAAAGAGACAGAACAAGTACCTTGGTAGGTATGTACGAACTTGGCCACATTTTAGGAGAAAGCATATTAGGCAAACCCATTTGGCAGCACCAGTGTTGAGCAGCGGTGGTCCAGTGTGGTAACTCCTCGACTTACGAGTTGTAGATTGTATGTTCAAATTTCGGCAGGCGCTACACTTTGTGTAATTTATTTTATTACCATATTGCATTCAAAACGGAGAACAAGGTAAGGAAACAGGAAACTGCCCTAGGACATGGCAGTAACCAAAACTTCGACGGTATGTCCGGCAGGGCCACTAAGCTCGATCTTTTTCATAGGCAGGTGGCTTGTCTCCTAGCAGTAGAAAATGTTATATGCTAAACACTTTCTTTCAGGCTCTTTCTGATAAATTTTCGTCTATGTGGCTTGATGTGAACTTCCGTGCCAAGTGTTCTGGTGCGCCTGTGATACGGGCTACTCCCCAAAGTAGGGTCCGGTGACGGACAGCAGCGTTCTGTTCACGGACGAGTGCTAACACATGCCCGTTTTCCCGCCATAAGCGGCAAAGGAGGAAACCGTGTAGTTTTAGTGGGTTGGAGTCCCACATAACTGCGCTATCTCCCCGTGGTACCGCATTAGGCATGAGCATTTTTCAGGACACACTTTTTTAACACCCACTCCTATCAAGATCGGAGACTCTACACTCGAAGTTGTAGACGATTATGTCTACCTGGGACAAACGGTCCAGTTGGGTAGGTCCAACTTCGAGAAAGAGGTTAACCGTCGAATCCGACTCGGCTAGGTGGCGTTCGGCAATCTACCATATATTCAATGTACCCTGTGTTCGGCAAGTTGCGTGGTATCTTGTCGTCCGATTTACCGCAGTGTCTTAAGACAAAAGTCTATGACCAGTGTGTGTTGCCAGTGATCAGCTATGGGACCGAGACGTGGTCGCTCACAATGGGCCTTATCAGAAAGCTTAAAGTCACCCAAAGGGCAATGGAGTGGGCCATGCTCGGAATTTCCTTGCGTGATCACGTCAGAAATGATGATATCCGCAGGAGAACCAAAGTTATCGACATAGCCCGAAGAATTGCCAAACTTAAGTGGCAGTGGGCAGGGCCATTGCTCGCAGAACGGATGGGCGATAGGGCCGAAAAGTTCTGGAATGGCGACCACGAACCGGCAGACGATACGTTGGAAGGCCTCCCACTAGGTGGACCGATGACCTGGGTAAGGTTGCGGGAAGGCGCTGGATGCGAGACGCACGGGATGGGTCAATGTGGCGACGCCTGGGGGAGGCCTATGTCCAGCAGTGGACGTCTTTCAGCTGAAATGATGATGATGATGATTTTTCAGGAAACTTCGTCAACAACAAAAATGTGTTAATAAATCCGTATAATAAGAGTTTTGATTATAGTAATGCCTGTTTGAGCGTGGAGGAAATTGGTCAAAAATAGATTGATAAGTATTTGACGTTTATCTACAAAAATAGCCCGAAACTATATCAAATTGGACCCTTAGGAGTCAACTCAAGCCAGATGCGTGCTTGACCAAAAGACAAAAAAATGTCAAGAACCATAATTTTGCGTGTAGATATCACAATTTTTTGTCCGTACATAGCAAAAAATTATATTAGGTACCTATTATTATAAATTGAGCAATCGCGTGCACCGTTCAATCATTCTTTCCTGGCAATATTTTCATTTAATAAAGCCATCAAAAATATAGAGATGTCATTTACAAAATGGCGTAATTTGGGTAAAGATTACACGAACTCAAGGATCGAGGGATTAGACTTAACCGCAACATCTGTATGTCTATACTAATTTAGGATAATTTTCTTGTAAATATTTCGAAATAATGTGGATGGTTTGATTGGCATGATGGTTTTGTGCAGCCGTATTGTGGTACATTATATTATAATGATGTGTTTAAGGTTAAGTAGACAGGTACCTGCCTATGCCTACCAATTTAGATCGTGTAGTGATATTTATAACTCCTTTGTACGATATATTGAAGGGCGATAGATGAAAAGGGTACCTTGCCCTAGTTTCCAGAACAAAAATTATCGCAAAATTAGCGTTAGTTAGTTGCTGTTGCATACATTCATAAACTGACGCCTTTTTCCCATGGGGGTAAGCAGAAACTAGATCCTTACATACTTCTTTTGCTTCACACACATTCATACATCTAGTCATACACACACGCCGGTTATGGGTACAGCGCACTTGGCCTTTCTGAAGAACATCACAGGTCTATACGTATGTCTTTCTAGGGCGTCCCCTCCCGGCGTTTCCTTTGACGTCTGCCTTGTAAATACCTTTCGTTAGTCGCCTTTCATTCATCCTCTCAACATGGCCAAACCATCTTAACATACTCTTTTCAATTTTAGTCACTACATCTTCTTTTAAACCACAACGTTGTCTTATTACCTCATTCCTCAATCTATCATTTAAAGTTACACCACACATACTCCGCTGCTGCTGTTACCTATTGAATTAATTTGTTTTCAACAGCCAATGGGGTAGTTGACAATAAATATCTATTTAGGCCGTCAGTTAGATGAGTGCGTTGAAATATCGTGTGACGTCACGGTGTGCTACACATTATACTGACAAAGTGATGTCACAAGCCCCCACTCCTGAATTTTGATGCGCTTTGTATTTGTCATTTTTTATTTATTTGATAAAGCAAGAAATACGGGTCCAATATTATTTGATAATCTCACTGACAGACTAAATAAAATTATCATTTTTATAAATCAAACATCCCTGTTGCCTTACTAGACTTGAGTTTTTATTATAATTGGTGGCGCTTCGATAATTTCGCTCTAGAATATGGTTGTTAAAGATGTTTCTACAGAGAGAGTCCTTTTTAATGTTTTGCAGGATTCGAAGGAGATTCAGTAGATGTGTACCGAATACTAGATACGGATGCTGTTAAGGCGCATATATTCCCGTGCGCCCGCTTGGAACAAGAATATCAATATTGAAGCTCCTTTTGGCCAGTTTTGTTTGCAAAATATTCTTTGATTTACATGTGCTAAGTCAGTTATGAAGAAATTCTAGACATCAATTTTACTGTGTAAAAATATTTTTAAACATCCAAGTCGTTTTCGAGGAGTATCCAAAAGTAGCGAAAAATATCGTGTTGCATATTTTTTTTTAGCCAGTCTATTAGTCACACGAAAAAGCCATGTTTCCCAACTAACACGTTTTTTTTTAAATTATCAATCATAAATGTTTTTTTTTTCAAACCTTTTAACCTAGCCGTTACTAAGGAGTATGCTTTAGAAAGTAACCGTTTTACGGCACTTAAGCGGTGGTAGGCCCTTAACCAGGGTCGGACTGGCCATACGAGAGTACCAGGACCCACTTTGCCTTAGACCGGACCGAGCCACAGCCTGACCGGCCCGCGGAGCGACCCAGCTCCATTTTCCCTTCATTTTTATATAGGGCCAAACCGTGATTAGTGAGACAGCGCTAGGCCGCACTGCGGTTAACCGCTCGCGGTCATCAATACAAGCTACCGCTCTTGCGGTATTTTACCGGTTTTTTTTTAAACAGTAGCTAGCTACAAAATGTGCGCGGTCAGGCTATGGCCTGACAGGCGGGCCACTGCATGACCGGCCTGCGGAGCACCCCGGTGCCGGACTCCAGCTTCATTTTCCTTTAATTTTTACATCTTTAAATATTTTGGCCATGTAGGACACGCCAAGCTGGGCCTAGCTGGGTGCGCAACCGATTATCTGCTGCCCTATGGGTGCGAAACGTGGAAGGTCGCAAAGGATACAAATCAAAACATCTAACGCCAATTCCAAATTTCGTCAACCACTGTCTTCGTCGCATGATCGCGTACTCGGAATTTCCAGTAAATTCCGAGTACGCGACCCTTTACTTACGTGGCACCTTACTTCGTCTTGGCATTTTGATAGGTTCCGATACTTTTAATAGGTCCTACCACGGTTCGGTCTACTTAAGTAAGTAAGTAAGTATACGTACGTATCGGCCAATTATAGATCGGAGTCAACACAGAACACATTCTTGTGCATGCAACTTTTGTGCAATAGTCTTTTACAAAGTCAATTGTGGTGCAGTCAAGCCAGTCATCCCAATTTTCAGTGGGCACAGAATTTGTTTTTTTTAAATTTTAGTAAAATCATGTCAGTCTACAATTCTACTTGATAGTCCCACAAGTTACAGGTACAGCTAGAATATTTAGAACTGTGAACTTTGTAGAATAATTACAATTTGTGTCGTGATCAAACTATAAAGAAAGTCAATCGCCTTGAATTTATGCGATAATTTTCCGCCGTTACTTAAATGTACGCACGGCAATTAAATTTCACCTTTCCCTTACATTTTATTGAAGATATTTTAGTGTTGTTTTAGTTTTAAATTGTTCAATATAACCTTTGTGGTTAATTGCTTATTACAAAATAATAGTGGTTGTTTGTCTATTGCAAAATTAGACTTATTTTTTAATTAGGTAATTGCAGACAAAACATTTTATAGTTACATACATAGATACATAATAGGCAGCATGATTAATAATTTGATAAGTGTTTACGTTCTAATTCTGGAGTATCGTGTTAATTGCTTTTATTAAAAGGCAATTAACACGATGACCATATCGACGTATATGGTATCTATTAAAAGCTATAAATGCTGGGGATCTACCACGAGCTCTTAAAACAAAGTTATTTCCATTGTGCGTAAGTAGTACATATAATGGTACAAGTCATATATATCTGTCGCACAAAACAATGGAAATAACCTTGCTCTAAGAGGTCATGGTAAATCCCCTGGTCTTTTCTACTATTATACCTATGGATGGGTAACCGAGTACGACATAGTATGCAGAGTAGGCAAGTTGCAGTGGCTGCAGTGGGCTGAATCCTGAACATTTGAAATGATCGATGTCCGGTGAAGCCAACTGAACAGAATCAAATAGATTTGCACTTAAGGCGCTACATACGCCCCAATGTTAACGCAGTACTGGCCGTGCGCCCGCTCGATGCAAAAATATCAATATTGAACCTCCTTTTGAACAGTTTTCTGTGCAAAATATTATTTGATTTACATATGCTATGTTAGTTATGAAGAAATTCCAGCCGTTAATTTGTCTGTGTAAAAATATATTTAGACATCCAAGTCGTTTTGGAGGAGTTTCCGAAACTTGCGAAAAGATATCGTGTAGTTAAATATTTTTTTAAAGCAAAACTATTAGTTACACGAAAAACCTGGTGTTCAAAATTATGTACATGAATCAGTAATACATTTTTTTTTTCAAACCTTTTAACCTAGCCGTTACTAAGGAGTATGCTTTAGAATGTTACCGTTTTACGGCACTAAAGGGTTTGTAGGCCCATAATATTTATTAGACCATTTTAAATACCTTGCCATGGTCAACAATAACAGAGCCAGGTCTGTGTAATTGCTGGCCATGGCAATATATATAAAAGCCAACAGTCTAACCACGAAACAAAGTAAACGAATCATAATAAAATTTATTAATAGCAATCACAAAATACGTAAAACTACACAGTGAGCACGTTTTACCAACAAACAGAGATGAACTGGGCATCAATTTTATATTGTAAAGCAATTGTGCGGAGAAACGGCCGCTAATTGTGCTGCCCGTAAAAAATAAATTATAGCCGAGTGACATTTGTGTGAGTTTATTAACAAACTCTGGCAACATTGTTCTTTTTACTGTTGATTTAAGCGCGCTGTCTGAATGCTTTGACAAAGTTTATTAGTACGGTGTGTGTTAATAAGTAGTATAACTTATTGTTTATATTCTATGTATGATAAGTATGTGTGTGTTTATTATGCTGCGTTGTTTTTGATTACTTTGTATCTAAGTATTTGTACATAAAATCTGTGTTAAAGAAGATTCTATAGGGGCCTTTAAGAGGGCCGTACTTAGGTACTATACTTCATAAAAGATAGCTTGATATCTTCGACAGCTGTCAGTATCAATACAGAAACAATAGCGCTTGACAGGCTAAAAATACCGTAACAATAAAGTATACGTCAGTTTGACATATGTCGCAGAGATCAAGCTATCTTTTAAGAAGTATAAACATATCATCACGCTTAAATTATAAATAATGGCAACATTTGGTTGTAGACATCTCAGTGGCAGAGGTGATTCCTTCCTAGCACGACATTTCTCCATGTTGCTAGGAAGAAACGGCTACGCTATATTAATGCAAATAATTTTTTGCATTACCTCGCTCGACAAGGTCCAATTACATATTATGCAATCCCAAAGTAAAGTAAAGCAACACAAAGTATGTAAGCGGTGGCGCGCCGATGAAACTCCCAAGGGAGTAAAGTAATTTGAATTTGGAACGTCAAATTCGTGGCAAACTAAGTAAAAAAATGCCCATATGGCATTGTAAAGAGGTTGGTTCGGCTATCGAACTGGCCACCATTATGTTAAGCAGAACTCAAAAAAAGAAGAAAAACTCGCGATTTTAAAGAATGTGAAACAAAAGACGGTGTTTGGTGCTGTAATTATCAGTGAATTTTATTGCAATATTCATGTTGACGAAAAATGTCGAGCGATAGTGATTCTACTACAGAGTTTATCAAAACAGGCGCTTTACAGATTATTAATAACACTACTACCGGAAAAATCAAAACACATATAATACGAAAAAGCATATGACGATTTTGATCATTGGAGAATAACAAAAGTAGGAGTCAAGGCTATGTCGGAATCCGTCCTTATAGTTTATTGCCAACATATAGCAGAAACTCGAAAGCAGCGAGAGCATCAAACACAATATTCAAATAAATACATACAGGTGATTTTTATTGTCTCGCAGAAGGTGTGAAATATAGGGTGTGAAATATAGAGTAGGTATGCTCCTCTAGGGTAAAGCCTATCTTCGTCTTGGGCAACTTGAACCCTTCTCTTCATTCAGGACTCTACATAACTCTATCGAATCCCTCGTTACGCTCAGGTTTCAATATGCCGCCCGTGACGTAAGACAGTGCTTTATTCCCTTGGTGCATAATCTACTATCAATTACTCAAAAAATGCATTAAAAAAAAGAAAATACCGTGGTGCCCTGGACTTCTCTCATGTGTGCCCTATAGTGGCTTTGACCGTCTCTCGTGCTTGAGGTCGCGGGTTCAAATCTGGGCAAATACCAATAGGGTAGTTGACAAAAAATATCTATTTAGTCCGTTAGTTAAATAACCTACAAATATTCGACACGTATTTTCCTTTTGCCACGTAAACAAAAAATTACGACGATACAATGCTTTGAAATATGGTGTGACGTCACGATACGACTACACTTTATACTGACAAAGTGACGTCACAAGCCCATCCCCTCTGAACTTTAATCCGCTTTATCTTTGTCATTTTTAGGGTTCCGTAGCCAAATGGCAAAAAACGGAACCCTTATAGATTCGTCATGTCTGTCTGTCTGTCTGTCCGTCCGTATGTCACAGCCACTTTATTCCGAAACTATAAGAACTATGCTGTTGAAACTTGGTAAGTAGATGTATTCTGTGAACCGCATTAAGATTTTCACACAAAAATAAAAATAAAACAAAAATTTTTGGGGGTTCCCATACTTGAAACTAAAACTAAAAAAAATTGTTTTCATCAGACCCATACGTGTGGGGTATCTATGGATAGGTCTTCAAAAATGATATTGAGGTTTCTAAACTGAATAGTTTGCGCGAGAGACTCTGCCAAAGTGGTAAAATGTGTGTCCCCCCCCCCCTGTAACTTCTAAAATAAGAGAATGATAAAACTAAAAAAAATATATGATGTACATTACTATGTAAACTACCAGCGAAATTTGGTTTGAACGAGATCTAGTAAGTAGTTTTTTTTTAATACGTCATAAATCGTCAACCGCAATTTACCAAGTACGGAACCCTTCGTGCGCGAGTCCGACTCGCACTTGGCCGGTTTTTATTTTTTATTTATTTGTTAAAGCAAAAACTACGGGTTCAAATTATTTGATAATCTCACTGACGGACTAAATAGAATTATCATTTTCTAGCCAGGAAACATACTTTCTAAGTTTATCTTGGACATCACAGACAACGGTGAAGGAAAACATCGTGAGGAAACCTGGACTTACATAGTTAATGCAAGTCTGAAATATCCAACCATTGAGCAAGCATAGTGATCAATGATCGTGCCTTCTCCGTATGAGAAGAGGCCTTTGCCCTGCAGTGCGACATTTATAGGCTGATATTATTATTATTTAAAAAAATAAAGAAGCTAAAGTTAGGATCGTAACAGATAACGTTCTTTAGTTTCTGCTTACATTCAAAGAAATAAGGCCTGAGTTTATTTATATGTGCAGACTAGCGGACGCCTCGCGGTTTCACCCGCGTAGTTCCTGTTCCCGTAGGAATAAAGGGATAATAAAAAACTTTATTGCAAAAAAATACTACCGACTTCCAAATGAAAAACTACAAAGTGAAAAATAACTTAACTTTTGGAATTCGGTGTCTTTTGTAGGTACCATTTTTTTTGCGATATGGACACCGACTTCCAAAAGTTAAGTTATTTTTCACTTTGTAGTTTTTCATTTGGAAGTCGGTAGTATTTTTTTGCAAAAAAGTTTTTTATTTTTCCCTTTTTAGTTTAACCTTCCTAATAGCAAGTTGTTTATTAAGGTCCCTATAACTCCAGAATAGATTAACCGAATAATATGAAACTTGAACATAACCGGTGAAATGAGAGATCTGTGTACCCCTTTAGAGCGTACTGGCGTGATGTTATGTTATGAAATGGTATAAACAACAAACAGACATGCGATTGCAGCAATCCCGAGAGTTTTGCCGTTATTTATTGAAGAGTTCTGTTGTGTATCTCCAAAGTTCTTCATCAGACCTTCACCAAATTAAAATGGGACCAATTTCGAAACATACTCTTTCAAACAAAAAAAGAATTTTCGAAATCGGTCCACAATTGACAGAGATATCGGTGAACATACACAAAAAAAAAAAAAAAAAAACAAACATAAAGTCGAACATAGAACCTCCTCCTTTTTTTGTAAGTCGGTTAAAAAGTAGCCTATGTCACCCGGAGATAGTGTAGCTTCCCAACGGTGAAATATTTTTTGAAATCGGTCCAGTAGTTTTTAAGTTTACTCGTTACATACAAAAATACAAATTTCCTCTTTATAATATTTACATCGGGCGCACGGTTGGCGCAGTGGTTGAGCGATTGACTGCTGCGCTGCGTGTCGCGGGTTCGATTCCCGCACGGAACAAATATTTGTATGACCTACAGATAGTTGTTCCGGCTCTGGGTGTTGTGTATGTGAGTTTATATGTATGTAAACGCACCCACGATACAGGAAGAAATTCCTAGTGTGGGGCAACGTTTTTTAAAAAATGAAATGATGAATGAAATGAAATGAATATTAGTATAGATTACTCAAAAATAAAGAGAGCAGTGGTGGTCCAGTGGTAAAGGCCGCGATTTACAAGAAGGTTTAGGTCGTGGGATCGAACGCAGGCAGGCGCTTTACTTTATGTATAATAAATCTTCACCGCTGCTCTCAAAATGGTGAAGGAAAACATAGTGAGGAGACCGGTATGTCTTAGAACCAAAAATTCGAAGACATGTGACATCCATCAACCCGTAGTAGGCCCGCGTGGTGGATTACGGCCCATTCTCTCTCACACAGAGGAGTCCAGGACGCAAAACGGACCAAATGGGAGTCTAAAGGTCTATCCACACATATCAGGGCCGTGCCCGCGACGTGACAGGGCCGGGCCCAAGCATTGAAGATTCGACACTGGCCCGTGCACTGACGTGTGTGAACGAGCTTATATAAAATGTACACACCTATATTTTTTTGAGCTTCTAACGAGGCACGGTCCACGTCCCTGATATGTGTGGATAGACCTTAAGTGCGGAAAAGGGGCCCATCCTAAACAATTTTATTTTTCAGTTATAATTCTACGTCTTTTTGCAGACATGGCGTGCGTGGTCATTCATATGGGAAAACGGTTTTTAATACTTCCTTACACAATAATATTGTGATTTATCTAAGGTCTTCGCCTTTTATGGGGTGAAAACATCAAATTATCATAAAATGTCTAAGCGTAGGTACATAATTTATCCCGCAAGATTTATGCATTTGCCATTAGGTTGTAGAAACTTATGCCCAAAGAAAAGCCTCCTATTGCTTACGAGTTTACCTACTATGCTATGAAAGTATGTCTTTATGATTCCTTATGATAAAGTGCACCGTCCATGTTATAAAGAGCTCTATTTCTAGATATGAAATTACTTTTTAGCTATTAATCACATTAAAATGAACTTTACATCACCTCACGACTGCGGACTAATCGTTGAAATACCATCAGCTGAAATGCAGAGAAGTCTAACGTGCATTTGAATTTGGAACATTAGCAAAGTGACCCTGGCAGCTAACACGTACCTATTTAAAAATGTTGCCAGTTAAGGAAATCTCCAGCTGCAAGTGGGAGGAGCGAGCAAGTGCTGTACATTATAATTTAATAGCTGTAGGCGATGAGTAGAGCCTAAAGTACCTTGTTAGAGTAGTCTGTGACACAGGTACTTGCTAAATCGTTTACTCTATAGCTTGTTTTGTTATTACTTATACAGGGTTGGTTAATGGAAAACTGGAACCTATTTGGTTTACCTGTTTTTTTTGAGGTAGTGTATTCATTTGAACTTGTGTTTGAGCTGGGATAAATATTGTAACGGTTTGAATTATATTCCTGCAACTGTAAAAAAAAAAACTCTGACATAATTGATAGTCGATGGGCCGCTTTCGGCCCGTTCCGTTGCGTTTTGGATTATACTTACATTTTGAAACCAAAATTAGACCGGACCAGAATACAAAATGTTGGAAGACCCCGAAGGTAGACTGATGATGATGATGATGATGATGGTGATGGCCGCTGGCATCTGCTGAATGCGAGAAGCGTAGCATCGATCAATGTGGTGACGCCTGGGGGAGTCCTACGTCTAGCAGTGGACGTCTTTCGGCTGGTAATGTTGATAATGACTGCAAAGCAAATATCATCTCCTTGATTTGAGATTCACCTCAGAATCATCGGAGTTGGATTCACTGCGTCATTAACTTAATTAATAACGATTTTATTAATTGTTTTATTAGAGAATTGACTCTGGAAATAATTGATCTGTTATTAGTGTTGCCCATTTGTGGCTGCAAATGGAATCGGACACATTTCTAAGAATCATACAGCTTATCTAGAACTAGCAGGTTAAGATGTAAAGACTAATTTCTAGAAAAAACATATTGTCATAAAAGAGACCATCAGAACTCTATAGTGACCAACCGCTATAGGGAACAGGGTCCCAGATACCGGCAGCCAGGGCTGAGAGGAACCTCCTAACAATACGAGCCGTGTCACCGCAAAGTACCGCTTTCTGAATCAATGCCATGATCCAGTCGCCTAACGAGAGCCTACTAAGGTGTTGGTCGAGGCTCGTGGTCATTGGCTGAAGGCCTGTTAAAAAAAAGCCAAACAACCATAATAATTTCAACTCATTAATTAGTTCAGATATGTAAAATTCATCGCTCGCTAACACTTCAATGCATTCAGATGTAATTGTAGGGGAAAGCGGGGCTAAACGGGCCGATTTTCATAAAAACAAAATTGAGCTCTGAAAAAGTGTATTATATTGTGTGGCTTACGCACATATTTAAAGAGTGATTAGTGGCGTTTTTGAATAGAAATATTGTTTTGTGCATCGTCAAAAAGTTTTCAAACCAAAACATTATTTATGAGATAGATCGGAACGGAACAACTAACCCCGCTATGGGGCTGGTTGTTCCGTCGTTTCAAATACAATCTTATCCTTAAAAAAATAAATCTAAGTTCAAACAAGCAAAATTGTGTTCTGAAGTTCGTCAAAATATGTGATTGTTTTTTACGTACTAACAACAGTTAACAAAAAAATCAAAGACAAAAATATATTATTCCGTGGGGTTAGTTCTAGTTGTGCCGTCGATTTTGTTTTTTTTCAATACTGCTATTCTACCATAAGGGAAGCAACAAAAACGGCTACTGCAACGGCACAGTGTCTTAACGTTTCGCGACAAACTTCATACGTCACGCTCCGTTTTTTACTTGCGTTCCTATTCTCATCGGTACAACTTACCCCCGGCACTTTTGGCCCCGCTCTCCCCCCACATACAACATAATGTACCAAATACGGTACATACATTAACATAGATTTACTTCGTGTGGTATTAAACATGTCTAAAATATGGGCTCTCGGTAATAGCGGTCAAGGAAAGCGTTGCCTCAAATTTATAATTATGAAACATTACTTATTATTTCTTTCTTAGTGATATTATTCCGTAATTATGTTTTTAATTTCTTCAAAATAGATATATCGTGATCATCCCAAGTTAATTTATTGTAATAAATGTTAGTAATTATGAAGTAATTAATTTTTTTATTCGGATAGCGATCACGAGAATCTTTTTTGTGGCGTCTTTTCACGATCTTTTTAAAATGAAAAAAGTTATAAATATCTATTTATTTCTAAGAAAATTGCTAAATCGTATTCTTAGAAGTATTAATAATTCCGCTCAAAATACTTGTAAAATTTCTTTTGCGATTAGTCGCAATTATCTTCTGAATGTTGGTAGTACTGTTGAAAACTAACCTAAATCGATTACCGCTGGGTACGGAAAATTCGATTAATAACCGTTGATCGAATCAATTTCGTATTTATACGGTAAAAGATGGCCGTACCTATATTTTATAAGTGCGATGTCCGAGGGCTGTGCCGTAATTTCATTATGCAAATGCAGCATAAAGTGTTGCCATACATAATCGCTCAAAACTATTAGCCAGCGCGGGAAAATTATGGAGCTAAAAATGGCGGGCTTATAAATTGTTTTGTGAACTTTTGTCGAAGTAATATCCATGGTAGTTTCAGAAATATTATTGTTTTACAGAATTACGTTGTAAGGACCTAATTAGTTAGGTCCTTTTCTGTATAAAATTGATTTCGCTAAATCTTTTCTGTTTTTAATCCGTGTTTGACATTGACGAACCTTCATTCATCGGAAACGGTAACTTTTTTGTATCTTTTTTATCTGTAAATTTAATGAACGTTCACCTCGTTTTATTTTTAGATCATTTATTAAATTATATACATGTAAGACGTAGCGGTAAAATGCTTACATTGATATTTTCTGAAAGAGCTATCATAAATTAAACTAAAATAAACAGGTGGACCATTCTTTTTAGTAAGCAGTCAGTTCTATTTTATGGACCTGTACGTGGCATTATATCTAATGATCAGTATGTATTGGATAATCAGACCTTCTCTAGCTAATTCCGTCACTAATTTTAGATCTTCTACCTTTCATTATCAGTCTAATAGCTCTAAGTAGCTCTCGAGATTATGAATAATACTTTTGTCCCAAATTAAATGTGATTAGCGTAATAAAAGCTTCACCTGCTTAGCATAAAAGCGGCTCTAGACCAAAACTTCGTTATCGAAACACAAAAGAGGAGGTCCTTACGACTTCTTGCGTCATTTTATGTCCAACAATCACTAATGTCCGACGTGGTTCCCGCGTAAATTGTCCTCGCAAACGATAACACTTTGATAACATATAAGTATTGGTTTTGGGCGAATTTAATCAAAAACGTCCGCATAACAGTTATTACAGGGGTCGGGTTAATTTCAAAATATACGATAAAGGATGCAAAAATAATATTTAAGGGAATTAGGGCTCCCGATGTGTGGTGGTGCGCAATTTGGTAGATTGCGCCGCCGCCGACAGCGCCTCTTTTCTGTGAATTTTTTAATTGAATTACGAGCCAGATGCTGTAAAGTTGATGGGTAAGATTACTCGGACACCCTGACCTAAAAGATGCTCACATTAATTTTATTGTTGAATTTTGTTTGGTTTACAATCCTAAATTGAGATGTTTGGCGGTGTTGCGTGTTAATTCTCATTGGCTTATTATGAAATAAGTTATTTGATCCTTTGATTTTAGATGGTTTCATTAGAACATTATTTAATTTGATGTTTTTTTTAATTACAACATACTTAACTAACATAGATAGATAACAAACTAATCAGGTATACTTACTTGACATATTAACGTTAGCAAATAAAAAGAAAATGAAGAAATAAAATAGAACCCCCTGACAATTCTCGCAGGTACCAAAGTACTCCTGCAAATCGCTGTCATTCAGAAACATGCTAGACAGACTAGCAGCATTGCCACGTTGAATGATAAGCCAATTCTTTGGCACTAGAACGAGCCAGCCAGACAGCCTCTCCAGACTTTAATTATCTTAATTATTAAGTTAATTAGGGAATATAGAACTTACTCATTTTACTAATATTATAAATGCGGAAGTTTGAATGGATGTATGTTTGTTAATCAATCACGCCAGAACGGCTGGATGAAATTTGGCACAGAGAAAGAGCACATAGGCTACTTTAAATCCCGGTATAATGTTCCTTTGGGAAGGGAAAACACTTTTCACGCGGGCAAAGCCGCTGGCAGAAGCTAGAATTATAAATCTGAAAGTTTGGATGTTTATGTGTATGTATGTTTGTTGCTCAATCACGCTAGAACGGATCTGGATGAAATATGGCACAGACATAGATTATAGTCTGGAATAGCACAAAGCTACTTTTCGTCCCGGTAAAATATTCCCTTGGGATAAAAACAACACTTTTCACTCGGGTTGAGCCGCTAGCAGAAGTTAGTATATAATAATAGTACTCAGGTTAAAAGTCAAACAAAACTCAAACCAAAACATTTCAAATTGAAATCAAGAGAAAGTGCAAACACGTTGTAAATCTAGTTAGTACGGCTGGTTGGCGGGTAGTGAGAAGTGATAAACTCCGGCGCAGGCGCATATTTCACGGTAAGTGCACGTAATGTAATAATTCTAGGCTTATCTGCTCACTTTGTACTCGCCATAATATCTGCCTCAAATCGAGACAGCTTGGAAACTTTTCAGGTTGGATTTTGTAGAAAAGATTCAGGCCTATTATATAGTAGGTATGTACATGTTCCTGCCTATCTTCAATAGAGTGATTAAAATTGTAGGTATTGTACATCATTAGAAGTTTATTTAGGATCGATTTCTGAATCGTCAGATAACTTTTTTTAACCGACTTCTCAAAAAGGAGGAGGTTATCAAAGTCAAAGTCAAAGTCAAAACGTTTATTGCGAACTAAGTGTATCATATTGGTGTTATATTATGTTAGGAACGGAACCATGAACCAACCAGTCACCGCGTAGCAGTTATCGTACTCGTGTGATTTAATGTGTTACAAGTGTTTTTATAATATTATTGGAATGACGCACGTAAGGTGCATGTCAAAGCGTCCGCAAAATATGTACAGTTTTAGACTGTACTGAAACTGTATTTATCCTTTAGTTAAAAGTTATCAGCTAAGGTAAGGTTGAAAAGCCCTAAACGAGATAGAATGTCAAAAAATTAAAGAGTTACTTTCTTCTAGTAAAAGACATCAACGACCAAAAAGAAACAGCTAAATTTAAACTATTTAAAACTTTCTTTATTTTCAGTAAAAATCACTTTCAATATAAAAAATCTACTCGAGTATCAATAACCTCACAAAAAATCATTTCAGTGAGACTATTTGACCAATTACGAGTACTTACTGAACGCAACCTCATTTTAAACTTAAGTGCTTATAAACTCTCCTACTGGCACTCGCTACTCTTTATAAGGATGAAGGCTTATGAAGCATAATGGTACAAAATGCTATAAGCTTTTATGGCCTCCGTAATGCTGAACATTGCAACACCAATTTTGTAACTATGTTGGTTAAGAAAAATGGAGGAAGATGAGCGTAAGTAATGAAATTATATTCGTTCTTTCCTGTGGCTATTTCTTTCAGTTTTACTGGCCAATTTGTTGTGTTTGTTTTAAGTTTAATTTTGCTGGGTGTAAAAGTTGTAGGTTCTATTTAAGTAAATTTGTTTTATGTTTTAGAGTTGCGTATCTTTACAGTCTTTACATTGTTCTGTAAACGAATTGTCGTTCAAAATTTATAGGTCACAAATTGAAATGCATTCGTGTTTTATTATGAACAAAAAAAGGCGCCATTCTATATTCAAAATAAGAAAAGTGTTGACACTGCTTATTATTTATTAAAAAAAGGTGAATCAGGTAGAATAAAAAGTTACCATTCTATTTTCAAAACAAGAAAAGTGCTGCCAGAATGCTAGTCTACGCTCATTCAACTTTCGAACTATACCAAATTCGAAATCTCAATAGGTACACTACTCAATCGTAATGCCTTCTGTGCAAACTACTTCTTAAACAACAGCTTAAAATTTGCGATTTTATCGATTAATATCGGTAATTGTTATTCGGTCTGGGTGAGTGCAGTTTTGCGATTCGCCTCACTAATTTCTCACAGTTCTATCGATGTAATGGCGGTATCATTTTTGTGTTAACCGTGTAATCATCGCTGTGGGTAATTCGGTGTTAGCACGTCGTAATTTATCACGATTTTGTGCTGTATACCGTTTCCATTCTCCGGCGTCCAGCGTGGAATTTGTGAGGATTTTTTGCGGTGTCCGTCTTTAATTTTTAAGTAGCTACTTAGGTAGGTAAATAGGTACGTTTTTCTGTGAAAGTACTGATAAACTCTTGAGTATTTGATTTGATAATTTTGAACGTTATTTGATAGGAAACTTTATCATATCAATGCCAAATTAAACGTTTAAAAGTAGTTTAGTTTGTGCTAAATAAAGTGCTATTTTTAACCGACTTAAAAAAGGAGGCGGTTCTCAATTCGTCGGAATATTTTTTTTTATGTATGTTCACCGATTACCTAAAGACGCCTGGACCGATTTGGCAAATTCTTCTTTTGTTTGAAAGGGTATACTTTCTAGTTGGTCCCATAGTCATAAGGTCAGGATCTGATGATGGGATCTTGGAGAAATCGGAAGAACTCTTCAAATATTATAGGCATACATATAGCGATTTTGGTATTTTCATCAACAATGCAATCATTTGCACTCATAAAGTATCATTTGGAGAAGTGGAACTGGTGAAGAAGACCACAGATGGCCAATGGAACTCCTTAATGCTAAGTATGTCACGGGTATTAGATATCTCGAATAGTTAAACGACTATGATGGAGCAAATACCTATAAATAAATAGTACTGATGAAAATGGTACCATCGAACTGATCTGATGATGAAGCCGGCAGGTTGGCACTGGAACTCCGAAATAAAATACTGTATCCTAGTCGTGTTTGGGCTTATTGGAATCGTCATGAGATGTACTTTGGCTATATATGATTTTATGGCAATTGGAGGTACCTATCAAAACTAAAACGAGATAAATAAAAAACTTTTTAACAAAAAAGCAAACCGATTTCCAAAAAAAAACACCGCAGAGTGAAAAATAACTTCTTTTCTGAAGTCGGTGTCGAAACACGTAAAACAATAGGTACCAAAGACACCGACTTCGGAAAAGAAATTATTTTTCACTCTGCAGTGTTTCTTTTTGGAAATCGGTTTGTTTTTTTGTTAAAAAGTTTTTTTAGTCGCCATCATCATCATTGCAGCCGAAAGAAGTCACTGTTGGACATAGGCCATGTGTCGGCACATTGATCGGCCCTTTGCGTCTCGCATCTAGCAAATTCCCTCAACCTTAACCAGGTCATCGGTCCACCTAGAGGGAGGCCTTTCAACGCCATGTCTTCCGGTACGCGGCCACTCCAGAACTTTTAGACACCATCGATCACGCATTCTGCCCACTGCTACTTAAGCTGATTACCGATTTTATTCTATTTAGTTACATAAGGCGGTACCCTGAGCAAAACGCCGCGCAAGCCGTTTTTCGTGCTGTTTTTAGGAGCTATCTACTCGTTATTTAAAAAGAAATATCAATTAATAAAAATACATTAAATTTCTACATAATGTTGATTCTAAAATGGTAGATTTCGTTTTTTTTTAATGTTGTATATATTTCACTAACCTCCTTCCAATTAAAACATAACAATGAGAAATAATTATTGATAGCATGCATCTCCTCGTAGTGTTCATTAATTATTTTTTGTACTAACACTAATGGATAGACAATTTAATAACGAACATTTTAGTAGTATTTTTTTTTTCAAATGACTAAAATTCGATTTTAATTTTAAAATCTGGGCTACTGCAATTCATGCGCCACCAGTGCCGCTAGACCAATAGGAATGCTCATAACGCATGCCGATTTTTTGGTCAGGGTACCGTCTTAACTTATCGCCGTCATACAATGATTCGGGTTAGGAATACAAGCAAACCGTGGATAAATTAGCCAAGATTTTACAAAACTATACTTCTTATAAGATAGCTTGATCTCTGCGACAGCTGTCAGTATCAATACAGTAACAATAGCGCTTGACAGGCTTTAGCTGTGAACACATTATCGGACGCGGCTGACGGACGCGACTTACAGCCGCGGCTGATATGTGTGCACGGTCGTATGGGACGCGGCTACCAGGGCCTGCAGTCTCGACATAGCTAACGATCGTTACGTTAAGTAACATTCGTTAACTCTTACCACAAAATAGTAAGTATACAGAAGGGCCACTCCCGCCGTTTGGAAAATTGACAGCTAAACTTGACAGATTCACTAGGGTTGTAATGTTCGTGATATAAAATGGATATTTGATGCCCTGTTTACCCTCTAAGGCATGTAAGCATGATATGATGTATGTTTAGACGAATCTATGTATTTATGTTTGTAACTTGGGCAACCAACCCTTTTTTTTTTATTCGGAATCTATATAATAGCAACCCTAGTGATTTGTCAAGTTTAGCTGTCAATTTTCCAAACGGCGGGAGTGGCCCTTCTGTATACTTACTATTTTGTGGTAAGAGTTAACGAATGTTACTTAACGTAACGATCGTTAGCTATGTCGAGACTGCAGGCCCAGATCTCTATCAGACGTACGAACGCCCAAGGTCACGTCCGCGACTTACGTCCGATAGTTTGCACAATGTAATGTACATTCATTACCCAGATACTCTATAAGTCGCGGCTGTCAGTCGCGTCCGTAAGCCGCGTCCGATAATTTGTTTCCAGCTTAACAATAATGTAGTATACGTCAGTTTGACATATGTCACAGAGATCAAGCTATCTTTTATGTACTCATTTCGTAGGTTTTTTTCAGGTTCTTCGAGTTGGAACTTAGTTTTTTTTTTAATTAAAGGGACTTCTTTCTTTATTGTTCTTTTTATTTACGTAAATATTATATTACTTACGTAAATCCTGATTATTGGGCAATTTTATTTAGTTCAAGAGAAAAAAAATATTAAGGAGTGACCTTAATTGGTTTTTTCCCCTTAACAGGACAAGCTTGATCACTTTATTATTACCACTAATGACTTAATGATCACTCACGATTTTTGCTTTTGGAACATCATCAATAACATCTTAAGGGGGCACCAGCAAACGTGCGATTATTACACACGACTTGTCGCTAGACTCAACGCCTTTGAAAATTTTGTAGTAAAAATCGCTTCACCATCTTTTTAAATAAAAAAAATCATATCGGTAACTAAACAACACCTGTAATTTATTTACTGGAAATCTTACTGAAAGAGAGGTGCCCAATGTATCTTATAAAACAACTTTAAGAATCTTCTCTATCTGCAGAATCTTAACGTATACCTTATCTTAGTAAACGTATCGTATACCCCCATCTTCTGAAAACTATTCTGTAAAATCTGAATGCTGAAACTGTAAAGTTTGTAAACGTAGAATAGCTAGCCTTTCCGTAGAACTAACTGTGGGTTAACATTGATGGTTTCACAGTGTTCATTCTGCATATTACAAAAGACCGTTTTAATATTAAAATTATAATTTCATGTAATATTCATAAATCTATTATAGCTAGGCATTCGATATTCAAAGGTGTTGACAGCAATTTTTGTCATAATCCGACCTTAATTTGCATCTCATTCATATTTCATAATAGGCCGGCTGCACACTTGCGATTGTCAGTCGTCAATCGTCAAGAAAACTCGGTTATCACTGTCACCGGTCGCACCGTGTAATCAGTGACTTCGGTAATTGCTGAGTTCGCACATCGTACGTCAAGTGACCGCAAATGCCCTTAGGCGATAGTCGCTCGATTAAACCGCTGATTGCGGCTGCTGCTATTCGTGTCGCAAGTATGTGACACTTGCTATTGCTTTCAATTAATTTCTATTAGTTTGTTGAAAGCTTGTGAGTATGTTTTAGAGAAATTTTCGTAGATACTTATGAATCTTTAAGTTCTTAAGCAAACCTTTCCTTTCTTTTGAACCTTGAATAGGCACTTTGTTATTTTTGGACATAATAAATCCGCTCTGAATATGTTGCTTTGCATGATACACTATATCTTGTTGCAATATTAGCTAGCGGATGCTAAGAACACTTGGAAAGAGGATGGTTATAAGTTGACGTCAGAGTTCTTAAAATTAAGTTTATGTAGCTTTTAAAAGACTGCTATTGCGCTTAGTTCAGTTCCCGGCAAGGTCGTGAAGTCGTGACTAGTTTTGCGCCATCGTGATCCATCAATCCCAAAAACAAACTGCGCCGACATTAATCCTCATTCGAAATTTAAATATTTTGACAGTTATGTTTTTTAATTTGGACCTTTGGTTGCGAAAGCAAGTGACGGTCATTCTGATACGTAGTTAGTCATCAACCTATACTAGTTTGGCCTCAAATGGGCCGACCACAGATAATGTCCCGGTGTCGCCAGATCGTAACAGTATGCCATGCAAATTGGTTTATATAAATGGTCCATAATTTGATTTTGTTTTTATTTATCCGCACACCATCGCGTAATAATTCAAATTATGAAAGACAAGTCCTCTGGCCGTTATTAATTGGCTGTCAGCTGAGTGATTTGATAGTTAATTATACGTTTATATGAAGTACTTACGAGTTATAGAGATATAACTGGTTTGGGTATCTTCGCGACTCCTTGATGTGAAGCATTAATTTGAGAGGAATAACGACACCTCTTTTATTAATATAGTTATGTGTGAAGTATGATGTCCTTTACGTAGAAGGTTGGAGGCATAGGTTAGTGGAAAGTATAGAGGTACGAAGAATTTCCTCAAAACATTTTCCCCTTATTGAAAATCTATTTGATACTTTGATTTTGTAGGAAGGCAGGTAAGTTATCCTTACACTACGCGGTGCATTGGAAAAGCTCGTAGTCTAACTAGGAAAATGAAAAGATAGAAATTTAATTATTATTTATTTTTTTAACATATTCTCGTGTCCTCGTATTTAATCATACTTCTTTTAATAAACATGATCATTCATGGTTTATTTCACATTTTAAATGTAGAACATGTTGTTAAAAGCCGACTGACATTCACCTTCCACGGTGTCAATCACAAAGCTGCTCCTGCCACTCCAGAACTAAAGTCTTAAATCCTCACCCGTCAGTATTCCACACATACCCAGAGAGTACTAGTTAATAAATCAGGGAATTACCATCAGACTTGCCGTCGCTCGTCACTAGCCGAGCGAGGGCCGCGGCAGGGGCCCAGGGGCCCGCAATTACTCGTCGCAAACTGCCGCACCAACATTATACAATTTAGCCTAATTAACTACCGGATTTTGTTGTGCTACCCACAACGTAATTGCCCTCCATAACATGCCGCTACCACTATCATTAGTCCCAAGTTCATTTTGTTGCTAATACAAGGGAGAACTTGTAATTGCCTCTGAATTTGTTTAGTTGCTGATCTCGTGTTTTGGTGGGAACCGTAAGTGTTTAATTTACATGGTGTGTAATCGCTGCGAAGTTTTGATTAACGGCTCCTTTGATTTGTGTTTTTTTTTTTTTATCGGAGAGAAATTTTTTGATGAGCGTCAACCGGTGGCGGTTTTTATAAAACGGTATTCTTTTAATTGTTGTCGTGTTAAAATTGGGTAAAGTTTTTATTATTTAAATCTTTGACATTCTAAATATTTACAGTTTTTCCTCTAATAGGGCAATCTTTAGTGTAGACAAAACCATATTTGTTAATTTATATTCCTATTCATAGTTATTGTATTCATTTATTTTTGTTTTTAGGGTTCCGTACCCAAAGGGTAAAAATGGGACCCTATTACTGAGACTCCGCGGTCCGTCTGTCTGTCTGTCTGTCTGTCACCAGGCTGTATCTCATGAACCGTTATAGCTAGACAGTTGAAATTTTCACAGATGGTATATTTCCGATGCCGCTATAACAACAAATACTAAAAACAGAATAAAATAAATATTTAAGTGGGGCTCCCATACAACAAACATGTTTTTTTTCTGCCGTTTTTTGCGATTATGGTATGGAACCCTTCGTGTGCGAGTCCGACTCGCACTTAGCCGGTTTTTTTAGATATTGTCTCACACACTGTTCCGTTGTTGTTAGATTAGGTATTTTACCTATGTTTGTAATATTTGTAAGTATGTGAGAACCATGTTCCTATTTATCAAATTAATTAATTTACCTGAGAATGCTTTTAGCACTGCACTGCTATTCAAGGTGCATCGTCCTCACATATTTGAATTTATTAATATATGTACTTAAGTAAATATTGTAAGTATGGAGTTTCTTGTGCGTTCTTCTCCATAACAAGCTAGCTAGCTTTATTTGACGTTTAAAAGTGCCGTTTATTGGCCTAGTTGAATAAATATATTTGCCTTTGACTTTGAATAACATCAATAAATTAATTTAATTTAATTAAAAATTAATATTTTTTTTATTTTATTTATTTAATTATTAATTCCTAGTGTGGGGCAACGTTTTTAAAAAATAAAGAAAGATAAAGATAAAGAATTATGTATTGAAAAGACTGCCTCCTGGCATAATTGTCTTGAGAAGGAAGATGTAAATCATACTTAGATAATCCCATAAGGTAAATCATCATTATTCAGATCTAAAGGTCTATCTGATTTACACTAACGACATTGATAAAATCAA
Organism: Orthosia gothica; assembly: GCA_949775005.1. Lineage (NCBI taxonomy): Eukaryota > Metazoa > Arthropoda > Insecta > Lepidoptera > Noctuidae > Orthosia > Orthosia gothica. The sequence goes on along the minus strand of OX459062.1, from coordinate 8,113,823 downwards.
GATTATTTATCGCGAATCAAAGTCAAGAGCGCGTGCACCTAACCCTAACCGCCATTTTGTTAAAAACGAATTCGAAAATAGAATTCCTAACTGGAATGTTAAAAAAATATTCATAAATGGAATAACTGGATTTTAATGACACTTTCTAAAGAAGACCTCAAAATTAAAAGTTTTGTAACGTGAAAACCTCGCGGCACGCGACAATTTTTAAAGAAGCAAGCTCCATGGTGTTGCCGAGGTAACATTAAGTAAACCGTCATTACTTGGTGCCCTCATTCGGTGCGGAATTATTTAAATGTCAGCTAAATTGCTTTAACAGTCCGAGAGCAGTAATAAGGTGTCCATACAGCCTATAATTTGCTCTCGCATTCAATCACTCAGGCACAGGAGGCGCGTCAAGCCATAGAATAGGAGTTTACGAAATGTAAAACCTTTGTGGGTGATTTTTAAACGTCAGTGTCAGTTTGAAAAACGTCTACTTTTTTACCGAGGATGTTGTACTTGTTTGTAACAGTGAGAATTAAAAAAAGTGTAGGTATCAGCTGATAGCGATCAGATACAACATAATTATTTCAACCTTGAATCCATATAAAATTGCAACTGTATAATAAACCGTAATTGATGGCCAGGTAATTGAATTATACACGCCACATACGAAAAACAAAAGCCGTTTTAAAACGGTACGAGAGGTCTGAGGCCTTAGTGCGAGTTTTTACTCACGCTCACTCGTGATAACGTAAACGATCTCTTATGTCAAAAAAGAGGTTTCTCCTTACCGTCACCAGACGGCGCTTAAGCAGTTTCAATACAATTTGATGTTTACGTTGACGCGATTGAGCGTGAGTAAAAACTCGCACTAAGGCCTCAGAGGCCTTAGTGCGAGTTTTCCACCATACTCACACGTGATAATGTTAACGATCTCTTTTGTCAAAATATAAACAATAAAAGAGGTTGGTGATTGCGCGTGAGTAAAAACTCGCACTAAGGCCTCTATACAACACTGTCATTTATCGATTCTTTGGCCATACAAAATCGACTTTCGTCTTGTTCAACACGTCCGGTGGTGTTGTGATAACTTTTAATAGAGCCCGCAATCATAAGCCTATTAATAAAGCTTGTAGCAGAGGCGTCTTCTCGCTTTAATCAACATTTTCAATGTGATTATTAAATGCCGCCAGTTTCCAATATGGCCGCGGTTTATGCCCTCTGATGAGTTTTATGATTTGACCGTGTTCGGCTGGTGACGTATTTATGATGGAACTGATGCCGTTATTCTTTTGTTTTTTGACGTTCATCGGAGTGGACAATTTTCTGGAAAATATAGTTATGGTGGGTATTTATTGCTGTTGGCGTGTTGTGGGTGCGGACTTGAGTTGTTAGGTTGGTATGAGCTTTTTAGTGATGTTTTTCAGACGGTTTACGATTAATTGATAAATCAATCTGCCTAGCATTTTCCCAATTATGTTAGGGTCGGCTTTCAGTCTAACCGGATTCAGCTGAGTACCAGTATTTTACATGGAGCGACTGCCTATCTGACCTCCACAACCCAGTAACTAGGTAACACGGTACCCCTTGGCATGACTGGTGCCAGATCTCAGGCTTCTGACTACCCGTAACGACTGTCAAAGATCTTCAAATGACAGCCGGGACCAACGGCTTAACGTGCTTGCCGAGGCACGGAGGAAAACTCGCTATGATGAAAATGGTCACCCATCCACGGACCGACCTCGTCAAGCGTTGCTTAACCTTGATGATCGACCAGTGCGGCTGTTTCAAGGAGACTATTTTCATAAGATGTTGTACCTCACTTACATTTTTAAGTGAATTATTTACAACAGAGAATAAAGAAGTTTTGAATTAAAAAATATGTTTCAAATTGCAAACGAATCAATGCTTTTTTTTTTTTTTTTTTTTTTTTTATAACCTATAGGCTCGCGCTTGACCACAATCTCACCTGATGGTAAGCGATGATGTGGTCGACGGTGAAACACGCTTGCCTAGAAATAACCTATTCACTCTTGACTTAAAGACCCCTAGATTGTAGCTATCGGGAAACACAGACTCCGGCAGGGAATTCCACTCCTTAGCTGTACGCATAATAAAAGTGTTCCCAAAACGTTTTGTGCAAAGCTCTCTGTAAAGAAAGAAAGCTTTTGATCCATTGCCAATATAATGCCTTCGTATTGAAGGCACGAGCGTCAAAGCTCGAACGCTCCCGAGCATCTTCGGCGCTGTGTCATGCGCGCGCAATCTGCCCCCGCTGGGATGCGCCCGCGCCGACACTGACAATGTCTCACTTGATACTGTCATAGATTAACATACTTGTCGGCAAATTGTTATGGTTGTGATAAATCCGCACTGAGAATTCCCACATTTAGAAAGAACGTTTTATGAGTCTGAGAAAAAAATATCTCTCGAGTTTGAGGCAGTCTCTAGGGAGACGGAGATCCATTTTTGGACCTTTCGCAGTTCAATCAAAATTATTGGCTACTGTTCCACCGGGCGATCCTGTGGAGACTAAACTAGAGCCTCCAGCTGGGCAATAAAAAGCTACACCTAAGCACCCACGCTGAGGGCAATCTCCTATGGGGTACGGACCTCGGCTCAGGGCGTCGCTGGGGGGGCAACAAAAGGGCAGGCTATCATGACTATGTGGTCCACATGCATTTGTTTAATCTTTATACAGTCGTTAGGATAGCAAGACTGTGCCATCCGTAGCTAGTCATTCAGTCTGGCCTCGAGATTCAGAACTAACCTTATTTAAGCCAGGATAATAGATAAGCTAGTACACAACTTGCTTGCTATCTATCTTTTTGAAATAGCCTCGTGTTACCCGAGTTTTAGTTTATACAAATTATTACAATAAAACCGTGCTTACCATTCGTGGTGGTTGCCCACCGAAAGACTGGTGGTGACACATTCCCCGAATGTGTTTGGAAAGTTAGAGAGGATAAAGCAGCAGCGTTGTCATATAAACTAAAACTTGGGACAACTGTTCTATTGTAGCATCTGCCAACAGGGTCATCTTTACCCGAAGTGCAATGGGTTCAAAAAACGGGGACGCAAACTCCCAGCAAGCACCAAAATATTAATAAGAAGCCAATGCAAGCTTTGGACCCATTAATATTAATGCTAATTTTTATCCGTGATGCTAGGCAACTGGGCTTATCCCAGTAATAAACGACCATTTGTGCCTATTGGCCTTAATAGTTTGTTCTGTCTCCTTCTTGGTATGGAGGGAAGTGGAAATTTGTATTTTTTTCTATTTCTCCTTTATTCTTTGCTGATTTATTTCGTTGCGCGATCAAAGAAAGTTAAATTTATTCTCCGGGACTTCATCGAGCTTCATTGCCTCGGCGCTTTTCTGGTGGTCGCCACTGTTGATTCTAGCTTTCAGGTGTTGCAGTGGTTTGGGAACAGTGCGGTGGGATTATCCCAAGCACAACAACTCAGTCTGTAGGTATAGCGCGAAATTTTATTCGTGCGAAAATAGATCAGGTATTTTTGGGAAGATCTGTTCAATGAGTTAGAATTGCCAACACTTCGGTGGATATTTCCAACCGATAAAAGAATAACACCTCTCTAACATAATCTATGAACCATCGACAGCCTACCCTTTGCTATTATGACTCCTAATTGAAATACACCTATAAAAAGTAGCAGAAAGCAGTTTGTATACGATACAACTTCATTACAAGCTGCCTGAGGATTTGATTGGTCGCCACGAGACGCCATTGTGCGTGTAAATCAAATAAAAAAAACGGACGAAAGTCATGATCTAATTTAAAACGTAATGTAGACGTCTTGGTTAGCTGTAATTGCGGTGTTTTGTGATGGTATGTAGTGTGAATAAATTGATATTTGGAGGTGTGAAACTTATGCGGCGATTCAGGGAGGTTTTGGTTATGAAAACTAGAATCGCTTTAACTAATTAATAGCCTTTATTTATCCAATGCAGGACAAAGACTATTTCATTCTCCTTCTATTTTAAATACCCGGGGGTTTTTGGGACGAGTCTTTGTCGAAGGAGTCTGGCTCTACCTACAATAATCATGGAACAACTTTTTTAACAATACTGACAGTCAGCTTCTAACACTTGCTTCTCGAATTAGCCAGATTTGGCAAAGCAAATGTTAGTAGGTGAGATTGGCGGTAGGATGTACAAAAAAACTTTTAACAATTTTTTATTTCGGTTTTCCAGTGGTCATTGTGGTCTTCTACATCAGTTCTACTTCACCAAATGATACTTTCTGAATGAAAATGATTGCATTATTATAGATTAGATTCGATCCCATCATCAGATCCTGTTTCCTTATCATGGTACCACCCTTGGGATATCTCATTTCCATCAAAACAAAAATCATCAAATTCGCTTCATGACGACGAAGTTATCCGCGAACACACATAAAAAAATATGTATTTACGGTCAAATTGAGAAACCTCCTCCTTTTTGGCAAGTCGGTTAAAAAGTAATCAAATAGCTTTCTGAAACTGCAGAAAAGCGTTAAAGCTTTTCTAATTTCCAACGTACAAGAAAATAGTAGAGCTGCTTTTGTCTATTTTATGTAGATTGAAATTAAAAAGGAAAAAATGAAGTTTTAATAACAATTAAAAGAAGATATAAATACCAATGAAGCAGAGCCCATTTTCTTACAGGAAACTGTACCTAAGTGCTATTGACAAAAAGACCGAAAGGAAATTGAATATGTCAAGACTATAGAGATTGTTTTGGATTTGTAGCATGGTTTACTTAAATCAAAGTAACTTGAATATTACTGCGTTCTGAAGGAAATTAGGACTTACCATAATTTCATCATCATATACAAGCTATTGATAGACTATCTAGTCTATGGTCGGCTTATAGTCTAACAGGATTCAGCTATCCTGCTGAATACCAGAATTTTAAAAAGAAAGAAAGACAATGTTTTCAGTCGAAAGACGTCCGCTGCTGGGCATAGGCCTCCCACAAGCGTCGTCACATTGACCGGTCCTAAGCATCTCCCATTCAGCAGGTGCGTGCAGCGATCACCAGGTTATAGGTCCAGTGGGAGGCCTTTTAACACTGCGTCTTCCGATACGCAGTCGCCACTCCAGAAACAACCACCCACCCACCAAACTGATCCCTCTTTACCAACATTTTAAATTGTTATTAAACCTCTCTTTCCCTTTAATTGCTACCCGCATACCTGCCTGAATTTCTCCTTAATCATTTCAGAGGAAATTAAAACTAGAACCTTTTTAATTAATCCAAAATTAACGTTAAAACAATAAGTCACTGTCAAAACAAAATTCCTTGTTGAAGCGATGTGTATCGCTGAAAGGCCTATTAAACAGAGACACGCCATTCGTTCACTAATTGCAGAAAACAACAGTGAAACCACAAGACAATGCGATAACCCTACCCTTTTTAACTGACCAGCTTAACCAGACCTCCCCTCCATCTTTCAAAGTACGGCTAAGTAGGATAAAGAGGGGAAAGTTCGCAGATTTGCAGGGCCCAAATCAGGCTGGTAAAGTTAATAGTTAAGAACCGAGCTGGGAGGTCTACCGGTCACCCAACTAATTGAATGTGTCAATCATTTTAACAACGCAAATGAATAGGGCATAGAACTTAACGCATCCGTTTTACCAAGAACCTTCTTAAGTGCTACTTTGCATACGTGGGGGAGGTTTTCGTGATTGGTTGACGGATGCCCCGGGGCTGGCTATCGCTCACTGCTGGTCTGCTGTTATGCCTGTTTATATCGGATAGCACTAATTGTGTAATTTTCTGGTAAACTCATTAGTTGGCACGTGGGGCTGTGGGGATAGGATTTTGGTAATAGAATCTGAGTTAAAGGCTTTTACAGAGGATTTCTCAGTTATTAGTTCAAATTTTTATAAATAAATGTTATTATTATTAATCCTAATTTTTATCCGCGGTGCTAGGCAACTGGACTTATCCCAGTTGTAAACGACCCTTTGTGCCTATTGGCCTTGTTTGTTCTGTCTCCTGCTTGATATGGAGGGAAGTGGAAATTTATATTTTTTCCTACTCCTCCGTTATTCTTTTCTGATTAATTTCGTTGCGGGATCCAAGACAGTTAAATTCATTCTCCGGGACTTCGTCGAGCTTCATTGCCTCGGCGCTTTTCTGGTGGTCGCCACTTTTGATTCTGGCTTTCAGGAGTTGCAGTGGTTTGGGAATAGTGCGGTTGGATTGCCCCAAAAAAAAATGTTATTACTCCACAAATGACTTTATGGAAGACAAAAACTGACATAACTTTTTGATAATTTGACTTTAGTATTAGACCTCTATGTTATTGACAAATTATTACAATTTTAATAATTTTTTCCTTTATTTTTTTCTTTGACGTCTACTGTTATGCACTTCTATTACTTGTCATTTTTAGTTTTATAGTATTAGGCATGTTTTATTATTATATTTTAAATTTATTAAATTTTTTGTAACTTAATCACGATTTTAAATTTCGAATGCATATTCATTTTAATCGTTTTTTATTTTTAATTGAATTGTGTTTCTTGTATGTTGTGTGAATTGTAGATACCATTAATGACTGGTTGCAGTGAACTCAAAATTGTACCATTTTACATCCACTGTACCTATGATTTACAAATAAAGATTTCGGATTCTGATTCTTTTTAACCAGAATAAGGAGGGCACATGGTACATGGTACATGGGGACATGATAGTGAAAGGTTTCAGTTCTGAAAACAAAAAATGGCTTAATTTTTTAGGCCTTTTTAAAAGAAGTTAACAAGAATGACACAATTTTGAAAACTACAGTGTTGAGTATTCTTAGATTATTTCAGCTCGAAACGAATTTATGTCGTTTTTCTTGATTAATTTCGTTGCGGGATTCAAGACTGTTGAATCGTTTTTCTGGGCTTAATCGAGCTTCATTACATCTGCGCTTTTCTGGTGGACGCCACTGTAGATTCTGGCATTCAGGAGTTGCAATGGTTTGCCATAGTTTGGCGGGCTCATTACTAGATAAGCAGGAAGATAATACTTATGAAACCTCTGTAAAATTAACTTGTAACGAAAACGTTTTGTAAGTCTTTTTTTCATTTTCGTGTGATGATGTTTCACCTCTGGTGTCAGAGTTAATTTAGGCGCCTCTGGGAACCCCACAGGCCTCTGACTCTATCCAGGTTTCCTCACGATGTTTTACTTCACCGTTGCCTGAGATGTCCAACATAAACTTAGAAAGTACATGTGAATTTGAAAAAGTCACATTGTTACTTGCCCGGATTTAAACCAACGACCCCAAGCACGAGAGGCGAGGTCTTAGCTACTGGGCCACCACGACGTAACAAAAACAAAATCAAATATTCAAATAACCAATACATTGATCTCCCTAACATGTATTATTAAATCAAACGCCAAACTTTATTTACATTTACAGACGGAGGTGAATGGAGAAAAAAAGATAATATGTTCCAATAAATCATAGACAAGTCATATTTCATCGTCGATGGTTTCGAGTGCTTGACATGTCTCATTACAATGTTAAATTAAATACCTTTGCCGCCGTGGTGGATTATCTATGGGTTTAGTTGTATCAATAGGAGAGCCTTGGGTTATTTATTCGTTTATAATGTGAAAAAGCCACATTGGTACTTGCCCGGATTCGAAATCACGACTTCAAGCACGAGAGGCCCCGTCTCAGGCACTGGGCCACCACGACGTTTATATATTTTAGAGCCTTCATCACGAATGTAGGAAGCTATAGCTAGCAAAAAGCTTTAATAGCTTGAGGAAGTGAAGATGATGACGTCACGATGAGGTAGCTGCAGGAAAGCTACGTTAGTTCATATTTGAGTATCGGTGCCAAGAGGTGTGAGGAACTTGGTGAAAAGTTTTTCACCCTCCGTTGAAAAAGCTCTCCTTTTTTCAACTCTCCTCTCGCAGGAATATGTCCTCGGTATGCTGGAAGAGATTTCTTTGAAATAAGCGTACCTTTGTACATATTTTCTGTTCCTTCTTCTTCTTGTCTCTTTATTATGTGTGTGATTAATGGTTAAATAAATAAATAAAGGTGAATTCTCCGACCAGAAGAGTGTTATGTCTGCTGTGTAACTCCCGATGGTTGTTATCGAGCTGTTGTATAATTATGTTATACTTTTGGTGCTAATCATTTCGCAGTCGTGATGTAGGAATGAGGAAGAACTAATTAACGTCAGTTAAAACTTGGAACGTTGACTAAGGTATATAAATATAGCTGTTGAACGTTGTTATAACGAGCACGTAAGCAAAGTTTGAATTAAAATAATTTTTTATGCCTTACAAGTGCCATTAAATATAAAATCAGTTTTCCCCGACCATTTGAATTTTAGGAGTCGATTGATTGATATTGTTATAATAATCCATCGACTCTTACAATTTCTGCATCCAGAAATTTGAGAGATTTGTCTCGGTAATGTAGAGCTTTCCCAAAAAATCGATACTAGGAACTGCAACGGTTGAGGTTGCATAGGTTACGTACCTTATAATATTAATTGTTACTGGCTGAATGGACTTCAGAACGGATAGCCGTTGGGGCCGTTCTAGAGTGGTGACCGCGTACCGGCAGACGCAGCGTTGGAAGGCCTCCCTCTAGGCGCGAAACGCAGCAGGACCGATCAGATTTGCGACGCTTGGGGGAGGCCTATGTCTAGCAGTGGACTTCTTTCGGCTGAAATGATGATGAATGGACTTCAAAAGAGTATTTTGGAATGATCTGATATATCAATAAATCGGGCTTTGTTAGTAAAATATACGTAATAATAAACATTATCACCAAATTACAAATTCCTAGGTTCGTACGTTGACGTCGCGAGACTAGTGGCAAGCGTTAGCGCTGCGACTTCGCAACGTTAACGACTTGTCAACGCGACGGTAACGTTGCGTTTTTTGGCAACATGTACAATCACGCCGTACATTGATTATTATTAGACTTATGCCAGTGTCTTTGAATAAATAAAACAGGTAGTTACAAATAAACACAAAAGCGTTTTAAATACATACCTCAAAGTATAACAAGCCTCTCTTCTGGTGCATTTTGAATCACTTCTAAAAGTTCGTTAAATGTCGTCTCCGGCATTTGCAAATATTTATAAAATTCCGATTAATTATTTTAGTATTATTAGAGAACACTGCGAAATATTCAATTTCTTGTAATCGATTGGACCATAAAGAGTTTGCCCAAAATTGACGATGAGACTTTCTTATACTTTTACGTAATTTTCGTCGGTGTAGCAAAGCCAACAATATTGTTTTCTCGTCGGAATACATTTTGTCTTTGATTGTACGCCTCAAATTGTAGCATGTGCGCTACGCTAACGTTGCGTTCAGCGGATGTAGCGCTTGCCACTAAAGTCTTATAAAGTGAAAATTTGAAAATTGTTGCTCAAACCTGTGTGACAGACGACGGTTAGACAGACACGTGAGTGACTGCAATAGGGCTCCGTTTAGACCCTTCGGGTAGGGAACCCTAATAAACGTACAATATAGTAATGTAATAGAACAAATCCTATATCTATCGCAAATAACGCGTATTTAGATTGACGCGGATTTAACCTGTCATGTCACTATCACGACCACCTTAAACGTTTGAATAAGACTTTACTGTATTTCCTAAGCAGTTTAAACTAATGAAATAGCTAATTATCTAATAAGTATATTTTTTGCGCTGTTAGGCAAGCAGTTCTGATAATTTGAGGTGTTGTGTAACTAGCGACTTCGCGAGGCATTTAATTTTGATAATATTACAGATATACTGCAAAGGTGATTAACAGTCATAAAGAAGTACCTAGATATACTGCACCAACACCACAACAACAACGCTACAACGCCTTTTTTAAAAATAAATATAATTTTTTGCTCATCACACTATTCTTAATTTAAATTTATTAAAAATTATTTTCCTACTTTTTAGTATGGTTTTCTATTAAAGCGTGTTTTTATTTAAATATTATTTATTTTTTACTTTTTAGTTATATAAAATACGACAAATTTCTTCTTTTTCTTTTTTTTTGCTTTGTCATCGGTCCTTGATAACGCTGCAAATTTTTCAAATAAAACCGACCTTTTGAAGGGGGTGAATATCACGTTCAAAGATTTCGTTACTTAGCTAAATATCTACGTACCAAGCTAATAAAAGCGTGTTAATATCAATATTTAGTATAAAAAAAATACGCTTCTCCTAACTTGAATTTATTAAAACCGCAAATGATTGTATATTATTAACTGCTTGACATTTCCCTGGATCAATTATGTCGAAAACGATAGCCCTAATAAACATTAATATCGATTTTGCCGATATTGATATCATATTTCATGCGAAAGCTGTATTATTAGCTTTTTCTAACATCATTTACCAACATTAATTTAATCCTCAAACATGACCATCGCACAATAATTTTATTAACAAGTTATCAATATTTATGAAATAATCATTTTAATCTATTAATATTTAATAACATCATCAAGCCTAAAAAAATACCGAAAAAGTATTCGAGTGAGTTTTTTATCGATAAAAATATCATTATTTGCACCTGCGAATCATAATCGATTTCGTCTGGCCATCTCTTTGGATGTGTAGCGACAAGAGACGTCACGCTGCGCAGGCGCACCCCTACCGTTACACACGAATATTAGTTCTTTATTAATACCGTATCGATAGAGTATCGGTTTACCTTTTATTATCGAGTAATGGAAATATGAATGGTTTTCTATTGATGTAAAAATGACGATAAAATAATTATGGGACAGCATACCGGAGCAAGAACCATTTAAGGCAGTACTCCGACCAAAACGCCGCGCTAGCCGTTTGTCGTGCTGTTTTTAGGAGCTATCTACTCGTTATTTAAAAAGAAATATCAACTACATATTATTGATTCTAAAATGGTCGAATACTTTTTTTTTAAAGAGGTAAATGTTTCACTAATCTCCTTCCAACAAAACCATAAATATGAGAAATAATTATTGATAGCATGCATCTCCTCGTAAAGTATTCATTAATTATTTTTGTACTAACACTAATGGATAGACAATTTAATAACGAACATTCTTGCCGCAATTTTTTTTCTCAAAAGACTAAAATTCGATTTTATAAAGATTTAATTCTAAAAAATTTGGGCATTATTCACTACTGTAATTCATGCCAATAGGAATGCTCATATCTCATGCTGTTAAGCACTCGCCTTAAGAACTTGTATAGTGTGTTTCATTACTATCATTTTATTCTTGGTCTTTTATGTAGTATCGAGTGAATTTTAATTAAATAATTTGTTGCGTGGGAAAGCTAGTTTATTATAAATCCATTTATTTAAGACGACGGCCCATATAAAATAACTCAAACCTAAACAAACATAATCATTATTAGTAACAATACAAACTTATACCTATGTTAGTAGCACAAAAACAACAGATACAATTTGAACAACATTTAAAATTCTCATAAATACAATCATCACTGCTTCAGCATTCCAGCTGAAATACTGGAGCAACGATTCATATGAACACAGTCCAGCCTGTCAGCAATCATGGCCAGGATGCCGTTGGAGCTGGACCAAGGATGCACATCTTTTACGCATCAATGCATAAAAGCAACCGACGCGCATTTCCGCAAACAGCCGAGATGCGCTAAAGAAGCGAGGCAGCCCCATCAGCACCCTGAAGGCATTATTATACTGAACGCGAAGGGCGCTGTACGATTTTTGCATAAAATGAACCCACAGGCTAAAGGTGAAAAACTAAATTTTGTCATATTATTATGATATATCAGCCCGAACAGCCGCATCCAAATATCACCGAGCAGATGCTTTAGTCAATATGTAAGATATTGACACGTCATAATTCGTTAGCACTCGATAACCATACATTTTGAACATTTTGACAAAAGTTATCGCTGATACAAAGTCACTTTGTCTAAATTGTAAGTCAATATGTAACGTCAATACGTACACGTGATAATTCGTTAGCACTTGATAACCATACATTTTGAACATTTTGACAAAAGTTATCGCTGATACAAAGTCACTTTATCTAAATTGTAAGTCAATATGTAAGATATTGACACGTGATAATTCGTTAGCACTTGATAACCATACATTTTGAACATTTTGACAAAAGTCATCGCTGATACAAAGTCACTTTGTCTAAAGTACAAAATACACAGAACACGACCTTACATAACAACCGAAATTCTTCACTCACGGATCAAATTATAATACAAATCTATTTTTTGTATGAACTCCTTAACTTAATAAGCGTAATTCATCACTCGCTTGGGAGCCAATCGGCTACCTACAGTCTATGCGAGCAGGCTGATTGAATTAGCCTGATCAATCATTCAAATGAGGCCCTGACCTTACCTGTGTGCTGGGGGCTTCACCAGCCTTTGTTCGTATTGTTCATGCATTTATGAGTATGTTTCTGTTATTGTATTGTGGAGAGGAACTGTGAAGATTGTAAAATATGGCATTTTCTAGAGAGAGCTTTAGGAGCAGGACACACAGAAAAGGCGTCGGGCGCGGACAAGGCACGGGCGGCTTCATATTCCGTTCGAATTTCATACAAAATACATGGAAATAAAGCGTAATTTAGGACACACGGTATGTCGTTGCTCGGACGTACTTATGACGCGCCATTTCGGCGCCCGCGCCTGATCAAATTGCGCTTTATTTCCATGCATTTTGTATGAAATTTGAGTGAAATAGGAAGCCGCCCGTGCCATATCCGCGCCCGACGCCATTTCAATGTGGCCTGCGTCCTGCACGATTAAACAAAACTATAAATAACTCTTGAAAATACACACGTCAAAAGTGTCTTGGGATCTAGTACCTACATTTTTAACTATAAAAAGTTATCTAATTAATATTACCAAATCTAGTCTTCCAGACTGGCTTCTTACTTAAATTTCTATGTTTAAGTTAACAACTTATCCCTAGACACCTTTGATGCGTGTAGAAAAATGATCTCTTGAAGGCTCTTTGAAAGACCTTCCCAATTCTGCATTATGTGGCAAAGGCTTAATTTCGGCGTCCGTCATTCTGGCTGTTACATAAATGAAAGTTTTGACAGAGATGACATTTTGATCTTCTGAAAATGTCTCATTCAAAAGTAGGTATCTTCTCTGGGCACAGCTTTCAATATTGAGCTATCAGATGTCCACCTAGCTCAGTGAGAGCTTTCTTTTCTTCGTAGACTTTTTCAGTCCACTTTATCATGGGCGTAAAAAGCAAGACAATTCAATCAGTGAAATTGCGATTGATTTTAAAGCAAATACTTGCGATTGATTAATTGAGAAAGCTATCCCAAAATAAGACGAAACAAAACGCAAAACAAATGGCACCTCACCACAAACAATACAAACATTCCAAATTCAAATTACGAGCGCGAAAACAAACTGCCAATAATATTGATTAAAAAACAACAATAGCGTGTCCACGCATCGTAAGATTATTTCGGGACAGTATTATAATAAATTCTGGTGTTAATTATATCGTGAGTGGGTCGTGCGGCGGCACAAAGGAGGCGCGGCGCGGGTACGCGTGTTGATTTTCAGTTTATTTCATTAGATCCGCGCAGCAGGGTGCGCGGGAGTCGACGCCGGGCTGTAGGGTGAGTATACGTGAGGCTAGGCTTGGTGCTGCGTGACTTTGATCAGATATAGGTAATGGATTATTCCAAAATTTATGAAGATTTTGAATAAAACTTAAATTCTCATCATAAGATAAAGATATGTGTAAGATTCTTATATTCCATTTTCTTTAATTGTTCAGAAATAGATACACTAAAATTAATTCACTATCGTACATAAAATTAATCCAAAAATGACTCTGAAAATTTACTTCTAGTAAACGACATAAACGAGTTTCGTATCCGGAGTATTTAGTTTTATTAGGTAACAAAAATTCTGTTCCCAGCAACTACTTTAACGAAACTCATTTACACAAAGTCCACAAACAAACAATAATTCTCTACGCCCAACATTATGGTCACCCTCCATACCGCCATAGGGTTCACCTGCCCGTTTAAAAATTGTAAAATATAGCATTTTTAATGAAGTAACCTTTTCAATTTTCGGCTTTACGGCCTTTATCGGCGTGACATCGGCCCTAATCAAGCTCGTTTGCTTGTTTCTAAATGTTTTTGTTGATTTTTTTCCATGCATTATTTAGTACCAAGGCTGATTACCTTTCTTTTTTAATTTAAAAAAGCGTGTGCGTACCAAAAATATTGGATAATTGAATTTTTTTGATCGTTTCATGAGGTTTGATAGTTTGAGTCGCGTCACTATGTTAATGATGTAATGTTATACTTTTTATGAGTAGTTAACAAGCGGGGTTGTAATAAATGTTTTTTTTTTTAATATATTACACCGGCCTGGATACAAGTCCGTTAAGCCGCGTCTTCACTTAAATGTCAATAATAAATGTTTGTTTGATATCAGTGTTGACATCCTCCTCTTTGATTGCGTATAATAAGCACATAATTATTTTTTACGCGTTTGATTTTAAACGAAGATTTACACTGATGAGGAAGACAATGAAATTAATTGCGATGATTTAATGACAGATAAAATTATCGAAAGAAAAACTCTATTTTTCAATTTAACAATCTCTTAAGAAAAAATTAATTACAGCGGAAATGTAAATCTCTTTCTATTTCTTTTATTATTGTCTATGATAGACGCAATAAAGGAGACTTTCTTTTATGCTTATAAACGTTGTAAAACAGTGTATTTTTATGTCAGTCATAAAATTAAATGGAGCTTTGGATGGAGCTCTAAAGTTTGATATAACTAGGGTCATAGGTTGGAATATATTCAATTTTGATGATCGACAGAGGGGTAAGTTATTAGGAATTTATTTAAATCTTGTCTGCTGTGGGCGGGCGCCTCATTGTGTGTTATAAGAGTTGATGGCGCTATGAGATGATTGAAAGAAGTTTGTTTTTGTATTCTGTTCAGCTTCCATTGTTGAGGCTTCCTACGTTCTTTTAGAAGGGCACTACAGTTATAATATACTAGCTGACCCGGCAAACTTTGTTTTGCCATAAAAAGACCAAACATTTATCTAATCTACCCTAAACTACCCTACCCTACCCCTACCCTACCCTACCCTACACTACCCTACACTACCCTACACTACCCTACCCTACCCTACCCGACCCTACACTACCCTACACTACCCTACCCTACACTACCCTACCCTACCCTACACTACCCTACCCTACCCTACACTACCCTACTCTACACTACCCTACCCTACCCTACCCTACACTACCCTACAATACTCTACCCTACACTATCATACCCTACCCTACCCTACCCTACCTATATAGCCTATGTCCTTTCCCAGGTCTCAAACTATCTTCATACCAACTTCCATCTAAATCGGTGCAGCGGTTTAAGCGTGAAAAGGTAACAGACAGACAGACAGAGTTACTTTCACATTTATAATATTAGTATGGATTGATTTGTGTATCATTAATTCAACCTAATTACTTACCTGGTAAACACTGTTCTGGAGCTACTATAAAGTAGGTAAGTAGTAGTAGTTACTAGTAATTATTAAGTAAGTTCTGCCAGCGGCTTCACTCGCGTGAATGTCGAAATTTATCCCGAGGGTACATATTCCCGGGATAAAAATTACCATATGTGCTATTCCAGACTTATAATCTATCTCTGTGCCAAATTTCATCCAGATCAGACCAGCTGTTTCAGCGTGAAGAAGTGACAAATATACAAACACATACTCACAAATATTCGCCTTTAAAATATTAGTGTGATGGAGACAATATCGGATCTTTGGACTGTGCTTAAATATTTTACTTAATATTGACGAAAATATGCACCTTAAAACTTGGTGTGACAAATAGTCAAATACACATTATCTGCTGTGATTGGTTGAATGAAATTATCAACCGCCAATCGTATCATTTGACTGGCATCTAATTCGTGATACATCTATAAATTCTTTCCAGAAACCTGGGTTTAGGTTCAACACAATGCGAGCAGATGCGAGCAGATGTGGCCCAATGGTATTGGCCGCGACTTACAAGTCGAAGGTCGTGGGTTCGGAACGGTGAAGGAAAACATCGTGAGGAAACCGACATCTCCAAGAACCAAAACATTTGAAGCCCGCGTGGTGCCGGCCATCCTTTCACACAGAGAGGAGGCCTGTGTCCCAGCAGTGGGAACATTAATAGGCTGATGATGATGATGATCACAATCCTTGTTGCTAGAAAAAAAGACACATGATTGATTCTATTTTCCATTCCCACTATTTCTATGAAAGCCTAGTCACATCACATAATCAAGCGGACATCTTCATCTGCACATAATGACATCAAAATAATGACCCGCACTGTACTTAGCGTAGTTTTTGTTATTCGTATTTAATAGCTTCCCTACCTGTGATAGTTGATACTGCAATTATTAGCTTCTGGACGAGTGACTTGTGTGGTATGTCGTGAATTGTCAGGGCTTAAGAGCGGACTCTAGTCAACAGGAATTTGAAAAATAGGTATTTGAAGAAACTATTGCCGTCGCGTCACCTCCAACCTCACCCCGAAAAGTGCGAAAGGGACAACTGCAGCTCAGGCTGATTTTACCTACAAAAACTTTGACTAAAAGTTTCGTATTCTGCTGTTTTCTTCATGAAAACTGGTCTGATCTAAAAAATTCTTATAACAAAATTTAGAGGAAAAGTATATCTATGCCCCTATCATTTCCTTTTTTGTTAAAAACTTATAAATTTTGTCTGAAAGTCTTCTGAACATGGCGGTAAAAACGGGCATTTTTTTCGGATTTTTGGATTGTCATATTTCTTTTTGTGATTATGTTTTGGAAAAAAGGAAATGGTATACAGGCACGTATTAATTAGAACTAGATTTTTTGGAAAAATCATTGCTCTAGAGGCATTATCCACGAAGAAAACAGCAGAATGTGTTTGTATGGAGAAAGTCTCTCTAGAGTCCCCTCTTAAATGTTAGGATGATATGATTTGGATATAATGATCTACTTTTGGTTGGGTAACTCGAGATCTAGCGGGGTGCTCGTGGTCGTCTTAAGTCCTTCTTGTGGTGGCTGCCTTAGTTCCTTCTAGCGGCTTAATCTCAGAATACCAGATTCTCAAGCGTCCATACACAATCAGTTCTACTTCAAATCTGTCAGGACCAAGAGTGGCTGTTGTTCTGATTAGATAGATACTGAGACGGATATTTTTGACACGTTTAAAAGAAGCAATCGTTGAAACTAAACAGCCTACCGTTTCATTTCAGTCTAGTTCTGATGTATTTCAGTCTAGTTCTGATTAAATTGAACACGAATTTGGAAAGGGAGTTAGCGTAACACACCCGTTGCGATAAGTTTTTCGTAGAAGCGCGCATTTGTTGTGTAGTGATTTGAATTGGTGAATTAGAGATTTGGTTATTCGAGATCGCATGGCTACGGCGTTAAGTTTTTCGTGGTAGCGTGCATTCAAGTGTTTCGTATTAGTAAACTTACGGGGAAGTGTTATTCGGTGTTACATTTTTCTAAGTCAGGTAACTCACTTTGTTTCAAAGCAGCACTGTCTCCTATTGGGCACGGAAACGTAAATACGCGACCCGACCCCAAATGAGATGGCATAAGTCTTGGCAGATAAATACAGACATGTTCAAATACTATGCCTTTCTCTATCAAGATGTCCAGTACTGGCAATTTACATTAATTTCCTCATGCTGCTGTTATTCGAGCAATCACATCACATCATTCCATTCTATGTAATTTCCCTATCCGTTAACTCAGCTATGCATTTCTCCTCTCTCACGTTTTTGTAAGCTTCTATAATGTTATTCATATTCCGCTGATGAGATAATTCATTATAAATAAATATGTAAACCGTAATTAGACTTTCTATGTTGATTTAATGATTTTATACTGTCTGCCTCGATGGTCTAGTGCAGGGATGGTGAACCTTTATTAGAAAACGTGCCATTTTTTTATACAATGAAGTGCCAACAAGGAATTTTAACTTGTGTTAATTGACAAAAATTAAAACTCTACATGCTATGAATTAATCAATTCTTTATGCAAATTAAGAATTGATTATTTCAAGAATTTCCTGGGTGCAAACCCTGGAAATTTTTACAGCAATCCTAATATTTATTTATAGTTTTATGTTGTATTTAAATAAAAGTAGGAGTTGGTGTCATTTCTGCTGTTGCAAATTACCTAAATTCTAAATAAACTCATTTTAAGCGTGCCCAAAAGATTTTGTCGTATGCCACCACAGGCACACGTGCCATAGGTTCGCCATCCCTGGTCGAGTGGCAGCAAGTGCCACAGCCTAGCGTGAGATTTTGATTCCTGGTTGGGATAAGTGTTATTGGGTTTTTCGTCTGGAATTTCTCAGTATCAACCCGGAGTCGTGTAATTTGTGCCCCGTTGATGGCAATAGGCTCTTCCCATAATTAAATGAGACAGGCCCATATTCCAGATGCATATACTCGAATCAAACTAAAAATTGGCCACACCCACCAATCAACTGCCAACCAATCACATCTCTCGAGTTTGGCATGAATGAAAGACCAAGTTAGCAAGCACGAGTACGTTCCAAGTAAATGCTAACATTATTCAATTCCACTGATTTTGTGTTAAAACAATCACAACTGCCCATTGCCAGTTTGAGTTGAGTTGAGCATGAGCATAAGGATCTGAAATACCACCACCACAACTTAAGAAGGTTAACATCACCACAACTTTGGTTGCATACCATGGTCTCGTAGCTTCCATTCTGAGATACGGTATAGTTTTCTGGGGAAATTCTTGCTTGCGGGAACAGGTATTCAAAGCCCAAAAACGTTGTTTGAGGTCGATGTTGAATATGAAAATGACTGAAAGTTGTGTTCCAGTGTTTAAGTCCCTAAAGCTGTTAACATTTCCGGCAATGTATATTTTAGAAATGGCAATTTTTGTTAAACGTAACATGCATCTATTTACTACAGTTTCGCAAACTAGTAAGAGACCAATCAGAAGCCAGTACAAAAATCTTTTACTAGTTGAGAGTTGCAATACTGCTTTATTTAAAAAAAATGTTATTAATATGGGACCTACAATATATAACAAAATACCTGACATAATAAAAGATAACACTATACGCAATTTTAAAAAGAAGTTAACAGCATTGTTGATTGAAAAGTGTTACTACTCGATTAACGATTTTCTAAATGACAATGACTAAAATTTATTCTAATTTAAATTTCTAATTTATTATAATCATAATATGTTTTATGCAATTTAACGACATACCAACTTATTTAATTGTATCCGTTTTGAACTGTAATACTTATTTTTGTATTTTGAGACTAGTTTTTTGATTACCTACTCGTTTACTTAATTAATTAATGTTTGCATGCCTAATCTGGTAGATTGTACAGGGATCACAATTTTTTTTTTTTTTATACCTTATGTCATGTACCTACAATCTGTGCGAATAAAATAAACTTTACTTTACTTTACTTTAATACCGCCCTTAAACATAATTAATTGAATGAACATGAAAGTCAAAGTTACGAATACTTTTCAAGTAGGTAAATGCTAACACTACTCAGTTCCACTGGTTATGTGTTAAAAAAGTTCGATCACGTTTGGGGTGTCTAGGATCGTGGACTTGACCACGACCAATCACATCTGTCCATTGCCAGTTTGAGTTAAGTTGAGCATGAGCATAAGCATCTGAAATACCGCCCTTAAACATAACTTAATTAAATGAACATGAAAGTCCAAGTTAGCAAGTACGATTACTTTTCAAGTAAATGCTAACACTACTCAATTCCACTGATTTCGTGTTAAAAAAGTTCGATAACGTTTGGGGCGTCTAGGATCGTGGACTTGAGCACGACCAATCACAACTGCCCATTGGCAGTTTGACTTGAGTTGAGCATGAGTGTGGTGTTTGTCTATAGTTGTCTGATTTAAAAATAATAATTAACAAAATGTCATATCTTGTGTCAGAAAAATAACTTGAAAATTAAGTGAATAAAAACCAATATTCTCTTGGTTTTTGCCTTTGATTCGTATCAATTTTATTCACTTAATTAATTCGGTGCCAGTTAAAAAAAAATGGAATTTCTTACACGGCTTTTACGCCCAGACAAATTCGACACTGACCCGGGGTCTCCAGATGCCGAAATCAAGTACCGTTATTGGAAAGAGACGTTCAATAACTTCCTCACGGCGGAGACAGAACTATCGAAAATTTCGGATGGTGTCAAACTAAAGGTACTCCTCAATAACGTTTCTCCAAATGTATATTCCCACATACGGGATACAAACTCTTACGCAATAGCTATAAACCTATTAGATGGCCTTTATATTAAATCTAAAAATGACGTGCATGCAAGATATAATTATGTTGACAACAACCAAACAAAGAATTAAATTAATTTATTATTAATTACTGTTTGTATTATAATGCACCTCTGCCCTGCCCCTCGGAGAATACAGGATTGATGTTGTGCTATGTTATTAATTTTAAAAGCCAATTAGGTTTTGAGGTTTCCTTTACTCAATCACATGACATGATTGGAAAATGGTTACCCACATAATCATATGAAAAAAAAAAATCTCTTTGCGATGGTCATACTAGATGGTGCTATGGTGTCCGTAAGAATTTAGGAGCCATGTCTGATGGATAAAGCGTTGTACCTATCTAGCTACTTGTATATTTTGTATTGAATAATTAGCCGATATGTTGGTCTAATCCTAATATTTGTAGTAAACCCCTTTTGAATTTGTTTAAGCATGGAGGCGCCTCCTCAGAACTCGGACAAGGCCGGTTTTCATTATATGATGCACTAAACTCATGTCAGTAATTAAAGCTGGTAGGGTCAGATGGCAACAATTTTCAACGATTTTCACATTGTCGAGTTTTTTTTTTGTTTTTTGTTCTTTACATAATCTCCATCTTTAACAAAAGTTGTTTCGTAACATTAAGGAAGGGAAATCAGTATTTTACAGTGATTGCTAATCACAGACATAAATTTAAATAGATAACGCAAGTCCCTCCATCTGTATGAAAACCAAGCGTGCCACTTTTTCACAAACAATTTAAAAACAAATTTACTTACCAATGAAAGAAAACATTGCCAATGCCTCAGCCACCTTTTTCTATACATTCTTTACAGCTCAATATGGCCTATTTTTTTTCTAGATTTCTTTAGATTTCCGGTGACGATAATGCTAAATGAAAAGCTCAACTTACGATCATTTGTCGTAACTTCAGTCCGTGTTTTGGCACGCGAAGATACAATCACCTCGTCTAGTTAGATGTATGTCTGTGTTGCTATTATTTTACGATTTATTTTGCACTCAGATGTAAATTAATGTTTATATCTTAACAGATTATAAACTTACGAGAAGGTGTCAATATTAAATAAAGTAATAATTTACCTAACTACCTAACACTGAAATGTTAGCTTGTGAAGTATTGCATTTAAGTATTATTCGTTAGCTTGTGATATTGTTACTAAGATAGGTACGTAAGCCATAACTAACATTACTACCTTAGTAACTGTTAACTTCTTATTAATTCCCTAATCCTTATTTCTACCTCATCTTGATCTATATTCATTTCTCCCAAAAAGCCTTTCAAACCAATGAAGCAAAAAAACACTCCTAATTCCCTTTCAACATTAATCCTCAACTCTTCAAAACTGAGAATATAACGACATACCGATGCGTTCCCTAATCGCCAAGGATCCCCAGCTGTGAGGAAATCATTAATTAGTCCAAAGACTTGCCTTTCAACCGATGAAAAAGTCTCGAATAATTTAAAACTCCATAATTGGATATTAAAACAAAAATATCGCATTTAAAACTGGCCCATTCAATTTCAACCGGCCTCATTTGTTACTGTTTGTCTATGGTAGTTTTGTTTTACAGTCTACGTTGTCTCTGGTATGAGATATTGGCGGCCATTTGTTATTTTAATTTAGTGATGTTCTCGTATTAATATTTGGATAGATGATTTGATTTATTTGAAGGATGCTGTGTACATTATGTAGAAGTTTGTACCTTCATTCTTGAATTTTCAAAACAATACTGGTATCCAGACCAGGATTTTTTTTTATGGTTTATTTTGATCAAACAAGCTTCAAAAGCTGTTTTCTGAGAACATGTTGACTGAATAAAGTGCATATTAAATACATTATGTAGAGCTACATTCTATTTCTTTTCAGAGATTGATTGACCAAAAAATAAATTAGCTAAAGCCTGGCTGCATGAATCTAAAATCTGCCTGGAAGTGATTATTTTCATAAATTTTTAGTTAAATAATTAGTATTTAAATAATGTAAGTATTAACTAGAAGCTCATTAATTACTAATTCAAATTAAACAATTAATTAAGTCCTCCTCAAAATTCTTTCCCACAATTATACACCCAATCAAATGTTTTTTTTTTTTTTTTCAAAAAAAGAACAAATCAGATCCGAGCCGTGATGCGCTGGCCATTACGCGCCGTGCACAGACTCGCTGATAAATCATTGTGGCGCTTCTTGAGGCTCATTGGATGCAGCTTTGATTGATGAAGCCAGGAGGTCCAGTTTATCGACTGTTTAGGGACCAGAGGCCGCGTAACACGGTAATGGTGAGGGCTGATGAGTTTAAGTAATGTGAGTGGGTTGAAGGGTTTTGTTTTTGTTCGGAGGTTTTCAGACGGTTTTCAAAAGCCTGTGCATATGTACTTAATTTTGATACGTACACCTGATTTTTTTTACACTGTATACCAAGATATAAATTGCTACTTTCAGTGTTTATGGGGCTGGGATGGGCTGATGTAGGTACATATCTGTAGTACATATGCTATGTGTATTTTGATACGTAAGCCTCACAAGTTTCACACTGTATTCCAAGGAATAAATTGCTATTTTCAGATGTTCATTAAAATTGATTTAAAATAGTATATTCGATGAATTAATTAGAAGTATGATCAGCACAGGCTTGCCGAGGTCGGTCCGTGGATGGGTGACTATTTCAGCATACCGAATTTCCTCCGTGCCTCGGAAAGCACGTTAAGCCGTTAGTCCCGGCTGTCATTTGAAGATCTTTGACAGTCGTTACGGGTAGTCAGAAGCTTGAGATCTGACACCAGTCTTGCCAAGGGGTACCGTATTACCCAGTTACTAGGTTGTGGAGATCAGATAGCCAGTCACTCTATGTAAAACACTGGTACTCGGATGAATCCGGTAAGACTGGAAGCCGACCTCAACAACAATTGGGAAAGGGCTAGGCAGATTATGATGATCAGCACAGGCTTGTAGGAAGTCCACTTGAGAAAATATGTTCAGCGTGTTCCATTATAGACGTTTACTGCGTGTTATTTAAATATTCTATAGATATTACGTTTATATTTACATATTATTATTATTTCCTTTATTCAATTGCATTTCTTATTTGATACATTTTTAAATATGTTTATAAAAAATACAATAAAAAACATTTAAAAACTTAAGTAATTAAAAAAATCAAAAAACCCGACTGCTTCAAAAGCGAACTAAAAAGTCATGCTGTGCAGTCGGAGAAAACATATTCGCGGGCTGGCTGACCAAAATCTGGTGTATCCTCCGCCTGCACAGCATGATTTTTTCCTTGTGTACGACTTTTGAGTTCGCTTTTGAAGCAGTCGGGTTCTTTTTTTTCCTTTATTAGATACATTTAAAAATATAAGTGTTATATATTTTTGAAATTACCTCTTAAAACCCTTTATTTTGATACCCCACACGATGGGTTTGGAAGAAAAAAAATTGGGCCCCCACTATATGGCACCCAAAATCCGCCATTTTTCTACTGTCAAATTTTAATGTAGCCTATGACACTCGCAGGGTTAAGAAGCATCGATTGACGTATGAATCATCAAAATCGGCCAACGCTCTGGAACGCCATATAGGAACAAATATACATACATACATACTTACATACATACATACACTGATAAACACATTACCCTCCTTCGGCAGTCAGGTAAAAATATAAAAAATAGAGGCCCACCGGTATCGGGAACAGGGTCCAAGCTACCGGCGGTCAGGGCTCCAGAGAGAGGAACCTCCTAACAATACGAGCCGTGTCCAGCAATACTGCTTTCTGGATCAGGCCCTTGACCCAGCCGCCTAACGAGAGCCTCCTAAGGTGTTGGTCGAGGCTCGTGGCTATTAAGCCATTGGCTGACACGACTATCGGTACAATGATCGCTGTGTCCACAGTTATTATTATTATATTATTCTGTGTTATTATTATTTCCTTTATTTATCTTATTTCTTATTTATTACATTTTTAAATATAAAAAAAGAAACCTTAAAAACATTTAAAATATAAAAAATAGAGACCAAACGGTATCGGGAACAGGGTCCAAGCTACCGGTGGTTAGGGCTCCAGAGAAAGGAACCTCCTCCCAATGCGAGCCGTATCGAGGAGTACTGCCTTCTGTATCAGACCCTTGATCCAACCGCCCAATGACAACCGCGACAGATGGTTGTTGAGGCTCTTGGCCATCAGGCCGTTGGCCGTAACGACAATCGGCAAAATGATCGCTGAGTCCACATTTCACATGCCGACAAACTCGTGTGCTAAGTCAAGATACTTGATTTGTTTCTCTTTCTCAGCTTTCACGAGGTTCCCGTCATGCGAGGTTGCATACAGTTATGTCAACAATCATTGCACGCCTCTCGATTCGGTCCACCACCACTATATCAGGCTTATTAGCGATAATAGTCCTGTCAGTGATGATTGACCGATCCCAGTACAATGTGATATTGCCATTCTCGAGAACTGGGTCGGGCACATACCCGTAGTACGGCACCTCTGATGCCACAAGAGTGTATTTCAGAGCAAGTTGCTGATGGATAATCTTGGCTACAAGATTGTGCCTATGCAAGTACTGTTCGTTATATAGCTAGACGAGAACAACCAGAGATAATGTGGTGGATCGATTCACCCGGGTGGTGACATGCCCGACAGATGTCAACCGTGCCATCCTTCACAATAAATCTCCGGTAATTATTCGTCATGATAACTTCGTCCATAATAGCACAGACAAAACCTTCGGTTTCCCCAAAGAGGTCACCGAAACGCAGCCAGGCTACGGACACTGATTGGTCTACATCGGACCCATGTAGGGCCCGGAAAAAGCGTCCGTGAAGCTCCTTACTATTATTATTATATTCTTTATTCTACACCAAAAAATATATATACAGGACAAAAAAACACACAGGTACTTAATATTGGCACTAAAGGTTACATTGACTCGTCCGAAACTAATACTACCTCTATAAGCTTGCAATTGAGTATAATTACACGTGATTCAAAATTAACAAAACCACCTCTAAAGATAAACTTTACCATTTTCGATACAACGGCAACGTTTACTTTTATCGGCGATTTTTTTCAGTAATTCTTATTAATCGTTAATAAATTTTTATTACATCAATTGGCCACGGTCATAACGAAGCGTAGAAAATCTATTATTTCGAATTAGTTTTATTGTATAAAATCACCCATCGTTTAGTTAACGATTCGATACGAATTATTTGGATTCGCGACGTCGGAAACTTGGAGTATTTTGATTGAATCGCACGCGCAAATAATACTTTGAATAACTTCGGCAAAATAGCGCAAATAATACTCTGAACAGCTTGAGCCATTCTAGCGCAAATAATACTTTGAAGAATTTGGGCCATTCTGGCGCAAATAATACTTTGAACAACTTGGGCCATTCTAGCGCAAATAAAACTTTGAACAAATTGAGCCATTCTAGCGCAAATAATACTTTGAATAACTTGGGCCATTCTAGCGCAAATAATACTTTGTTTGGAACAAGTTGGGCCATTCTAATTTTCGAAGCGCAATTTGCAAGTACTGGAAGAATACATGATAGCGCTGGTAAATGAAACTAGCAGCAGAGACGAAATCAAAACGTCAAAAAGGCAGATGACATAACGGAAACACGAATTATGTATTGTTATTGTAAAGATTTGTTTTTATTTGAGTAATATTTTAAAGTCAAAAATGGAAGGTAGATTCACCGACTGTTAGTTTATTTCAATAAAATAATTGGTAACTATATTCGTTCAAAATATTTGTAAAAAGTATTATTAATTACTAAAAAAATAATGTACACAATTACTGTATTTTTACAAACCTAAATCTATAATTAATTGATAAACGAATGTCACCGGATGTTGTTGCTGTGTGACGTCTTGTCATTTGTTTAAACGTATAAATAGGCTGGTTCTAGTCGAAAGAACTCAGTATTGAATTGTATTGAACTGTGCACATATCATTATAAAATTAAGTTGTGAGACTTACTGTTGGTGTGAGTAATAAAAAGTGTATACAAGATGTCTGATCGTTATCATTTGAGAATCCTGAGTACGCCCGCTCTTACATCAGAAGTGGGATCAACCCAAGCCTCAACTGGACCCATCAACACAGTCGCCTTGCCTAGCCTACCGACCACTCGACCAGGACATTCGGATGAGCTGAATTTACTTCGTTGCCAGATCAAGTTGCAGAAAAGGATGTTTTTCAAAAACAAAACACCAATACCCACAAGCTAAGTAAAATTTATTTACCTAATTATGATCTTGACCAGCATAAAATAACAATTGAGTGAACAAGTTACCTGTCTTTCCACCGTGCGAGGTAGTTCAGTCTATTGCTAGGATGAAGGGATTTTCATGCTTGCTAAGACGCGCCAAGCAATTGGTAGACACTAATGCTCATTCTTTTGCACTCGTAGCACAATATTAAGTAGCTAAACTAGATATTATATTGTGTATTGGAATTGTGTGTGTATTGAATAGACTTCAAATCAAGCTAAATCTTTTTTTGAATATGGTACCAAGTCATAAAGTTTACTTTCAAGTATTTTTCCTAATGCTCCAGTGGCATAAAATCATAGTTTTACCAAGCTGAACCCCTCGGGTCAAGCATCAAGAACACAAAACAAACATGATTTGCGCGAAACTTTGACTTTGGATATCAAAATACTTCATTAGATGCCACTAAATATGATACACATACAAATAAAACTTTCGGTTATGCCCATTATTTTCATATCCCTTAATAGAGGAGCTCGTGGCTAAATAATAACTTAAGTTAAGCAACGCTTGACGATGTCGGTCCGTGGATGTGTGACCATTTCAACATACCGAGTTTCCTTCGTGCCTCGGAAAGCACGTTAAGCCGTTGGTCCCGGCTGTCATTTGAAGATCTTTGACAGTCTTTACGGGTAGTCCGAAGCTTGAGATCTGACACCAGTCTTGCCAAAGGGTACTGTGTTACCCAGTTACTGAGTTGTGGAGGTCAGATAGGCAGATTGATTGGTTTAGGTTACTACACCGGTGCACAGGTTAATTTCCATCAAAGCTGTGTATTGTTAAGATAACCGTGTGAACATTATACTCTCGTAATATTTTTCATGTTTCAGATACCATATTTTGTCGCAGCCTGAAGCTTCTGCTGAAGGCTAGCGATTCAGATGCTGAGCGCGAAGGTTGACGTGTCAACATCTGAGAGGTTAAGAAGAACAGCATGCAAGCAGTTCGCTGGTCTTAGCCGAACGGTACGAACGTGCGCAAGTTTGGAATGGAATAATCGGTGAGTCGCGCGATTTTACTTTGATAGTGAAGTCGAATATTCTCTAGTGATGAGATGCTATTTCGAGTTTTAAGTGTTCATATTGGAACACTGAATTGGTTGGTAGTGGTTGTACCTAGCACTATCACTAGGTAATTAAGACACACCTGGTAAAAAGCAAGTAGCTAATAAGTTACCTATTGGGTTGTTAGTACTTTCCTAGTTTCAACATTTGGAATTACGAACTTTAGGATGAGATATCCCATAAGAAGGAGATGAAATATCCAAAATGACTGAATAACTAGTCGTTTTCAGTGGCAAAGCGAGTTAGTAATGTCGTTGGGCTATCGTAATTGTATCGAGTTAGTAACGGTACTGGTCATTTGCGTGTATTCAGGACGGATCTTGTTGCGTAACGATGTACAACCACCGTCTTCAGATCTGAATTCACTTGCTTACTTTCAAAGTAATATTATGATAACAGTAGATCACGCGATTGTTTTTCTTACATGAAAACTGAGGTAGTGACCGACAGTAAAGGGTTACTGTTGATAATCTGATATTTATGATATTGATCAGAGTTAATTCGTGAAGCTTCTTAATAGTATCAGGGTTGTTTCCCTTTTATAAGCCATCAGTATGTTCCAAAATCTTTAAGTAGAAAACGCGAATCATGTTGGAAGGATACCCGATCGCCAAGTTCTTTGAGAATTAGACGTCATAGTTGATGACAGTGGTAGTGAAACCGAATCTGATTAACATGTCTACTCATAAGACCAATTCTGGACCGCACCTCATGCGTACCATGTGGCGATGGGTTTTTTAAAGTGGGTTTATGAGTTGAGTATGCATTGCCTTTACTTTGTTTAGTTTAACTTGTTGATCGTCGGACCTTTTTCTAATGAATAGTGTTGTGTGGAAAACTTTAGTACGAAAACTGAAGATTCCCGGTATTAAGTCCGCGATAGGTGATTATGACAGGATAGTGATCGTTATACACCGAAAGCTTTAAATAGATACGCTTAAACCTACAAGTATGGACACGGTAGGTTAAGGAAGATGCCAGCGGGTCATGTACCAGTCGATGTTGATGTTAAAAGGATTTTAATGATGATGAGCAAGCTCAAAATGTCTAGTAATTGAGTCTATCAGCCGTATTATGTTTGACCGTACCAGTGGATTCTGGCGGAGGTCGGGGTCTTGAGAGACCGTTGTGTGAGAGCAATATAATTGCTGTTCGGCTACAGAGCCGTGGCGTTAGAGGTTTTACTCGAGGGTTTCTGTAAGCTTGGCAGTTTTCGCTGCAGAAGAAGTTTTAAAGTTTGATTTGAGCGACTGGTGGTACATGGCCCAGGGTAATGATTTAGTTAAAGATCAAAGTTCTAAAATTTCCCTATTGTCACGAACCCAATGATCTAGTTTGGTCAGGAGTAGCCGAGCGTTGTGCGTTGGCCTGTGTGGCAACTGTTGGCCTTTATGGCAACTGTTGGCCTGTGTGGCAACTAAACGCCAGTGTGCCAACTGGAGGCCTTTATGGCAACTGTAAGCCAGTGTGGCAACTGGAGGTCTTTGTAGCAACTGTGGTCCTGTAAGTTGGTTTAAAATAAACACGTTTGTGTAAGGAACCTTACAGAGGATGCCTGTAGAGTTATGAGGTTAAAATAAAGTAAACTCGCATAGTCACGCGAGAGGTGAGGTCACCATGTTAATGTTGATGACGTTCGAATCGACAAGCCTTCGTTACGAAAATTGAAATAATTTTGGTTTTCTAATTTTTATTACTATGCGTAGATTGTGTTAGTAAGATATACAAAGCTGAAGTACCAATTGAGATTGTAGATGATGAATAGACGTAACATAGGACAGACTAAATCTCTGTGTGAACAGGTTCTGAATTCAGAGAGTTGAGTTGACTCGACATCGTAGGGATGTGCGAGTACTTGGACTTTGTAATCACGAAGATTAGAAGCTTTTGCGTTCCGAACTTCACCCTATTGATGATCATTGAATAAGTATAACTTTTCAATTAATCTTTTGGTACCTCATGTAGAATTATTACAAATGGGGAATCCGCTACAATGGCACAGATTACAGCCATTTTTATTTTCTTTTTCTTCGTACATCATGCTATTACTCGCGGTACATCTAGAGCTAACAGTCAAACTGAATGGGTTTGGGTTAATAAAATAGGTGAATTGTAATTGGCATTAAAATATACGAAATCTAAGGCTACTGAATGACCCTTTTGATTAACTAGGTAAAATAGCCCCTCCCCTGCAATTGAAAATACCATATCCGTTTAGACCCTAAGCATAGAATGACCGAAACGGAAGCAAAAAAAAAAAAAAAAAATAATAATAAAAAAGGTTTTGGTTTTAGAAAAAAGACTTTGGTCACTCAATGAACTTTGAACGACTAGACCGTGATAGCAAGAATAAATAATAATGAAAAAAAAAAAAGGGTTAAAACTTTTTATAACATTATTCAGAATTGAAAAGCTTAAACTTATGGATAAAATAATGAATGTTTTGTTTGGTTAAATAAAATTTAGTCGAAACAAGTCAAAGACTGGCCTCTGAATCTTTATGATCAAGCAACGAACTACGACCTCTGAGTTTCAGAATTAGTTGGTTAAATAAAATTCTGTCAAAACAAGTCAAAGACGGGGCCTCTGAATCTTTATGATCAAGCAACGATCTGCGACCTCTGAGTTTGATAGTTAAATAAAACTCAGTTAAAACAAGTCGTAAGACTAGCCTCTGAATCTTTATGATCAAGCTACGATCTGAGACCTCTGAATTTGATTTGAGTTAGCAAAATGGATGTGTAAAAAGGCCTTGGTCATGGCTATGGTTTAAGTTGGATGATTCAATAAAATTTAAGTCAAAACAAGTCAAAGATGGGCCTCTGAACCTTAATGGACAAGCCACGATCTGCGATCTCTGAGTTTGACAGTTTCACCAGAACAAGCAATAATGTTGCCTCTGAGTCTGGTCTAAAAGGTTTTTGCATATTTTTTTTTTTTATGATTTTCAGAGATTCGCTGGGCCTAGCAAGGCCCGCTCGTCAGTATGGCCGTGATAGCGCTGGTAAATGAAACTAGCAGCAGAGACGAAATCAAAACGTCAAAAAGGCAGATGACATAACGGAAACACGAATTATGTATTGTTATTGTAAAGATTTGTTTATATTTGAGTAATATTTTAAAGTCAAAAATGGAAGGTAGATTCACCGACTGTTAGTTTATTTCAATAAAATAATTGGTAACTATATTCGTTCAAAATATTTGTAAAAAGTATTATTAATTACTAAACAAATAATGTACACAATTACTGTATTTTTACAAACCTAAATCTATAATTAATTGATAAACGAATGTCACCGGATGTTGTTGCTGTGTGACGTCTTGTCATTTGTTTAAACGTATAAATAGCTGGTTCTAGTCGAAAGAACTCAGTATTGAATTGTATTGAACTGTGCACATATCATTATAAAATTAAGTTGTGAGACTTACTGTTGGTGTGAGTAATAAAAAGTGTATACAAGATGTCTGATCGTTATCATTTGAGAATCCTGAGTACGCCCGCTCTTACATACATAACATAAATTAAATGATTTTTGTTACCTTTAAAACTGCGGCTATTTTTTTGGAAATAATTTTTGATGTACAGAAATGACCTTTCTGCAGATTTAATATATGCATTGATATTGATAATTATAGCTTAAGCAAGTAAATGACGTTAAACTTTTCATAAAACTATTTTATTTTGAGTTAATAGTCCAATATTTATTTACATAGATAAAAGTATATACAGTGTATAAAATACATAAATAACTAAGACTACAAACATATACACTTTAACCAAAAACGTCACTAACTAAACCTAAAAATATACTAAATTAAAATATGGCGTCGAAAAACTCCTCCCCATCGTTGTCCACAGGTACTCGTAAGGCAACATTGTCACGTTGTATGGCAATGCTTATTCTCTGACCAAGATAAAAGCCAGCCCTTGGGTCACGTGAAATGTAAACTAGGCGTTTGGAAAGATCTTTAAGCAAAGCGTGAGCGTAAAATTTAAATAGGCAGATTGTTATTTTCACACAGGAAGATCTAGAAAAAGTAAGATTCTATCAGCGATAGCTGTAGTCAAAATATTCTCAACTATCTGCCGCCCGCGTGGTATGAGTAATTCGCCCAAAATCTTTAAAAATTATAGCCTTTGTGTTATTCTGATGTTTAGTCTGATCCAATTTGTTTTCAGTTTTATCAAAATCTGTTAAAAGAGTAAGTATGGAGTTTCTTGTGAATTCTTCTCCATAACAAGCTACTTTCCGAATGCACGGTAGAATCAACTTTTATTCCATGTAAATTTAAATTGTGACATTCAAAAGTGCCGCTTGGTGGCCCAGTTGAAATAAATATCTTTTGTCTTTGTTCAGTAGTTTTTGCTTGAAACAGTAACCATCCATCCTCACAAACTTTTAGGTTTCAATAGTAAGTAGGTTGTAGGGAATTGACAATAGGGATAGTAACACAATGTTTTTTTAGTCCGTCAGGTAGATTTCCAAAAGCTTCATGCCTTGGTAAACTTTTTACATAGAAGTGGCGTCACAAGCCTCCTCTCCTGAACTTTGATGCGCTTTATCTTGGTGAATTTTAATTGACTTGAATAAGCAAAAAATACCAATATTTGTGTCCAATATTTTTTGATAACTTAACCGGCGGACTAAATAGAATTTGCTGTTTAGTACCCCGTCATTATCCCTATTTGACACTACTACGAGTATCCTTATTTGGCGATACCGAATTATCACGTGAGGCTCTAGACAAGTGGCATTCGATGTCAGTGATGGCAATGGTCGAAATGCTAAAATGTAAAGCTGGGAACAAATTATCGGACGCGGCTGACGGACGCGACTTACAGCTGCGGCTGATATGTGTGCACAGTCGTATGGGACGTGGCTGCCAGATCTCTATCAGACGTCCGAACGCCCAAGGTCACGTCCGCGACTTACGTCTGATAGTTTGCACAATGTAATGTACATTCATTACCTAGATACTCTAAAAGTCGCGGCTGTCAGTCGCGTCCGTAAGCCGCGTCCGATAATTTGTTTCCAGCTTTAGGGATTGTTCACATGACCTTTCGATAGCATTTGACATTCCCATAATTTTTTGACATTTTTCCAATCACTATCTCCACGCTTTCGATGATAGAATGTCACTTGTGTCCTGTGGCAATTTCAATCTGACTTTTCGACATAATTTATCATCATCACTTCAGCTGAAAGACGTCCACTGCTGGACATAGAGCTCCCCCAGGCGCTGACACATTGACCGATCCCGTGCGTCTCGCATCCAGCGCATTCCCGCAACCTTAATCAGGTCATCGGTCCACCTAGTGGGAGGCCTTCCAACGCATCGTCTGCCGGTTCGTAGTCGCCACTCCAGAACATTTCAGCGCCATCGGCCATCCATTCCGCAAGCAATGTGCCCTGCCTACTGCCACTTAAGTTTCGCAATTCTTCGGGCTATGTCGGTAACTTCAGTTCTCCTGCGGATACCCTCATTTCTGATGGGATCACTCAAGGAAACTCCGAGCATAACCCTCTCTTTTCGACAATCGTTTTTTATATAATATTTATAGTTACTGACAGGTTTTCGTGTATCGAAAAGTAGAATGACCCGATTGCTAACAAAGCGTGCATTATGAGGATTTCTATCGACCGTTATTTGTAATCGATATTCGGATGTTAGTATCGTGATCGGGCGTATCGATTAATTATGAGAATTGATTAGGAGTGGGCGTGGCCCCGCTAACGAGACCAGCCGATCTCGTGTTTGTTTAATGACTTGGGATTCCGCCTCCCGCGTCGTGTGCTGCCCTGGTACTTTGTAACCGAACGCTTGCTTCTGGTCTTCAGATAAATTACTGTGGATATCTGTAGTTAGTAGTTACCATATACGTTTACGAGTTATGTGGGTCTATGAGAAGGCCTTATCATTTTAAGTTTCAAATTCAATTCAGTTTTCGTATTTCCTTTTGATTTTATTTATGTTCTGAATCTCAGACGGCATGGAAAAATAACTCATTTATGCTATCTTACTTTTGTTCTGCTTAAGGGCCTTCCAGCGCTTTAGTGCCGTAAAACTGTTAGTTTCTAAAGCATAATACTTAGTAACGGCTAGGTTTAAAGGTTTGAGAATCTTTAATTTTTAATTTTTCTTTTATATTATTTGTGAAAACATTGTTTTTCGTATAGATAGTTTTGCTTTATAAAAATCGCTACTTTTGGATACTCCTCCAAAACTACTTGGATGTTTAAAAATATTTTTACACAGAAAAATTTATAGCTAGAATTTCTTCATAACTGAAATAGCATATGTAAATCAAAGAATGACGCCCTGTGACCTCTGCCCTTTTATACGCATTCGTAGTTTTTATTTTATTTTTATATAAGTGTGTATACAGGTAGTTATTGTTAATTAAGTATTTTATACTATGTAAATTTTAATTAAGATAATTGAATAAATTAACAGTTATAAAAATAAAAAAATTGCAAACAAAACTGTACAAAAGAAAGTTCAGTATTGATATTCTGGCTCCGAGCGGGCGCACCGCCATTACTGCGTTAACATTGGTGAATATATACGCCTTAAGTACTACACTCAATTTACTTTCAATTGTATAAATATGTAAGTTTCTCATATATGTGAATGCCAGTGTAATTCTTCTGAGATAGAGATAAAGATTCTTGTTAACCGTATTTAGCTTATTTAAATAAATCAAAACCTAAAATTAAACAGTGAAAGACTCCTGTCCATTGTAAACGCTATAAATTATTAAGCATAGATTCATGGTACAACTTATAATTAAGACACTCTGTGGTCTACAATTTCAGAATCCTCCCATAAAATGATAATAGCCTGTCACAACAGGCAGGCCTGTTTCACACGGGCTAATTCTAGGATGCCACAAAACATACAAAAATGTTGTTTTCTCTCTTACTTTTTGTGTGGTTTCATAATTAGATTTGGCGAAGACCCACCCTGTACGGCAACCGCGAGTTGGTCTAAGTTATAAGCGTTTGAAATTGGAAATACTTTCACTTTCTTACGGCTTGTTGACTTGACCTTTAAAAAGATCTATACGGTAGTGACTGCTTTGGAAAAGTTGGTTTTAAATATAGTCGGGAACAATTTCTAGTCTTGCCTTGACCAATGTTCAGAGACAAATAAGATAGAAATGGCAGTCTGTAATTTTAATTACCAGTTTCTATTGGGTAAAACTATGGAGCCTGTAATTTTTAGTTTCAGATCAATTCCTAATTAAGAAATTTTGAAATTTATTTATTTATTTATTTATTTATTTAAACTTCATGTACAAAAGTGGTACATAGGCGGACTTAATGCCACAAGGCATTCTCTACCAGTCAACCAAGTTTATTGAAATCTTCACGATTTTTCATGGCATTTACACATTAAATATTTTAATATCCTGTCATTTTTAAATAAATTTGCGTTGTCATTCTAGTCTAGAATGATTATTTTTAATTGATTTATTATTTTAATATCTTTTTTTTTTTTTTCTGAGATTATAGAAGCATAATTTTGACTTTATTGTTGTTATTGTTTTGTTGTGTTTGTTTACTTTTATTGTTTTAATTGACATGACATTTGCACGACATTTATTTTATTTTTTTATTATTACTAAATATGAAATTGTATTAAATATTTTTATTTGTATTCTTTACTAGGTGACCCGGCAAACTTTGTTATGCCATAAAAACACTAAACATTCATCTACTCTACCTACCCTACCCTACTCTACCCTGCTTACCCTAGCTTGCCTACCCTACCCTACCCTACCCTACCTACCCTACCTACCCTACTATCCTATGTCCGTCTCCTGGTTCTAAGCTAAGATAAATTACATTAACATTATTTGCATTGTTGAATTACTAATCTATCCCTGTATGGAAGCCGTTTTGCAATTTTCCTTCTTCTTATGGTATTTATTGCCGCCCAAAGATGCGTTAAAATAAGTGTTGAAATATGGAACTTTCGACGCTCATAACTTTTAAATATATTATTTTTTTACATTTTTGTTTCCATACAGGACTAAACAAATTGATATTATTTTTATTTTGAACATACAACGTCAAACAGTGGAGTAATCTCTAGACTACGTTTGTATGGAAGAATTTTCGACTAGTGTATCCTTAAGTACAACAGCGAGTCAAGTTCTCCACGTCATTCCCCGCTACCGCACATAACTTAGGCCACCACATAATAAGCGGCTGTCGTGAGGCGTTCCCTGCAGATGAGTTCGGGAGGATAAAAATTCGATTACAATTAAATTAACCGAACTCATATTTATTTTTCATTAATATCTGATTTTGGAACTCGTAGAATATTATTTATGTGGCTATAAATATTCTTCGCTTCAGTGTTTTACCGAAATTCCAAGTGCATTCGTTTCTGAATATCATATTATTTTTTTGCCCTTTTCTTGTTAATTCCATAGTTTTTATAATTCGTTTTACTGTCGTCTCTTCATCGTTCTCTTGTTGTTCTGAAAAAAATCCGTTGACAGATTTACAAGTTCAAATTTACAGCCATGCGTTCCGCTTAGGGAAAGTTACTTGACCCAGGACAAGGTGTGCTCTTAACCCTCCTGGTTAATGGGTCAAACAGCACTGGCAATAAGCCAATAAGATGGCAGCAATATTTAGAAAAAGTTAAAAAACTGGCCAAGTGCGAGTCAGACTCGCGCACGAAAAGTTCCGTACCATTATCGTAAAAAATGCCAAAAAATCACGTTTGTTGTATGGGAGCCCCACTTAAATATATATTTTATTCTGTTTTTAGTATGTGTTGTTACGGGTCGCGTATAAATTTGAGAATGAACATGGGTGGGTTTTAGTCAGTAAGTCTGACACGCCCTTTCGCTTCATCGGAATCGTCATTGGAAGATTTCCCACCAAAAAAAATAAATGTGTTATTATAGCGGTAATAGAAATACATCATCTGTGAAAATTACAACTGTCTAGCTATCACGGTTCATGAGATACAGCCTGGTGACAAATGGACAGATAGACAGACAGACAGACGGATCGTGGAGTCTTAGTAACAGGGTTGCGTTTTTACCCTTTGGGTACGGAACCCTAAAAAGGTCATTGCAATTTCTACACACGGTCCACCAAGATATTCAAAATACCATAAATTTTATAATTAGACACAGCCAATATCCTCCTCCTAGCAAACAGAAAGCCGCCATTAAAATTTTAGTAGAAATAAAGAAAAAATCTAATAAACGTGAGTCACGGCTTTCTTTCAATCAAACGATGTTAAATCATGAGTTAATTGAATTTTAGATTAATGGTTAATCACGAGCCAATCGGAAACGTCCCACGCACCGAGCTACCCACGACGGCATCCAATGTAATTGCATGTTATTGAATTACAATTTAATTGAATTCGATTATGTAATTAATGTGAGGCCATTGTTGTAACGTTCTGTGATGAATGATCCGACCCAAAAACAGTAAGCTGCTATATTTTTCAACTTCTGACGTGTAATAAGACCGTGATTGATGAACGAGAACGTTGAAAGGTGAACATTATTTCTCTGAACGAAAGTGCTTGTTGAACTAATTGAATATGTTGAACGGTTGCCTGTGTGTTTGATCGATTTTGGCGCACTACTATAGTACGCGGAGTAATTGCTGATTTGATGAGAGATTTGGAATAGTTTATCGACTCATTTTTTACGTTTGATTAGATGAAATTGTATTTCGAAAAGTTATGCAATGGCTTCTGTATTCAATAGTTTATAAGCTTCCGTTTTTGCTATTAGAGCCCATCGAATGAGTAGAAAGTGGTTTGTTTCATTTATTAAAACAATCAAAGGCAATTTGTTACTCAAATCATCTCCATCTTGAATTCTATCATCGTTTATCAATGTTCTTGCTATAATAGGGTTCTCATATAAAAAAGAAATACGTAAAAGGTTTCAATACTTTTATTTTATACAAGATAATCCATAATGTTTTTTTTGTTAACCTTTTAACAAACAGTAGAAGCGAAGACACTGTGGTTTGTGCAGCTATGAAAAAAATCTCTTCAGCCAGAACTTTGTGGTTTACATTCAATCCTCTTTGGTGCAACTTAATATAACTTATGCAATGATAGTCTAGTAAACAGATATTTTATGAGCGCGCGCATTGTGAAGACTCGAATACGTCCTAATTGGGACGTATAGTCTTTAGTCTATGTCACGCATTGCGAAGAGCGATACGCTTTGTTGAAACAAAAACAAAATTTTAAAAATGCCATTGTGTGTATTTAGAAAGTGTACCAATTATGATACCAAAGTACATAAAACAGAAGGGATCTCAAACCATATGTAAGTACGCAACACACCTCAATTTCCTTTTTTTTAACATTCTGATATTTGGAGGTAATAAAAAGTAAAAAACATTGGTGGTTAGAATAATGTTTGTTTACATTCACACGCAAGTGACAAACACTAGCTGTCTCTTTTTTTCTTGTTGGTTTTATCAAGCCATCCCTTTCCAACTTGTAGTGAAATGTCAGATGAATGAAAAGTGTGTCATATGTGCTGCCGCTGCTGAGCGGAACACTTTTTTCGGTTGTTTTTTGAGTGAACGTATCTGTTTACAAGAATATCATTGTTTTCCAAAAAAATACAAAATCGTGTCAGTTTTGAATAGTTATTGATTAAAATGGCAACCGACACCACACCAAAAACATAGGTTTTGCAATCCCCACGCAAAACTCATAAAAGGTAAGACAAAGTTGTTTTTTTATGAAGAAATAGATCAATTTGATGATCCAATTCTTATTGCAAATCTTTAAATAATGTTTGATATATTACATGAATCAATTTTTCTAAAATTTGAATGATATATTTTTTCAATTCAGAGTATATATATGGGAATTTATATCTACATTATCAATAAATAACTGTTTATAGTAACATATTTTATTGTCCTTACTTTTTACGTATACAAAAATGATTTTTAATACTTTTTGAGTAAAGGCACAACAAAGGCATGGAGACTTCCCTTGAGTTCACAATCATCGCTTGAAAACTTAAAATTAATAAGTACTTATCCTACAATAAATAACAGTAAGGCCTATATTGGACGGATTTGAAGTAACTACATCTTATATTTAAAGTATTAACATATAAATGTACTAATATTTACTACAATATTTATCTTACACGGCGATTAAGCCAAAATATATGTATATATTGTATAGCTCATTGAAACAGGTTTTTATACATTCAATTAATTTACAGAAATAAATGAAACCTATTGTAATTAAGTAAGTACTGAGCTATTTAATTTTGTTGTCACTTTTTGTCATTATCTTGAAGAAATATTTCAAGAACTCTGCCAACCGAGTTTTAATTACAATTAAGATATCTAACTGGTTCTGCAGTTTTATTTTATGTTGTTATTTATTTACTTTAAGAATTTAATCTGGAATTGTCAAGACTGCAAAAGACACAAGAAAAACGCTGCAAAAGTTCTAAAAAATACAGCTAAACAATAGGAAA
This sequence comes from Orthosia gothica, assembly GCA_949775005.1. NCBI lineage: Eukaryota > Metazoa > Arthropoda > Insecta > Lepidoptera > Noctuidae > Orthosia > Orthosia gothica. Next base: position 8,074,622 of record OX459062.1, on the reverse strand, counting down.
ACAAAGCCAAAGTAACATTTTCAGACAACTTCAAACGGCATAGTGACAAAAAGTAAGCAAAAATTCAATTTGAGTTAATCATATCAACCTGATTCACGATATTTTACAAATAAGTAACATTTAACGTCTCTAGATTCGCAACCAGCCTTGCCGAAGGTTCAAGCTTCAATTAGGAAACCGGATTTGAGTTCTCCGAAACGGAGGGCAACGTCGCTCAACTAATCAAGTCTGTATGATGCCTCTGTCTAAGTATCTCTAATCTCAATTCGTGTTCTCTTGCAGCCATTCTGAGAGCAGCAATGCTTGAGCTTCTCCGTTCTATTTCTGGGGCGGATGGTTGAGATGGGGGTGACTCGCTTCCTGGTGAGATTGGGGGTGAGACTTGGGGCGGGTCTGGGGACTGTCGGGGGTGCGATGCGAGGCCAGCGAGGAGAGAGGGGAAGGGAGGGCTGCTGTAGAGAGGGGCGCTGAAGAGTGGCGGGCGAGGGAGTGGTCCTCCGAGGTACTGCGCGCCCAGGACTGGTGCGCCGGTGGCATATCTGGTGACAGAACAATGGTGACAGTGAGGACAGTGTGAAATTAACAATTTTATCAACTGCTACATAGGTACGAGTACATTTATTATGCTGAACATCTTTCAATATCGAAATTATTAAAGGCTACGTTTAAGTCCTCCTGCCAAAGTTGAATTCATTAAACATGAGTATCAGTTCTACCAGAAAAAATACACTGTGATGGCTCTTTTACGCTCTTTAGGCATATTCAGAATCGTTGTAGAGGTGCACCCATAGATAACACAAAATATCGCTAAAATTGCTCATCAACAAACGGCTATGTTTTTTTTTAAATAATATAATTTTAATCTTCTGATCTTATCAGAATTTAACGTGTTTCTCATCCAAATGTCTCTTCTACAGGCGTCATCGCAGAGTACACTTCCTGGCCATCCTAAGTATTCTCCAATGGATTATGTAGAGATGTATGTACATAAGTGTACTAGCTTAAAAAAATGTAACTCACCTAAACTGCGCCAAAGCGTTCGTATCAAAAGGCTTCCTGAACCCGAAGCCCAACTGTGAGAAAGGGTTCGGCATGGAAGCTACCACGGATGGAGGGGGCGCTCCTCCCGCGCCACCAAGGTACGGGTTGTAGGGGTGAGCCTGAGGACCCACCTTCTCTTGCTTACGCCACTTTGCTCGACGGTTTTGGAACCAGACCTGGAAAAGATGAGAAGGGTAAGAAATTGGTTGAGTATTGATTATTGGCTTTACAGCAGCCTAATTGTGTAAGTAAATTCGGCAAAGGAAACAATCTGTTTCTTTCCCAAAAACGACTTTTCGTATGATACGAAAAGTAGTTTTTGGGAAAGAAACAGATTGTTTCATTTGCCGAATTCACTAACACAATTAGGCTGCAGGTTTTCTTTTATGGTTGGGATCTGCTTGGACATACCAAGGCGTAGATTGGAGTGCCTTTGCTGGAGTGCCCCAAATATTAATTTACGTACAACGTAGACTTGAGTAATACCTCCAACGCTGCAATGAACGCGGCCACCTACCACCTACTGGGCCCAAACAGTATGATTAAAAATGTACAGCGACGGAGAGTAGAAGACTTCGTTCCTGATGCAGAATTCCAGTTGGTAACTATAATAGACTAGCTTCTGAGCGGCTTCGCCCGCGTGAAAGTCGAAAGTTGTCCCACGGGAAACGCACATTTTTTCGGGAAACAGACTAAAATCTGTCTCTGTGTCAAATTTCAATTCAGATCCGATCACCCGTTCTGGCGTGATTGAGTAACAAACTTACATCCATGCAAACTTTTGCATTTTTTAATTTTGAAGTAAGATTTATGCTGGTTCTCGGTTGTGCCAGAACTGGATCTTAATTATGTTTTTGTGGAGTGTCAGAAATAGCGTTTAAACGGCATGTAATAAAAAGCTAAACTTAAAATATCTTTTAGCTAAAATTTTTAGGTTTTAATAATCTAAGGTAATATTTGTCACTGTATCTTTTATTTATTAGATTATATAATTCTTGATATCTTGTAATCCAGCTGGTAACGTAAATCATAGACAATATTTATACAGCTTTTTACTAGTTCTCATTTGGACCATAATTTAAAACTTCTCTACTATCATTTCTCAAGTTGGTTACATGAGCATAACTCAGACTCAATCCAGCAGAATATCAACGTCAGGTATATTTGCCTGACACGAGCTGAGCTGGACTCCAATTTGGTGCAACCTTGAGACGCACACCGCACTGTGTTTTGATTGTCATACCTAATATTACTGGTGTCACTTTTACTTTTATTTCTGTAAGGACGGTTTCCTTTCTTCTTTTTATGTTGGCACCTTGTTTTTTAAAATACATGTAAATTGTAATAATTTAATTAAGATTTTGTGTGTTGTGCTGTGTCTTTTGTGAGAACTAAATAAATGATTTATCTATCTTAATTAACCCATTTACTTAGTTCCTCTCGGTTTGCCAACCACGCGTGGTTACGTTCAGTAATAGGTGTTAAATGTTTTAAACTCCTAGTTACTGAACACGCAGTTATACTTAACTCGATAAATAACGAAACGAGGTACCTACTTCATACATCATAATCAGGTGGCAGGAGTGTTATTTTTCTAGGAAATTACTTAGTTTGATTTTCTTTATCTTATTTTTTTCTCACATGTTGGAAATCTTTTGCGAGCCTAGGGAGTGGAGTAAGGTCTTTGTCTAGAAGTGAATAGAATAACAAATAAAAATTACACGAAGAATTAAAGTTACTACCATACCAGGAGGCACTTGAGTTAAATTATTTTGCGGTGAAACGAAAGGTGTTAAAGGAGATTGCCCATACACAGGCCCCTTATGAGGTATCGTGTCTACGATTTCAATATTATCCGAAAATAGGATTTATATTTTGTTTTTTTTTCTCCTTGCCTTTACTTTTTATGTACAGACAACAACAGATCAGGTTCCTTCACTTGGACATGTGTATGCACCTTATTGCATTGTAATAAGGGTTAATTTCAAGAACAGAAACATCGTTATATCTCGTGAACCCCACAAAAAAAAAGAAAAATATTTTCTAATTATGAATATAACGTGTATTTTCTACAATATACAAGCAAATTCATCAAGATACAACCATTTTTTCAAAGGGGCCCAAGTTCCCTTACAAAATGGGCATTTCCCTTTGTTTAGGTATACTTTTTTACTAAAAAGTATAAACAACAAGTATAGTACAGTAGTAGTAAGTATTGTACAGTAGTACAATACTTTGTTGGGCTGCAAATATATGTAATAACTCTCATACCTTACACTGTTTATGTTATAATTATTATTGTTGTTTATTCCCCCTAAAAATAATATACTCTCTACAGCCTACAAAGATCATTACAAAGTTGTTAAAGTGGACATCAACAAACTATTGTGTTTTGAAAATATTATACAGCTTTACACATCGCCTTGAATTTTCAATAAGGACAATTTTGTTTACACACTCCTTCATACCCTTCAATGTCTTATAAATGCAGCCTACCACAAAATCAATGAGATCATTCAATACATGTATTGAGTATATCTGTATTACAATGTTTTAAAACATGTTGAACAGATTCTTAAACTGTCTCCTACATTGTAGCCGAGACATACGTGTCGTAAAATATTACATCCAAACAGATATTTATTATATTATAACAACAATAAATTATTGTTCAACAAACTCATGATTATTTCATAATTTCGTCAGATGTCTTTTACAATTATTTATGTCCTCGCCCCGGGGAGAAAAACATCGCTCCTTGCGCCATAAGTGAGTTAACGAGGAAAAATACACTCGAAGAAACAATGTTTCTTACTCGTGTTCTCACCTAGCCTTATCTTAATGCGAATTAACTAAGTTTAATGTGTTTTCTATCAAGAAATAGATCCATTTCATACGTATAAAGACATAAGCTGCGTGTCGCGAGCCTTGCTTGATTTATTGTCCATTCAATGAGCAAGTCGGAACGTAATACATATCAAGTTTATCGACGCAATCAACTAGAATTTGTAGAATTATACCCAACGGTGTTATTAAATCTTAATTGCAGCATTCAACCTGCCAGCCATCATATTTTATCCGCAACAAAAATCGCAACGTTTTTACAGCAAAAAGTTTACAATTCAATACTTTAGTAAAAGGTAGATTAACATACCATGAAATATTTATTCACGTACAAAAATGTTGGGACACGAAAAAAATCGTCACGAACCGTACAGCCATTATGCAAACTGTTATTTTTATGGCAATTTAAATTAATTCACTTATGATAAATGATGTATTGTAAAAAATTAAACCCGTTTCTGTAAATGTCGATGCGGTTTTAGCGGATGCTGTGATGAACAAGAAACGTTTTATGTTTACGGTGTGGGTCGGTGGTTGATATTGAGCCTTAATCAGTGGTGTTTATGGTTGGAATTTGTGTGGGTTTGTATGATCTATTAAGTTTACAATGGCCATTACGGATATGACTTCATACAGCGTTGAGGCCGCGAATTTATAAATGTTGTAATTGGTGTGGGTCTGGTTGGCTGGCGGCATGCGGGCCCGGTGGGTGCAAAAAGGCACCGACTGCGTCCCAGGTGCCGTGTTTAATAGCTTAACAGAGTCGCGCATTAAGGTAATGACCACGTCGGTCGCGAGGCGCAGCGATCGAGTGCGCTGCAGCGCTAAAACTGCGCTGGGTGCCGTTGGGCTATAAACTTGGTCCCAGCGTGGGGTAGTTGCTTTGAATTTTTGAATGCGTTCGGGACATCTTCGTCTCAAATTTTTCGAGAATGTTTAACGGGTACCTTTGGGGTGTAGATAAAGGGAAATTCTTCCAACGATAATAGTTTTCAAATCCTAAATGTTTGGGATTGGCTACGTGACATTTCACTAGGAAACGGCCAATAATGACCACTGGCAAACTAATGTAGATTAATTCAACTAAGCTCTATGTAAAAGGAAACGAGCATTCTTGACCAATTACCAAAATATATTACAATGGCGAACTTTTTGATTCCTTATGGGAGGCAACATTGAAACGTTTTGCTGTAATGGTCCATGTAGAAGAAGTGCACAATGGCTCAGGGGCCTTCAATAACCTATATATCTTAATTGTTTGTTTTAATCTAGACGCTTTTACGTGCATGTCTTTTTACATATATGTATTTTTCCAACAAAAATAATGTAGCCAAATACTTGTAAAACACTTTTTTTTAAAAGAGTAAGTGTTGAGTTTCGTGGCCGTTCTTCTCCAAGCTACATTTCTGAATGAACGGTATAATCAATTATTATTATAATCCTCACAACGGATCTTTGTGTCTCTGAATTGGCTGCAAGAGCCTGTGCATAAGCTATTTTGTGTCAATATTGAAAGTGAAGATAGCATTGTATAACTGTCTCTTTCACTCACTTACTTTTGTCGCATCATACTATCTCGCTTACTCTATGCAGTTAAACTGTTGCTTGCGCAATAGATGACAGAGCCAACTTCAGAGCCACAAAGATCCGCTATGAATATTATACTTTTAAATTTAACTTTTTAATAAATAAATTTTGATTTTATACAGATTTAACTTCAAAATCCATAAAAGCGCAATCTTAGCCGCCAGCCGCACCATGATCGAATCAACTAGTAATAATACAAGAAAATTGCTAATGACCTCATTTAATAAACAAGGGTTTGAAAAATACGCGTCCATTACTTAAATCGATGGAAGCTGTTTGGTCGGAAGACGTTGTAATATCTTAAGAGCTTCGTCTCATGTAAAGTGTGAAGGTATGTCGAGATGTCGCCTCGTTCGGTGGACATTAAGCGACGGTGAAGATGGAAATGGCGCTGTTTTATGGTTTTAAAGAATTGAGCTAAATGTACGTAGGTTTTTTTTTTTTTATTATCGATAGGCTCGCGTTTGACCACTACCTCGCCTGATGGTAAGCGATGATGTGGCCTACGGTGAAGCACGCTTGCCTAGAAGTAACCTTTTCACTCTTGACTTAAAGACCCCAAGGTTGTAGCTATCAGGGAACAAAGACCCCGGAAAGGAATTCCACTCCTTAGCTGTGCGCACAATGAAAGTATTAGCAAAACGCTTTGTGCGTATGGGTGGGATGTCCACCATGTACCGATGGCGCATGGCCGTACGTCTTGTAGTTCCGTCGCACACTTTCCGAAATGTAACCGATAAAAAACCGACAAGCTGGCAACTCGGCGTCGATTTTCGAGGCTCTGGAGCTTTGACGCAACCAATGCATCGTTGCCAATAAGCCTCTTGGCCCGTCTGTCAATCGACTCAAGTGCATCAAGCTGGTATTTGGCAGAGCCGTCGCAGAGGTGAGAGCAGTACTCCATGCACGACCGGACTTGCGCTTTATACAAGCAGCTGTTCAGGTGTGAAGTACCGTCTCACCTTTGCAAGAATCCCCAACTTTTTTGCAGCCGACTGAGCTTTCGCCTCAATGAATGGACCAAAATTGAGGGTCGATGTCAACGTTATGTTATGGTAGGTTTATGGTATAGGCAGCGCCCAAAGAATTATTGTATAGATTGGGAGTTTTACATGAGACTTAAGCCTCCTACACGTCGAGTTTCATCAGCAGATTACATCTGAGAACGCTTCCACCGACGTATAGACGGGGAAATTTGCTCGTCTGTGGTAGGTATTTAACATCGGCAGATGCGTCTGCCAATCTGTTTGTTGTCAGTTTTTGTAGCACGCAACAAAGGGTTCCGGTGCGAGCGTCCGGAGTCTGTCCATGCGTTCTGATTCGTCATTTTAGCCGAAAGACGTCCACTACTGGACATTGGCCTCTCCCAAGCGTCACAACATTTACCGGTCCCGTGCGTTTCGCATCCAGCGGATACCCGTAACCGGTCCGCTTGGTGGGAGGCCTTCCAACGCAACGTCTTTCGGTTCGCGGTCGCCACACCAGAACCCTTCTGCCACATCGGACACAAGTTCAGATTATCGGAGTTGTATAGCTTGCATCTACCACCTTCTTCTTCTCCATTTATTTTTAGTAACTTTACTGCAATGCACACTCAAGAAGAAATATAAATAAATAGCTGCGGCAGCTACGGTCTCAACATCCATTTTAATATTGCGAGCGTGAGAGTTGCGTCTATCGAGAATTAACACAGACTGAACGGCCTATAGACGTGTGGTCGGCTCGTGGTGATCCATCTTCTGATGCATCTGTCGACGTCGGCTCCAGGAAGGTCATTGGGGAGAGGAGGCTTTAGAGATTTCAGATAGATATTGAAAGTAGACAAGAAGAAAGAGCTCTTGTATGAATAACAGCAACCACACGGATCGATTTTAAAGGTTTTTTTGTTGTTTGAGTAATTGAATCACACACTGTTCCGTTGTTGTTGAATAAGATATTTAACCCATGTTTGCAATATTTGTAAGTATGTGAGAACCATGTTCCTATTTATCAAATGAATGAATTTACCTGTTACTGCTTTTAATACTTTATGCCTATAAGAAGTATATTATGTAGTGCTATTCTGAGTTCATGGTCCTCACATATATGTTTTTTTTCAATGTATGTGCTTATGTAAATATTGTAAAACACTTATTTTTTTTTAAAGAGTAAGTATGGAGTTACTTGTCCGTTCTTTTCCATAACACGATACTTTGCCGAATTGACGGTAGAATCAATTATTATAACTTGTACATTTTAATTGTTGACGTTCAAAAGTCCCGTATAATGGCCTAGTTGAAATACATATAAGTATTTGACTTTGACTTTGATAAAGCAACGCTTGCTGAGGTATGTCCGTGGGTGCCAGATACCGAGATTATTAGTCTTGGCAAGGGGTACCGTGTAAAATGGGTTCTGGTACCTACTTGCTTCTGTTTAGACTACCAGTCGATCCCAACATAAGTAGTTGGACAAAGGGTAGGCAGATTGATAAGAAGTAGAGTAGAAAGCTTGCACGGAATACAAGAAGATTCTGAACTGGTAAATAATTATGAAATATAATGGTGAAGTAACATTGTGCACATAATGTTGCTAATTAGTTATCATCATAATAATAAAATAAAATTAAAGTCAATAAACCAATCGGCCAGTTGTTTTTCCTACAATAACAAGGTACTTAAAGAACAATTAATATTTCGCACTGTACTAAAAAGTAAAGATATTTTTGCAACAGTGTTTACAAATACCTACTTTTAGTGGTCATAAAGAGCGCAATTTTAAAGTATAATTAACAGAAAATTATGGACCTATGTATTGTTCGATTATAGTCTAATTAAAGGTAGTTTTAAAGTTCCATTGTACCCTCACTTTTAGTGAAAGACGGCAATGAGCAGCCATTTCAGAAAGTCGAGTAAGGACCAAACATTTGTTTAAAAATTGGTTGTCATGTTATGTAATACGGAGGAAAGAGGATCATGTCGTGAGGAGGTAAATGAACAGCGTTGACTGCTCCGAAGACACGGAGCAGTATACGCTGGAGGAGTGCTCAGCTTCGTCGTGGCTCTAGGTGTGGATGATCTCTCGCTTCCGGTCGTTGTACAGTCCATGATCGGAGGTGAGAATGAGTGGGATGCTGTAACTTCTTTCTGCGAGGTGGCATGCAAAGGAGGCGGCTGAGAGGAAAAGAGCATAATTCTCACTCTACTTACACCAGAAGAGCACCCGGGCGTCGAAGCGCGCTTAGTGATCTTTGGCCGCCAAAAGAATGGGCCTGCGAGCGGCGATCTTGGGGCTAAGTCGTTGCTCTACTAGTTAGGCCTGAAGAGGAGACGCGCAGTTCTTTCCTGCGTGTCTTAGTGGGAGGACATGCGTTTGTTACAATACAATAGGAGATGGGGCCCGCCAGCAGTGCATGGCCGATACCAGTCGGGGTGGAAGCCGGGCCTCCGACGTATGGTAGCGGTAGAAACTGTGGGATATTAGTCGGTTACAGTCTGACATAACCCTCCGTTCCTAAAACGAAAAGTATCCATGAGGATTTCCCGACAAAAAAAAAAGGTAATTATACGGTATTCCTTCTTTTCGTGTGAGGATGTGCCACCACAGGCCTCTGACTTGGCTACTTCAGACTTAGATTAACTATATAAAGTCCAGGTTTCCTCACGATGTTTTCCTTCACCGTTGCCTGTGCTGTCCAAGATAAACTTAGAGAGTACATGAATTTGCAAAAGTCACATTGGTACTTGCCCGGATTTGAAACCACGACCTCAAGCGCGAGAGGCGAGGTCTTACCCACTGGGCCACCACGACATACAGTATACGGTATTAACACCAAAGAAATAATGGATGGAATGTGTGAAAAATTGCATAGCTAGAAAGGAGCTGACTATTGAGACGATGGCGATACAAATTTATGGAAGAAGTGGACATGCCGTGCTGACCTCAAATAAATTGGGATTAGGGCACTGGTCGAGTCAAAGCTCCAGAGTCTTGAACATCGTCGCCGAGTTGCCAGCCTGTCGGTTTATTTATTTCATAAAAATTGCTTGCTGTACAGTTTGCACCAAAGCGTACAGCAAGCCAAACACATAAACACTTATAAACTAAAGAACTTTACACAAACATCTAACATAGCTTTATCCTTATACATAAATATATCGACGTCAGGTTCCTGAGCAATAAGGGCGTTAAGCAGATTGAGTGCCTGGGTTGTAGGAGAATATTGCGCCGTCAGGGTACGCGAGGGAGGAGCCGCGAACAGGCATCGCGGAGCACAGGCGCGCGACACCCGGACTCGGTCTGGAGCACACAGTGAACAGCGAGCCAACGTGGACGAGTCGTCGATTTATATCGGTTACATTTCGGGGAGTGTGCGATGGAGCTGCACCTACCCGCCTAGCCCATTCCAACTTCGGATTACAAGACGTAAGCCAATGCCCAATCGGTACATTGTAGACATCCCACCCGTACGGGTGGGATCTCTACAAAAAGCGTTTTGCGAATACTTTCCTCGTGCGTACAGCTAAGGAGTGGAATTCCGGTAGGCAGATCTAGATTTTCATTTTTTTAAGTACCTATCCATAGCTTATTTTAGAAATAATGAAAAATTTTTTTTTGTGACCCGCACAGAAGAGGAGACAAGCAAAATCAAAAAAAAAACAATAATGAAATATAAATCCCCGTGCGAAACCAAAAAGGCTCCATAACTTTTCTTAAGAATGCGTATTTTAATAATAATAATAAGAACGGAAGCTTTATCCAAATGTATCTATATCTATGTATAAGTTGAGCAGCTGTTACATAGAATATACATGATACAACACACACGCCATTGTTAATTCGAAGAGGATATAAAAACATTATTAAATTATGTAGTTAATAAAATGTCAAACTCCAAAACGGGCTAGCTAGTTCTTTTTTTTGAGAATTTTATTAATGAACTGTGCCTGGGGCTTCGTTCTTATGTATCGAGTTTGTTATAAAGAATAATTTCTGCCTATTACATACATTATTTCATCCGAATAGGGTCATTCGTTACAGGGGTAACAAAAAATAATGCTTACTACGAATTAGTGACAAATAGTTGACGTTTCATCCCACATTATCTTTGCCATACCTATTACATAATTTCATTCAAATTGGTTCAGTCGATGCTTCAGTATTTTCGCCTTATTATCAATTAGTAAGAAATGTTTGACGTTGCATTTAACATAATATATGCCATTCCTTTTATTCAATTTTATCCGAATGGAGTCATTTGTTACTGGGGTAAACAAACAATTTAAACGATATTTTTCCCTAATATCAATTTGTGTGAAATTGTTGCCGTTCCATTCAAAATTATAATTTCATCCGAATTATTTCAATAGTTACAGTGGTAAGAAACAATTTATTGCTATGAGTATTTTATACGAACTATTTCATCTTAACTCCAACTATACTAACTAATTATACAACCTGAACACAAATAAAAAGGCCCTAACTATATTCTTAGACCTTGCGAAGGTATTTGACACCGTCCCCGTCCGTTTTCTCTTACTCAAACTTGAACAGATGGGTGTCAGGGGATTGCAACTTGATCTATTTCAAAACCATCTCACAAATCGTTCCCAAATAGTCAAGATTGATCATCACAGCAGCAATGAACTCCATCTACTATCGCGTTCCACAAGGAAGCATATTGGGTCCCACTTTATTTCTAGGTTTTATAATTTACTAACACATCACACACACACATCACTAACTCATGGTCTGAACTCGAGGACACCAGCACAGCAAGGCTTTGATGTAGCGCTAAACTGGCTTTATTTCCATACACTTACAATTAATACTTCCAAAACCAAGTTCATTACCTACTCGATCAGTTCTGCTATCCAACCAAACCCAACAATATCACTTGAAGCTCACACATGCAATTTGCAAACTCAAGTTTCACGCCACTGCGCACCTATATCCTCTACGGATGAAATCAAATACCTAGGTATACTCGAAGATAAGAATTTTAAATTTAAATCTCACATTAATGTCCTTACTGGCAGAGTTCGCAAGCTTATATATATCTTCAAAATCTTAAGCAATATTGCTAATCCTATAATAGTTTCTTTTGAATTGGTTCAACTTATACGAGCATTTTCGCCCTAATACAAATTAGTGAGCAATAGTTGATATTTATTCAATATATTATATATATATATATTACAATATATATATATAATAGATAGATTTTTGACGTGTCGTTGTGACTTTGACATCTAATTTTAATGTATGTATTATTTGTGTGACAATTTTAGTGAATAAATTAAAATATTGTGGGGTAAGATAATAATATATGTAATATATATATATTACAATATATGTATATATATTACATAATTTCATCCGAATTGGTTCAGTTATTATAAGGTAACAAACAATTCTACAACTACTGTCAACGCGAAAGCTTGCAAGGATAGATGATTTACTCTTTCACGCAGAGAAGATAATTGATAATTTAGCTTATACATCAGAATAACACATAGGTCATATTATTTATAAGGATAAAAGTACTAATTCCAAGCGAACGGAGCGGAGGAGTGTAACTAGTTTATTTGTAATACCAATCAGTGAGCAATCGTTGACGTTCCATCCGACATTGTCTTCACAATACGAATTATATTGATCCATTGTACGTCTCGATAACTTTATCTTGAACCATTAATTTGTATCGATTGTAAACAAAATACACCGTTGCGACAAATAAGTGAGGGTTTCGTTCGATTATTAAAAGATCTCGAGCAACAAGGAGAGTTGAAGAGTTGCTAAAATGGAGGAGGTATCAGTATTCTGGATTATACGAAATTGTTTTTGTATGGTTCACCAGTCAAAAAAAAAACTTAAACAAACTAAAGAATACAAAGAAAAAATGCTCGAAAATTTATGATTCAAAGATACCTACGATCCGTCGAGATGTCGAAATATTAGAACCAATGAATTAGCAAAAGTTGTAGAAAATGGGAACACATTAAATTTGTGACACTTTTCTGGGTTTTATAGTACTCAATTAATTAATATGACAAGACTAGTGCACAGCAGTAATTTTATAGTACATAAAACCATTTAGAATCGTTCATTCAGTTTTATTGACGTCCTAGATGCATGTTTATATACCTATTTAGTTAATATGTATTTAAATTAGTAGTAAAACACGTCAATTACGATAGGAACTTGTGTGATTTCTTTTTTTTTATGAAATATTAAAAAAGATTAGCTATGCAAACGACACTGTAAAATGTCGTAAAAATTAAAAATCAGCCAATGGCACAGCGGGGGTCACTCGATAAAGTATTCAATATTGGATAAATCGCCATTTTATATTAATATTAATGAATATATAAACATTTATTCAAACAATTATATCAAAATCTGCATATATAATTGAATATAACATAACAGCGAGAATATTAAGTTATTTATTAACATAGAACCTTAGAAGATTAAAATTTTATTTTGTCACCTTGTTAGCCTTTAGGAGCTCGTGGCTAAATAATAACAGCCACACTGGTCGATCATCAAGGTTAAGCAACGCTTGGCGAGGTCGGTCCTTGGATGGGTGACCATTTCAACATCCCGAGTTTCCTCCGTGCCTCAGAATGCACGTTAAGCCGTTGGTCCCGGCTGTCATTAGAAGATCTTTGACAGCCGTTACGGGTAGTCAGAAGCTTGAGATCGAGATTGACACCAGTCTTGCCAAGGAGCACTGTGTTACCCAGTTACTGAGCTGTGGAGGTCAGACAGGCAGTCGCTCCGTGTAAAACACTGGTACTCAGCTGAATCCGGTAAGACTGGAAGCCGACCCCAATATAGTTGGGAAAAGGCTAGGCAGATTGATTGTTAGCCTTTAGTTGCATAAGCATCGTTATTTGTGTGGATATTTTTAATATACTAATGAATTTAGGAGTTGTTGATATTATTGGTTTAAAAGTTTTTAAGCTGACATGGTCACAATCATTAGAAATATTTGTTTCGGGATATTTACCAAGTATATTTGGATATTGGTTGAACAATTTTAGCTTTAAATATACATAGTAAATATCCCGAAACAAATATTAATTCTAATAAATATTGGTATCAAGTTCTTTCAAAGGACATTTCAAACTTACTCTATAATATATATAATATATAGAGCTTTAAAAGGTGATGACGTATTATATACTCAATTAAATATTGGTAAGTCCTTCAGTCTTAACACATATGGACTAATTGACGTTGATTTTCTTTAATTGCACATCGTATATCTACATAATTATGAATATAATTATTTTATAATACCATGATGGAAGTCGTCTCAGGCAAAACTGATTAAAAGTCTGACATGTGTTAAGATTGTATTAATTAATGTTTATTCATGATGTGTGGTTGGAATAACCTACTACACCATAATTAATAACCACCATTAATGACCTAAGTATTGATAATAGAGGCAAGGTTTATACTACACCATAATTTTAGCTTTAAGCTTCAATTTTAACTTTAAATATATCGTTTACTTCCTTATAAAAACCGGCCAAGTGCGTGTCGGACTTCGCACATTTAAGGTTCCGTACCAAATTTCGAATATGTTGCCTATTTGTTAGTAAAATATACGTAATAATAAGCATTATCACCAAAGGAGATGTTCCAGAAATGTATGGAGCCTGGGCCAGCTCTATGTACACTTTATGTAAAAATTGCTGTATATTATAGTAACTGTTTTTTATTGTTAATTTCTTTAATTTCACTTCGTTTCAATGTAAACTCAAATTAACTTTGTCAAGTCAACACAATTTACAATTTAACATGTTGGGTCAGATCAGCAGTAGGCGGAAAAAAGTCATTTTGACAATGACAGTATGCGAAGAATGACATTTTGACAGTGACAGTATGCGCAGAATGTCATTTTGATTTGACAATGACATTTGTTTGACGTGTCATCGTAATATCTGCGTCAATAAAAACAACAATAATTCAATTGCAATAGAGAAGCAATCAATTAATGTCCGTAGTAGTAAAACAATCACTAAAAACTCCGAAACATATCCAAATCAAAGTCAAAGCAAAGAATGACTCAAAGAAGTCACTTCTTAAAACTGTCAAAGTCGTCAGACGTCATGTCAAACACAACTGTCATGGCTGCCCTAAAAATAGTATTATCTAATTAAAAAACCATAAATGATCATTTTTGTTACTCCTGTACCATTCTTCAAATTAATTTGTTAGTATTTTTATGGAATGCCCCTATTTTTTCCTATTTATCTATGTAGTGTACATAGTGATGGCCCAAAATCGAACATCTCCTTTCTAGTTCAAGGGTCAATGGGAAGTTAAACAAAAATTCGGAACAAAATTGTGTGACAGATGACGGACAAATAAGTGACAGCAATAGGGCTCCGTTTGGACCCTTCTGGTACGGAACCCGCAGAAGGGTAAAGGGGAAGAAAAGAGGCACATAAAAAATACTAAAAATATTACAAGGATGACAGTTACAGCACTTATAATAAATATCAGGATTTTTTTTGTTTATGTCTGTAGCGGCACCAATGACGTCACATACGAACTAGTCATTAGCATGACGTCACACAAATCCTGCATCGCGCAAGCAAAGTTTTCAGCGCGATTAGAACACATACAACAGTCCGACAATAACCGTGGGGCAGTTGCCCGGACCAGCCACAACACCCGTCTGGTCGGAGGATCCTCCCTTTTCAATGGAGGTTTGTGGGACTTTACACCCTGTTCCACCCCCAAATGTCATTAAATTAATAATTTATATCATTTCATTGATGTCCAACACAAACTTACGAAAGTACTTTTGGGTTGAAAAACAAAATATTATTAAAAAAAAACTCTATTTTTCTATATTGTTTATCTTTGTATTAAATGTTGTTATTGCTGTAAAATAAAGAATTAAGTTAAACATTCTCATCGATACACAGAGTATCACTTAACGCTTCCAGATAACTACTTTATTCAAACACATGAAACAGAAATCTGCCTCCTCCATTGGTGAGCACAGTTCGCATCTTAACTCCATATCCTCAGTAGTTTATTATAGTTATCACAGCAGTCGTTTCTGTGTCTCATTCGATTCGGTCTGGTCTGATTGAAGGTTTCGTGACAGGTCCTTGGAACCACAGGAATTAGTGGTACTGGTATCTGGTCTCTGATACCGTTTCATAAGGGCTCGTGCTGATTGACGCGACTTGATGATTTTAAAAGTCTAGAAAGTCATTTATCGAAAAATATTTCTAGGGTTCATTGTACAGTCAGCGAAATGAATTCTCATCATCTGCCTAGCTTTTTCCCAACTATGTTGGGGTCGGCTTCCAGTCTAACCGGATTTAGCTGAGTATCAGTGTTTTACGGAGCGACTGCCTATCTGACCTCCACAACCCAGTAACTGGGTAACACGGTATCCCTTGGCTAGACTGGTGTCAGATCTCAAGCGTCTGACTATTCGTAACGACTGTCAAAGATCTTCAAATGACAGCCGCGACCAACGGCTTAACGTGCTTTCCGAAGCACGGAGGAAACTCGGTATGTTGAAATGGTCACCCATCCACGGACCGACCTCGTCAAGTGTTGCTTAACCTTAAAGATCGACCCGTGCGGCTGTTATTATTTAGCCACGGAGTCAGCGAAATGAATTATTATGTTTTAATTAATTTTGATTTTCACGTTATATAACAATAAAGTCTATGTGACAGTTAGGTGTTGTCAACCTTAGTGAAATTTAAATTTAATTATTGTCTTATAACCTAACCCTATTGAATTGTAACAAACTTCATAAAAAGTTCATTTTCTTACCGTACTTTTTACAACTGACTACATATCCTTCCTTTGTCTACGCCTTAGTATGAAATAAAAAGTATAGCCCATTAAAAAAACCACGTATCAGCTGTTGTAATGCCCGTTGTTTACAAGAAACAAGTCTATGTTTAAGTTGCTGATTATCTACTCAACGCTGATTGAGATAATGTATTCCTTGCTTCGCCTTGGGTGCAGGTGGAAGTATAATAAGCGGTAACCAAGCCTTAGATTCAATATAGTCTAGTAGGTTGGCAGGGGCGGATCCAGGTTTTATTTCTGGGGGGGGAGGGGGACTCAAAAGCCACCAAGCAAGGAGTGTCCCCTGTACAATTTTTTTCCGATTAATGATCGGAATTCGGATAATTAATGTTATGATATTAAAAAATATAAAATACTTGGACTGGTAGGAGTACAAGCATTTTAGTTATTTACGCAAAACTACGTAAGGAATGTTATCAAATCAGTGTAATAGGTATTATTCTCTCAGAGTATCACCTTCTTGTTTTATTGCAACGGTGGAGCTCGTGGCTAAATAATAACAGCCGCACGGGTCGATCTTCAAGGTTAAGCAACGCTTGACGAGGTCGGTCCGTGGATGGGTGACAATTTCAACATACCGAGTTTCCTCCGTGCCTCGGAAAGCACGTTAAGCCGTTGGTCCCAGCTGTCATTTGAAGATCTTGGACAGTCGTTACGGGTAGTCAGAAGCCTTAGATCTGATACCAGTCTTGCCAAGGGGTATCGTGTTAACCAGTTACTGGGTTGTGGAGGTCAGATAGGCAGTCGCTCTATGTAAAACACTGGTACTCTGATGAATCCGGTAAGACTGGAAGCCGACCCCAACATAATTGGGAAAAGGCTAGGCAGATGATTTTTAATTGCAACGGTCTGGGGAACTCGTGCCTGCCCTGGATCCGGCCCTGATATTTATGTCTAGACCAGTGATAACACTAAGTCTGGTTGTGATTACGACAACTTTAAAAGCGTGCCTTACTTTGTTGTTTATTTATTGTATTCAATTAGTCTTGTTTGCATTTAAATTGATTTGTGCAACGTAATTGAAAGATATGTTAAATATCTTACCCATGATAAGGGTACTAGAGAGTTGATACCTATTTACGTAAATACATTTTTATTTAGGTAAGCATATTTATTTTTTCAAAACCCTTAGTACAGTAGAGCTATCCTATAATAAAGTCATCGTGGAAACATAGATAAGTAAAGTAAGGGGTAATTAATAGCATCCGGATTGACAGTTAACTGCACAATCATTGCCCCTCTCGTTGACATTTTTACATAATACACCGCGAAACGCGTGAGGGACGCAAAGGAGACGCCCTCACGTTCCTAGCCACCGCAGGAGACGCCCCGGGCGTCGGGAGTCGCAGGCCGATTCCCGGCTGCCGTAGGCGCGGGCTTGCGGATGACAAGTAATGGGTAGCTGGCCGTCCGATAGGGACCAGGCCCGAGTTTACGGCGCGTAGTGTTCCACGCGAGATGTCAGCAAAAGTGACGGGGCCCGCTAGGGCCGATGCCTGTCTGGGACGCGGATAAATTTGAAAGAGAATTACCGCGACCCTGGCACAAGTAACTGAATGCGTACGGGTGGGTTTTAGTCAGTAAAAGTCTGAAACGCCCTCCCACTTTACCCAAAGCGGAAGAAGTCACTGCATGATTTCCCACAAAAAAAAAAAATGAAAAAACGCGTAGTAAATGAAAAAAACTGCATACTGCAACTTTTTCCAGCTTTCTCGCGACTTTTGACGTCACCGCGTCACTCAGTCGTTACACTGGGTACCCTTATGTCACCACGGATAATTAACAAACGGAATAGGTGATTTTCATTAATACGATCATGTCCTACACCACAATTAATGTGTCTTAATGAGATACCAGCTGAAAATTATTGTGTGTTAAATAATTACGTGGCACACTTAATTTTATGGGACAAACAAATATATTTTTAAGTTTATGAGTTACTTGGAATTCGACTTGGCTGTTTTTTACGGGTTTGATGTAGTTGTTGACAAGTCCTTTAATAGGTGCTTTCTTTTTGAATATATTATGAAAAGAATCGTATCCTATTATTAATATTAATTAATAGATGGATGGATGGAAGTTTGTTACTCAATCACATCAGAGGCCCATAGAGATAGATTATGGTCTGGAATAACACATAGGCTACTTTTAGCTACTTGGTTATTCAATTTTTTTTTTTAAAACAAGCTGTTTTCGTATTCTTCTCAGCAAACACTTTCATTTGATACCCATATCATGGCAGTGCACAAAAAATAACTGGTCCGCCATCTTGGACCGACCGCCATATTGGATATAGAATGACGTCACTTAGCATGCATTGTCATCCAAACTAAACGTGTGTGTGCAAAATGTCATATTAATCGGTGGAGGATAACTGCTCTAAAATTTAGTTGCAAGATTTGGCCCGAACACACATTGCAAGTTAAATTAAAGCTTGTAAAAAGTAGTCTATAGTGGGCACATTACCGTGGGATAATTTCAGAGTAACACGCGGGCGAAGCCACTGGCCGAAGCTAGCAAGTTGCATATATGAGACATCCGAATATACTGATGTAAGTATCTACTACTATATTCACCTCAACGTAAGTAAACTATTCCAGTTGAGACTAAGTATCCACGTAATCTTTGTTCTGGTCTCCTATTTCTGTAATATATAGTTTTACGTCAGGAAACAAAAAATACACTTTATATAATGTAATGTTACCTGTATTCGAGCTTCTGTTAGACCAATTTTCATAGCGAGCTCCTCTCTGAAACAAAAGGGCAAAACAATATTAAAAATAGTTCATATGGTTCGAAATAGTCCTTATGTCTTCTCACGGTCGAGAATTCTCGAAACGTGAATACCCGGGCATTCCTAGACGAAAAATCTCAAGTTATGGCCTTCTGGGACATTAAATAATAATGTCTCTCTGTCACTAGAAAGAAACCCTACAAACTACAAAAGTAGCTATAGGTACTGCGTTTTACAACTTAATTTCTTTGCCATTCTAAGAAAAAAATAAAGAATACATTTAGATACCACCTACAATTGTACATATGCTCAATGTACCGCCTATAGTTGTCTAATTATTTACTACATGACAACATACCGACCCACTAATGAAATTGTTAACTACATTCTTAACCAATTTAAAGTCAGTAAATTTCGTCGTGCAAGAATGTCATCCTTGCGATTAAGGCGGGAAAATGCCGTTGACAGTTGCATTTTTTTTCTGTACCATAGACAAAAATAAACAACCATAGACTCTTTTAATCCGTGTGTAATGATGTAATCTATTTATTATTGTTATTGTTGTTGCGTAAATGAAAGATAAAACATCAGTTCATTTTACGATGGATTATGATAATCCTGAAGAAATTAGTGTCTGCGAGTTATCTTCATTATCCTATTATAAATTATTAAGGAAGTGCCGGATTATTTCATTAATAAATGCTTGATAAGTGGAAATGTTTTCACCACTCCTTTGTGAGAGAATTTCATTCATAATTTATTCGGATTAAGATTCGTTGGTGATTTCATTCAATACCTAGTATTTTGTAGATATTTGGCATTTCAATATAATGCACCTACATAGGTAGATGAAGTGCTTAGGGATATGTATCATCTTATTATACATTATAAGACGGTGAAAATATATTAAGTATAAATAATAATGTATTTTTTGTTGTTAAGGTGGCCCTAGTCGGCGGCACGAACTATTTTGTGGCCGGGGTTAAAAAGCATGATTTCTCATCCGACAACACGTACGAAAGGATTAAACGCTGTGATGAGCAGTAAGAAGCTAGTGCGCGTACGAATACACACTCGTGGTATAAAAATAATAAATGGATGATGATTTAGAACGAAAAGGAGCGCGTAAATTTTATAAACTGGCTTTTGGGAGTATGAGTATCATGAAAAAACTACTGAATGTATTTGTTTAAAATAAAATTGTTTTTATTTTTTAACTGCTAATCTATCTGTTTTGCAATTTTCCTTCTTTTTATGGTATTTATTGCCGACCAAAGATGCGTTGAAATTATTGTTGAAATATGGTACTTTCGACGCTCATAACTTTCACTCTCAAATACACGCAGATTCATTATCTAGCCATGTATGGAAACAAAAACGTTAAACAAACGTGTATTTGAAAGTTATGAGACAAATTGATGTATTTTTTTATTTGGAGCGTGCATCGTCAAACAGTGGAGTAATCGCCATACTGCGTTTGCAAGGAAGGATGACTGACTAGGGCAACCTTAAAAAGTATGTATAGGAGTAACTCCATATCCAATCAAGAAGTCTCTTCGACAAAACTTAACCAGGCAGTGTTGGGACAAACTCTTATCTTGTAGCAAAAAAATACCAACACGAGTAGGTTCTAACTCACCTCGTAAAAACATCAGGGTAATGTGTTCTAGAGAAAGCTTTCTCCAACTCTTCAAGTTGGAAGCTGGTGAAGGTGGTCCGGTACCGTCTTTGCTTCCTCTTCGGCGCGAATTCGTCAGCATCGTCACTGTCTGCGGACCCTGGAGGAGGGCGCTCGGAGGGTGACTGATCGGCGCGTGACAACTCTGGAGTCGTCCGCGGGGAGTCGTCTTTTGGGTGCTCTGACACCCCCATGGCTGACGTGTACTTATGGTATTCTTGGGTTTGGGTGAAGTAGTCTGGAAAAGAAGAAAGATTTACTGAGTGAGTGAACAATTTTATGTTTAAGTAAGAGTGAATTGTCTGGTGTCTGAATGTCGAAGTGGCCCAGTGGCTAAGACCTCCCCTCTCGTGCTTGAAGTCGTGAGTTCAAATCCGGGCAAGTACCAATTAGATTTTCTCTATTAGTATGTACTTTCTTAGTTTATCTTAGACGTCACTGACAACGGTGAAAGACCTGGACCTATGGTAATATACATTTTAAATCGCCAATCCACATTGAGGAAGCGTGGTGATTAATCCTCGTGCCTTCTTTGTATGAGAAGAGGCCTTTGGCCTATTGTGGGACCGTCAACCAATCTGCCTAGCTATCTATATTGGGGTCGGCTTCCAGTCTTACCGGATTCAGCTGAGTAAAAGTGTTTTACATGGAGTGACTGCCTATCTGACCTCTGCAACCCAGTAACTGGGTAACACGATACCCCTTGGCAAGACTGGTGTCAGGTCTCAAGTTTCTGACTACCCGTAACGACTGTCAAAGATCTTCAAATGACAGCCGGGACCAACGGCTTAACGTGCTTTCCGGGGCACGGAAAAAACTCGGTATGTTGAAATGGTCACCCATCCACGGACCGACCTCGTCAAGCGTTGCTTAACCTTGATGATCGACCAGTGCGGCTGTTATTATTTAGCCACGAGCTCCTGTTGTGGGAGAGTAATACACAGGTATTATTATAAGAGTAATTGTACAAACAAACGATTCAAGTGTCTATCGATTAAAAATATAAATAAAATGGAAAATTACGGTACAGTAGTACGTCTACTTGTAGTAGGTAATTTAGAGTAGTGCTATCAATCTATCAATGAAGAATTTATTATGATCAGATCTATTGATAGCTAATCAAACTATTTGATATTTATAGGTTTCGGCTGTTGTTTGTATTTTTTTTGCGTTGAATTTATCAATAGCATCTATAGCTATACTTAGGTGTAACGGAAACGCGTGATCGAATTTTTTAAAACTGATATAGTCCATGTCTATGAACAACTTTCTCCAAGGAAGTCATAGCCACGTCACGAAAACAAAAATTGTATCGCCCAAACAAATCTTGGTTAGCTGGTGACAACTCTGTGTGGAAAATCCATTTCTTTATTTTTGTACCCCTGAAGCTTTGTCCATACGTCAAGAAACGTCCTCTAGAATTAATAAGCAAATGACAGTTAAATTGCTTCCACTCATGTTTCAAACATCTTTATCTACACTCACAACGTAATGTTCCAAATATGAATTCAAAATTTTTTGCATAAACACGTACTTTATATTCGTGGATAGGTAAAATTAAAAAAAAAAGACCCATTGAAACACAGTGCGACATTTTCCTTCGATTTTCAAACAACTGCATCATAAAATAACTTTTTAATTTTTATAGCACACTTTTAGTTTTTAATTTATTGGCGCTGGGCTCATTGACTTAAGGCGGTACCCCGAGCAAAACGCCGCGCGAGCCGTTTTTGTGCTGTTTTTAGGAGCTATCTACTCGTTATTTAAAAAGAAATATTAATTAATAAAAATACATTAAATTTCTACATAATATTGATTCTAAAATGGTAGATTTAGTTTTTTTATAAATGTTGTATATATTTCACTAATCTCCATCCAAAAAAACATAACAATGAGAAATAATTATTGATATTATGCATCTCCTCGTAAAGTGTTCATTATTATTTTTTTGTACTAACACTAATGGATAGATAATTTAATAACGAACATTTTTGTAGAATTTTTTTTTTCAAAAGACCAATATTCGATTTTATAAAGATTTTTTTCTAAAATCAGGGCGTATTCACTACTGTAATTCATGCGCCACCAGTGCCGCTAGACCAATAGGAATGCTCATATCTCATGCCGATTTTTTGGTCAGGGTACCGTCTTAATGTGGAAAAGTCAGGGAAAACTAGTGTCACTGTCTATGGAGGCGCGCGCTCGGCAGTCATGGTGCAATGAGAATCTAAATTGACCGCTATACCGCATATTTTGTCCCGTTTCCACTTTTACTGTATTTTAAATGTATTATTGGATATAAAATATTGTATGCAACGGCATATAATTAGGAAGGAATTAAAACACTCGCGTGCTTTAATAACTCCTATTATATGACCATTGCATAAACTACTATTATATTTCATTGAAATGACGTAAAACTAGACTAAGATTAATGGGGATTAACGTCACATTGACAGTTTTTACATTGTTTCTAATAGCCCTGTAATTTATAGGAAGGCAATTATATTAGATAACAACCTAGGCTTGAGAACCGACAACTACAGGCTAGCTTACTAAGCTGTCAAGCGAAAAAAGTATTGACAGCCGGCCATAGAGTATAGAGTTCTAAGCTGTCAAGTTTTTTTTTTCGAAATAATTGAGACGTAATGCTAAAGCGTTTTATTATACCTTAAGGACAGTTTCACACTCGTGCACTACATATAAATGAGCTTGTACTAACGGAAATGAGTTATGTCTGCAGTTAACTTAATTACAGCAAACTTGTGGCCGTGATCTGAATCTGAAGTAGGTAAATTTTGTTCAGGGTAGTTTAAAAAAGAACTTGGGAAGTTACTTAGTACTGTGAGGACTCTGCCTATTCAAAAAGAAACTCTTTGCCTATATTAGGATGTAGTTTTGAAAGATAATTGAAATTCGACCATAAAATAAGTGAATATATTTTTGCTAAGCTTTTGATTGTCAATTCTAGAGGAGCCGCCTTAGGGCAGGTATTATTGCTCAAATACAAGTATAAAAACTATTTCTGAGTTTTATTGGTAGTACCCTGGCTATGTCCCTCACAGTAGATACATAAAATAACAACCCGAAAATTGGTTAATGCCTGCTAAGAGATGGTTCCGTTTAAAGTTCATGTCTAATTGAACGCGTGATGTTTCCATAATATTTAGGCCGCATTCAATGATATTCAAATAAACAGATATGTTATAAGCGCGCGCATTGTGAAGACTCGAATAGGTCACAATTGTGACCTTTAGTCTTTAGTTTATGTCACGCATGGCGAAGAGCGATAGGCTTTGTTGAAACAAAAACAAAATAAAAAAATGCCATCGTGTGTATTTAGAAAGTGTACCAATTATGATACCAAAGTAAATAAAACAGAAGGGATCTCATACCATAATGTAAGTACGCAATACACCTCAATTTACTAATTAATTTCAATTTTTTATCTTAATATTCTGATATTTGGAGGTTAGAAAAAAAAAAACAGAAGGTAGTCAGTATAATGTTTGTTTACATTCACACGCAAGTGACAAACACTAGCTGTTTCTTTTTTCTTGTTGGTTTTATCAAGCCATCCCTTTCCAACTTGTAGTGAAATGTCAGATGAATGAAAAGTGTGTATGTGTACTACCGCTGCTGCGCGGAACACTTTTTCAATTGTTTTGTGAGTGTATAACGTATCTGTTTATTTGAATATCATTGGGCCGCACTGTAAAAATTGGGTCCATATTGGCTCACCTAAAGTTCTTTACCCGAAATTGTTCTCCCTAACGATTTGTAATCCGAATGATCACTCCTCCTAAAAATTTTCATCCTAAAGTTTTCATTCATACTATTTGTAGTGCTACCGGCGATGTTCATAACACTCATGTTTCCGAAAGTTGTAATTAATAATATCATTATGTAAATATATTAAAACTCCTACTGTTTTTTATCATAACACTTTTATCCCTAAACATAATTACCATAATATTTTCACTCATACTCAGAAAGAAACATTTACCAAGTGTAATAAAAAATATATGTGGGTTGAAGATGATATGTATAGTTTTAATTTGAGGGATGATTATTATTTGGGGTATGCTTTACATAACGTACTGAGTTGTGTCTATTGTTAAGTTCATGTCGGTGTATTATCATTACGTGCATGTTTGTGTTAATGCTTTATTAATATAAAGAAAAATTATTTAAAATCATTTAAAACCAGTCGCGGAGGATTAAAATTAGACGTACATGGATTTACATTTGAAAAAAACCGAATAACAGTGGATAAACAATATTGCAATGGGCGTGTGAATTAAGAAGCAACAAAAAGTATAAGTGTAAGGTTAAAATTTCGATTACATGCCGTTGATTTTTGGCGCGGATAGGTTAGAGGGGGGATGGGGGGAGGTTTGGCTACTCCTCAGTACCACACCAACCACTCGGAGCCCTATAGTTATGGAGATATCCATGGTTAAAGTTTTCAGGTTAGAATAAAAAAATCCATAAATTTCCATCGATTTAAGGGGCGCGAAAGGGGGAAAGGGAAAGGAGGGTAGAGGGGCTACCTCATTGTACCATCCCAACCCCACAGAACCCCATGGTTATGGAAGATATCCATGGTTAAAGTTTAAGATTTAAGCAACTAAGTCGACGGAGCCCCGCTGCGCGGCGCTCCTATTTCTGCCTGCAGGGTCTAAAGTAACCTAACATGAAGGAGATGACGGGAGCTGCGTTCGCTCGCTTTGCTCGCTCACTTCAGCTTCCGTCATCTCCTTCGAACCTAACCTATCCGTGTCGGGGTGCCCTAAGTTCCCGAGCTCGCTTCGCTCGCTCTTCGACTAATTCTCAATTTTTTACCTCACGAAAAACATACAAAAAAACATAACATTGCCGAGTCTTGAAAATTTTTATAAAGCTTTCTATTTATGAGTACTACCTACAAAAATAAAATGAACTTCCAAATCAACGGCAAATATGATAGAATTAAATATATATTGAATTTTAAAGCAAAATACACCAATAAAAGTGATTATTTGAAAGCTATAGCCGCTAATATTAAACTAATTTAATTGAAATGTGTATATGAAAACATGTATTTATTTGACGACTTGTACCATGGTACCTGTTATTCTTATATGTTATACATGTTATGTGAAAATAAAGTTACGCAAAATTAATGTATATAATACTGATTATTATGAATAAAAAGAAATCTAAACAAAAAAGATATGACTTTGAATAATAGTGTAAAAGATAGTTATGTTGAGAAAATATAGGAAAACAAATAAAAGTATAATAAATGTTTATTGCTACTGACATTATGAAGTTGAATGCTTCTGAATTATGAACATTAGAGACAGAGTAGTTAGGAATTGTGATTGTTAGGATGAAAAATGTTAGGAAGAACATTTTCGGATTTCCAATCATCGGAGTTGAAAATTTAGGTGAACTTTGGCGCACCCGTAAAAATTACCTTCATATAGCATACGTCATATTCATTACTCGCCTACCAAACTCTTTTGTCGTGTGTACCAGTTAGGGTAGCGTTAGAATCAATTTGTTTGCTAATTACTGGTGCTCGGCTTCATCGCCGCGTGTCACGACAGGTACACATGCAGCGATGAATTATAAATAAAGTTCGCAGCAAAATTGACGTGTTAATCTTCAGGTAAATGGTAGTTTTGCACGGAGTTTTCATTTTGCAAGTAAATGATATTTAATTTAGTTTTTAGTCTAGACATGACAAATTACTGTTTTTGCAAATCGAGTTTCTATATCGCTCATGTTGGCACATGATGCTATGCGACAGTGGTATATTCATCATGGTCAAAATAATTACTATACTCTTTGCGCTGTAGCATGGTGTGGGTGACAATTTCAATAATATTTTTGGCGCTGCGGCTGCATGTCCCAGACGGGTATGTGGGTGCGCGCCGCTGCCCCACTTTTTCCCACTTTAGATGTGCCATGGGCTAGGACAAATTTATTAAAGTTTGCCCCTTTGTCAAGGGCCGCGCGTATTATCCATACTAATATTATAAATGTGAAAGTAACTCTGTCTGTCTGTCTGTCTGTCTGTTACCTTTTCACGCTTAAACCGCTGCACCGATTTAGATGAAAGTTGGTATGAAGATAGTTTGAGACCTGGGAAAGGACATAGGCTATATAGGTAGGGTAGGGTAGGGTATGGTAGTGCAGGGTAGAGTATTGTAGGGTAGTGTAGGGTAGTGTAGGGTCGGGTAGGTTAGGGTAGGGTAGGGTAGGGTAGGGTAGTGTAGGGTAATTCGAAAAAAAAAATGTTAACTAAAGAGTTATAACTCTTTAGTTAACATTTTTTTTTCGAATTAGTTACTTATAAATAAATAAGTGTTATACATTTTTGAAATCAACTCTTAAAACCCTTTATTTTGATAGCCCCACAATGGGTTTGGAAGAAAAAATTGGACTTCACAATATGGCGCCCAAAATCCACCATTTTTCTTTTTTAGGGTTCCGTACCCAAAGGGTAAAAACGGGACCCTATTACTGAGACTTCGCGGTCCGTCTGTCTGTCTGTCTGTCTGTCTGTCTGTCACCAGGCTGTATCTCCTGAACCGTGATAGCTAGACAGTTGAAATTTTCACAGATGATGTATTTCTGTTGCCACTATAACAACAAATACTAAAAACAGAATAAAATAAATATTTAAGTGGGGCTCCCATACAACAAACGTGTTTTTTCTGCCGTTTTTTGCGATAATGGTACAAAACCCTTAGTGCGCGAGTCCAACTCGCACTTGGCCGGTTTTCCAATTTTAATATAGCCACTGAAACTTGCAAGCTTATAACGAATCGATTGACGTAAGAATCATCAAAATCAGCCAACGCATTTAGTCTCTAGAACGCCACATAGGAACAAACACATAGACTGATAAACACATTACCCACCTTCGGCAGTCGGGTAAAAAGGCGCCGCCACATCACAACCTCAACAACACGAGCAAAACATTCCATTTATAAAAATCCTGCATCGAAAAAAAATACCTATCGTGATTTCAAACGATTACTGATAATTCCGACCTCCGTTTCTAGTAATCAATTGTGTCATTTAATTCAGTTAATGGCATTAAGTTAATTGGTCACTGATTATGGTGTTATGTCTATAATTGATCAGTTTTAATGGAACTACAAGGGAACAACACGTTTGTAATTGCTCGTAATGATTTTTGCTTGGTCTTGTGTGCGTGATTTTGTTAGTGTTTGTTCTGTATTGTTAGTTCCTTGAGATTGGATTGGCAGGTGAATAGAAGTGTAGCAGCATTGTAACATTGATATCGACAAGTAGTGTTAGTGAATCATTTCTGATAACTACATCACGATCATTTCTGATAAGATTAGGGTCCATCATATTGATGAACCTTAGGACAAGGGGAAAAAAAACATCACCGTTTCAACCGAAAGACGTCCACTGCTGAACAAAAGCCCTAATTTCGCCACATCGACCAGTTCTTTGCGTCTCGAAGCCACCGGATTATCCACTATCAGACGACAGTCGCACACGACCTTGAGGGAACAAAACGCGTACTCATTTCATACCAGCGTGTCCTAAAATTCAGTAGCTTTTGTACTTTCCTTATTATTCTACGACTTATAAAAAAACCCTTAAATCAAAACGTAGATAATTACATTGTCTTTGAGATGGTGGTAAATTCATTAAAATACGCCAGCCGGTTGGTGGTGCGATTGTCGTATTTTCGTCCGTGTTAGACATAACTTTACAAATTAATTACATCATGTTATACGAATAAAACTCAATTTTTGTTTCGATAAAATTATTAAGAAAATAGTATAATGTAATATATATTTTTTTTTTAAATAAGATAGGCCGTTAAGACGTGATTGTCATTTAAAAATCGCAGCGTGTTCCGGTTCGCGGTCTCGACTTCAGAACTTTTTGGCCCCTCGAACGGATGTTCTACTAGCAATGTGCTCTGCCCACTTGTTTTAGGGAATAAAAGTGAGAACAAGAAACTTGAGGCAGATTCAATGATGCTCATCACCATTCTCTTGCCTTTATCCAAATTTATTTGGCTTCTGCCAGACTTCTGATTCACAAAGAATCTAGAGAAATCTAGTATTGTATTTTATCTGTGCTATCAGCCGGTAAATGCGAGGATTTATAATAAAAAAAAACCAGGATATTACTTTTCCATACTTATGCAAAACAAAATATGATAGAGATATTTATAAAGCAGTGTTGGCCCAGTGGTATCGGCCGCGACTTACAAGTTGTAGGTCGTGGGTTCGAGCCAAA
Source organism: Orthosia gothica (assembly GCA_949775005.1). Classification (NCBI taxonomy): domain Eukaryota; kingdom Metazoa; phylum Arthropoda; class Insecta; order Lepidoptera; family Noctuidae; genus Orthosia; species Orthosia gothica. The sequence continues at coordinate 8,045,616 of OX459062.1, read as the reverse complement.
GCAGGCGCTTTACTTTGTGTAAATTTTAATTATTTCATCACCACTGCTCTCTAAACGGTGAAGGAAAACATCGTGAGCAAACCGGCATGTCCTAGAACCAAAAATACGAAGACATGTAACATCCACCAACCCGCACTGAGCCCGCGTGGTGGATTACGGCCCATTCCCTCTCACAGAGAGGAGGCCTGTATCCCAACAGTGGGAACATTAATAGGCTGATGATGATGATGACTTATGCAAAACAACGGTAGTAAAAATATTAAATAGTACGTTGCTTACATACCTACACGGACATATGTACATTATCACAGGAAATAGGAACAATAACGTTATTAACGTTTTACTACTCACTAATTGTTCATATCAAATGACGTAAACCGTCGGAAAACAACTAAAAAGTAATACAAAAACAACTAAATTCAAGCAAAAGAGATCGCGTGCGATAAAATTAACAAATTGCAGAAGTAAACTCGCAGATTACCGCGTTTTCGCGGAAGTCTTTATTTTAATTAAAATAAGTGAGACTTTTACGTTTTCGTTTTAATTCTTTTAAATGAATTACGGCTGAACGGGGTCACGGCAGAAAGGGAAGATGGCGGTATCCCTTGGAGGCATTTCTCTCTCAGGCGGAGATATATAGAGTGGGATAATTAAGGCTGACAAAATATTAAAACCGTGTTATTTATAATACTAAGTGCGAGTTGGACTCGCGCACGAAGGGTTCCGTACCATTATTGCAAAAAACGGCAAAAAATCACGTTTGTTGTATGGGAGCCCCACTTAAATATTTATTTTATTCTGATTTTCGTACTTTTTGTTAATGAATTTGTAATGTATTTCTAATAGTAATTATTTTTAATGTATCTAATATTTTTAATTTGCATACCATGTGAAACTCCAAAAAAAAAAAAACTAGCGGCAACAGAAATACATTATCTGTGAAAATTTAAACTGTCTAGCGTTTTAGCTGTCTATCGGTTCATGAGATAAAGCGGACAGACGGACCGTGAAGTCTTAGTAATAGGGTCCCGTTTTGACCCTTTGGGCACGGAACCCTAAATAATGCTTTGGAAGTTAGCTGTGAGATGGACTGGCTGAATGCAAAAGGCAGAAAGTAGAGTTGTATAACGCAATTAGGAGAGACTTACATTTATCCAAGGTGTTGGGAAGCCTATATCCAAATTGTTGGGAGATCTCCGTAAAGACAACTTTTTATGTGTAATGTAGCTTAGGACTTAGGAGTGACACCAGTAGATTTACAAGATGATAAATAAAAAAAGATGATATGGTTTTGATTTTACCTCTGATTCAAAAAGAGGTAAAAAAATATTATCACTGAATTTTCACTCAGGAATTATATTACTAACTCTTACTACCACAGTGAGATACGTTAACGATTACTGCTCTCATTAGTATAGATTTTTAGTACAAAATCTACACTAAGGAGCGCCTTAAGTAACAGTTGAATGTCTCTGAATGCTGAATTTAAGTATCTGTAAATAAAAAAGTATGAGAGAAAAGACATTCAAAGTCAATCGTAAAAATAATAAAATACATTTCAGAAATAAATAAAAAGCTATGTAGATAAAATTAATTAATTCATACCTTCCACTATAAAAATAAACTTTAACAAATTATCAATCACCAAACCTTTTTGCAAAATATACAACCACAAAAACTTCAATCACCGTTTGACATCACAAATAAACCGTTCAACATTAATCACTCACTTTCACTCACTCCCATGTCAGTTTCTTTCTTTCCTGCACTTTCCTTCCTGACGTAGCACATAGATGATGGCCGCTGTAAGAATGAGCCTGTTCTATTCTACAATGTAGCGATAAGCCTTGATATTGCAAATATATATTTGCAAGTATATATAACTCCTTTGTGATATTATCATAGCGAATTGGATTACGTATGTATGTCTGTTCTATTAATTTTATAATTGCTTATCTTTAGGATGTACTGTTTGTTTTATGTGGGAGGGGAGCGTCTTATTTTTTTTTTGTCGAGGTTAAGCTGCGTTAGGCGCGGTCAGTTTGTGGATGGGTGACCATTTTTTTTTTTGTAATATTTGACTTTTGTTTGCTACGGAGAAAACAATGGATGAGGTTAAGCTGTGTTTGGAGCGGTCAGTTTGTGGATGCGTTATCATTTTGTACATATTAAGACTAAATATTGTTTGACACGGAAAACTTGTGAAACTTTTGGTGTAGGTATATTATACAAGTGTCTGTGACGTCAGACGCCTGAATAACTATTACCTTATTATAAAGTGTACATATACAAAAACACAGGTACCTGTTTGTTTTTGTATACATATTAAGACTAAATATTGTTTGACACGGAAAACTTGTGAAACTTTTGGTGTAGGTTGTTATATTATACAAGTGTCTGTGACGTCAGACGCCTGAATAACTATTACCTTATTATAAAGTGTACATATACAAAAACACAGGTACCTGTTTGTTTTTGTATATGTGTATTTTTGTATATGTCTGTGGCATCATAGCTCCTAAACGGATGAACCGATTTTGAGTTAATTTTTGAATTGTTTTTGTTTAAATGGTGTTCCTAGGTATTTTTGATGAAAATCGGTTCTGCCGTTCAAAAGTTATGGGCGTTTTACTGTTTTAATCGGGCGGTTTTCGCAAGTTATCGTGTCCGGCCCGGGTCCGGGCCCCGTCACTTTTGCTGACATCTCTTTGAGGCGCGCGTGGAACACTACGCACCGTAAACTCGGACCTGGTCCTTATCGGACGGCGAGCTACCCATTACTTGCCGTCCGCAAGCCCGCGCCTACGGTGGCCGGGAATCGGCTTGCGACTCCCGACGCCCGGGGCGTCTCCTTTGTGTCTCCCTCACGCGTTCCACCTCCTCCTTTGCGAGCATTACTGCTTCGCAGAAGGAGGATACAGCTTCCCATGCCCTCTCGCTCCGCACCATTGCCTGAACCAGGGCCGGACGCGAGAGGTCGCCACCGCCGATCGCCTCCACGAGGACACGGCGGTGCTCCACCCAAGCGGGGCAGACCTCCACCGTATGCTCCACCGTGTCTTCCGAGCGGTCTACACAGTGGTGACACCCGGGCGTTTCCTGCCGCCTTATCTTGAACAGGAACCTCTCGAAACAACCGTATCCAGTGAGGACCTGCGTCAGGCGGAAGGTGAGGACGCCGTGACGTCTCTCAAGCCACTCCTCAAAGAGGGGCCTAACCACCGCAATTGTGGCGTGGCCAAACCACTACTCACCTAGTGGTAAGCAATGAAATGGTCGTTGGTGAAACACGCTTGCCCAGAAGTAACCTGTTCACTCTTGATGTAAAGACCCTGAGGCGAGGCACTTGGGAGAGTCCAGCAATGGGACAGTCTATACAAAAAAAAACAAAAGAAATATGAAAAAAAGTTAAGCGCGCGTTAATAGCTGTAATGGAATGAATGAATTTTCAACAGCGGATCGCACCATTTGTGAGGTGTTTAATTTGTGACGCATTGATAATTTCGTTCTAGAAACCGGGCGTTAGCCAATGACACTAAAGAGTCTACCAATTTCTAGAGTGCACCAATCGCCGAATGCACCTAAAAATCTCCTGCTCAGGCAATTATCATAAAATTTTCCTTTTTCTAGATAAGTAATAATGCTACTTATTAATATTTGAAAGAGTTACGATCATACTTCTAATCACAAAAGTTAATCCCATTACATTGAATGAATAAACAGATCATTGATTTGCGAACATTAGATTACATAGACCATATAATACATAACATGGTAACAATGCTTGTCCAATTTAGATTCTTTGTAGATAATCCATTAACAATAGTTTTTGTTTAAATCAACACACGGAACTCGAAGAGATCTAGGGGTTTATCGAACAAGCGGCACTTTTATTTACCTGACAAACTACGATACTGATTAACCAATTAGGTCCCGAGAAGATATCAATCTAGATTATCAATTATAAGATTATACATATCTGGGTAATGCAGTATTCGATCTTATTAAATTTACAAATAAAATCTGATCTAACAACAAACGTTCCGAAAGATTAGATCCTCAGATTAGATGACAATACCAACGGTAATCGGTGATAACATATTTAGATATATATCGAACGATTCGCCGACGTTTTCGATCTTGAAAATAATAGAATCGACTCCTGATAGAGCGATTCGGAGCCGATAACGGAATAAAACATTTATTTTTATTTAATTTACATTTTGTATTTCGGTTTCCATTTGTGATACCATCGGGGAATTGGGTCGATTAGAAAATTCAATTAAGAAAGAAAAATCTTTTTGATAACTAATTACGGTGGCTGATGTTAGATTTTTATCGATTCATGAACTGAATTTACTGTTGAAATATATCAAAGTTTTTTGTGTACATTCGTGTACAGTCAAGGGTCAAAAGTGCAGTCTAACTCTCCCAAAACACAAATGGCTAGTTTTTATCCGACTACCGTAGGAGGGTAATATGTTTATCAGTCTATGTATGTGTGTATGTTTGTTCCTATGTAGCGTTCTAGAGACCAAACACGTTGGTCGACTTTGATGATTCTTACGTTAATCGATTCGTCTTAACACTGCGAGTGTCACTGGCTATATTGTGGCACACCAAATTTTTTTTTTCTTCCAAACTCTTCGTATGGGGTATGAAAATAAAGGGCTTTAAGAGATAATTTTAAAAATGTAAAACACTTATATGTTTAAATGTACCTAATTCTAAAAAAAAACAATTATGCATGCTATCTTATCCGACAACACGTGCGAAAGAAATATATGCTGTAATGAGCAGTAAGAAGCTAGTTCGTGTACGAATTAGCACTTTTGAAGTTTGTAGCGAAATGGATGATGATTTAGGACGAAAACGAGCACGGGATTTTTTATAAACAGACCTTTGGGAGTCTAGATATATAAAATTATTTGCATTGCTGAAGTACTAATCTATCCCTGTATGGTGGCCGTTTTGCAATTTTCCTTCTTCTTATGGTATTTATTTCCACCCAAAGATGCGTTAAAATTTGTGTTGAAATATGGAACTTTTTACATTTTGGTTTCCATACAGGACTAGATAATGCTGAGAAAAAATTATATCATTTTTATTTTCAACGTACATCGTCAAACAGTGGAGTAAACTCTATACTACGTTTGTATGGAAGAATTTTCGACTAGTGTAACCTTAACTTTATACAAGTTACTTTTCTAAGGACAAATTCTCTATTAACCCTTCGCATGCTACTGTCATATACATATTGAATTTATGACATCGGATCTCTAATACAAAAGATTGTAAATACATTTTACGACTCAGATTACAACGACGAAGTGGATAAACCATTCAACAATAATCGTAATTTCCCATGTTCCACAAAAAGTAAGTAATTGTAAGTAACATATAAATGAGTTCTAACAGAGAGAAAGTAAGATTAGCGAGTGAAATTCATCAATACATAAGTAATGCAAAAACGTCTAAATAGATTTTAATGAAGCTATCTAATTATGGGAAGAACTTGAATGTGTATTTGCGATATTATCATTAGAGTGTAACATTATGGAAAGTTGTTATAATACGGAAAATGTTGAGAAAATATTCTCTCGTGACTTTTCCGTTAGTTACTCCCATCAACTGCTTACCCTACCCTATCTAACAACCGTACCTACCCTACTTACTTACCTGCCTACCCTACTTAACTTGATACCTACCCTACCCACCTATTTTTTTTTTAGTGTCATTCTTCCGCGGAGAATCTTAACACCGCCATTCAGAAAATGAAATCAAATGCACAACGCCATCTATCGAATATGAATGACAAATTGCCGAATATCTGCATTTGTTGTGATATTTTACTTCTTGAACAATTTAAATTCATCTAACTTTTGATAGAGTGTACCGATTGCGATGAAACAAAAATCAAGTAATACTTTAAGTTACGCAGTGCATTGCAGTGCAGATGAATTGGCCACACTTTTCGTAGGGATCCCGATCACATAAACAAGCGTTGGATTGGAATCCCCAAGTGAAGAGAAATCATGGCCGCTTCGTCAAACCTGCAGCCTAATTGCGTAAGAGAGTTCGGCAGGGGAAAGGGTATGACTCCATGAAAGACTATGACAAATATGTTCGGTGTTGCCAAAAACTATTGGACTCTTTCGAAAAGAGTAGGTATCTTCACCAATGAAAGCGTCCAATAATTTTTAGCAATACCGAACAAATTTAAACGCTGGCGTCACCCCGTGTTGGCAGAAGCGACGAGCATCGGAATGACGTCGAGGGAAGTGAAGCGTGAAGCTCAAGATCATTCGCGATTGCGGACGTCTTTGGTCGCACTCTGCCCCATCACATAGAACATTAGGTCAAGTAATTCACTTCTGTATGTCTGTTTTTAAAGGAAGGACATCAAATTATTTATGCGATAGGTACTACATCCATGTTAAAAGTTCACTTAGTATTTCCCCGAAATGTATCAGTCATGGTAAACATCATTAGCATTATTACCTATTTACAAAAATATATAATGTAGGTATGCGTCAGAGCCAATTAATTGCTTACCTACAGTGGAACTGTACTTCCTATTCAAATATTTAATGGTTTTAAAATAGATTAGGTATACAATTACAGTTTTCCTGAATTAAAATACGTGTCCTATGTGGGTATGCAGACAAAATTATATGGAACGCCAACTATACTTTTTCCATCGATCCTTGCGTAAAGATTATACAGGGTGAGCAAATCGTGGATCAAACTAAACAGGGTGATAGATGTAGTGATTGCAGTAAAAATAAAAAATAACCGGCCCAGTACAAGACGGACTCGCGCACGAAGGGTTCCGTACCATTATCGCAAAAAAAAAACACGTTTTTTGTATGGGAGCCCCACTTAAATATTTATTTTATTCTGTTTTTAACCCCCGCCGGAAAAAGAGGGGTGTTATAAGTTTCACGTGTGTTGCTGTGTATCTGTGTGTCTGTCTGTGGCATCATAGCGCCTAAACGGATGAACCGATTTTGATTTAGTTTTTTTTTGTTTGAAAGGTGAATTTGGCGAGAATTTTCTAGCTATGTTTGAATAAAATCAGTTCAGCCGTTCAAAAGTTATGGGCGTTTTACTGTTTGAATCGGGGTGTTTTTAACCCGCGCCGGAAAAAGAGGGGTGTTATAAGTTTCACGTGTGTTGCTGTGTATCTGTGTGTCTGTCTGTGGCATCATAGCGCCTAAACGGATGAACCTATTTTAATTTAGTTTTTTTTTGTTTAAAAGGTGAGGTCGAGATTGTTATTAGCTTTGTTTGAATAAAATCGGTTCAGCCGTTCAAAAGTTATGGGTGTTTTACTGTTTGAATCGGGGTGTTTTCGCAAGATAATGTGTCGGGGGTTTTTAAATTTTAAAATTTTACTTGTCGCAAGATAAATGTGCCGGGGTTTTTTTAAATTTTGAAGTTTTAATTGTTAGTATTTGTTGTTATAGCGGCAACAGATATACATCATCTGTGAACATTTCAACTGTCTAGCTATCACGGTTCATGAGATACAGCCTAGTGACAGACATACAGAGAAACAGTGGAGTCTTAGTAATACGGTCCCGTTATTAACCGGAACACTAAAAATATTTAAAAATATATCCTTCTTTGGGACCTACTGCACCATCAATCCAGATCCGAAAGAGTAACAAACATACAAATACACTTACACACTCACAAACTTTCGCCAATAAAATATTAGTGTGATTATTGCATATATCATCATCATCATTTCAGCCGGAAGACGTTTACTTCTGACCTCAGGCCTCCCTCACACGACAACACACACACACACACACACGACACAGACACGGTGACACTATATCACCACGTCAGAAGGTCCAGGGAACTCCCGCGGTCCTCATCAGATGAACGATCCACATTGTGGGAGGCCTTCAAAGATATGAGGAGTTTAAAAGAGAAAATGGCTAAATCATCTTGGGGCTAACTTATGACACCATGTCAAACAATAGCATTACAGTGTTAACAATACACCAACAAAAAAACTAAACCAAGCATTATACGTTAAATACTTTTGATTAAAAATCTATTTTTATCGAGTTTCCTGTTTCTTGTTTCAATTAATTGAATGATGACGTGTTTCAAAGGAAAATGTTTATGACGTGTTAAGTTAAGCAAAATATTTTTCCCCGACTCGATCGATGTCAGCGAAAAGATAAGCGTTCATGAGTAAAATGCGATATTTGTTAGGAATCGGCGGATATGAGTGGTAGATTTCATCATTCTTAAAGTAGTTAATAATGATTTAATATCGACATAATTTTGGTTAGGTACCGATGCTATTTTAATGAAGGCTTCTGCTAACCAGTACGGTGCTGTAAGGGATCCCATCGTCAAAACGATCCGTAAAGACAAATCCTATGGAAACACGTCTGCGGGAGCCTTTTGCCATAATCAACAGTTTAGCTGCTTCTGGTTTCAATGAGAAATCGTGATTGCATGAGACACCAGGCTAGCTTTCGGGTATCTGAAGATAGAATCAATATAAAAGAAGAATAGAAGAACTTACAAAAGTGCTTTGATATCACTGAGACAAATTCTGGAATTACTCATCACGGCACAAATTTAGCAAATAGATGGAATTGCCTCTTTCACTCCTATCCTAACAGTTTACTTGTGGACTTTCATTGCTATTGTCTGTATGGGTTATGTCTTAAAGGGTTAGGCTCGTACCTTCGTGGAGAGTCTAGAAAAGATGAGTCACTACGTTACTGAGCGCTATATCAGGGCGCACGGTTGGCGCAGTGGTTGAGCGATTGACTGCTGCGCTGCGTGTCGCGGGTTCGATTCCAGCACGGAACAAATATTTGTATGACCTACAGACAGTTGTTCCGGCTCTGGGTGTTGTGTATGTGAGTTTTTGTGTTTGTAAACGCACCCGCGGTACAGGAAGAACTTCCTAGTGAGGGGCAAAGTTTAAAAAAAAAAAAAAAAAAAAGTATAGGGATCGAGGTCCACGGTCGGGCCAACACCTATTGAATGTACAATCGACATGAAAGAGAAGACTACGACATGTAGAAGAAGACTATTGTTTGTTGTTTAACCAAAATTCGCAAAAAGATCAATAATCAAGATACGCTACAATCCCAAATACATCTATAATATAAAAATGAATCGCAAAATGTGTTGGTAAGCGCATAACTCAACAACGCCTGGACCAATTTGGCCAATTCTTTTTTTAAATGTTCGTTGAAGTTTAAAGATGGGTTTTACGTAATTTTTTAATTAATAATATAATTTTTTTTGTAGGGTATGGTAGGGTAAGGTAGGGTAGTGTAGGGTAGGGTAGGGTAGTGTAGGGAAGGGTGGTGTAGCGTAGGGTAGGGTAGTGTAGGGTAGGGTAGTGTAGGGTAGGGTAGTGTAGGATAGGGTAGGGTAGTGTAGGGAAGGTAGTGTAGGGTAGGGTAGTGTAGGGTAGGGTAGATAAATGTTTGGTGTTTTTATGGCAAAACAAAGTTTGCCGGGTCAGCTAGTAGTTAATATAAACTCAGCACAGAATCTGCCTGTCTCAGTTAATAGCTGTCTGTGAGTTATAACTGGTAACCTAGTTACCTACCTTCGTAGCATAATCATTATTCTATCTACTTCCTTTAAGAGTGATACCTGTCTACAGTTATCTATTAGATACTAAGTTTATAGCATGATTGTCAAATATAAGGAAAAAAAAGAAAGAAAGAAAGAAAAATATTTATTTGTGACCCGCACAGGAGACACGAGAAATAAGCCTATTCAATAACCTATCCTATTCCTTTCAATAACACTTCTGTATTCCATAAAAGCTTAGACAAATGTCACTCACATTTAGTTTTTTTTCTTTTTTTAGATTTGTGTTGGGTTTGCTCTTGACCCAAGTCTAGATCAGAGATGAAAGAGACAAAGTCGACGATGGATTGAGCTTACCCAGAAGAAGCCTGTTCACTCTAACCTTGAAGAGTTTCGGGTTGTATGCGTTCGGAAACACAGACGCAAGCAGTGAGTTCCACTCTTTTGCTGTGCGTATTATGAAGGATGTTTGGAAGTGCTTGGTGCAAATTGGTGGAATGGCAACTAGGTGAAGGATGCAGTACGTCTAGATGTCCGGTGGTAGAAGGGGCCGGTGGGATGAGGTCGTGCAGTTCATGAGCACACTCACCGAAGTACAGTCTGTAGTAGAAGACCGGCAAGCAGGCAACCTTATGGCGATGAGCCAAGCTGTGAAGCTTGGCATCTATCAGTTTTACGTGGCCTATAAGCCTCCTTAGTCATATTTAAGCCTCATGTGACAGGGGACTAGCCTATTGCCATTAACTGACCACCAATTCATGCTCCCGGCTGCTACTGAGAAATTTCAGATGTAAATACTCAATAATAGATACCACTTTTACCGACTCTGAAATGGACCTCAAGACCGAAAGCCCTGTTCTTGTGTCTACTGGGCCAACGAGACAGTGAAGTGATTTCATAGTATACTTCCGATTTCTGAATTAAGAAGTTGATGTTGAGAATTTTTCAAAGTCTACTTTAGTATGAAAACCTGTCAAACTTTGACACATTTTAACTCCAAATAATCAATTTACAAAACGAACCTTAATTATAATAATTTTGAATTCATCATCAGCCTTTTAATGTGTGTGAGAGGGAATGGTGCGGATTGGTAGATGTTACATGTTTTCCTTCACCGTTTTTAGAGCGTGGTGATGAAATATTTTACACAAAGTAAAGCTCCTGCCTGGGTTCGAACCCACAACCTACACGTAAGTCGGTGCCGTTACCACTAGGCCACCACTGCTCTCTCTAATATTGACTTGTAAGAAAATAATGGACCAGATTACAGTAGGTAATACATAATGCATTAAATTGCACAACGTTGTCGATAACATTTACGACAATCATTTTGAGACTCCGTGTCTCAAAATCATTGCTTGCAATCAGCTGATTGATAAAGACTACAAGTACCTATTGAATCGTACGTCATTCAGATTTTAATCTTGCGAGAACTTTGTTGTTAGCAGTTTGACTTGCTTCCTAGGGAGGAAATTTCATGTAACTGCTAGCATCTGCCAGCGGCTTCTTCCGCGTGAAAAACGAAAATTATGCCGAGGGTTCATATTCTCGGGATAAAAATCCTATGTGCTATATCCTATAATCTATCTCTGTGCCAAATTTCATCCAGATCCGTTTAGCCGTTCTGGCGTGAATGAGTAACAAACTTACACACATCCAAACTTTCGCATTTATAATATTATACGTATACTAGCTTTTGCACGCGACTTCGTCCGCGTGAATGTCGGTTATCGCGGCAAAAGTGATATATTTCGAAAAAATAATGTTTTTTTCTATTAAAGGTATCCTATGTTACTTCTAATACCTCCAAGAATATGTGTACACAGTTTCATGATGATTGGTTAAGGAGTTTTCGCGTGAAAGCGTAACAAACAAACTTACATTCACATTTATAATATTAATTAATTATTATAGTAAGATTTAGTACCAGAACTCAACATCAAGCAGCGTCTATCAGCTATAGCACAGGCTCGAATGCTACAGTTCTTCGGTCATGTGTCCCGACGAGGCAACGACTCTATTGAGTGGCTGGTGGTCAGTGAGACCTCTGGACCACCAGCCAGGGGTCCAGGGGTCTCACTGACCACGACCACTTTGCCAAGACTGTACCGACGAAGAAGACGAAGACTGGTTGATGTGGTGCCGCTTGGAAAGGCCTATGTACAGCTGTCGACTAAATTGATGATGACTTTACGCGTCAAGAAGAAACAAACACACACACACCTTTTTGATTATGATTTACTTGTAAACTAACCCTCTACTGCTGGCGTCATATGAAAAAACGGGACTAAAATAAAAGTCCCATATAAAAGCAATCACAAACGTCAAACCTGTCCTCATTCCTCAAATAGATATTTATCTCTATTAGGATTACAATTTTAGATATATGCAATTAACCTGATAATGCGCCTGACATAATGTGGGGCAATTTGTGGCAAATAGCGCCACAATTAATGTTTGATTATATTCCTAGTATTCGAGTCAATCGAGTACTATCGAGCAATCTTGTTTGTTCTCTGTATTTTATTACTGTAATTAATAACTGACTATCATTGTTGAATCATCAGGCTTTTTCAACTTTGTTGTGATGTTACAACTTTGTTGACTATGTACACGTGGATTATTTTGACCGCAAGGTCTCACCTCTCAGATCAGCCTTCTGCAGTGCAAGGGTTGACCATTGACAAGGATTTCTTGTAAAAAGAATGAATGATGAATGATATTCCCCGTATGGAGCTACCGTCTGACTATGTTGTATGTATATGTCATGGCCAGATCTTAGAATTGACCATTTCATGAAATGGTTGTATTTCATGAAATTGAAAATAACCGCTGACAACATTATGATCTGGCCAGATCAATGAAAAATCAGCGTTTGACGATATGAACAGCTAAACGCACAGCCATTTCCTGATATAGTTTTGTTTATGTGATGCATCATGGCGGCGGACAATTATTCTAATAAAAAAGCTAATAATAATGCGCCAATTGAAGATAAAAGTGAATTGAAATATTGTTACGACACAAACTACTTGAATTTTAATAAAAAGTTTTAGAGATAAAAAAAAGTAAGTCTTTGATAACAGGGAAACCCTTCATTAATGATATGGCCAAACGTGGATTGACGTGTCATCAAACGTTGGCATCTAAACTATATGGTCAGTTTTAGCTGGCCATATGAAATACAACCATTTCATGAAATGATCGGCCACATCACGAAGTGATCAATTTTATGACCTGGCTACGACATATTTTATACTACGTAGTTAGAAGGAAGCAGTTTCAACACTATACTTTCACCCGACTTTTACCAGGTCGTCAGGTCACTTTTTTACGTTAGTACAAGGAAATGCCCCACACTATTAAGGACAGATATTTTTGCCTAGCAGAAGACAGCATTACCTCTCTCCGACCTGGTCTTGGTCATCAATCGACCAAATCACAATTCAACATCATTGTATCAACCTTTAATCAAGATAATGATATCAGAGCGATTTTATATCGAGTTTTCGAGCGCAAGTCGTTGGGGTCTTACTTAGATGCGCGTGGGCAGCTATTATGTATAATTATTTAATTGCCGGCGTGCGGGTCGTGACACCGGCTCGAACGCCATTTTCCTTTGGGTTTTTACATAATTACAGTTATTCCTGGTGATTGTACGTTTGTTTGCTAATTTTTCCTTTATTTGATATAATTTAATTATTGAAATTGTGCGCATAGGGTAAATTGTTGTTTGTAATAGGCGACTTCTATGTAGTTATGCTTAGTTTTTTTATGATTAGAGACACGTGTAAAGATAAATGAGTATAAGTTCACTCAGTAAATAGGCACAGGACCAATCAGTGTGGTGACGCTTGGTGGATGCCTATAACCAGCTATGGAAGGCTTATTACGTATCTTTTGCAAGAGCAAAACGATAGCGATTTTTGCGCAATAATTGCTGTTCAATACAAAAGCACGGGGTCTCATTGCTAAGAAAGAATATTTGGTTCATATAAATCTCACTAGATGTCGCGAAATGTACACACAATTCAATAGAATTGTGTTTAAAATTAACATTATCTGGAATTGAACATAAACATTGTATGTTCTTGTTTAATTAACTCTCCTAAGTACAATATTCTGGAATATTGGGCTCTTAATTCACATTTCAAAGATTATTTGAACGGATCATTTAAAATTGATGCCATAGATGGCGCATTTTTAAAATTCTGAGGCATTCAACTCGATTGTTAAAATTTGCATTTTAACACATATTGGTGCAAAAAAACTGTAACAACGTGCAAAAAAATACTATAAAACGAACCTTCACTGTATTTAAAGAAAAAATATTCACAAACCTAGTAAACCCTTTTACTTGCAAGGCGCTGCTAACACCATCTATTGTCGCGAAACGGGATCGAACGCGATTGATGTACTCACAAAAATAACAAGATTAAGCAGACGAAAAACGCTAGTTACGTCGGCACGGTTTTTTTGTTTGGGATGAGGCATCTGTATGCTAGTATTATATTATCTGTGACAAAAGTTTTAGAGTTGTTGGCGGTTTTTTTTAATAAGTGCATTTGACAACAGCAAGCGATTAGCAAACGATTGTGTAGGACCTACCATACCTACACTGCAGGTAATTCCGACTTTTATGACATAAAGCGTTTGATCGCTATCATTTTGCTCTTGCAAAAGATACGTAATAAGCCTGTCGGTACATTTTGCCTTACGGCATGTAAAATTGTTCAGTTGAATATAATAATTTATAAACAAATCACCAATTAACACAACAATAGTTCAAAACATTCGGCAGTAAATATCATTATGTCAACAAAATAATAAATTAAATGCAATCATAGTCAAAATCATTAGGAATTAAAAATTATCATGTCAGTAAACTAATAAATTAAAGACAATCATAGTAAAAACATTAGGAATAAGAATAATCGTGTCAACAAATAATTAATTAAATGCAACCATAGTCAAAATCATAGGGTTTTAAAAAAAATCGTTTCGTTTGAAATGATGTTGATAATGATGATTATGTAAACAGATCTGAAATGTTTCTTTTCTTGTTTTACGGTTTTCAATGAACCAGGAATACCATTATCCTACCTCAAAAGGACTGTTTGGTCATCCTTAGTTAAAGCGAAAGTGAGTAGTTGGGAATCTACCTGAAAAACTTCCAAAAAAGGAAACAAACACAGTTATTTTCAAAGTCTTTTGACAACTTGGTATTATGGTTGTAGGTCATATAACGCAACTGAGTTTATAAAGAGGTGTCTACACTGTCATTATTTTCGTTTTATTCTGGTTTGACTGAATCCGATTGCTGAGACATTGTCGTTTTTAACCCCCGCCGGAAAAAGAGGGCTGTTATAAGTTTCACGTGTGCTGCTGTGTATCTGTGTGTCTGTCTGTGGCATCATAGCGCCTAAACGGATGAACCGATTTTGATTTCGTTTTCTTTTGTTTGAAAGATGATTTTGTTGAAAGTGTTCTTAGCTATGTTTGATTAAAATCGGTTCAGCCGTTCAAAAGTTATGGGCGTTTTATTGTTTGAATCGGGGTGTTTTCGCAAGATAAATGTGTCGGGGGTTTTTGAAATTTTGAGTTTTACTTGATGTTTAATATCTTTCCAAATTTAAAACTGCGGACTAACACTTAACACTGTCTCATTTATGTCCTCTACCAAATCATGAATCATAATGATCCATTCAAATTCATATTATTACGATCCAAAAATTAATCCTAACTACTCCACTAATAGTGTTACGAGACTCCTAAACGACCCGTCGCCATCTTATAACACTGCAGAATATAAAATTAACAAATCGCCATAATTTCCATCGTAAATTATGCCTTAATAATACGCGGGCTTATCTCGGCCTAAGACATCTACCGTTCACCAATTCGTTTTGCTGACCACTTGAACATTCATTACTCTTAAACATATAACAAAAGGGTTTAGTTTTTATTGTTTTTTAAGTTCGAGGGGTTCGCTGCTAATTTGGTATCTGTTTGTAATAAAACAAAGGGAATAATACGTGCAAGTTAATTACGACCAGAAATGTAATTAGGTCTAATCAAATAACGTGATCTTTTTATACGTTTTTGCTTTATCGTGTAGTTTTTGTGCCTTCTATGTTTTTGCAAGCAGAGGTAATAATGTTTTTGTGTAGATGTTGTAATTGAAATGTGTTATAAAATAATAGTTGGTTTATTTATATTAATCAGCATAACGATAGGTCTGGGACGTGTTACTGCAAAATTATGATAAAAAAACCTACTTAAGGTTCCCCTAGTCGACGGCACGAACTATCTTGTGCGCGAAGTTGAAATGCATTCTATCTCATCCGACAACACGTGCGAAATAGATGCTGTGATGAGCAGTAAGAAGCTAGTTCGCGTACGAAACAGCACTTTTGCAAATTTGTATCGAAATGGATGATGATTTAGGACGAATTTTATAAACATTCGACGCTCATAACTTACATATATTTTTATTTTTTTTGTTTCCTTATAGGGCTAGATAATGATGAGACAAAAATTTATATCAATTTTTATTTTGAACGTGCATCGTCAAACAGTGGAGTACCTAATCGCCAGACTACGTTTGTATGGAAGAAAAATCGACTAGTCTAACCTTAAATAATGTTGCCAGTTTTTAGCTAGTTTCGGTTCAGACGATAATTGACGTTATAAGTTGTAATTATTAATTAAGCTAGGTTTTAATACTGGCTGTTATTCTGTTAAATTTTTCGAGATGTATTGCTAATAAGGCTCTGCTAACAAAGTTGTGACGATAAATAGTCTTCCTATTCAAGGTGTCGTGTCTTGTAAATGAAGCTGCCGGGCGAGCACGGCCTCGGTGATAGGCTTGAACCACGCATTTTTAGGGCTTTTGCTCCCAAACTGTGATAAAAGTGTGTGACTCAAGCCTGTCACAGAAGGCCTTGCTCGCCCGGCTGATCACGTAATAGGTTAACACGTCACGATTGTTGTTGAACAGTCGTCAGCGATAATTTTACAGAATAGTTTTTTTTTGTCTTGTTCTACCATAAAAACCAATAGAAACACAGTTGAAACGATGCCTTGGACGTTAATAACACTTTTTAACCCATTTAAAAAGCCTTTATAGGTACGTAAAGTCAGGGTAAAAATTATAAGCTGTTCAAATAACACTGCAAGTACTAAATGGCTTCATAAAACATAAGAAGTCATAACTTTCAGATTCACAGCAAATAGAAACTGTCGTAAAACGGTTGAAGTTCTTTTATTAAACTGACTTAATAATAGTTATTATTTTAATAATTGTACAGTAGTATAGTAATACTATCAACAATTTGTATCGAATGACGTGGTAGGGTGTGCAAAAACGCGGGAAAAGTGAGACTTTCTCGACGCAATTATAGATCAAGGAACAGATAGTGCGCGTACGCATGTTTCAAAATGGCGGCGACGTTAACCCTTAACTTGCGGGGTCTAGATGACAGGTAACCTTAACTTATTATTTATTTTAAATATTTTAATTAATATTTCTTAATTGCTGAGTGCGTGTAAATTAGTTTTATAAAATGCGTAAAGTGAATTATGTATCCGTGGATGGGTGACCATTTCAACATACCGAGTTGCCGCCGTGCCTCGGAAAGCACGTTAAGCCGTTGGTACCGGCGGTCATTTGAAGATCTTTGAAAGTCGTTACGAGTAGTCAGAAGCTTGAGATCAGACACCAGTCTTGCCAAGGGGTATCGTGTTACCCAGTTACTGGGTTGTGGAGGTCAGATAATCAGTTGAAAATGATCACCCACCCACGGACCGACCTCGCCAAGCGTTGCTTAACCTTTAAGATCGACCCGTGCGGCTGTTATTATTAGCCACGAGCTCCTCATCAGGTCAGATAGGCAGTCGCTCAATGTAAAACACTGGTACTCAGCTGAATCCGGTTAGACTGGAAGCCGACCCCAACATAGTTGGGAAAAGGCTAGGCAGATTGATTGAAGGTGAATCATGTATTCGAATACATGTGATATCCACCAAACCGCATTGGGTTCGCGTGGTGGATTGCGGTCCTTTCCCTCATGCGGAGTGGAGGCCTGTGTCCCAGCAGTGGGCACATTTAAAAGGCTGATGATAATGTCAATGAAATAAAAAGATGACAGAGACAATGTGATTGGTAGGGCTGTTAGTAGCCTGACAAAATATTGATCTAGTGATTTTCAAGGCAAATTGATACTCCTCCACAAAAACATATTTTTCGTACCAAGTTGTTCCATGTTAAGTTCTTGTTAAGGCGATACCCAGTATGTTAATTACAGATGAGCGAGACCAAGAAGACCTTTTACAAGTGCTGAAACACGGTAGTTATCGTAATGGCCCAGCTCTAGATGTAGGCGTTACCTTCACACACACCTTTCGGCGGTACTTATTGTTTTATCTTATTAATATTGTAACAAAGAGATACCGCGTACTTGCTGGCGCCATTACCGTTCGAGATAACAACCGCTGTTTTTTTTTACACAAACTGCTATGCATTTCTTGTACAATCATATTTTAATGAATTATTATTGAGTCGGTGTAATTATTTTTTCATAACTGTTAACTACTCTGCGCTTACGCACTTAATGTTCCTCATTTGAGTATTCACATTATTAATAAATTAAAATAATTTGTAATATATTTTTTTATACTTTGCTTTTACAAACATTTAAACTCACATACACAAGACACCCAGATCCGCCACAATCTGGAGGCCATACAAATATGTATTTGTTACGTGCAGGAATCGAACTCGTGACACGCAGAGCAGCAGCCGATCGCTCAACCACTGCGCCAACCGTGTCGTCAAGATATTAGTAAGATAATATTAGTATGGTGTAACGTTACGTTTAGCACAGACAGATGTCAGATCAGATGAAAATGTTACAGTATAAAATATTCCAAGATTTTACAAATTAGCAATATAAATTAAGTTGAAGATATAAAATCAATCAGATATAACTAAAAATATGATTTTCAGGTGTAAAAATATCAAAGAATACATAAAAATTAGTAACATGAGTTGATACAATTTCATAAGATATGTAGGTGTGGTTTTTATAGTGTAATAAAACGTAAGTAGACTAAAAGATGTGGAATGAATACCAAAAGGATGGATAAATAAATACTTGTAAACTATAATGTACACGCATGTATAATAGCAAAATATTTTAGTCATTGCGCATAGAGTAAACACGTTATCTATTGGTGTTGCCTTATGCAACTACACGATATTTATCTCTTTTAAAATCTAAATAGACTTCAATCACGATATTTTGGTGATAAGATCGTATCGCGCAATAATTACTAAGTACAAACGAGCTACCGATTTCATTATATACTTTTATGTGCCGACTTTCATAAAAGTAAATGTACATGTCCTGTTATTAATTAATTGATAACGGGATCTTAATTAATTTGTATTAAATGTTATAATTTAGAGATATGTTTAAATAGGAGCACGTAGCAAAAGACCAATCAATCTGCCTAGCCTTTTCCCAACTATATTGGTGTGGGCTTCCAGTCTAACGGGATTTAGCTGAGTACCAGTGTTTTACATGGAGCGACTGCCTATCTGACCTCCACAACCCAGTAACTGGGTAACACTGTACCACTTGGCAAGACGGAGGATTCTCGGTATGTTACTTGAAATAAAATATTTTTATTAATTGATATTTCTTTTTAAATAACGAGTAGATAGCTCTTAAAAACAGCACGACAAACGGCTTGCGCGGCGTTTTGCTCGGGGTACCACCTTAACGTACTTGCCGAGGCACGGAGGAAACTCGCTATGTTGAAAATGGTCACCCATCCACGGACCGACCTCGTCAAGCGTTGCTTAACCTTGATAATCGATCCGTGCGACTGTTGTTATTTAGCCACGAGCAAAGTACCAATTTTGAATATTATTGAATTTTTTTAAGTTTTAAAAGCAACAACGACTTACCGAGCAAATTGAAGTTATTAGCTAATTATTTTAACTAGAGAATGCGTAAAATTCATCCGGCAAATTGCAATTATATCGATTAAAATACAACAAACCGATCAGGGGGGTAACCACAAGCTCTTAGAGTAAGGTTATTTTGAGATCGAGTAAGGGATAGATGTATCTGACTTGTATACATCTGTCACTTACTCGATCTCAAAATAACCTTACTCTAAGAGCTTGTGGTTACCCCCCAGGAAGTGATATTTATCAGAGTTAATTCCACGTCACACTTCCAGCCGCTATGATGGCTCTTTCTCTGCTACTGCAGTGCGTCTTTGGAACTCTCTCCCACACTCCCTACGCGACAGCCCTTCTCTGGAGGTCTTCAAGAGGAAGATTAAGGATCATTTCCTTGCGCAATGACATATTATTAGTATGTACATAAAAATATGTGAGGAGCTCGTGGCTAAATAATAACAGACGCACGGGTCGATCTTCAAGGTTAAGCAACGCTTGACGAGGTCGGTCCGTGGATGGGTGACCATTTTCAACATAGCGAGTTTCCTCCGTGCCTCGGAAAGCACGTTAAGCCGTTGGTCCCGGCTGTCATTTTAGGATCTTTGACAGTCTTTACGGGTAGTCAGAAGCCTGAGATCTGACACCAGTCTTACCAAGGGGTATCGTGTTACCCATTTACTGGGTTGTGGAGGTCAGATAGGCAGCCACTCCATGTAAAACACTGGTAATCAGCTGAATCCGGTAAGACTGGAAGCCGACCCCAACATAATTGGGAGAAAGGCTAGGCAGATGATGATGATATACAAATATGTAAGTATATTTAATTTAATTCGTCATTAGTTATTTTAAAATTGTACACTGAATCCTGCCCTCTATAATGTCATGTTTCTCTGTCACCCTAGGGTTTGCTGTAGAACTCAACATTGAGTTATGCTCGCGTTTGTTCATATACTTTATTATCACACTGTATGCTATGTGGTTTTGGTATACAATAAAGAATTAAGAATTAATTTAACTAATTTTTACGTTATGACGTTGAAAGAATAAAAATATATGTCGGTGCTTCTAAAGATTTCGTTCTGAAGAGAATAGTATCTATGGAGATATAGTTTCGAATGACACTGACAGATGTCAACTTGACATAACACTAAGCACTAGTTGTTGGCGCGAACAAGACAAAAAAAGACATTGGCGGAATTGTGTAAATTATACATATCTGGTGCCATTCAAGTAAGAAGTGAAGTGAAGACAAAAAAAGACAGGAGATCGAGGAAGAAGATGGTGGTTTGGATTGAGTTGTTAATTTGTTACAAAACAGGAGAAATACAGTGTGAGTTATCGATTGTTCGTGTAGATCAAACTACATGCTTGGTGGAATGTCGTTTACGTTTTTCTCCAATAAATAACGTGATTAGTTACATAGTGACCTTAGATACAAGCAAAAAAGTTCATTTTTTAACTCCTAGCCCGAAATAAAAAAAGTTAAATCAAACAATCAAAAAATCCGACTGCTTAAAAAGCGAACTAAACAGGCGTAAACAAAAAGAAAATCATGCTGTGCTGTCGGAGGATACATATTCGCGGGCTAACTGACCAAAATCTGGTGTATCCTCCTCCTGCACAGCATGATTTTCTTCTTGTTTACGTCTTTTTAGTTCGCTTTTTGAGCAGTCGGGTTTTTTATTTATAACTTTTTTCTTATTTTTTCCAAATAGGTACGTTTAAACATATAAGTGTTGTATATTTTTAAAATCAACTGTTAAAGCCCTCTATTTTGATACCCCACACGATGGGATAAGAAGAAAAAAAATTTGGGCCCCGACAATATGGCACCCAAAATCCGCCATTTTTCTATTTTCCAATTTTAATGTAGCCAGTGACACTCGCAGGGTTAAAACGAATCGATTGACGTAAGAACCATGAAAATCGGCCAACGAGTTTGGTCTCTAGAACGCCATATTGGAACAAACATACATATATACATAGACTGATAAACACATTACCCTCCTTCGGCAGTCGGGTAAAAAGGACCTATGCAATAATGGCTCTTCCTGACAATTACACAGTCTTCCCTACAAATAAAGTTTTATAATAATGAAAATAGAAATGCAACAGGCGTAGATGAACACATAAAGTAATTTGTAAAAAAAAATGATACTGCTCACTTGGAAGGAAATTAAATTCCCGAGTGCGTGTGTTGTCGCACTAAATTAAAAAATAATTCAATGAGTTCTAATTGCGGTGCGCGGCGCGCGCAGGGTTGATTTTATCTTCACTACGTTGGTAACTTTGATCGATAGTTCTGTACACTCATGTTTCAAATAATCATAGACATCGTTGCGTCATGATTTTTATTAATTTTAAAATCGAAATAGGAAATTGATCTTCACAAAAAAAAATGTTACAGTTCAAAATTACACTTGTAGCATGCAATTTTTGAACTATGCGTCGTACATTTCATAAATATGTAAAAAACTGGCCAAGTGCGAGCCGGACTCGCACGCAAAGGGTTCCGTACCATTATCTCAAAAAACATTAGTATTTGTAACAGTAACATTAGTATAGTAGGTATTAATTTGTGTTTATAGTGGCATCAGAAATACATTATCTTCATCAGACGGATCGTGGAGGGTTAGTAATAGGGTCCCGTTTTTACCTTTTGGGTACGGAACCCTAAAAATTATATCTATTTTTGTATTAGACTTCAGTTTAAATAAATTATAACTACAGAATTCAGTGTTAATGGCCATAAATAACGAGAAAAATGAACATATTGTCTATGATAATCTCGTAATAGTTGATTAAAGCTTAAATGCGCGTATTATTATTCTGTGACTATTAAAACTGCTATAACTGTTATTAATAACATAATTAAATCGTTTATTATTCGCGTCGCGATAGTGTTGTGCCACGTATAAAATAATTTCACAGTAATTCGATCACACGTCTAGGTTCGTGCTAATCGACTATTACGGTTTTTCATTATTTTTATTAGTTCCACAGGCGGTCATACAAAGGTACGGACACATTTGCAATTTTAAGCAGCCATTTATGTAGTCTCACGGATGTCCACAACTGGTCACTAATTGTTTGAGGTCGTTTGTTCACGAGGGACCGGACGATACGATTTGCTGTCACGATTTTGAACCCTCGACACACTGCATACTGACTGTCGTCCATTCGATTGTTCACTAAACACTGATTTATTTTCGTTAGATCCCACTTTTGAATCCCACTTTAATATTTTTGGCGTTGGATCCATCAAAACATTATTATGTATTTCCGTTGGATACCAAATTTAAACAAGTAAAATTTCAAAATTTAAAAAACTTCCGACGCATTTATCTTGCGAAAACACCCCGATTCAAACAGTAAAACGCCCATAACTTTTGAACGGCGGAACCGATTTCATTCAAACATAGCTAAGAACACTCTCGACAAAATCACCTTTCAAACAAAAAAAAACTAAATCAAAATCGGTTCATCCGTTTAGGCGCTATGATGCCAAAGACTGACACACAGATACTGTTCGCGACGATACGTCACCTTTAGATAGGTTGTCATATGTAAAATATAAATAGTATTGACAGACACACGTCTGCTCACCCCAGAGCGCCATCGCATACTAAGCGATGTCGGTAGGTGAAAAAACCTTTTATAGTAAAGCTCGTAACTAATTTTTGCTCATGTTTTTGAGACACTAAAATTATATTTTATGTGTCTATCAGTAGGTAATAGAATTATATAGTCTAATAACAATAAATTAGAAGCTTTAATATGCATACTGATTGTGTTATTACGGAAAGAAACAAGTATTTAACTCCGTAAAAAACAACCGTCCTCAACGAGCGTTTAGTTCACAATGACCTGTAAGAGGGCGGCACCTTATATTTATACTAAAACCAGTTTTTGTAGAATTTTGATAACTTTAAACTCATGTTTTGGGGGCTTTTACATAGTTTATAGTGTGAATATAGCGCTTATGTGTTAGAATTATACATAAGGTACCTTAGTTATATGATAAATTTATAGGTTTAAGGAAATAAAAATATTTTGTTTACTTATTTTAGACCCCCCGTTTTGAGCAGGGTATCAGGTGGTGCTATAGGTATTCTATTCACCAACCAATCAGATTGCTTCCTTACATATAATTGTTTTGTTAGGAAACACCATCTAGGCGTTCTAGATAGGATGGCTGGATGCCATGACTGAGAAATTATACATAATAGCAGTACATGGCCAGTCTTAATGCATTTTTACTCTAAAAAGGGAAATACACATACATTTTACTCAAGTAAGTGTTTGGAAAATTCGTTACAAGCCGTTTTAGCGCTTCTAGGTGACCTAGAATTTTGTCTAGGCCCTATAAATAGACAGCACCTATGTAATTCTAGTACATGGGCGTCACTTACTTGAGAGGATGTGTCTGTGTGTGCCGGCATGGACGTTTCTATGCGGCTGCCGATGTGTCACTGCGTCCAGGGACATTTGGTGCCTGGTCAGCTATAGATATGCTGTCTGAAGCATTACCTTCGTGGACCCTCAGGCAGGCGCCTACACTCAGTCATGACACGGAGCTAGTATATAGGGGTATGTAACGCACACAGACACATTAGAGATGTGAGACGACGTAAAATTTAGTATTCGGCCGCTTCCCGGCACCTTAAGCTGCGGAAAGGCTGGTGGTACACCCATCAGGGTACCGCCGTCAGACAGCCTAGTTTTCCAGCTACCCAACCACACTTCCGGAAGGAGCTTAGCTCGGGTGGTTGAGGAGTTAAGCGACCTGATATGGTGCGAGGTTACATGGATTTGCTATGTAAACAAACTTGTAACAAACGATAACTCATCGGGGGTTGGACATGTAGCTACCGGACTTCTACCTTGGAATAGCCCATCACGAGGGCTACCCGGGTGTGAATGTAACTTGAAAATCCACCCAGCGGTCTGAGTAGGAATCGAGTTTATGTGCCAAGATCAGGGGCATAAGCTAACTTCTCGCACCATTTCGCGGCTGTACGCCTGAATGTTTTGAATATAACTGTAACACTTATGTGTGTCAACGGCCCAGTAGGAGGGCTCCAAGTCCCTCGCTGGTACCCTAGAGCTAACATGTCTAGTTTTAGGAGAAACTCGATTGTAAAGCTTCAAACTGGCGGGAATTCCCTTTCTTCGACGTTCTCCTTACGAGAACTCCCTGATGGTAGGGGCTAGGGACCTGGATCAAAAACCGGAGGGAAGGTCTCCTCGAGACCTATCCAAAAGTACAAGTTTCACCAGAATCGGTCCAGTGGAAGGGTAGTTCCTGTCAGTTTCAAGCTACGAGTCTTAGCGTATATTATTTTGAAAATAAAAGTTTTTGCGGTCGGAATGTTGTGGTCCTCGTCGCAGTCGAGTTCGCTTCTTTAATAGTGCGCAGGCGCGTGAACATTTCGTAGCCATTATTTCACTTAAAGTATTTCCACGCATCATTGCGCATCGAGGACCATGAAGGAACATCGCTTCTGGCCATGAACAAATAGTTTTATTTAACCTGGACATCACGTTTTTCACCTCAACCTACTTGGCAGCCTTCAAGTGTCTCCAAGGTCCATAGTTACCAGATGACAACTGAACAATAGGTGCAAGGGGCGTCAACGCGTTCAAGCAGGAGCCTTACAACCTCCTGATTGCCTGTCGGTCTTGGACGATCACGTCCGTCCCGTACATTTGCTGGTCCTGTCGAGCCGAATATTGGTAACCTACGGACCATTTGCTGGTCCTGTCGAGCCGTATATTGGTAACCTACGGACCATTTGCTGGTCCTGTCGAGCCGTATATTGGTAACCTACGGACCATTTGCTGGTCCTGTCGAGCCGAATATTGGTAACCTACGGACCATTTGCTGGTCCTGTCGAGCCGAATTTTCTGGGAAACATACCAGACCAGCGGACGCTGTGAAGATATAGGCCAACGAAGAGCCTTGTTCCCGAGAACAAAGAAAACTGATGTCCCGGACGCTGTGAAAATATAGGCCAAGGAAGAGCCTTGTTCCCGAGAACAAAGAAAACTGATGTCCCATTCCTGTGAAAAAAGAAACCTGATGCCCTGGGGACACGAACGCTGCCTTGAGAACAAACAAGCCTGATGTAAAGTGACCTTATATACTGAGGTTACATTCCTGTTTCTTGGGTAATGTCAAAACGTATCGTTCCTGTGAAAACTAGTACCTGAGAACAAAGAAAACTGACGCTCACGCCTGTGAACATTCGTGAGAACAAAGGAAACTGATGCTCAAGTGTCTCAAGGTGCCCTCAATATAAATCTGGTAAGATTACACACCACACAAATGTGCCAACTGGGGTACTAAGCGTTGCGTTCGTGAGAAAAGTTCCAGGGAAATAAGAATACTGACGTTCCATCTCGTAAACCTTACAAGTGCCAGGGTTAAGATCATGTTTCTTTAACAGTCAAAAACATAGCGTACACTCTGGGACGATAGAAACCCGTTTCCTGGGTGAGATAACCCAGTTACTGGTCAGCAACCGTATTACTGGGTGATTAGCGTCGTCAAAAGGCGCAACGTACTATCGTCTCATAGTAGAAACTTCCAGAGCGACTACAGTCGTGAAGAGTGCACGAGTGGATTAGGCCCACGCGTGGACTACCTGGAAGACAACCATTTTGCTGGGACACAGCAGCCATTCCTGAGCTATTTCTGTGGTTCTACCGGCTTCCTGAGAAGCTAACCGTTCCCGTGTGATTACCGTCGCGAAAAGACGGTTTTTTGAGCTGTTTCTGTTGTGTAACCTGCTTACTGAGAATTCACAGTAATCGAAGATTACACAGAAACTGTATCCTGAAGGAATATAGCATAGCCTGAAGAGTTATCGCTAGGAAACTCATAATCGGAGTTTTCAAACAGCGTGTTGGGAGCTCGTTTAGGAGATAGAACGAACATACGACGTTCATAGAATTCCTGAAGGGTTACGGCTGAAGGATTATCGCTGAAGCGTTATCCAAGAAGAGGCTTACACACAGAAGCATATTGAATAGTCGTGTGGGCGACTTGTTCTATAAAATAGAACGAAAAAATAGTTGCTGAAATTTCCTGAAGCGTTATAGCTGAAGGCTTATTTTCGACTTAGAATTTGTTTAAAAACAAATAGTCGTTATCGAGATAGAAGCTCTCGATCGAAGTCTGGAGTTTCAAACCTGGATATCTGGAGTCTGAAGTGACTACTAACGTCAAGAGTTGGACCAACAGTTCAGTGATTGGTACCAGACCGGCTGCTCATCCTTGGAGGCTGCTGGACAAGTTGACACTTAGACAACAGTAAGTACAGTGAAAACATATGCTCATGTGCTTACCCATTTTGTGTTGAAAGTCTTATAGTGAACTTGTTTACGTATCAACATTGAAGTTTGAAGCTGATTTGGAACTTATAGTTTTGAAGACTGACTAGCGACTTATAGTTTGAAGAATAACCTGGAGTTAAGAGGGTCGGATATAACCCGGAGTTTAAACTAACCCGGAGTTTGGAGATACTTTTCGAAGTTAGAAAAAGGAAGCGAACCCTCTTCAAGCCGACGACTGAAATCGGACTTAACCCAGAGTTACCACTTAGCAGTTTTCAAGAAAAAATTAAGTTTGGACATAGCCGTTTTGAAGCTCGAAAATAGATGTCAACCAGTTCGTGTTGAAGTCTAGAGTTGGACTCAGCCGATTCAAACTGACATTTTGAAGAAGTCTAGAATTGGACTCAGCCGTTTCGAGCCAACGTTTTGAAGACAAGTTGAAGATTGGACTTGTACTTGGCGTATTCAAACTGAAACTTTGAACCAATCAGGATGCCGACTACCAGATCCCAGGACAAGAGGCCTGAATCATGGACAGTCCCCATTGAGCGTCCAGGTGCGGGCGTACAACATCAGCTGCCCCCACGCTCGCCGTCTACTACTGAAGGGACAGAAAAGTCCATACCAGTCAGAAGCCCACCAACGTCACAGATAGGTGACAACACGCCCACACATGAGGAGGAGGAACCACAGGAACCAAGCACACGCAGGAAGGCATCGAAATCAGAAGATTCTTCAGAAAAAACACTGAAGCCTTCTGGTAGAAAACAAAGGATCCGGGATAAGACCTTTGTTCAAGGAGAAGTAATGGCTACCCGGGGTGACGCCCGTATCGAACATACTGGACCGCCGTCAACTAGCAAGTCGACCCGGTCACGTAAGAAAATTTCAAGAGCTCGTGAAGACTTATTGAAAATAAAGTTGGAACTCGCTAAGTTAGCACTTCAAAAAGCAGAAGAAGAAGCTTCTGAGGATGAATATATGGATGACAGAAATTCTAATGAAGAGTATGTCCGTTCGTGGCTCGAAGAGGCGCCAGAGCCCACACCGTTGAGGGAGAATGACGTCGCCAAAGGGGACAATGACGATTGGACCCCGGCTGCGGCCGTCGACGCTATAGCGGACTCCCGGAAACATATCGACCATATAGAACATCCACAAGTGAAGTCTAACATCGAACCACCTAGGACAGAGCCGTCCAACGTGGAGCCGCCAAGGCAAATAGAAGCGAAAGAGTCACTCCGTCCTTTTCTAACGGAGCTGACATCCGCTATAGCGTCGCTAGCCGACAGAAAAATCGAACCATGGACGCCTAACCGATCGGCGTCGCAGGTTATCATGACTCTGCCGAATTTCGGTGGAGCTCATACAGAATGGCTATCTTTTCGAGCCATTTACGAGGCAACTCATGCCTACTTCAGCGACATAGAAAACACGGCAAGACTCAGAAGGAGCTTGCGTGGTCGCGCACTGGAGACAGTGAGCTCAGAGCTCATCGGGAACGCAAAGCCGGATGAGATCATGAGAGAATTGGAACTACAGTTTGGACGTCCTGACTCAATAGCTCAGGCCGAAACAGACCGACTTAGAGGGCTACCAAAATGCAGCGAGTCGCCCAAGGACATCTGCACCTTTGCAAGTCGAGTCAGAAGCGGAGTTGTCACTCTGCGAGCTCTCAAGAAGGGGCACTATCTGCTCAATGCCGAGCTGGTGCGCCAGCTAACTGAGAAGCTACCCAATTCTCTGCGTGTACAATGGTACAGAACGTACACGGAAAAGTACCAGTCGCTGCCGGATCTGTCACTCTTCAGCGACTTCATAACCGAGCAAGCTCACTTCTGCAGTGCATTCGCCCCGCCTGAGAACATCAAGGAAACGGATTCTCTAGCGGGAAAACGCGTCATACAACGGACGCATACAGCTACCGACAAGCCGGTAAACAAATGTCGAATTTGCGACAAAAGTGGTCACTACGCGTCTGACTGCCAAAGGTTCAGAGACGCAGCAAGTGACAAAAGATGGGAGCTAGCCAAGAATTACAACTTGTGCTATCGCTGCCTAAGACAACGTCGTGCTGGACACACTTGCAACAAGAAGCAGTGTGATCATAAGGGGTGTACAGCCACGCACCATCGACTTCTTCATAGGGGTAAGAAGCCTCAAACAGACAGGACAAGGAAGCCTGCTGTTCCAGAAGAGAAGAAGGAGTCTCAGGAGACGGTGGCCAGTTCGCGAACTGAATCGAGTCAAGCTTTCCTGAAGATGATACCGGTCCGGGTAATAGGACCGGCGGGAGAGGCAGACACATACGCACTCCTTGACGACGGATCCACCGTTTCGCTGATCGACGAAGCAATCGCTCAGCGAGTGGGAGCAGTGGGCCCAATCGACCCTCTGAAGATCGGTGCTATCGGAAACACCATGATCGACACTCCCTTATCGAGACGTATAACCGTCACTCTCACAAGTCGTATGAGAGATAGGGTGCCCTTCAAGGCGCGCACCATTTCGAAGCTCAACCTGTCACCACAGGCAGTCAGTCAAGAAGACGTAACCCGCTGTAGGCACCTTCGAGACTTGACGTCGCAGCTTACGTATCCTGCTGGAGTGCCAAAGATACTCGTCGGCCAAGACAACTGGCATTTGTTGTTGGCCACTGAAGTCCGCAGAGGACCTAGAAGCCAACCCATCGCGTCGAAAACCATGATGGGCTGGACATTGCACGGCGCGCACACCAGAACACTGGGCCAGCAGGTGCACTATGTCAACGGGTGTCAGTCCGTTGACGCAAGGCAAGATGCGGAACTGAACGAGCAGCTCCGTGAATTCTTCGCTATCGAGTCGTTGGCTATCAATCCACGACAACCAGCTTCTGACCCCCAGAAGAGGGCAGAAGATATCCTGAACCGTCACACAAGACAGTTAGGAAATGGGCACATAGAAACCGCTATGTTATGGCGGGACGAGAAAATAGAGATGCCCGATAGTTACGAGACAGCATTCAAAAGGCTGGTCTCCATAGAGAAGAAGCTGGATAAAAACCCCGCTCTTCGTGTGAAATACACACAACAGATGGACTCCCTGATGGAAAAGGGATATGCTGAGAAGGCTCCCAAGTCAAGCACGCCAGGAAAAACCTGGTACCTGCCTCATTTCGATGTCTTCAACCCCATGAAGCCAGAGAAAATTCGAATAGTACATGATGCCGCCGCAAAATCGAGAGGAAAGTCACTCAACGACTTCCTGCTAACTGGACCAGACTTGCTGCAGTCGCTGCCCGGCGTCATGATGAGATTTCGTAGACACTGCGTGGCCATCTCCGGAGACATAGCCGAGATGTTCATGCAAGTAAAAGTACGAAGTGAAGACCGAGACTCACTTCGCTACCTATGGAGAGGCAACAGAAGAGATGGAGCCCCAGAAGAATATCGTATGACGTCCATCATTTTCGGCGCGGCAAGCTCGCCGTGCACCGCTATCTTTGCGAAAAATTGGAACGCAAGAAAGCACATCGAACAGCATCCAGTAGCAGTGAAAGCTATAGTAGAGAGCCATTATATGGACGATTATCTGGACAGCTATAAAACAGTCGAAGAAGCGACAGAAGTCGCGACAATGGTGAAGAAAATACACCAACAGGCGAAGTTTGACCTAACAAAATGGGTATCAAACAGTAAGCGCCTGATAGAAAATATCGATCCGTCACAAACCTGCACTGAGGTTGTGAACATCGGAGATACAGTAGGCGCAGAGAAAATACTCGGCCTGATTTGGAGACCTAGTGAAGATACGCTAGGTTTCAACCTAACGCTTGCGAGACTGCCGCCAGGAATTTTAGAAAAGGAGGCCCCTACAAAAAGAGAGGCTCTCAAAATTGTTATGTCGTTATACGACCCCCTAGGACTAGCCTCGCCTGTTACGATTCGAGCTAAACAAATATTGCAAGAAGCTTGGAGGCGAGGCGTCGATTGGGACCAGCTATTAGACGCTGACCTGGCATCTCAGTGGAGAAGTTGGATCGAAAACCTGCGGCAGCTCAAGGGCATCAGCATACCAAGATGTTATCCTGGTTATAGTGATGCCACAGAAATACAAATACATGTATTTACCGACGCAAGCGAGTTGGCATACGCAGCAGCTGTGTATTGGCGAGCCACCACAGCAGTAGGCACACAGAAGGTGAGCCTAGTCATGGCCAAGGCGAGAGTAGCTCCATTAAAGCTACAATCGATACCGCGCCTCGAGCTGCAGGCAGCGGTGATGGGAACCCGTCTGGCTGCAGCTGTGAAACGTGAACACGACAACAATCCATCGTCGGTCACGTATTGGACAGACAGCAAAACAGTCTTGTCGTGGATAAAAAAAGGAGCACGAACCTATAAAGCCTTCGTAGCTCATCGCATAGCTGCCATAGAAGAAGGTAGCAAAGTGGAGGATTGGCGATGGATATCCACGAAGTTGAACATCGCCGATATAGCGACTCGTGACGTGCCGCCGAGGTTTGACTCACAACACGAGTGGTTCTGTGGCCCAAGTTTTTTGTATGAAGACCCTTCTTCATGGCCATCAGAAAAACCTCCAATCACAGAAGAGACAGGAGAGGAAAGAACGCTCACTGTCACAGAAAAAGAAAAATCTGTTTTGGAGAAAATAACAGACAGACATACATACACTTCGAAGCTCATAGAAGCTATACCTAATCCCGTCAACTTTTCGAGATGGGAGCGGCTATTACGTGCGACTGCTACCGTCCTACGTTTTATACATCTCTGTAAACAAAGGACAGAGAAAACGTTCTACAAAAGAACCCGGAAAAACGCTGAGGAGGACACGGACTGGCGAAAGAAAAAGAAGACAGCGACTGCAGCAACCAAGCCGTCATACATAGCGCCAGAAGTCCGAAAGCAGTACATAGATGCGAGCTTTCTTCAAAAAGCCGAGAAAATACTCGTACAAGTTGCACAGCAGCAATCGTTCGCTCAAGAAATAGCTAGATTGCATGCACATGAAATAGTGGACAAAAATAGTCCGCTACACGCGCTGCAAATAGAAGTAGTAGATGACCTACTACGTATTAGAAGCCGTATAGCCGCCACTGACGAGGTCACAGAAGATGTAAGGCGACCGCCAATATTACATGGCGACCATCATATAACCCAGCTCTATATAGACTGGACACACCGCAGCTTACTACATAGTGGGACTGAACTCACAATAAATGAGGTACGGCAGCATTATTGGGTCGTAAGGATGCGTCCCACCACCAAGAAAGTACTGGCACAATGTCTTCAGTGCCGTATTCGTAAGGCACAAGCACCTGTGCCAGCGACCGGCGAACGCGCCTGGCTCATCACCAAAGGCCGTTCACGTACACCGGGCTAGACTACTTCGGCCCGCTATCTGTCACCGTGGGTCGCCAGCATCACAAGAGATATGTAGCACTGTTTACATGCCTCACCACAAGAGCTGTCCACCTCGAGATCGCCGCCAGCCTCAGCGCAGACAGCGCAATATTAGCGCTGCGCCGTTTCGCCGCCCGCAGAGGATGCCCAACTGAGATCCACTCAGACAACGGCACCAACATGCACGGTGCCGATCGAGAGCTACGAGAGGCCTTCCGAGAGGAGGCCAGTCGCCGAGGCATCACTTGGCGCTTCATCACCCCATCAGCGCCCTTTATGGGAGGTGCATGGGAGCGTCTAGTTCGCTGCGTAAAAAACGCATTGTATACCGTACTCACAGAGAAACACCCACACGAAGAGGTGTTGTCTACACTGATTTGTGAGGCAGAGTACACGGTAAATAGCCGCCCGCTGACACATGTATCAGTCGACGGCGATGACGACGAGTCTATCACGCCGAACCACTTCCTACTTGGTGGGTCGGCTAGACTCCCAAACCCCGGCGTGTTCACCGAGCAAGACATCGACCACAAAAAGATGTGGCGTCGGTCACAAATCCTGGCCGACATGTTCTGGCGCCGGTGGGTGCGAGAATACCTGCCGGAGCTCCAAAACCGGCGGGAGCCCCATAGCCGCGGGCCTGGCCTGCTGGTGGGCGACCCCGTCCTTATCGCGGACGGGCAGCTGCCTCGCAACACGTGGCCGCGAGGCCGCATCGAGGCCATATACCCTGGCCCTGATGGAGAAGTCCGGACCGCTGAGGTGCGCACCACTGGCGGCACTCTAAAGCGTCCGGTGAAGAAGCTCATTCCTTTGCCAAAATGAGTGCAGCAGAGTTCCAGCGGCGAGAGCTGAGCGACGTGTCGCAGAGCGTCGAGGTGACGAGCGCTGCCGACGTGCGCCGCTCACAATGCTGATGCAGCGCCGCGCCAACGTAGCATCGAGTCGACGCGACACTGCACGGCGGGAGAGATGTTCGCGACGATACGTCACCTTTAGATAGGTTGTCATATGTAAAATATAAATAGTATTGACAGACACACGTCTGCTCACCCCAGAGCGCCATCGCATACTAAGCGATGTCGGTAGGTGAAAAAACCTTTTATAGTAAAGCTCGTAACTAATTTTTGCTCATGTTTTTGAGACACTAAAATTATATTTTATGTGTCTATCAGTAGGTAATAGAATTATATAGTCTAATAACAATAAATTAGAAGCTTTAATATGCATACTGATTGTGTTATTACGGAAAGAAACAAGTATTTAACTCCGTAAAAAACAACCGTCCTCAACGAGCGTTTAGTTCACAATGACCTGTAAGAGGGCGGCAACTTATATTTATACTAAAACCAGTTTTTGTAGAATTTTGATAACTTTAAACTCATGTTTTGGGGGCTTTTACATAGTTTATAGTGTGAATATAGCGCTTATGTGTTAGAATTATACATAAGGTACCTTAGTTATATGATAAATGTATAGGTTTAAGGAAATAAAAATATTTTGTTTACTTATTTTAGACCCCCCGTTTTGAGCAGGGTATCAGGTGGTGCTATAGGTATTCTATTCACCAACCAATCAGATTGCTTCCTTACATATAATTGTTTTGTTAGGAAACACCATCTAGGTGTTCTAGATAGGATGGCTGGATGCCATGACTGAGAAATTATACATAATAGCAGTACATGGCCAGTCTTAATGCATTTTTACTCTAAAAAGGGAAATACACATACATTTTACTCAAGTAAGTGTTTGGAAAATTCGTTACAAGCCGTTTTAGCGCTTCTAGGTGACCTAGAATTTTGTCTAGGCCCTATAAATAGACAGCACCTATGTAATTCTAGTACATGGGCGTCACTTACTTGAGAGGATGTGTCTGTGTGTGCCGGCATGGACGTT
The DNA here is from genome assembly GCA_949775005.1 of Orthosia gothica. Lineage (NCBI taxonomy): Eukaryota > Metazoa > Arthropoda > Insecta > Lepidoptera > Noctuidae > Orthosia > Orthosia gothica. Next base: position 8,011,422 of record OX459062.1, on the reverse strand, counting down.
TCTATGCGGCTGCCGATGTGTCACTGCGTCCAGGGACATTTGGTGCCTGGTCAGCTATAGATATGCTGTCTGAAGCATTACCTTCGTGGACCCTCAGGCAGGCGCCTACACTCAGTCATGACACGGAGCTAGTATATAGGGGTATGTAACGCACACAGACACATTAGAGATGTGAGACGACGTAAAATTTAGTATTCGGCCGCTTCCCGGCACCTTAAGCTGCGGAAAGGCTGGTGGTACACCCATCAGGGTACCGCCGTCAGACAGCCTAGTTTTCCAGCTACCCAACCACACTTCCGGAAGGAGCTTAGCTCGGGTGGTTGAGGAGTTAAGCGACCTGATATGGTGCGAGGTTACATGGATTTGCTATGTAAACAAACTTGTAACAAACGATAACTCATCGGGGGTTGGACATGTAGCTACCGGACTTCTACCTTGGAATAGCCCATCACGAGGGCTACCCGGGTGTGAATGTAACTTGAAAATCCACCCAGCGGTCTGAGTAGGAATCGAGTTTATGTGCCAAGATCAGGGGCATAAGCTAACTTCTCGCACCATTTCGCGGCTGTACGCCTGAATGTTTTGAATATAACTGTAACACTTATGTGTGTCAACGGCCCAGTAGGAGGGCTCCAAGTCCCTCGCTGGTACCCTAGAGCTAACATGTCTAGTTTTAGGAGAAACTCGATTGTAAAGCTTCAAACTGGCGGGAATTCCCTTTCTTCGACGTTCTCCTTACGAGAACTCCCTGATGGTAGGGGCTAGGGACCTGGATCAAAGACCGGAGGGAAGGTCTCCTCGAGACCTATCCAAAAGTACAAGTTTCACCAGAATCGGTCCAGTGGAAGGGTAGTTCCTGTCAGTTTCAAGCTACGAGTCTTAGCGTATATTATTTTGAAAATAAAAGTTTTTGCGGTCGGAATGTTGTGGTCCTCGTTGCAGTCGAGTTCGCTTCTTTAATAGTGCGCAGGCGCGTGAACATTTCGTAGCCATTATTTCACTTAAAGTATTTCCACGCATCATTGCGCATCGAGGACCATGAAGGAACATCGCTTCTGGCCATGAACAAATAGTTTTATTTAACCTGGACATCACGTTTTTCACCTCAACCTACTTGGCAGCCTTCAAGTGTCTCCAAGGTCCATAGTTACCAGATGACAACTGAACAATAGGTGCAAGGGGCGTCAACGCGTTCAAGCAGGAGCCTTACAACCTCCTGATTGCCTGTCGGTCTTGGACGATCACGTCCGTCCCGTACAGATACACAGCAACACACGTGAAACTTATAACACCCCTCTTTTTCCGGCAGGGGTTAATTAAAAATGCAAGAGAATTACGTTTTATTGTCGTTGAATCCCAAAAACAATTTCCGTTGGATCCCAAATGCTTAAAAAAATTTGAATGCGTGTACTTTCAAAAACAAAATTGTTTATAGCGACACTGCAGTGCACATGTATTTATTGTTTTTTAAGCACGTTAGTGACGAATCACGCATGAGCCGTGCGGTGCGGTGTGTCGTGTCGTCAACAAGCTCATACCGGTTTTCTTCAGACGCTACATGGTCACCGCAAAAAAAAACGAGCCGACATAGCGGCATCGACGACATAGCCGAAAAAACGTGTCGCGTGTGACGCGCTGTCGTGCAATGAACGACGGCGTCGTGAACAAACGGCCGAGGTGCTTCAAGTACTGCTCGCGTCATCTGCGTGAAAACACGCAAAAGTGCTTGCTCATAGATAAATTTAATTGTTATTACAATTAGATAATAATTTTAGATACTTAACAATGATACAGTAGCTAGACAAGTAGATATTAAATAGAAATATGATTATAGTTTTTTTTTTACAAGTGCGCATGTGATTGTTAGGTCGTTTGAAAGTATTTAAGGTGTTCAAACTAAGTGGCGACTACTTAGCCGATTGTGTTGTAGTCACTCGTTAAATTTTATTATATTTCGATAATTGTACTAAATGCTGTAGTCATTAATTTTTTTACTCATTTTTGTTTAAAAAGTGCTAAAACGTGAAAGCAAGACTTTACATATATATAAAGAGATTTACCTATAGGCTTCTAATAAAAATAAATATGTTTCAAAGGTTTTTTTTTCTTCAAAAATCTTTGATACATGATTTGATACTTGCATTATTGTACACCACAAAATTAAAACAACCAGAACAAACATTTTCAAAAACAAGTGTACAATGAGCGGTCTTATCGCACAGGGCAATCTCTTACAGACAACCTTTGGATGGACTGAATGATAGGCGAAAAATTTAGGGCTGTCAGTGTACAATAGATCTATTTACTTAGACATAATAACATAAAATACATATATATTTATTTTTATTGCCACTTAATGCTAATTTGATGCTTAAGCATCTAGCACGAGTTACTCATAATAATTAAAAGATAATATATTCCGAATAAAAAAAAAAAAAATTTAATGTCTTTAATTATTTTTCTGAAAAATCTTGTTAATAAGATGAATCTTCGACATACTTAAAGACAAGTTTATAAGGCTTGCGTGAATCATGGGATAAAAAAATAACACTGAACTATGCTAGTATTATATTATCTGTGACTAAACTAACTACTGTTTGAGAAGGGGAATAACCGCAACATAAAACAATTTGTTATCGTGTAGGCACTCTGAATTTCAGGAGGAAGTCCATTGTTTTTAACCAAATACGGAAAAGATTCCAACTCATTAATATAGAACCTAAGTACGTCATTCTGGGCAGCTGATTTCATATTTCCAAAATTGGCAAAAAAAATCTCGTAAAATTACCCAGAATCAGGAAATTCCCCTTTTAGGGTTCCGTAGACAATAAGGAACCCTTATAGTTTCGCCATGTTCGTCTGTCCGTCCGCAGCTTAGCTCAGAGACTCTAAGTACTAAAGAAAGCTAAAGGAGATGTTCGATTTTGGGCCATCACTATGTACACTACATAGATAAATAGGCTAAAAACAGAGGAATACCATAAAAATACTAACAAATTAATTTGAAGAAGGGTACATGAGTAAAAAAATATCATTTGATCAATTTTTTTACTACGATAACCCTATTTTTAGGGCAGCCATGACAGTTGTGTTTGACATGACATTCGACGACTTTGACAGTTTTAAGAAGTGACGTCTTTGAGTCATTCTTTGCTTTGGCATTGAATTGGATATGTTTCGGCGTTTTTAGTGGTTGTTTTAGTTTTGCAACCTAGTTTGCTACTACGGATATTGATTGATTCTCCGTTGCAATTGAACTCGTGTTGTTTTTTTAAACGCAGATAGAGAGTGCAGCAGAGTTCCAGCGGCGAGAGCTGAGCGACGTGTCGCAGAGCGTCGAGGTGACGAGCGCTGCCGACGTGCGCCGCTCACAATGCTGATGCAGCGCCGCGCCAACGTAGCATCGAGTCGACGCGACACTGCACGGCGGGAGAGATGTTCGCGACGATACGTCACCTTTAGATAGGTTGTCATATGTAAAATATAAATAGTATTGACAGACACACGTCTGCTCACCCCAGAGCGCCATCGCATACTAAGCGATGTCGGTAGGTGAAAAAACCTTTTATAGTAAAGCTCGTAACTAATTTTTGCTCATGTTTTTGAGACACTAAAATTATATTTTATGTGTCTATCAGTAGGTAATAGAATTATATAGTCTAATAACAATAAATTAGAAGCTTTAATATGCATACTGATTGTGTTATTACGGAAAGAAACAAGTATTTAACTCCGTAAAAAACAACCGTCCTCAACGAGCGTTTAGTTCACAATGACCTGTAAGAGGGCGGCAACTTATATTTATACTAAAACCAGTTTTTGTAGAATTTTGATAACTTTAAACTCATGTTTTGGGGGCTTTTACATAGTTTATAGTGTGAATATAGCGCTTATGTGTTAGAATTATACATAAGGTACCTTAGTTATATGATAAATGTATAGGTTTAAGGAAATAAAAATATTTTGTTTACTTATTTTAGACCCCCCGTTTTGAGCAGGGTATCAGGTGGTGCTATAGGTATTCTATTCACCAACCAATCAGATTGCTTCCTTACATATAATTGTTTTGTTAGGAAACACCATCTAGGTGTTCTAGATAGGATGGCTGGATGCCATGACTGAGAAATTATACATAATAGCAGTACATGGCCAGTCTTAATGCATTTTTACTCTAAAAAGGGAAATACACATACATTTTACTCAAGTAAGTGTTTGGAAAATTCGTTACAAGCCGTTTTAGCGCTTCTAGGTGACCTAGAATTTTGTCTAGGCCCTATAAATAGACAGCACCTATGTAATTCTAGTACATGGGCGTCACTTACTTGAGAGGATGTGTCTGTGTGTGCCGGCATGGACGTTTCTATGCGGCTGCCGATGTGTCACTGCGTCCAGGGACATTTGGTGCCTGGTCAGCTATAGATATGCTGTCTGAAGCATTACCTTCGTGGACCCTCAGGCAGGCGCCTACACTCAGTCATGACACGGAGCTAGTATATAGGGGTATGTAACGCACACAGACACATTAGAGATGTGAGACGACGTAAAATTTAGTATTCGGCCGCTTCCCGGCACCTTAAGCTGCGGAAAGGCTGGTGGTACACCCATCAGGGTACCGCCGTCAGACAGCCTAGTTTTCCAGCTACCCAACCACACTTCCGGAAGGAGCTTAGCTCGGGTGGTTGAGGAGTTAAGCGACCTGATATGGTGCGAGGTTACATGGATTTGCTATGTAAACAAACTTGTAACAAACGATAACTCATCGGGGGTTGGACATGTAGCTACCGGACTTCTACCTTGGAATAGCCCATCACGAGGGCTACCCGGGTGTGAATGTAACTTGAAAATCCACCCAGCGGTCTGAGTAGGAATCGAGTTTATGTGCCAAGATCAGGGGCATAAGCTAACTTCTCGCACCATTTCGCGGCTGTACGCCTGAATGTTTTGAATATAACTGTAACACTTATGTGTGTCAACGGCCCAGTAGGAGGGCTCCAAGTCCCTCGCTGGTACCCTAGAGCTAACATGTCTAGTTTTAGGAGAAACTCGATTGTAAAGCTTCAAACTGGCGGGAATTCCCTTTCTTCGACGTTCTCCTTACGAGAACTCCCTGATGGTAGGGGCTAGGGACCTGGATCAAAGACCGGAGGGAAGGTCTCCTCGAGACCTATCCAAAAGTACAAGTTTCACCAGAATCGGTCCAGTGGAAGGGTAGTTCCTGTCAGTTTCAAGCTACGAGTCTTAGCGTATATTATTTTGAAAATAAAAGTTTTTGCGGTCGGAATGTTGTGGTCCTCGTCGCAGTCGAGTTCGCTTCTTTAATAGTGCGCAGGCGCGTGAACATTTCGTAGCCATTATTTCACTTAAAGTATTTCCACGCATCATTGCGCATCGAGGACCATGAAGGAACATCGCTTCTGGCCATGAACAAATAGTTTTATTTAACCTGGACATCACGTTTTTCACCTCAACCTACTTGGCAGCCTTCAAGTGTCTCCAAGGTCCATAGTTACCAGATGACAACTGAACAATAGGTGCAAGGGGCGTCAACGCGTTCAAGCAGGAGCCTTACAACCTCCTGATTGCCTGTCGGTCTTGGACGATCACGTCCGTCCCGTACAGATACACAGCAACACACGTGAAACTTATAACACCCCTCTTTTTCCGGCAGGGGTTAATTAAAAATGCAAGAGAATTACGTTTTATTGTCGTTGAATCCCAAAAACAATTTCCGTTGGATCCCAAATGCTTAAAAAAATTTGAATGCGTGTACTTTCAAAAACAAAATTGTTTATAGCGACACTGCAGTGCACATGTATTTATTGTTTTTTAAGCACGTTAGTGACGAATCACGCATGAGCCGTGCGGTGCGGTGTGTCGTGTCGTCAACAAGCTCATACCGGTTTTCTTCAGACGCTACATGGTCACCGCAAAAAAAAACGAGCCGACATAGCGGCATCGACGACATAGCCGAAAAAACGTGTCGCGTGTGACGCGCTGTCGTGCAATGAACGACGGCGTCGTGAACAAACGGCCGAGGTGCTTCAAGTACTGCTCGCGTCATCTGCGTGAAAACACGCAAAAGTGCTTGCTCATAGATAAATTTAATTGTTATTACAATTAGATAATAATTTTAGATACTTAACAATGATACAGTAGCTAGACAAGTAGATATTAAATAGAAATATGATTATAGTTTTTTTTTTACAAGTGCGCATGTGATTGTTAGGTCGTTTGAAAGTATTTAAGGTGTTCAAACTAAGTGGCGACTACTTAGCCGATTGTGTTGTAGTCACTCGTTAAATTTTATTATATTTCGATAATTGTACTAAATGCTGTAGTCATTAATTTTTTTACTCATTTTTGTTTAAAAAGTGCTAAAACGTGAAAGCAAGACTTTACATATATATAAAGAGATTTACCTATAGGCTTCTAATAAAAATAAATATGTTTCAAAGGTTTTTTTTTCTTCAAAAATCTTTGATACATGATTTGATACTTGCATTATTGTACACCACAAAATTAAAACAACCAGAACAAACATTTTCAAAAACAAGTGTACAATGAGCGGTCTTATCGCACAGGGCAATCTCTTACAGACAACCTTTGGATGGACTGAATGATAGGCGAAAAATTTAGGGCTGTCAGTGTACAATAGATCTATTTACTTAGACATAATAACATAAAATACATATATATTTATTTTTATTGCCACTTAATGCTAATTTGATGCTTAAGCATCTAGCACGAGTTACTCATAATAATTAAAAGATAATATATTCCGAATAAAAAAAAAAAAAATTTAATGTCTTTAATTATTTTTCTGAAAAATCTTGTTAATAAGATGAATCTTCGACATACTTAAAGACAAGTTTATAAGGCTTGCGTGAATCATGGGATAAAAAAATAACACTGAACTATGCTAGTATTATATTATCTGTGACTAAACTAACTACTGTTTGAGAAGGGGAATAACCGCAACATAAAACAATTTGTTATCGTGTAGGCACTCTGAATTTCAGGAGGAAGTCCATTGTTTTTAACCAAATACGGAAAAGATTCCAACTCATTAATATAGAACCTAAGTACGTCATTCTGGGCAGCTGATTTCATATTTCCAAAATTGGCAAAAAAAATCTCGTAAAATTACCCAGAATCAGGAAATTCCCCTTTTAGGGTTCCGTAGACAATAAGGAACCCTTATAGTTTCGCCATGTTCGTCTGTCCGTCCGCAGCTTAGCTCAGAGACTCTAAGTACTAAAGAAAGCTAAAGGAGATGTTCGATTTTGGGCCATCACTATGTACACTACATAGATAAATAGGCTAAAAACAGAGGAATACCATAAAAATACTAACAAATTAATTTGAAGAAGGGTACATGAGTAAAAAAATATCATTTGATCAATTTTTTTACTACGATAACCCTATTTTTAGGGCAGCCATGACAGTTGTGTTTGACATGACATTCGACGACTTTGACAGTTTTAAGAAGTGACGTCTTTGAGTCATTCTTTGCTTTGGCATTGAATTGGATATGTTTCGGCGTTTTTAGTGGTTGTTTTAGTTTTGCAACCTAGTTTGCTACTACGGATATTGATTGATTCTCCGTTGCAATTGAACTCGTGTTGTTTTTTTAAACGCAGATAAAGTGGTAAAATAAAATCTTAAAAAAATACTTTTCTTCCTGTACACGTAAGTTTTGGATGTTTTTTGTGGTCTGGTCTATCCCATGATGTGGGGTATCGGGTCTGTGAAAACTATATGCCTAATTTTTGTTTGAGTCAAGTGTCTCCCTCACCATTGCCAGCTAAATGGTTGATTTTGGATATGTGCAAAAAATCATGTCAATCATATATATAACAAAATTAAAAGGACAACTATCACAGCTAAGTAGACTTTACAAGTTTACGAGTAATAGTTGACGCATTTATAATATGTACTTGGAAAAGTAAAACAATTGTATATTGATGTATGGGGATGGGGACAATTGTTTTCAAACGGCAAAGTTAATTTTGTACCTTTTTTAGAGCAATGTTCAGTGCTTGCATTGTTTATCAACGCTAATGTCACCTATTTTTTTGGTGAATTTAGGTACGTATAAATCCTAGATGTTTATACGGAACCCTCTGTGCGCGAGTCAGAGTCGTACTTGACCAAATTTTATTTTTATATATCGATACGCTCGCGTTTGACCACTATCTTGCCTGATGGTAAGCGATGATGTGATCAACGGTGAAGTACGTTTGCCTAGAAGTAACCTATTCACTCTTGACTTAAAGACCCCAAGGTTGTAGCTATAAGGAAACAAAGACTCCGGCAGGGAATTGTCTCCTTATCTGTGCGCACAATGCAAGTATTAGCAAAACGCTTTGTGCGTATGGGTAGGATGTACCTCATGTACCGATGGCGGATTGCCGTACGTCTTGTAGTCCGATGACGGAAAGGCCCTATGCCCCCCTTTGCCTTAAGGCGACGATGGAAAGGACTGCAAAATTTGTGCAGGGGAGTGTGCAGTTCCATTGCACACTGCCCGAAATGTAACCGTTAAAAAACCGACTGACTGGCAACTCGACGTCGATATTCGCTTTGACGCGACCAGTGCTTGGCCCGTCTGTCAATCGACTCAAGTGCTTCACCTGGTATTTGGCAGATACATCCCAGAGGTGATAACAGTACTCCATGTATGACCAAACTTGCGCTTTATACAAGTTGAGCAGCTGTTCAGGCGTGAAGTACCGTCTCACCTTTGCAACGATCCCCATTTTTTTGCAGCCAACTGAGCTTTCGCCGCAATGAATGGACCGAAATTGAGGGTCAATGTCAATTTAACACCAAGAGGTTCGAGATGGTCCGTTAACGGCACTGTTGCACCACGGAAACATAGAGCTGGATAGAATTGGCTCTACCAGATTACCAGTTATTGGTTTACCAGATTGACATCGCCCTATTCAGAAACAGCCTTCAAGTTCAAGTGTTCTACCATGGCCTCCCGGAGAGACCGTATCTGAGGCCCAGTAGCCCGTACGCCTGACAAGTATCTCTCAGCAACAGTGCTGCAGTCGGTACCAAAAGATTCCAAGTTTTAGCAGATCATTAATGTACAGGAAGAACAATGTTACAGAGAACACTGACCCCTGAAGGACTCCGGCGTTTATATCAAACTGTCCGGACGAGCAGCCATCGATAACCACTCGGATAGATCGATCCCTCAGGAAGTCTGTCCCTTTTTGAAGTCCGTGAAAATACTTGGTTCAAGATGTAATTTAAGACAAAATAATAAGATAGTTGTAGGTAGTACATTCATCACAATTATTTCAATCATCATCAATTCATCAGTTTTGACGAACTGTGTGTACGCGCCGGTGCAATTTAACCCTAGAATGCGCGCGGAAATGTCAGTCGGTGTAGCGGCAGCTGCGGGCGCTCCCGGCCTCACTTTCAACTTGGTACTTTCGCACAACCATAAATTACCGATGACGTCCGGACATCGCCTTCCCGTGCGGGCACTAATTGCAAACAAATATCGCCCTTCGCGCCTGCGTACTCCACACCCGTAATTATGGGATCGTTTGCGCGCTACGTAAGTGCAGCTTTGTGTAAGGACATTAGATGCGCACGCTGACTCTACATTGATACTTACTATTGGCTTCGAGCGTTAACCGTTCTCTAAGAGGGGTCGACCGGTTTAATGTAAATCTACATAGTCTTTGTAGCAAATTGAATTGACGAGGAAAATAAGTTAATGACCGGTTTTTTCTAACAATCACGTTTTCTGCGACTAAGTATGGTTCGTAAATGGATGTTGTAGAACTGTTTCGATATAGTGCGTGAAGCGATGTGTTAGTCACGCTCCCGAAGCGATTCGAGCGGTGACGGCCGTATTATCGGTTGATATGCGTCAAGTTTATGACGCGCATAAATCTTGCGGGAGACGCCGATAGTAGCGATAACGGCGACGCGGAGGATTGGCGACCCGGGTCTCTCTAGGTGGCCTGGCATTTACGGGTTGAATATTAGTGTTGTGTTTGCGTGGTCTCTTACTAAACGTGATTTATTATGTAATATATTTATTAATTTAATTGATTAATACAAAGTAAGCCTGACAGATAATGCTCAGGGTATTCGGACATTTGAAAGTCAAGTTATTGTTTATACAACAAAATTTGCTAAGAGTTGAGTCGTCGAGAGATAATTTCTAAATTCTCTTCCTTATTCAAACTACAATAATTATAAGTCTACCGGAAAATTAACCCTTATTTATTACACAATAAATGCTACGCTTTTACTACAAGTAATACTAATTTCTCACTATTAATATTCGCATTAACCCTTAACACTGCAAATGCCGGTCGTAGGTCTAATCAGCCGGTGAGACGTTAATCGCTTTTGCCTCGCCAACCAACCAGATTTGCAAACATCCGTATTTCATATTAATAATCCCAACTTGCATAAATTAAATAACATTCGCTGATATAACTGTGTTTATGTGTGTCTGTCTGTTTGTGTGTTCAGGGCTGGAAATAGGATCAAGACTTTCACTTGTAGTATGGTTAACAGCGTAGTGTTCTGTTTTTTAGGACAATATTTTTTTGGATTGGTTGCAAAATTATAACATTGATAGACAAAAGTTTTCTCTATTCGAAATGACACAACAGTGGCTTATGCCGATTTTTACTCGTGCTCATTAGCTTTAATGTAAAAAATCTCCTATGTCAAATTCTATATAAAAAAAACCGACCAAGTGTGAGTCGGACTCGCACACGAAGGGTAATTTACTTGGTACATTGCGGTTTACGATTTATTATTATTATTACGACGTATTAAAAAAAACTACTTTCCAGATCGCGTTCATATGTACAGCATATATTTTTTTTTTTGTTTTATCATTCTCTTATTTTAGAAGTTACAGGAGGGGGACACACATTTTACCACTTTGGAAGTGTCTCTCGTGCAAACTATTCAGTTTAGAAAAAAATGATATAGAAACCTCAATATCATTTTTGAAGACCTATCTTTGTTGAAACAAATACCAGTTGTATTAGTTCTTGGTATTAGAACGGAATAAATCGATCGGAATAAATCCGTCAGCATACCTAATTCAGTCTGATAACTAATTATTGTATTAGTAATCAATTGATAATATAATGTTTTTCCTAAAACATGTTATAATTAGGTCGACAGGAAAACACATTAACTCAATATAATTATAACAAAGAGAAGGACGTTGACATTGGTAATTTGCCGACAAATTTAGTTTCAGATAGATACGTATAATTTTAGGTGACAATAGCCTGATAATGTAGCAAGGATGTTGTACAGATAGACATGTACTATTATTTATTCTGTGGCCATATTGACAATGGACAGGAAAATCATTTTCCTGGCTATTGAATGCGAGAGTGTGTTATTTTATAATACTTATAATTTATTTTAAATAAATGATGAAAGGGACCATTAAAACCACCCACCATTAATTAGGGAACCATTTAAAGATATTTTGAGATTCGTTTTGTGGACAACAAAGGTCATGAAAAGTTAGAGATGAATAATAAATCAGAGATGGCAAGTCATTTTGTAAGAACTACATTGGACTCAGTCGAGTCGCCATGACAGCTTCACGAAAATATGCACTCTGACAATTCACAAAAAAAAAAAAACAATAGTTAATTTTGAATTAATAAAAAACAGATTCTTACTGCGTTGAAAGTCGTCTACCAAAAAATGTGTTGCATGATCCTTACCTGAAAATAAAAGAAAACACAATTATTAAAGATTTACTTAACTGCTTACGTGGATTCATTTATACCCAAATTCCAAGCCGGGTTGAAGGTCTTCACTCAGACGCCATGACGGAAAAAACGCCAAACATACCTACAACAGGCGTCCTTATCGCGGTCTGCCATCTCTTCCAGGCAACCTTGAATGGAAAGAGATAGGTTGGACACGATATGGGTTTGCACTTAGTGCAAACCATTTCGGAATACAAATAGGAAGGTATAACTAGAACCTCTCAAAGTGGAGCTACCTTGATGAAAAAGAAGCAGGGTGTGGATGCCGTGTCGCACGCTGCGGTCCACTGTGACCACCACCGACAATGCCGTGGAAGTGGCAAAGTTTTTGCCCGAAATTCTAAATATTGTCGTGCTAGTGACACGAGAAAGAGTAGAGTATACGTAGTTGAGTTATGAGCACCAGATTCAAATTTCCTTCAGCGTAAAAGGAAACCAAAAGTTACCTAAGCTTGTTATAAATTTCTAGTTACAAACTATTACATTGCTGACGGTACAGTCACCTGTTATCAATCCTATTAATCATAGATTCATAGAACGTTGATTAAACACGTTTAATTATGCATGTTAATTAAATGATTAGCTTATAAATAAAATGTCTGACGGTTTGCGGTGTCATGGAAGGAACTGGTGGGGTGTTAGTTAAGGTAATATAATGTTTTAAATGACAGGCTTTGAAATGAGAGATACGTTGATTTGAGACGGAGGAGAATGTTTTTCAGATCAGCGTCTTTGTAGAAATCTGGGTTGGTACAAAAATGAAACATCATCATGATATAACAACGCCTGCTTTCCGTGAAGGGGGTAACAGACACATCTATTTAATTTGAAAGACCTAATTGATCTACTTTTAATCGACTTTCCAAAAAGGAGGAGGTTATAATCAATTCGACTGTTTTTTTTTATGTGTGTTACCTCTCCTTACTGGGTGAACCGATTTTGATTATTCTTTTTTTATTTGAAAGCTGGTGCTTGTCATGTGGTTCCATATAATTTTCATCAAGATCTGATCAAGAACTTCGGAGATATACAACATAACTCTTTAATAAATGACGGCAAATCACTCAGGATAGCTGCAATCGCATTTCTGTTTATAGTTTTCACCATTTCATAACATAACATCACACTGGTACACTGTAAAGGGGTACGCAGGTGTAAAAAGTTCAACTTGGTATATTCTTTTTCCACCGGTTTTGTTTAAGTTTCATTTTATTGGGTTAATCTATTCTGGCTTCACTTTGGGCATTATTGGTACCTAGCCTATAGAACTGGTCCATTATGTTCCAGTTGTGTATTAACTAAAAAGTGCAAAAAAAAAAAAACTTTTTACAACAAATACAACCGACTACCAAATAAAAATACTACAAAGTGAAAAATAACTTAAATTTCGGAAGTAGGTGTCAAACAAACGAAGAAACGAAACCAAGAACACCGACTTCGACAAGTCGGTTATATATTTTTTTTTTTTTTCTTGAATTTTTTGTGATATTGATGTTTTTTTTGACAATTATTTTCAGCCTATTTTGAAAAGGCTATTGTTTCCTTTCTTGAATAAAAACCCTGAAACGCTTTAAGATTGTTTATTGCCACGAGGAAACATTTGTTAGGTACATGAAAAGAGCGAACATATTTTATGGAATGGATGGGTAATACATTCCATCAAAATCTTATTTTCCTTAACAGTTATAGGAAATAGACAATTCATAGGCAAAATTATTAGTAACTTGTAGAGTCATCGCACAGTGTTAATTTTCTATTTAATAACTTGACGATTCATCACTCGTTTATTAATTAAGCCTAATTTTTAACTAATCTAGGTTTTGTCATTAAGTTCAATGTCGTCATTCTCCTGGGTTGTTTGGTGTGACGTAGTATGTCTTCTTCTTCCTTAAGTACTTTCAGTTCTCCCTTCTGATGTCTAGGAAGGAGAACTGAGAACAGATGGCTCTGTCTCACAATCCACTCATCTTTTTAGGGATCCGTACCCAAAGGGTAAAAACGGGAACCTATTACTATGACTCCACGGTCCATCTGTCTGTCACCAGGCTGTATCTCATGAACCGTGATAGCTCGAAAGTTGTTTTTTTTACAGATAATGTATTTCTGTTGCCGCTTTAAAAACAAATACTAAAAACAGAATCAAAAAAATATTTAAGTGGCTACCATACAACAAACATGATTTTTTTGCCGTTTTTAGGGTTCCGTACCCAAAGGGTAAAAACGGGACCCTATTACTGAGACTCCGCGGTCCGTCTGTCTGTCTGTCTGTCTGTCTGTCTGTCACCAGGCTGTATCTCATGAACCGTGATAGCTAGGCAGTTGAAATTTTCACAGGTGATGTATATCTGTTGCCACTACAACAACAAATACTAAAAACAAAATAAAATTAATATTTAAGGGGGGCTCCCATACAACAAACGTGATTTATTTGCCGTTTTTTACGAAAATGTTACGGAACCCTTCGTGCGCGAGTCCGACTCGCACTTGGCCGGTTTTTGCAATAAGGTATGGAACCCTTCCTGCGCGAGTCCGACTCGCACTTGGCCGGGTTTTTTTAAATTTCTGGTCTTACTTTTTCCATACCCTTTTGTTTCTTAATGTAAATGACTCCAATACCACTCTCAAAACTGTGGAGGGAAACATCGTAATGGACCCGTAGACAACACCCGTCTGATTAGAGGGTCCTCCCTTTTAAATGGAGGCTTGAGGGAGTCTCCACTCTGTTCCGCATATCCTAGAATCATAATTTGAAAACAAACCACAAACCTCAACTCTGTGCCCAGTAGTGGACAACAATGCAATCCTTCTCACAGAAAGGAGACCTTATCCTAGCAATGGAAACATTATATGCTGATTACCGCCTTTGTACCCGTATAAATAAGTTTTTCTTGTAAATGTGTATAACTTTTATGGTGTACAATATATAGTATATTCTATTCTATTCTATTCTATTACGCTTATCCTACATGTCTACGTCTGTGTGTAATTATTATTACTTTAAATTTACTGACTTTCAAAAGTGCCGATTGAAATAAAGAATTTTGACTTTGACTGCCAAGACAAGAAAATTCACTATACAACGATCTATTGAATGCAGCAGACGTAAATCAGTCTATTAAGGTGCCCCTAGTCAACGGCACGAACTATTTTGTGCGCGGGGTTAAAATGCATGTTTTCTCATCCGACAACACGTGCAAAAGATATTGATGATGTGATGAGCAGTAAGAAGCTAGTTCTCGTACGAATTAGTACTTTTGCAAATTTTTATCGATATGGATGATGATTTAGAATGAAAACGAGCGTGCGAAATTTTATAAACAGACCTTAGGGAGTCTAGATATCATGGAAAAACTACTAAATGTATATTTTCAAAATAAAATTATTTGCATTGTTGAATTACTAATCTATCTCTGTATGGAGGCCGTTTTGCAATTTTTCTTTTTCTTATGGTATTTATTGCCGCCCAAAGATGCGTTAAAATTAGTGTTGAAATATGGAACTTTCGACGCTCATAACTTTCAAATATATTTTTTTTTTACATTTTTGTTTCCATACCGGACTAGATAATGATGAGACAAATTGATATTATTTTTTATTTTGAACGTACATTGTCAAACAGTGGAGTAATCTCTAGACTACGTTTGTATGGAAGAATTTTCGACTAGTGTAACCTTCACAGTTGATTATAAACCTATTATTATTTATAAGTATAGTTAGTTCTTATAATTTCACAGAACTTGTAAAACTAATTGAGTTAGGTGCACTTGAGACTTCTTGTGGCTGATGGGCTGATTATAATAATTATTTATAATTAGTACCTAATTGTTGCTCATAATTTTATTGCCTCGATCATTTGAGGGTTAATTAGAGATCGATTGATTTAGTTCGAAGAAAGAGCAATTTGTCGTAATTGATATTATAATCGGTTTGTATGTTCCGGAACCCGTTTAGGATATTTTAAAGGGTTTACCAGGAAACCCTATTATTTTTTATTACCATTTTTATTAATAAAGAAAATATATTTATAAATGAACGTTACTTGACGCTTACAGTTTATACCCATTAAACAATTCTTCTAATATGTAAAAAAACAGTACGATCAACTTCGGTACAACTTGAAATTTATAATTGTTTATTTTCCAAAAATCCGGTTCAAAAACACACGCAAAATTGTCCATACAAATGGTATTAAGAACACTCGTTGAAAAAAAAAGAAAAAGGGAATAAAAACTCCTTTTGACAGCCATTACTTAAACTGGACCGATCCTGTAATATCTTTTTATTTGCAGCTGATCCAATTTAATTCTCACTTTATTGCCATAGTTATAAGGATCAAGATTATGTTTTTGGGTGGTATGTTAACATTGTTTTAATCGCGATGGGATTTGTCAATCAATAAATTATTATTGAAGTTAAGATTGTGGATGACAGTCAGTGTTTTGACTGGTTGCAATTAATGCACTTTGAGTTATAAGAGGATTACTTTGCAGAATTATAAAGAAAAGAATAATTCGAGACAATGCTGCTTGGGTGAGCCTTATCAAGATATTAGACCTCGTGATGATTTTTGATGATCATCTTTTATTTTTTCATTGTCAATTTGGAGCTTATGAGTAAGTTTTGGCGAGGTATTAAAAATAAGATCTTTCGTAAGAGATAAGAGAGAATGACCATTGAAGAGATATAGTTACCTATTGGTACACAAGTCAGGTCTTGTCGAAGAAAGAAAAGTACACCACAAAATAGTTGGGGTGATGACACACCATACAGCTTATAGGAACAACATGGTGTGGATAGCTAACGAGAATAAGGAATGGGGAATGTTGAAGTAGGCTATTGCCGATTGGAAAACGGACATAGAAAATGTAAACAAACGCATAGCAGGCTGAAGACTACACAATAAATAAAAGCAAATAAATAAATAATGAGGTCAAAGATCAATGACAACCGGGACCAACGTCTTAAGAGGAAATACGGGCAGTGAGCTCCGACTGAATTTCCTTAGTAAAAAGTCAGGTTTGGCTCTCGCCTAATTACTCCTCCAATATTGGGCCAAATTCAAAGATATTCCATAAACTGGAAAAGAAAGAAATAAACAATAACAATATGTTTATTTTTTTCCATTATAATTGTCTTTGTACACTAGGCCAGCGACAAATACAGCGTAATTTTGAGCATTTTTTGAGAATTCTAGTGCTTCTAAAGACTATGTATCATCAAAAAGGAAAACATAAGGGCATACTATATATCTATCATTTTTAGTTTATGGAATATCTTTTGAAATGGTCCAATATTGGACGAGGAAATAGGCGAGAGCAAAACCTCAAATAACGACTTTTTACATAGGATGTTCAGTCGGATGTCTACGACCGCCCTTTCAGAGGCACGGAGAGGACTCGATATGTAGAGGAAAGTCATACTTTCACGGGCGAACTTCTGAAAGTAGTACCCTGAGTTCAGAAGTTTTCAGGATTGTAAGTGTATTGTAAGAAGGGCGGGAGGTGTGACTCGGCTTGACAGAGTGCGAAATGAACTTCAAAGTGGCACCTGCCACCGATAAAATGACCGAAAACCGCCTCCGTTGGTATGAGCACGTTAAGAGACGTAGTGAGCACCATGTGGTGCAAATCAATCTCCGCCTACCGGAACAAAAAAGAGGTAGAAGCCGCCCGCCATTGACCTGGTGGTCCATTATAGAAAGAGACATCAAGCAAGAAGTAGGCAGTGACCTGTCGCTGCTGGCTGTAGTCGAGTCTATCGTTGGCAGCGAGAAGTCCTGGGACGCGGTGGTATCCTTCTGCGAAACAGTCGTCTCGCAGAAGGAGGCTGCGGAGAGGGAGAGGGAGATTTCATCTGCTAATCCGATCCGCAGCAGACGCGCCGGGCGTCGGCGGAGGGCGGACAACGCCCTCTTCTAGCCCCCCTAAATGGGTCCAGGGTCCCACATATCAGGACCCGAGGTGGCGGCGCGTAGTGTTTCACGCGCGCCCCTCTTAGACGTCGTGGGGGGAGTCCAACACCTCACTCCCCCCCCAACCCAAGGTCGTGGCCCGCAGTGGCGGGCCGGCACTAGCCGGGGGTTGCGGAAGTATCGTTGTTCCCGCGATCCCCGGCTTAGGTGTGAGACGGAACACCGGGGTGGATTTTAGTTAGTAAGAGTCTGACAGACCGCTCCGATCCCCCCAGGGCGGAGGACATCCAATGAGGATTTTGCTCCAAATAATGGGACAAGGGACGGAAAAAGAAGAAGAAGTGTATCCGGCTTAACCCATTCACAGTCCTAGGGTAAACGTTCCTTTATAAAACAGAAATTTAATTCTCATTTGTATGTTATTCGCACAATTCATTAAGTTATTTTTATGTCATTCCATAATTATTGTAAACACGTTTGTAACGTTTTAATGGTCTTTAATTAAACAAGTAACTCGCTTGCCTTAGCGTGGACATTGCTGCTTGAGATATGTGCTCATAATATTTTATTTTATTGAGTTTATAGTAATTCTTGATAGTAGAACATGGGACAGTTATGCTTTGGCACATTTGCTAATGTTTATATGGACAGGTTAAACACCAGCTTTGGTCATTTATCTTCTGGAACACGCAGTTAGTAAAATCTAATAGGAATGTTTCCTGGGTAGAAAAATGATAATTCTATTTAGTCTGTCAGTGAGATTATCAAATAATATTGAGCGCATCAAAGTTCAGGAGTGGGGGTTTGTGACGTCACTAAGGCAGTATAAAGTGTACTAGCGAGTGCTAGTGAAAAGAAAAATATGAGTCCAATATTTTTTTTATCTACGTGACGATGGACCAAAAACAAATTTTCTGTAAACTACCCTATTGGTACGAGATACAGACCAACAGGCCTACCAATTGGTTAACTTACTGCATGTGTCTAGATTTAGTAATAAACATAAACTATAATTTTCTACAATCAATACCTAAGTATGTCGTTTAATTTTTGTTGCACAGTCACATAGGTTTCGTAATAACAACCGCTGATCGACGAAACCACGGGATGGAATTTGTTTCCACCTATTTGTGTTTTGACGAAATTACCAGCCTAAATTAACTTTTCGCTAAATATTTGACTAACATTTTCGCTGTGGTCAATATATTTTGAGCGGCATTCATCTATGGCTAAAATATTTGAGCAACATTTACCTTTATAAGAATTCAGCCAACTCCAGACTGTACAAGTGACTTACATTCGCAGCAAAGTATCAAAGTATCTATTAATAGAACAATACAATTGAACAAAAACTGAAAAAAATGTCGGATCTTCGGTACATCGTGTTCCATTACCGATAGAAGTTATTGTTCCATTATTCTTTTAATTAGACTCTCAACGGGGGGCATTGTTCCAAAATCCGTATTTAATAAATCCGTAGTATGATATCACTATAGTGGGAATAGTGGAAAAACTGTATCAAATGGTAATATTCCCACGACTGACAGAATTCGAGAGAAATGTTATTATGTCGGCGAATGTTTGTAATGGGTTAATTACATCATAGTAGACAACTTTAATTGCAATGGTGAAGACTAACTAGGTACTGAGTTTATGTAGTTGCTGTTAACAATAATAAGTTTAACTGTAACCTTTGGTTGTAGATTGAAGAGGATGTGGAAAGGAGAGTGAATGCAGGGAATAAAGTGAATGGTGCTATACATGCAGTTGTGACCGGCAAGTCGATGTCACCGGAAGCTCGACTCGCCGTTCACAACAGCGTGCTGGTGCCTACACTTATGTAAGGAAGTGAAGGTTGGGTATGGCTAAAAAGACATGAAAGTAGGATTAATGCAGTAGAAATGCGCTCCTTGCGGAGTATGTGTGGTGTAACTTTAAATGAAAGATTGAGGAATGAGGAAATAAGACAACGTTGTGGTTTAAAAGAAGATGTAGTGACTAAAATTGAAAAGAGTATGTTAAGTTGGTTTGGCCATGTTGAGAGGATGAATGAAAGGCGACTAACGAAAGGTATTTACAAGGCAGACGTGAATGAAAACGCCGAGAGGGGACGCCCTAGAAAGACATATATAGACCTTTTAGGTGATGTTCTTCAGAAAGGCCAAGTGCGCAGTACCCATAACCGGCGTGTGTGTATGACTAGATGTATGAATGTGTGTGAAGCAAAAGAAGTATGTAAGGATCGTAGCAGGTGGCGTTCTGTAGTTTCTGCCGACCCCCATGGGAAAAAGGCGTGAGTTTATGTATGTATGTGTAACCTTTTATTTTTTATTAAGAGTATAGGACCAACCTTTGGAAAGAGGAAGGAGAATGAGCTCCTGGTTAAATAATAACAGCCGCACGGGTCGATCATCAAGGTCAAGGTCATCAAGAAGCAACGCTTGACGAGGTCGGGCCGTGGATTGGTGACCATTTTCAACATACCGAGTTTCCTCCGTGCCTCGGAAAGCATGTTAATGCGTTGGTCCCGGCTGTCATTTGACAGTCTTTACGGGTAGTCAGAAGCTTGAGATCTGACACCAGTCTTGCCAAGGGATATGGTGTTACCCGGTTACTGGGTTGTGGAGGTCAGATAGGCAGTCGCTCCATGTAAAGCACTGGTACTCAGCTGAATCCGGTTAGACTGGAAGCCGACCCCAACATAGTTGAGAAAAGACTAGGCTGATTGTTTGTCGGCGAATGCTTATAATGGATAAATAACATCATAGTAGACAACTTTAATTGCAATGTTGAAGACCTGCAGTGGAACCCGATTGATACAAAAAAAACCTCTCCTTGTAAAAGATAATTTCATCAAATAAACCACTATGTCAACTTATTGCTTGTAAGCAATATTGATTTCATCATCATAATCATCAATTCAGCCGAAAGACGTCCACTGCTGGACATAGGCCTCCCCCAAGCATCACCAATATTGATGTCATCATCAATTCAGCCGAAAGACGTCCACTGCTGGACATAGGCCTCTCCCAAGCATCACCAATATTGATGTCATCACCAATTCAGCCGAAAGACGTCCACTGCTGGACATAGGCCTCCCCCAAGCATCACCAATATTGATGTCATCATCATAATCATCAATTCAGCCGAAAGACGTCCACTGCTGGACATAGGCCTCCCCCAAGCATTACCAATATTGATGTCATCATCATAATCATCAATTCAGCCGAAAGACGTCCACTGCTGGACATAGGCCTCCCCCAAGCATCACCAATATTGATGTCATCATCATAATCATCAATTCAGCCGAAAGACGTCCACTGCTGGACATAGGCCTCCCCCAAGCATCACCAATATTGATGTCATCATCATAATCATCAATTCAGCCGAAAGACGTCCACTGCTGGACATAGGCCTCCCCCAAGCATCACCAATATTGATGTCATCATCATAATCATCAATTCAGCCGAAAGACGTCCACTGCTGGACATAGGCCTCCCCCAAGCATCACCAATATTGATGTCATCATCATAATCATCAATTCAGTCGAAAGACGTCCACTGCTGGACATAGGCCTCCCCCAAGCATCGCCAATATTGATGTGTTCCGGCTTTAAGGCTATCTAAGTTTTTCTACTTTCAGTGAATTTATGGACAAGTAGGGCTTTTAAACTGAGTTTTGTCCACAGAACAGATAAAAGGTTTTGTCACTAGGGAAGTCGCAGTCTATTAAGTGTTCAAAAGCGTTTCCATCTCTAAACCAAGGAACCCTACGATCACTTATCTCGTCTCTGACGCGATGTTAATTAAAAACCGATATTTCCAGATATAATGCTTAATCGTCAATAACTAGTTAATGAAGAAAATGATCTAATTAGTGCCAATGCTTCCACGAAGGAGCACTCTTGGTCCTATAATAATAGGTGTTGACATTATTCATCTTTCCTTTGTTATCATTGACGTGGATAATTTATCCGTTGATTGATACCTTAGGCTTATTAATAAGTAATTATTGACAATCATACTTTGTTTTCTAATTAAGCTTGATAACGTAGATAAAACTGCAGTTTATTATAGAGAAGCATACTAAATTGCAGCATCTGATATTTTTCTAAAGACGTTAAGGTTGATCGAACGTCGTCAAGGAAGAAATTAAGGAAGCTGGTTTCCTTCTAATCAGAGTTTTAATAAAGGGTATGAAGGAATAGGTAAAACCAGATCTTGTGATACTATTGATAAAGTTACTGAACTTGGTAATAACGATGACATGACTATTTTAGTTGAGTCAGTAAATGAGCAAACAACACTAGTAAAAGAAAGAAATAAACTTCCAAGGACTACTTCTTCAACTAAACTTTAAACTTAATGAAGTAGCAGTGGAAGACAACAAAGTATCGAAACAATTTACTAAGAAAATTAGAGAAACAGAACTAAAGACACTAATGATGCATAAACAGGTACTTAAGCAAAGTCGACCGTAAAATAAACCAAGAAAATGACAGGATGCATAGCAATACTAGAATCCGTTACATTGTAAGCAGACCTCCAGCTTATGTTTAGTAAAACTTTAATAAAAATGCGCATAACTGTCAACTTGAGGTGTTTAACTGCCTCTATAACACCAACGTGTAACGTTTTAATAAAATACACCCATATGTAAGATGCAAAAACGTATGCGGGTGAAATTAATCATGAATAGTAAAAATAGCATACCTATTCACCAAGAATAAGAATCGTTACAAACAATTTTCCCATGTGCCTAATGGGATTAAGCTTTTTTGCTGTCTTATTAGCTGAAAGGCGTAATCATGTTGGCCTGGGCGACTCAGCGACTTGGAGTGGGCCATTCGCGAAAGAATCCACTCGCAATTACGCCAATCAATTATAATGGAAGAGGAAATTGCTCGTTTCCGCGGCCGCTTACACTGAACACAGAGTTGACATGCTTGTCACAAGTTGGAAAAGACAGCGAGTTCAAAACTATGTTTGACTTAGAAGAACACTGTACTAATATGCACTTAAAGGTTTGCAAAGATACTGGAGAAGTAAAAGGTTCGAGCAATTTATCTCCTCTAATGGATAAAGTCAAAATAATTCTTAGAAATTAAACCACTACCGAGGATTCAACCGTCATCTGAATTCGAGGAAATCATGCATACCTATTGAATATATTGCGAATGTTTCATGTCACTTTACATTTCATACTCATAAACAATAAGAATGTGCTTCCTGTTTTGGCCAATATAGGATGTTATAAACAAAATGATACACAAAATGGCTAGAAATATAGCAAAAACACCAATTCAAAGACAGTACAATATTTTCAGATAGCGGAATTAAATGGAATGGATTTGGATGTCTGTGTCTTATCTTGAAAGAGACAGAGCTCGAAATCCATTCCGCTTTCCCCTATTCCCTTGCACCACACTGCCACCGACACGCCTAGCACGCGACCATACGAACGTTTCAACGGATCACGGCATTGTGCTCATCAAGACGGTGTCCTGTTCCAACATGAACCACTTCTGAGAACCGAAGACGGCGAAGGAACGGTATTGAAGGTAGGTCACAAGAAAGAGGGAGTTTTTTAAACAGATTCCTCGCGTAAGGTTGAAGAATTCTGACGATCTTTCGACAAAATTCTTGATACAAAAGTGTAGCTAAAGTTTTCTATTTGTATTTTCTTTATATGAGGTGTGCTCAACTTTATAATATACGTTAAAAAGTTGTAGTGTCAAATACAAAAAATTAAAAAAAAAACTTGCAACCGTTTTGTTCAATGGCATGTGAAATTTTCGATGATTAGCTGAAATATTGTCCTTCCCTTTGCAACCTACCTTTAGTTTTCAAAATACAAATCTATTTCAATATGACTTCTCTAAGAATTGTACTAGTAATAACATCATTGGTATATATACAACCACTGATTGTGGCAAGTAACGAGTAAACTGAGTTACTGGAAAAAGGTTTATTTAATTAAGCCGGGGTGCAATCAACATGCCGCTCCGATGTTACGATACCGCACGAAGCTTCACTTTTATATACTTTGTGTTTGTATTTCTACATATTTGCTAGTAAGCCAGGCTGAAAGCGTATTTGAAGTCAATAAAAAATACCACCATTTTTTTAAATTTCGGGATCCACCTTCTTGCTTTAATTAGGGTTGAATATTGGTAGACCCTTGCGTTTTTGAGCAATGTTTGGCTCATTGGCCAGTACATACAGAAGAAACACTGAAACAAACTCAGAAGTCATGGATTCTTTTGTTCAAGTTGACAATCTACAATCGATAACGCTAGTAGAAAACGAATCAATGTATGGGAATGACACATCTGAACGTTAAGTCACGTGGTCAGACCATACAAATAGAAGGCGTTAACGATTGTAGAAAGAGATTCGATAGGAAACGTTTGTTACTTGGCTAGGTTGCAGACATTATCTTGAAAAGAATATTAATCGTATGATCTTTTTCATATGATCTATCCAAGATGAGAAAACCTTGAAGATTAGTGCCTGGGACGTTGTTTTCGGAACTAGACATCAATAAGCTGCTACTGTTCTGTGTTTCCGAATATAGGAAGTGGTTGAATCTTTTAAATTTGTATTTAATGACATTGTTTCTCATAAGTGTGGTCTTAATTCTACAAGAATCATATTCCCCGGGTCTTCACTTCGAGAAACTTATTCGGATGCTTAATGGCATCACGAGTACGAGTTCATAGGATTCGTAGTACTATAACATAAAGTGAAGTGATTACTTATGGCCGTTTCAGTCTTAAAGGGAAATCAGAGATACTTTGTCTAAAGTATGAGAACGCACCCACCCACGTATTAGAATGCAACCACCTATTATCCATAATATAGTGACTATACAGTGCCTAGACAAAGTACCTAACATTCTAGATGCGATATGATAGCATTCTTTTTAATTGAAAATATGATTGAAACAAAAATTACGTGACATAGGAACTTAAATACAAACTATACGCAAACTCATTTAGAAAGGGGAGGGCTCATTGGGACTAAAATAAATCGACGAAATCGTTGTTAACGAGAAAAGTGCCCAGAACGCTGGCAGAATTTGGTTCGTTGGATAGCAATGCAGATGAAAAATTATTGATATAAACTCAAATGGTCAAACAAAAATCTAAAATATATGGAATTTTAGATTTTTGTTAATCGGCAATCATTGATAGAATATCAA
This sequence comes from Orthosia gothica, assembly GCA_949775005.1. Classification (NCBI taxonomy): domain Eukaryota; kingdom Metazoa; phylum Arthropoda; class Insecta; order Lepidoptera; family Noctuidae; genus Orthosia; species Orthosia gothica. Next base: position 7,986,522 of record OX459062.1, on the reverse strand, counting down.
TTTGTCTTGACTCTAGAGCCCAACATCACCACTTGAGACTATAAAGTATCTTTAGACGTGATGACCAATGCGGCGACACTTGGGGGATGCCTATGATCAGCAGTGGACGTCTTTCAGCTAAAATTATGTGAGGATGAGATATGAAACAGTTAGCCTGTTTTAAATGCCAGGTGTTGTCCCTTGTAATTAAGTAAATAGACAGAGCGAATAACCATTGTACTAATATCGTACAATACAATTAAGGTAAAGTGGTCTTCACAAGAACTTTAATTAGTCAAGTACCTTTTCCAATAGGTAATACAGTCAAGGGCCATATTGAGTACCAATTATTAGAATCACTTATAGGTAATCTTGATGGTCTTAATCATAAATATGATTTTGTGTATTTATGTGTACTTGGTCAGGTATAGCACTAGAATGAGTTCAAGAGTTTATAGTGGATGTTGAAAGAATTTTATTAGCCGCAAACATTTTTGCTTTATAATCTTGATATGTTTACACAATATTCATCAAAGTTCTTGGAAAAAAAACCCCAGAAAGCAAAAAATACTAAAATACGGTGGGAATACGAAATAATGGCGTGATAAAGACATACCCTAATCAAATCAAAATCAAAATTGTATATCATCGTATCTCCAATTTTATCTTTTGAACAAAAAAACAAGAAAATACCGGTACTAATGAAGACACAGCAGAATAAACATGAGGCTGGTAATCAACAAGCAAAAACATTTTACAATCAAGACTCGACGGCGGTGGGTGACAAAAATGCAATTTAAGTTATGCCAAACTAAAAACTCAATTCTGACTCGAAACTCGGGTGTAATGGCGACCGCAGCAGAACAAAAACTGTCCTTCGATCATCCCATAGCATAATTAGTCTCATGCTGAGCCGAGAAAGATATACCGATCTACAACTCGGTGTATATTGCTTTTTTCACCTATCGCATTGAATGCTCCCGGCAATTCCCATTTTATGTCGTCAATGTCTTCAATGATGTTTCTATCTTGAAATTTCACTTTTTCTTAGAACAATTTGCTGTTTTTGTCGTCAGTAATGATCATTGCGTTTATATCGAGATGTCTTATTTATCTTTGTAATTTATGTTTGTATTCTATACAGATGAGGATTGAACGTGTGCCACCTTCTAATGTCTAGGTGTGAGTATAATAACGTTGCGATTAATTTCCGGGCTTTGTATCAGTTCTGGTATTTAGAGAGAATGGCTGGTGATGCAAGAACAGGAAGTTTTGTTTCCATTTCATTAATGTTCAGATGAAGATGTTTCATTAATATTAAAGCGTGATTGAAAACTTGGTACTTATAAGCTTTTTTTTAATCACGTTATACAGGATACAATTTAATTTGTTTTTCTCACTATCTTATTTGTAAGGAAAAAATAGTTTTATAAATACAATTCTAACAAATTGAGACATGTTTCTGTCATGGCGTTTACAGGTTTACCTTGCCCTAACCTGATATTCTGACATTTTTCAGTTACATTTATAGAAACCAATACAAACAAATATTGAAGTGTGCCAAATAGCCAAGCGTTTAATTCTAAATGTTATAAGTCATATCTATCAGTTTGAATGTCTATATCAAATTGGTTGTCATTAATCCAACTCGATATCTATGGGTATTTCTCCATTTAAGTTATTTTATGCAAAAACCATTTAACCTCAAATGGCACTCCCATTCTCATAGAAATGACAATTTATTGGCTAGTAGCGTTTGTCTCTGACTTTGATATATGGGAGAATAATGGGTAATATTTCATGAACACTTAGTGTAGATATAAACAGTGGAAATTTAAGACAAGATATAACATACTTAGTCGTTGTATCACGTCTCACAAAATTTGCATGATCAAGACCACCGGAGTGACAAGCAGGACATGTGCCCGTTTGGAGTACCTAATAAAGAATGCTCGACGATCTGTTATTTTGTGTGCTATAACCAGAGCTGGGCTCCCTGGATTCTTCGCGGAATCAGTCACCTCATCTTGACCACTTTTTGCCGGCCCACGACTGGCCTCATACTGTTCTTATACATTTCAAAGAAGGTCCTAAGTACAATAGAATGTTATTTATTTACATAGATACAAGTATATACAGTGTATAAAATACTTAATTAACTAAGACTACAAAATATACACTTAAACCAAAAACTACTCACTAACTAAACCTAAAAATATACACTTAACTAAAATATGGCGTCGAAAAACTCCTCTCCATCGTTGACCACTGGTAATGTGCCCAAAAGACTGGCAGCATTGCCACGTTGTATGGCAATGCTAATTCTCTGACCAAAGTAAAAGCCAGCCCTTGGGTCACGCGAAGTGTCAACTAGGCGTACAATATGATTATTATTGATTTGTTGTTTATACCCTTGATTACGATATGTCCTTTCAATATTGAACAGTCCCATCCAGCAGGGTGGCAAATGACTCCTTATTCAATAGCCCAACTGTATCGTCGATGCAGGAATTTATATCATGGCGAAACGCTCGCGCCTATAAAAACCAAATTCCATTTAATTATGGATGATTTTTAAAATCTGTGAACAATGCCAGCCATCCTTTGTGGTCGCACGGCCGGTTTTTTTATTTCCGATGAAACTAATTTGATAATTTCTTATTGAAATGCGGGCGAGTCCTTCTCTGAACGACCGATATAGACTACATATAACTGGGTTTCAAAGAAATGAATTAATTGACGGACGAAACGGTAGCATTGCGTACAGCGATATGAAAACCAATTAATAGAATCAAGGATGCGCGAATCAGAAAGTGTTTTGTTGGCAATCGTCGTGTACTGGGAGATATGGGGAGATTTATTAATACCTAGGTCTAGACATGTAGTGGAAGCACTCGACTATGTCCCACACGTTTTGCGATGAATATGTTATGATTGTATGAACTTGACCGTGTAAAATTGTGTACTTGTTTCTGAGCATTTTTTACTTGATCTATTGCCTTACGTATATGAACTTTAAATTCTGAAATGAACCATTTAGACTTTGTTTAGGCCTAAAACTCTTACAAGCAACTAAGGATATATTATGTTAATGAATATAATGGTCAGAACAAAAAGGTCAGAATTTACATAAAAGGTAAACATCGAGGTGATAATTCTATCGTTAACACCAGTGTTAACGTTTACTTTCGGACAGACATTCCTAAACATCCGGATTAAGTTCCAAAAAAATTCGCTAAAACCTTTTTCAAACTATCCATCAATATACGGTCTCAAACTATCAGTTTTATTAATATATTCGCAATTAATATTTGTGTGTCGTCGCCGTAGCGGCCGCCGTCAGTTAGATATGTCAAGATTTATTGAATGCGTCACCAGCTAAAAGGTTTGAGACAGAGTCCGTACGATAAGTAGTTACGTATAATTAGTGTGGGGACACGCGACCACCGAGACGTGGATGAAATACAAACAGATTGTCTGCTAGAAGATTTTTTTTGGGAAATAGGTGAAGATGAAATGTAGGTTAAAGGCTTGTACGGCTGCGTCCTGGTTTCCTTTTTACTCTAGTGTTTATTAGGTGAGTTTTAGGTTTTGTAACTATGTTTCTGAGCGTAATCTACGTACAGCAATTTTTATTTTTGTGTTGTCATTGTTGCAAATTAGTTTTCTGCAACGTAAACACTGCTATCGTCATACAATTTGCTGAATAACCCTTTCCTGTTGTATCATACGTCAATACAAATGGGATCAGTCACGTCGGAATCGCGTGACACGTAATAACTGGTGTATAGCTGAGATGGTTTGTAATGAAATCGCCGATTCACGATAAGTGAACACATATTGCCGTGAAGCTTATACAGAACTTCGTGACGTATAGTTTACACGCACCTTTATTCGTGCTGTGCCGAGCTCCGCCGATCAGTGTGTCGCGGTAAAATATTGTAGAATGAGCCCAAGGGCCCGCGCGCAAAAGCGTTTTCGCGCCTTTCATTGTCAAAACGACATAATACAGCTATGACATTTTAACGTCACCCTTTTACACCTGTGGCGCGTAATTTTCGAAAAAACCGAACAATTTAAACTCTCATATTTTATTTTTTCACAAAACAATGTTAAAATTTATTGCCACAAAATGAATTACAACTTCAATTTCTAAAACGTGTTCGTATTCGTACATATCGTGTTGCGTGTTAACCCTACGCCTGCTACCCCGGTTGACATTCCGGCGGCGTGCCTGGGGCCTCCGCGACCAAATTGCCGCCTTTATCTTAGGCGCCTTCGACAAATTACGTCGGCCCCAAAAAGTCAACGAGCTTATCACAAAACGTTAGAGCGTGTGTTAGTTGCTTGTACGTCGCTGCTTTTAATTTCGCCCGTATAGTTTTTGTTATGTCCTCATTTTAAGGTTATCTCGGTAGGTAAGGCTGCATGCCTCTGTCACATATTTTCGATTGGTGTCCTTTTTGGAGTTTTGTCCGAGTTTATAAGTGCTTGTGTTGATTGGAGTGTGTTATAACATGTTTTGTCGCAATGTTTGTTTGTCACATTTTATAGTTTAATACACGCTTCTGTAAAGGTTGTCGAATAACGTATGGTTGGACAGTTAGGGTCTTTGTGTGGACAGTAATTCAGTTGGGTGGGCGACGTTGCTAGTGTTGTGCACATAAAGTGCGTCGGTCCGCTTGAAGGCTAGCAATTAGTGTTGTGTTTAAAGGTCGAAGTGCGTAAAAAGTGACAAGTCTAGCCACCGATGTACGCTGTGGACTTTTATAACTGTGATGATGCCAAAGATAAACGTATAATAACTTTAGCATTTGAATTAGACCACCTTGGTTAAATAGTGATGTGTTACACTTTATACGGTTATTATTGCAACATAGTTTTCAAATGGTTTTGTTCTATTTTGAACTTTCAATCTGCCTAGCCTTTTCCCAACTATATTGGGGTCGGCTGCCAGCCTAACCGGATTCAGCTGAGTACCAGTGTTTTACATGGAGCGTCTGCCTATCTGATCTCCACAACCCAGTAACTGGGTAACACGGTACCCCTTGTCGAGACTGGTGTCATATATCAAGCTTCTGACTACTCGTAACGACTGTCAAAGATCTTTAAATGACAGCCGGGACCAACGGCTTAACGTGCTTTCCGAGGCACGGAAGAAACTCGGTATGTTGAAATGGTCACCCATCCACGGACCGACCTTGTCAAGCGTTGCTTAAACTTGAAGATCGACCCGTGCGGCTGTTATTATTTAGCCACGAGCTCCTCGAATTTGAACTCTAATGCCTACAAAATAATGTAGCGAATGTGTCACAAATGAATATTATGTAACACGTCGCAAAACTAATGACTCAATAGTACTTAAACACTATAATAATTAAAGTTATAGATTTTTCTATCAAGGTGCTGACAGTATAACAGATGACACCATTAGCCATTAGTTATTAAAATGATGGACGAACAAACATTCTAGACAACTTTTAATATACCGACCATGCTTAGACAGCATTAATAGTACATATTAAAGCTGTCAAAACTTCTATAGGTTATTAATTTGTTCCTAAGTACCTTCTTATTACAAGTAAAATTTCAAAATTTAAAAAACCCCCGTCACATTTTTATTTCATGCTATATAATTTATCTAGTACATAGTAGATACGCTTCGATCGGCAATATATTGAACACGTAATTATGATACGATATCTTGCGAAAACACCCCGATTCAAACAGTAAAACGCTCATAATTTTTAAACGGCTGCACCGATTTTATTCAAACATAGCTAAGGACACTCTCGATTAAGACACCTTTTAAACAAAAAAAAACTAAATCAAAATCGGTTCACCCGTTTAGACGCTATGATGCCACAGACAGACACACAGATACACAGCAACACACGTGAAACTTATAACACCCCTCTTTTTCCGGCGGAGGTTAAAAATGGCTGAATGTGTATGTGTTTAGTTATTAAATGTAACCTGCCCAAGCTTCATGCAGTAACTTTTACATGAAGTAACAGATAATCTTAATATATAGGTATTTCATTTATTTATATCTGCCAATTGCGCACAAACCTTTTGTATAAAGCTTAAATTATGTGCGAGAAACCGTAAAATATTATTAGACGAAGCAGGTAAAGGCATGGTTTCTTTTAATAAGATTTGATACTTAATACCTAAGTTAGATGAAAAAGTGAAATAAAAACATGCAGGCAGAATGCAAGCTCTGCATGCAGATAAAATCAGCCTATAATATTTGTGCTACGTGTACACAAGCCTTTCCTCTGTGATAGGGATAAATCTTACTAATATTTTAATATTAATATTTTTAGGGGTCTTTAAGTCAAGAGTGAATAGGTTACTTCTAGGCAAGCGTGCTCCACCGTCGACCACATCATCGCTTACCATCAGGTGAGATAGTGGTCAAGCGCGAGCCTATAATGAAAAAAAAAAAAAAAAAAAAAAAATATGCGTAAGTTTGGATGTATGTCTTTTACTCAATCACGCCAAACAGCTGAACGGATCTGGATAAAATTGGCTTAGAGATAGATTATAGTCTTTTAAATTATTTATTTCTGTGAGTTGGTTTGTAGTAACACTTTTGCATGCCGATCATATTTTTTAAAACCAGATGTGGTCCGCGTTGCCTATCTGACTACTCTGAGAAGAAAGGCCGAAACAAAATCAGAGGTCACAATCTCTTTTAAAGTCTAGACAAAAACTTGGTTAGATCATGTGAAGACCATGTGTCCGAAATGGTCTTTTGAAGAAAGAACCGGCCAGATTGAGTGGACCTGTACAGTCAGTGCATGCATTTGTCAATAACCGTGCGGCTCAACTCACAATTTAAGAAGCTCAACATTCTGCAATAGCACATAGGCTATTATTAATGTTCCTTTGGGATAATAAAACACTATACACGCGGGCAAAGCCACCAGCAGAAGCTAGTACTGCAATAAAATAAGTTAGGTACCGAATGAAAGAGGAATAAAACCTAATAAATAGAACCTTCAGCAAAGGTTCCTCCAACGTTTCCTTACTTAGCTGAATAAATTTGATTGATCATATTAAATTAGTCACGTGTTAAGACAAATACTATATATTAAAATACAATACAATAATTTATGCGCAAGACACAAATTTATCATCATCAGCCGTATAATTTTCCCACTGCTGGGACAAAGGCGTCCTCTCTGTGAGAGAAGTAATGGGCCACGCGGTCCCAGTGGGGGTTGGTAAATGTCACATGTCTTCAAACTCCTTAGCAACGGCTAGGTTAAAAGGTTTGAAAAAAATATATATGTGTTATTGATTCATGTACATAATTTTGAACACGAGGTTTTTTCGTGTAACTAATAGTTTTGCTTTAAAAAAAAAAATAACAACACGATATTTTTTCGCAACTTTTGGAAACTCCTCGAAAACGACTTGGATGTTTAAAAATATTTTTACACAGAAAAAATGATGGCTGGAATTTCTTCATAACTAACATAGCATATGTAAATCAAATAATATTTTGCAAACAAAACTGTTCAAAAGGAGGTTCAATATTGATATTTTGGCATCGAGCGGGCGCACGGCCAGTACTGCGTTAACATTGGGGCATATACCAGGCCCCTCAGAAAGTATTGCGAAAAAAAGTTTTTATATATGGGAGACTGGCCAGTTATAATGTTTTTCGAAAATATGATTATTTATAAGTAAAAATAAGTAAGTTCCAATTTCAAAATTTCCCTCCACATTTTTTGCGAGTTAATTCAAAGTATTGTGTCTCACTGAAATATGGATCTGCGCCGGGAACATTTTAGAGCTATGATTTTATACGATTTCAAGTGTCGCCTGAAACCGGATGAATCGTACGATAGACTTCAAATGGCATTCATGGATGAAGGCCCTTCCAAGGCAACCGTGTATCGTTGGTATAACGAATTCAAGCGCGGTCGACCAACTTTGGGGGATGACGAAAGAAGCGATCGCCCTTTGACGGCTGTTACCGAAGAAAACGTGCTAGCAGTGAAAAATTTAATCCAAGACAATAGGCGAATTACATATCAGGAGATTCAACACATATTGAAGATTGGATCGGGAAGCGTTCACGAGATTCTACACAGCCATCTTCGCGTGAGGAGGATAGTATCACGCTGGGTGCCGCACAACCTCACCGATGCTCAGAAGCAGGCCCGGGTGGAATGGTGCCGTGATATGCTTAACAAATTTGAAGCAGGCTCGTCTCGGCGTGTTTACGACATCGTTACAGGTGATGAGTCCTGGATTTATCAATACGACCCAGAAACCAAGCGCCAGTCGACTGTTTGGGTGTTTCAAAATGAGCCAACGCCTACCAAAGTGAAGCGATCTAGAAGCGGGGGTAAGATTTTGATCGCTAGCTTTTTTAATTTGACTGGCCACTTGGTATCAATTCCCTTACGGGATCAAAGAAGCATTAATGCCGAATGGTATACTACCAAATGTTTGCCAGAAGTTTTCTCTGTTATAAGCAACAAGCGACCAAACACAGGGCTCCGCGGGCTACTGCTCCACCACGACAATGCACCTGCGCACACCGCACTCAAAACGAGGGACTTCCTGGACAGCACGCCAGTCAAACTCCTGGGTCACCCTCCTTACAGCCCTGATCTAGCACCGTGTGACTTCTTTTTATTCCCAAAAATAAAAAATCAGCTCAAAGGGATACAATTTTCGTCGCCGGAAGATGCGCTGGCTGCGTTCGAGCAGGCTGTAAACGAGGTGTCTGCGGCGGACTGGAAAAAGTGTTTTGAAAACTGGTTTAGGCGCATGAATCTTTGTATAGAGGCTGGTGGAAAGTACTTTGAAAAGATTTAATAAAAATATATGTACGTATAGAACAATTTTTTTTAGTTTCGCAAAACTTTCTGAGTGTCCCACGTATAGCGCCTTATGTGTCCATTGTGTAATTTTACTAGGCAAGCAAGACCATCATTAACAACTTAACGGGTTAATAAATTTGTATATAGCAACCCTATACGGTCGAAACACGGCTGTAGGTGTAGACTCCACTAGCAAACACACCTTGTCGGTGTAGTTTATCTATTCGTTTTGCATTTACTATGGAGATAAAGCCAATGAGTGATTTATTGTCTTTACCAAAGTAACATGCAATCTATGTGCTAGAGAAATGGAATATGGATTAGCAGTACGTAAATAGGGCTTTCCTACGAAGGTTTCCGTTTTCATTATTTTTTACAACACCGACTAAAAGTATTTTTTGTATGGCATAGAATAGAATAGAATAGAAAACATTTATTCGACATAGAAACAACACAACAATCACAAAGTAACAGAAAAATAGTAAAAAATTAAAGTACAAACAAGGTTTAACAGTGATTGCGCCGAGCGTGCCCATACCGAAAGGGTTACCAACTCAGCATTTGCTGGGCGTCAGACACCCAGCGCTGATTTTCAGTTGGCACCCAGCTAGTGATACACGGACGTAGGTAAATAAATAGATACTTAAAATAATGTCATACAGTGGATACGTGTGCTTAACTTATAAATAGAAAGAATATGTAATAGATAGTATAATGTAAAAAATATATAATGTAATTGTTTAAAAATTGACTCAAAAACCCCAAAAGACAGTGTGGTAAGACGCAACCGGCCTATCACATTTATCCAATCTCTGCCCGACTCATAACCTAGAAATAAGCACACTACTTGATGGATTAAACTTAATTCTATATTAACGCAGAAATTATTCATATTAAATAATAATATGTATATATATGGCGTAATGCATTGCCTTTTGTGTATCTTTAGGAAGGAAAGGCATAACAACATTTACATTATCAGAGAACCAAAGCTTTTTACAAGCTTTTTAGTAACTTGCAATGTATGTATGTTCGGATCAAATCTTGCAACTGAATTTTAATGCAGTTATCCTCAACCGATTAAGATGAAATTTTGCATACACGTTTGGTTTGGATGAAAATGCACAGTAACCTAAAACTATTGTTTAAAAATGTTTTTATTTTTTTCAGTATCTTACCAAGATTCAAATCTGAACTAACTTTAAATTAAATCTTTCCTTATCATATTGTTGTACCGGCTCTGGGTATTTTCGTAAATGCACCCACGTTACAGGAGAAATTCCTAGAGTGTTGTAAAGTATTAAAAAAAACTTTGCTAAATATTACAAAAGCCTTATTTTGAAGGAGCTCTTCACAAGCTTGATATATGCCTGAAAGCCATTCTCTTCAAAACCATTTTAACTTAAACCTTCAAGATACAATAAAGAAGGTAAGTAAGCCTATTATTTGTCTTACATTGTACAATTGGCCCTAGTACCATCTCTATTCATGAGAAGGATAGATAATACATCAGTTTTTCTACCGTTCCCAGATCATTTACCAATTATTGATTGAAAAACGTAATAACTTCAAACTGGTTGTTACAACTTTCTTAGAAATCGACATGTTGTTCGTTTGTTACTATTTTAATGAACTGCAATATGAAAAAACCGGCCAAGTGCGAGTCGGACTCGCGTACGAAGGGTTCCGTACCATTATCGCAAAAATCGTCAAAAAAATAAATATATATTTTATTCTGTTTTTAGTATTTGCTGTTATATCGGCAACAGAAATACATCATCTGAGAAAATTTCAACTGCCTAGCTATCACAGTCAGATATAGCCTGGTGATCGACAGACAGACAGACGGAACGTGGAGTCTTAGTAATAGGGTCCCGTTTTTACCCTTTGGGCACGGAACCCTAAACAAACCATTTAGATGAACCTACATCTTTTTTAATGTCGGTTAAAAGATCATCGTTTTACAAGGCTTTGGGCTTCCCAACTACATATAATTATGCTGATGGAGGCTAAAGCAATAAAATGACAGTAGATGGAGCTACCTGTCAGTGTAACTTCAAGTTATCAAGAAAGCATGTCAAATTTTACAGCAGGTAATTCTCATTTGCTTGATCACTGATCAATTAAATAAGATCAGAGCAGTTTAATTAGTATTGTGTATTGAAATAAGAAATAAGGCTATCTTCAAGATCCGGATAGGCCTAAGTCTGAATGGGTTAGGCTGGATCGGGTGATGATGATATAATTGTAATGATCAGTTGATGATTTGTGGAAACAAGGAACAACAATACAGTCATCAAAATGGTGAGATTGGCTTGTTCACAACATGGATTAAAAAGATTTAGAGAGATGTAAAAATATAAGTATTTAATGTATCTATTTTTACTACATATGCTAGTTAAAACTTTTTTTTCTCACAATGAGGAAACATATATCTTTGGACACATTAATGTTTTTATAGCATTTATCTGTCAGAAATTAAATAGAAAAAATAAACAAGAAAAAGAGGTACAAATTGAATAGCCCATTAAAGCTTAATATTAAAACATTTAAATACAGTTTATAAAACAACTTAAGTTATTACATATTATAATTAATTTATGCAAAGAAATATAAATAAGAATTAAAACAATTACAATTAAAACAACGATTAAGAATTTGAATAATTATATTCATAATAAAATTGATAATAGTAAAATATAACATCTATATTTTACATTTATGATCTATTATATAATTAGTGAAGTAAATTTCAAAGGTATTAAGATATATTATAACTGGGAACAAAGAGAATAAGAAATCTAAAAATAAATATATATATTTAACAAAATTTGTTGCTAAGCACATTTATAGTCACGGTTCCGGGTAAAACCGTTTCCGTCGGCAAACAAATAACATTAATACCGAAGTATAATAAGGAAGAGATCACCATCCATCAGTTTGTGGGATAATTTAACTATAATTATTTAGTCTGATTAACTACCAACGATCATAATTAATTTAGCAACAAATTTAATTAAAATCAAACGTAGTTTGCCAATGTTATAATGCAATATAATGCAATTAATATAAATTAAAAAGTTTTTATGTGAGTTGCTCGATAACTAACAACGTTAATTGCATTAAAGCAATAGCTAATGAAAAAGAGGTGATAAATAAAACAGAAAATATTAAAATGAATTAATGAGAGGGAATACTAGAAATAGTAGTATAAGATATATTTTTCGCACTCACAGTTAAACGACGGGCAATAGTCTCTCTCGCTGTAACACAAAATCTAATAAAGTTAAACACTCAATTTCAGATATGACCGAGTAATTAAAGAACAAGCAATTAAATGAAAACATCAATTAATTAGAAGGGGAGAGGCGAGCGGGCGCGAGGCTGCGGCACTCACAACTGGTTTGAAGAAACGAACGCAGCATACCTCATCCATAATTCAAATAAAACATGGGGCCCAGACCCCGCCCATGCGGTACGCCGGCCAATAGCTTACACATCGAGCACACTCCGCAACTCCGCCTGCTATAAACTTATTTCCCCACCTTTCCTATTTTAAATCAGCCCTATTCTATTTCGCCAATAAATTAATACGTGCCGATAATATCATCCCGCCGCCGCCGACGGTATCCAACGTCGCAGATGTAATTGCTCGTGGGTGCCGATTGATTATTTGCAATATTCAATTAATAACAAACGTGATTTCCACGATCACGACCGGAGCCGGTCTTTCAACTATAACAAGAGTAATTTTTAATGTCTTAATTGACAAATTGAATTTCTGAGAAGATAGAAAGCAATTACAATGTTCGATTGATTTTTTCCAAGTGGGTAATCAATTTCGAGTCGTTACCGCTACCGGTAAAAATGCTCGACGTGGATCGGTAGCAAAACTAATTTGGCTATGAACTTAGTTACTATTATACAAATGAATTCGGTGATTTGTTTTGACGTATGAAACAGGAAATTCTTGGTTACTAAGCGTTATTGCTTTATCGGTATCAATATTTTACAAAAGTGAATTGACGTGAAGATAAAAATTGGATTGTGGCCGCGACTCCGGGTTCACTGTGGGGCCAGTCACGAGCTCGACCACTTTATGCACATTAACTAATTTATTTTCGGAGATTTTGCTTGACGACTGACGTTCGACTTAGTCCTTGTTGATAAGAAAATTGAAATGGTTAAAAGGATTTTGATGCCTCGGCTGGAATATTATTCATCCTCGATTGTTTAACTCACACAATGTCTCCGCATTAAGCTTGATGCAAATACAAAAAGGCTTAACTGACCGCTTCGTTCGTTTCCTGTATTCATACCGTCTTACGTACACATGCAATTGTTAAGCGAAGTTTTCAATATGCTGTTTCAATTTCGAGTAAAATATTTGAAAGGTGGTATTAAGGACACTGACAAATAATGAATCCTTTATCATTATGCTTCATTGTCATTGCGAACAACAAAAGAGTTGCAGTAGGCAATTACTCGCTTACGTAAAGCTTTTTCTTTGTTGGCACCACTAATTCATTTTCGAGGGAGCTTCTTTTTTTGCTTTTAGCATTGTTTGTTGGTACAATTTGTCAGTTTGTTGTCCTTTTGAGGTTCGGCCGATAGACGATGAAAAAAATGTGCCCCTTTTCGGAAGTTGCTAATGATAAGGCGCCAGGAGCTTTGTTGTTTTTTTTTTCGTCTGTGGTGTGAATTAGAGCTATGATTGCTTCGTATTTATTATTGGTTACTAAATTTTGGTACATTTTCATCCTTATATCAATGAGGATTTTAAAATCTTTGGGTTTATCGGTCGCATTATTATGTTGGTCTATATTTTGCGGTTTGTAAGTTGATGACACGTGGCGGCGAATCAACACACAGTCGGCATTTAATAACAGAGCGAAGACCTCTGTCGGTGTGGTCCGGAAGTCGAGATTGTCATCATGAGACATTTCGGGAACATTTTTATTATATTCTTCCGGAGATACGTTTTCTATTACTGATATTAATGTTGCCGGTACGTAAAGTAATGTAGTTTTGATTACATATTTAGATTCACTGAGATTTCAAAATCGTGCAAATCGTTGGTACATTAGCGTTGTAAAAGTTTGTGAATATAATTGTGGAGTCATTTTGTGAATTCATAATTTATCCGCAATTACCAACCATGGAGAGTGAACATATTTTGCCAAATTACACTTAGATTTAGGTAATATTAGAATTTAACAATTAGCAAAGGCTGGCATTAGCTGCACATAAAAACATTTATTGTAAAACAGGAAGTTACTTTATCTCCGTCATCTAGAACCAAGGGTGCGTTGTAATTACAATAATTTAAACCCAGATTCAGTGTTGGTGTATAATTGAGCTTTTTAATGGAGTCTCGTAATGTTACAAGTGTAAACAGAATATTAACGGGAAGCTATCGCCCGGAATTAGTCTGAAACGATTACAAAGATAAAGATCTCACCCTTATAATTGTTATTTTTACTGTCGTTAACGCGCGCTACGTGAATTTAGACACGAAATGCCACCTCATTTACTTCCAACCCCTCAATGTCATTTATGGACATGATAATTTCATTTTCCAAATTACATTATAGATGTTTATCATGAACAACGACAGTGGTAATAATGTTACGAGGCTAAATTGTGGGACCGTTAAAACGGTCGGTACTGAAGAAAAACAAGCTGAACTATTTACTAAAGCATCACTAAATGCAGTCTAATAAAGCCTGTATAGGCTGTAATGCAGGTTGGGGCGGGCGTGCCGCGCGCGGGCGCACGTCCGTCGCCCGCGCTCCGCTTCCCTGCCCCGCCACCGCCCGCTACCGTTCCGCTAAACAAACTTCACGCAGAGACGCCAAATCGATTCTCCGCGTTCGCATCTCCGCCGCATCGTCCGCCTAATAATACTAAATCACTTTTTATCACCACCGAGATATTGTTAACGGATCGACTATGAAATTATAGCGGCAATCGGCGTCTCATTGTTTCCGCTCCGCTCCCAGAGGACCCAGCCGAACGGTGGAAATCTGTTAACTCATAAATTCATTATCCCCAAATCGGTTCTGCATTGTTTCTGATGAACATCTTTGTCCACCAAATTGGCGTAGTCGAATCCTTCCCGAATTTGAGCATGTGTTCCGGCAACTTGCTGAAATTAGATTTCTGATATAATAAGGAGGGGTTGGGGTGGAACTAAATACATCATCAATATGTTAAGTATCCTTCGTCAGGTGACGTGATGCGGGTGTTCCGGTAAACCAGAGAAATGTGGAGTCACCTAATGATCGAATATTGAGAACGTCAGTCCAAGTGATTACAAAGTTTATCGAACTCAAGTTTAATCAACTATTACTGAAAGAACGGAAAAACGAGGGTACATAAAAAACAAAGATGGCGGTTTGTGGGCAATTTGAATGGTCGTCCATTGAGCGCAGTGAAATGGAGCGGCGCGCGCGCAGCCGCGGTGACACGAGCCACGTACCAGACAGAGATTTGCAACATTTTTTTACTCTATTAATCATTTTACAGAACGCGATTTACTCAAAGACACATTTGATGCGCATTAACTATGGCGAATCGGATGAAATATCGATTTCTTTGAAATATCGCATAAATAAACAAATACTGTAAATCATTCAGGTGATTTATTTCGTGACCATTAAGAATTTAACTAGCAATATACGAAGTCGCTGTTTAATCGTTGTTCGGTAAAAAGTGTTGCACGCTATTTTAATGGGGTCCAATTTAGACCGTCACGTCATACATTTAAGATAGTCATTACACTTATCAAAAGACTACTTAATATAAAAATTTCAATTTCTGCGAAATTGAATTTGGAACCTCGCTAAATTACACTGCCTATAAAATGTTGAGCTCCGCTGTAACAATCACAAACGACTAGCAATACAAACACATTTTACATTGAAAGCAGCAAAAGAAACCATTTGAGGTTTGTTCTGCGCGTACGCACTAGATAGGCGCACTTTTTGCTGCGCCCGCGCCGGATGCGGTTCAAGTGGCCAGCAGTGCGTCTTCCCGTAATGTGTATATAATTTCAAGTTAATTGCTCGCTAAATAACTTTATAATATATGTCATTATAATTGTATCAACATTAGCGCGATTTGCTTTAGATTTGATGACATCATTTGGGAAATATATACGAGATTACGTCTTGATCTTAGTGGGAGCTAAAGAAATGAGTTTCACTTAGTACTTATGTATCTACGGGTCCATGATTTTAAAATTTACTTCTGGTCCATATCAATTAGGCAAATTAACCTCTGGAGTCTGAATGCTGATTTTAAGACTCAGGATCACATATTTTTTTTAATTTCATCTCTAAGAATCTTTCGCGGAAACTTTTTAAGAAACCTAGTAGTGCTATTATAAGATACAAGTGGCAAGAGGATAAAAGTGAATTCAATTAGATTCTTCTTCAGACTCAAACAAATCATTTATTTTTAAAACCATTTATAAACACTTCATTGACAAGAAGACGGTCAGTCATAAAGTTAATTGTTCATCTCAAAGTGTAGGAGGTGCCTATAGTGAAGAACTAGCCAGAAGCTGCATTGACACTAAAATATTACGGCATAGAGCTGAACATACCTTTTACTGTAAATGAAAATTTTATGAAACTCAGTCGTCATCATCATCATCATCGGCCAAAAGACGTCCTCTAAAGGTCTCCCCTAAGCGTCGCCATACTGATCGGTTCTGTGCGTCTCGTATCCACCAGATTCCCGAAGCCTTTACCTCATCATCGGTCTACAGAGGGAGGCCTTCCAACGTTGTGTCTTCCGAAATGCAGTGATACCACCGAAATTTTGGTTGAAGATGGTATGCTTAATACAGGAAGCCTCGAAATACCAATTAACAACACATATTTGCAATAAGCAATTTATTTTACCTATATGTGTTACCAAATGGCAATAACCTTGGCTGTCAACTTTGTAGCAAACCCCCTCCAAAATTTCTTAGATTAAAAATAAAACCCATGGCCTAGTTTGGGGGTAAGGATCAAATTTGTGACAATATATATGTGTACTATTATACTTGATAAGTGGTAATATAGTATAACAAGTAGTAACATGTATGTCAAAGTGTCAATTAAATATATTAATTAATTTAAATTTTAATAATAATAGAACCGTTTATTAAAATTTATAGCAAACAGATAAAAGTCGAACAAGAGCAAAATAATATTAACCTACGCGAGCAGTAAATGTCGAAGTATAATAACTTAATGTAAGTTAAATTTTATAGTTATTAGATGCAGTGCTAGAAGCGAAAAACATAAAATGTCTGGAGTACCTGTCTTCTCACAAAAGTCGTTTGTAACAGCCGGCTAAGAACAGGAGTTATAAAGGTTGGTTGCTAGATATATGAGCAAATATTGTCAATAATCATAAATCTATTAATACATATATTGGTTATCTACGTTATTACGAGGAGCTCGTGGCTAAATAATAACAGCCGCATGGGTCGATCTTCAAGGTTAAGCAACGCTTGACGAGGTCGGTCCGTGGATGGGTGACCATTTTCAACATACCGAGTTTCCTCCGTGCCTCAGAAAGCACGTTAAGCCTTTGGTCCCGGCTGTCATATGAAGATCTTTGACAGTCAGTCGCCTAGTCGTTACGACGAGTCAGAAGCTTGAGATCTGACACCAGTCTAGCCACGGGGTACCGTGTTACCCAGTTACTGGGTTGTGGAGGTCAGATAGGCAGTCGCTCCATGTAAAACCCTGGTACTCAGCTGAATCCAGTTAGACTGGAAGCCGACCCCAACATAGTTGGGAAAAGGCTAGGCAGATGATGGTTATCTACGTTTTGCGAACGAGAAAATTGCTTCAACTTTCTGACTTGAGTTTGAATTTCTTCTTGGCCAAGAACTTGTGTTTCCACTAAATATTGATAAGAGAGATTGATTACTCTAGCTTACAAATCGACTATATCTCATGGGAATAAGTAGACTTTATAATTTTAAAATTTGGAAATGCTATCATTGCTACGAGCTTTCATGTTAAAACTCGCAGAAGTTTCTGCGTTTGAAACCAACTCTTGAATTATGTGTTTTTTTTTATTTATAATGGGTTTGCTCTTGACTCTAGTCTAGTTCAGAGGTGACAGAAACAAAGTCGACGATGGAGTGAGCTTACCCAAAAGAAGCCTGTTCACTCTAACTTTGAAGAGATTCGGGTTGTATGCGTTCGGAAACATAGACGCAGGCAGTGAGTTCCACTCTTTGGCTGTGCGCATTATGAAGGTTGTTTGGAAGCGCTTGATGCGAATTGGTGGAATGGCAACTAGGTGAGGATAGTAACTTGCAGTGCGTCTAGATGTCCGATGGTAGAAAGAGGCCGGTGGGATGAGGTCGTGGAGTTCATGAGCACACTCACCGCATTACAGTCTGTAGAAGACCGACAAGCAGGCAACCTTTCGTGGATGAGCGATGGCGTGACTTTCAGAATTATTATGATAGAGAAGAGAGGAGACGGACGCGAAACGACAACGCACTGTGAACTGATTGTTGGATCAAAATTTCGACGACGGCGTTTATTGGTTGGTAGTGTTGTTTCTTAAGAGATTTTCCAGCTCTATTCTCTCTAGACTTATAATAATGTTTATGTTCTACATGAATTAAAACATAACAGTTCCACAACATTACCCCGCTAACTACATGTCCTTCTCTACTTAACAAACAATCATTCATCATCTTTACTGTTTCCATTTTCACAAGTTGGAAATGTGTTGTCCACAACGATGTAACATGTCTATAAATATTAAATTGTTATAGCTGTGGCACTCGCTATATCCGTGCTTGGCAGCCATTAACATAGAGTTATAGACTATAGAGTCATAGACTTAATACCACAGTGTATTAAGACGGCTCAGCGGCCATTGTTAGAGACGGTATTGTCAAAGGTTTCCTTACAAAAAACACTACAAAGTGAAAAGTAACTTCAATTTCGGAAGTCGGTGTTCTTGTTTTGGTTTCTTAGTTTTTTGACACCGACTGCCGAAATTGGAGTTATTTTTCACTTTGCAGTGTTTTTATTTGGAAGTCAGTTGTATTTTTTGTTAAAAAGTTTTAGTTTTCACTTTTTAGTTGTGGTACGGACCACCAAAGTAAAGCCAGAATAGATTAACCCAGAAACATGAAACTTAAACAAAAACGGTGGAATTAGAGTATACCAGGGTGAACTGTTCACACCTGTGTACCCCTTTAGAGCAAGCTAGTGTGATGTTATGTTATGAAATGATGTAAACAATAAACGAACATCCGACTGCAGCTATCCCGCATGATTTGCCGTCATTTATTGAAGAGTTCTGATGTATATCTCCGAAGTTCTTCACCAGGTATTCATTAAATGGACATGACAAGCAACAGCTTTCAAATAAAAAAAGATTCATCAAAATCGGTTCATCCAGTAAAAAGTTCTGAGGTAACACACATAAACTCTCCTCTCGCAGGTATGCTGGAAGAGATTTCTTTTGAAATAAGCGTACCTTTGTACCTATTTTCTGTTCCTTTTTCTTCTTGTCTCTTTATTTTATGTGTACATTAATGGTTAAATAAAAAAAATACAGTTGAATTGATAACCTCCTACTTTTTGCGAAGTCCGTTTAAAATAAGCGTGCTAGTGTCACCGTTTATTCTATAGAGGTAAAGGAACGGATTGAGGAATACATAAATTATTTATTCATTAGTAATAGACCAAGTGACTGCGCGGTCCATGCCTGTCTCTTTTCTGTAGGACATAGGTAATCGAGGATCTATCAAAATATCAGAAAAAAAACTTTTCTGACCATATTTACGTACCACCCAACAGGGAACGCTTCGTACAGACGGTATTGTCAAAGCTTTTTAACCCCCGCCGGAAAAAGAGGGATGTTACAAGTTTGACGTGTGTTGCTGTGTATCTGTGTGTCTGTCTGTGGCATCATAGTTCCTAAATGGATGAACCGATTTTGATTTAGTGTTTTTTTTGTTTGAAAGGTGATTTTGTCGAGAGTGATCTTAGCTATGTTTGAAAAAAATCAGTTCAGCCGTTCAAAAGTTATGGGCGTTTTACTGTTTGAATCGGGGTGTTTTCGCAAGATAAATGTGTCAGGGTTTTTTTAAATTTTGACATTTTTAACCAATCGGTTAGAAATAGACAGCCTGTAACAGTTCAGAACTAAGGCTATATATGAGATTTGAAACTTGTGCTTGCATTTCACGGACACGAATATTACAAGTAATGGACTAATGGCGTCTCTAGTAGATTTCGTGCTCTGTCCATAATACAATCCTATGGCGGTCAGCGAAGTAATGACTTATTTTAGGGTCCTCGATCAAATGAGGTTGTTCCGTGTGGAGGATTCATGGCGATTAGCTTTGTTGTTTCTCTATTTTTACGTTAACTCCCCTATTTATTATTTCCTCGTTTCCTTTGTGTGAAATCTGGGTTAGCTAATAGCTTCTTTTTCGGCAAGGATTAATAAATACGGGAGCTTTGAATTATGACACAATGCAAATCCTAAAGGCATTTTTTGTGAGAGTAAAAAACTCTTCTTTTGATGACAATGTCAAAAGAATGATTTCTTGGAAAATTGTTTGCGGCTTTTTTTTCTGAGTTTCTTCTCGCAGTTCAAACAGAGTGTTTGGCTACTGCTTAACCGGGCTTTCCTGTGAAGACTGAATTAGAGCCTCCAGCCAGGGCTTATGCGGAAGCTTTGGCAGTTGCATTTATACTCAATAGATGTAGAATATAAATCCATATTTAGGGTTTCCGTACCCAAAGGGTAAAAATGGGACCCTATTTCTAAGACTCCGCGGTCTATCTGTCTGTCTGTACGTCTGTCACCAGGCTGTATCTCATGAGCCGTGATAGCTAGACAGTTGAAATTTTCACAGATGATGTATTTCTGTTGCAGCTATAACAACAAATACTAAAAACAGAATAAAATAAATATTTAAGTAGGGCTCCCATATACAACAAACGTGATTTATTTTTCCGTTTAAGTTTATGGTAATGGTACGGAACTAACGGAACCCTTTGTGCGCGAGTCCGACTCGCACTTAGCCGGTTTGTTTCTTTTCGAGCCAGCTCTCGACTTCGAACAAGCGCGTCCACATATGTCGGGTTTTATGGAACATATGCGCTGGCAGAGAGTACTGCACTTTAACAGAGTACATAATTTTTTTGTTGAGCTTTGTTTTTATCGTAGATTGTTCTACATTTATTTTCACACGAATATAGCGACACTTTCAGGCTTAATATTTCTACCAACGTATGAAACAGAAACTTCGTGTCTAGAACATGACCAAGTTATTCCAAAGCACTTATGTATCTCTTGGAGGTAGAAAATGTAAGCTATGTTTAGTTTTTTACACGAACTATTTATTATTATTAGGTACCTATGTTTCATGTTACTAAAATTAATTTTAAAATAGAAAAAGTTGACATTTCATTTTAAAAGCCATTAAAACTTATAAAATTCATAAATAGTTTCGGAATTATATCCGAGAGCGCGTGACTGTATTACAGATTAAAAATAATAAATGTCTTTTTTAATATTTTGTATCGCGTTTTGTTTTTCTTACCTAATACATATTTCAGTTTTAGTTTTTTTATTAGTTACAAATGATAACAGCACATTAAAGTTCCACATACAAATTACACACGTATTTTACTATAAAAGGGAAAATATGACTTTTTGTTCCCTACAGACATCTTGTAACGATTATTATAACGTTGATTGGATAAATTAAACACATAATATTGTATAGCTAAGTATTATAACGTCTTATTCCATATACTTATAAGGCAAAACGCTACGCCAGTCTTATGGCGTCCTAGGCTAAATCCTTGATATTAACGTAACTTATGTTCTGCTTTTCCTTTTAATCTAAGTTTCTCTATTTCAAAGACAGTACCTTCAAGAGTTTATGTGGTTAATTGTCGTTATTATCATCATCTTCTTGCCCTTATCATAACCAGGGTCAGAACAACACATTTTCTTCTTCCATACCTTCCTGTCCCCTGTTACGCCATTACTGACTTCCATTTCTTTCATATTTTTTTCCTCGCACAGCCCATCCATCTTTTCTTTGGACTTCCTCTCCCTCTCCATCCATCCACATTTATATTCATAACTTCTTAAATAACATACGTTTAAATCCTCTGCAAAATGGTTGTCGTTACTATCCATCATAATATTTTTTCTGTCATTTTCATGCTACTTTGCGCCGGGCCAACAAGTTTTCTCTTTTAATTCCGTCCTGTCCCCCGTCACGCTATCACTGACTCTCTTTTTTCTTTCATATCACTCCTCACACAATCCATCCATCCATCTTTGTTTTCGAATTTATATAATAGAGTTAATTGTATTGTCAGTCAGTAGGGCCGCGTTATTCTTCAAAACTAGTGAACGCTTTTTGATGTTTTACTATAATTTAGAGAATTTACTCCGGACTAATTAATTTTAAGAAATCTCAGTGTTTTATGAAGTCGTAAATACCGTGCAAAGCACGGAAGGGTCGATAGTCTCCAGCAAAAAAAAAAACCTTGAATTGTCACGATCACACGCGTCCATCTAAACTAGCTTTTAGCCACTATAAATACCTACCACATTGCAGCATTACCGTAATAAGCTACAAAAATTCAAACATCAATATTCTAACAGCCAATCAGAAAGCCAGGTCCAATGCCTAATCTCCCAACTATTTTTATAGCCGCAATAAAGTGATATTACGAAAGCCAATAGTCAATAAGAAACTTTCAAACAATAGTAACCATGGCTCTACATTATTAAGCAATTTTGGGAGCCATTAATCCAATAACAGGGGTAATAATATATTTGATAACGATGTTATTAGTGTTATTTCTTTGATCGTTGTTATGATAAGTCCAGATTGGATTGGTTTCTGATCGAATATTATGTGATTATTCTATTGTTTCGACAGTAAAGAGGTCTAATTTTGCAATGATTGTGTGAAGAATGAGGAGAGCGTTGTTTTAGAATCGGAGCAACGGACGCCATTTTGTAATGAGGGGTTTTAGAGTTCACAGTTTGCTGATGAAATAATCTTCAGAGAGCAAATGATTTTCCTTTAAAGGTTAGGTTAGTCCCGTAGACCCGTTCAAGCAGAGGCGTAGTTTTAAGATTCCGTCCGGGTCAAAAGGTATGCCGCCCAATACTTAACAAAAGAAGAGAAAACTCTTCACTATGGTAGTGATAATGACGAAACGGGGAATCTGCAAAAATAACATCCGAGAGCAAGCGAAGCGAGCTCCAACATTGTAGCACGGATAGGTTACGTTGTCGACTTACCCAGAAAATAATAAGAATTTAGAATGCAAGAGTAAGCTAAGCGAGCTGAAATTTTTTCGGGCCAAGGCTCTCTTGGCTTAAGGGTACTTACTGCAAGTAGGTACCAAATACTAAAGAGGACAGAGACTTTAGACAAAGTGTCATTCGATGCCAGCGATAGCGATGGTCGAAATGGCAAAATGAACCACGATTGACCACGAAACTTTTCGATAGCCTTTGACATTCCCATTACATTACATTTACATTTTTGATATTTTTCCAATCGCTATCGCCGGATAGGTCCTTGTCTAGGGCTTCTAGTTACGTTGTGGCTTATCGCGGAAAAGCATAACAATGTGAGAGCGAGCTAAGCGATCTCAAAATTTGCGGGCCACAGGCCACGGCCCTCTTGGCCTACATATATTTACGCTACTGCAAGTGAATCTCTATCAGTTAAAAGGGAACCCAAGAAAGTTATTGAAAACGTAAGACGATCACATTAGTAGTTCAAGTTGTATTTAACAAAATGGCAGACCATTTCTTAGAAACATTTAATAACAACTTAAAGTCCCCTTTCTTCCCCGCTAACCATGACACCATAATCATTCCCAAACCTTCATAATTCGATCATACGGGAGCATAATCGTCCACTGTTACGCTAAGCAGTAACTAATGTGGTTTTAATACTTGGATAGTTCAGTGCACGGCAATTTGGCTGGCGAAAAAAAGCCATTTGGTTCCCAAAGCGTTGGGCTTAATGGCTTACTAATTATTTGTCGCCATTTTGGATGAAGGGTTAAATAAATGTGTTTTTTTTAGTTGAACTGGTATTTTCAATTCAATTGTGGACGTTTTTGTGGTTTGTTTTATAAATTTTAAATGTAATGACTTGTTGTTCAGTGTGCATAGTATGTATGCATAAGTACCTAAGTAATCATTTATTATTGCAAATAAATGTACGCCATTAAGCCAAGTTGCATTGAGTTCCAACCTTCGAAAGGGAACAGATAGTTATTTCTAATTCTACATTAAAGGAAGTATTCCATTCAAGTATGGTATGTTGAGTAATACGCAAGTTATTGTGCTTAGATGATTTAGCCAAAGAAAAAAGTTAAACCCACCTTTACAAAAAAATCGGCTTCAAAAGGCGCAAGTCCTTACTTACCAAAGATAAGAAAAATTTACCTGTAGGACTTTGTATTGAAGTTACATTGAAAAAGAAATAACCGATCAATTTTTGTAACTTTAATTTTAAGTAAACTTAATTAAAAATAATAAATAATTAATTAGCAAATAGCAAAACTTTTTATGTCCCAATAACTCGTTCTTGACGTGTTCTTCATTATATTTGTGAATGATATCTCGAGCGTATTTAAATATACTACACCATACCTATATGCGGATGATCTGAAGTTGACACGCATAATTCTGACAGAATCCGATATGCAGTTGCTGCAAGCGGACTTACCTCCAGTTTCCCAGCTCAAAATTATCGGAGAATTAATGTGACAAATTGTCAAGCAAGCGTTATCTGCTGTGATTGGCTGGTGAAAATTCATTCAACCTATCACAGCAGGTAACGCGTGCTTGACAATTTGTCACATTAATTCTCCGATAATTTTGAGCTGGGAAACTGAGGGTTAGATAACTTATCTCAATGGTGTACGAAGAATAAAATGTATCTAAACTGTACCAAATGTTAGCACATCAAATTTACTAGAAAACGTAATAGAATTCAGTCGAGCTACAGTATTCAGGGAAACACATTAAATGAAGTGACGGTTATCCGAGATTTGGGAGTGTATTTGGATGGCAGTTTGAGATTTAACGAACACATTGACAAAATGCTCAACTCAGCTTATCGGACTCTTGGATTTATATTGCGATCTTCTAAAGAATTCAAAAAACCTTCTACTACACTTCTATTATACAATTGTTATGTAAGAAGTCAGTTGGAATACTGTAGCACGGTCTGGAATCCAACATACCAGGTTCACACAAACAGAATAGAAAGAATCCAAAAGAAACTAGTTCGTCACCTAGCTTTTCGGTTTAGAGTTAGGAATTTGAGATCATATGCGGACAAGCTGAATTATTTTAAAATCATTCCTCTCAAGTCTCGCCGTACAGTCTCTGATTTAACATTTCTGTTTAAGTTGCTTAACAGTAGTCCAGATCTTCTTAGCAGAATAAACCTTGATGTTCCTGGTAGAATCCCGCGTTATCGCAAGCCCCACAATGCCGAACAAATCTGGGTAAACATTCACCGGTTGCCAGGATGAGCCAGCAGTACAATGCCTTAGCATGTGCTTCAGAAGACATAGACATTTTTTCTAATACTCGTAGGCAATTTTTTTTTTCTCTCTTCTGTTTTTCCTTTGCTGTTTGATCTTTGTATTTATTCAATTCAGATTCAAGTTGCCAACTTTAATGATAATTAGGTATTCTAGAGATATTATCTATAGAATAGTTATTGTTAAGATTATATCTATACCTATGAAACAATTGTAATTTAAGTTTGCACTAATCACTGATTGTTATTAAAGAAAGAAAATGAAAACTTTAAGTAATTATATTAAATAACTGTAACTTTAACTGCCATATTCTAAGTTGGGTATCCCATACTGTTTGATTGTTCTCTATTGCATGATGTGGTCTCCTATAATTTAGGAAGCACATAGTTTTTTTTTTGTGTTCTGTTACTTTATAATTATATATTATGTAAGGTGTATTCTTTGTTGGAGATCCTAATATAATAAAATAAAATAACTTCGTAACCAGCAACCAAACCTTTGGTAGTGAAAATATTTTAGTGTAAATGATTTTACCGTCATGCTCATTTGCCCCACCAGCCATCTGTCCCAAGCCACCATACTGCATAGTAAATTCAATATAAAAACAAAATCTAATGTATTCCGAACTAATAGTGATGTAACGACACAAAGGCCTGTAATTCGACGGCCATGCGTTTAGTGAGGTGCCACAAATTGATTCTTATTGTGGGTTCCGTACACGAATTAGGAAGGGTTGAAAGTTTTTAGGGTCGATTTCGTGATTATGCTTATTATGTGTTTTTTTATTGTGGTCCAACAAATGGCGATTCATGGACCTATTGGAGTAATAAATAAAAATGTTCCTAAAGTTAAGAACTGGAAGGAATTCTTTTCGAATGCTTGGTGGAGATATATTTTAATTCGTTGTAGAGCCAAATCTTTTAAAAAGAACAACTTTAGTTGTGCATTTTTAAAATAAACTATCTCATGTCTGTACAGTATAACTTTTTTCTTAAAGTCCCTCGGTGAACTTCGTGCTCGGCTTTCTATCAGACTTCCAAGTTGATTAAGAGCATCCGCAGGCTTATTACGTATCTTTCATATAGCGACTTTTATGTCATATAGCGATCAAACGCTTTATGTCATAAAAGTCGGCATTACCTGCAGTGTAGGTATTACACAATCGTTTGCTAATCGCTCGCTGTTTGTCAAATGAACTTATTAAAAGAAAAACCGCCAACAACTCTAAAACTTCAGTATTGAAGTCCAATTATTGCTCTTGCAAAAGATATGTAATAAGCCTGCCAGTCTGCATCAAGTGCAAAAGGCAACTGATAGAAATCCAATGACTGACGAAACACGAAGTTTGCCGAGGGACAGTAAGAAAATAGTTGTACTATATGTCGTGGTGGCCCAGTGGCTAAAACCACGCCTCTAGTTGTATTGAGACCCAATCCGGGCAAGTCCCAATGTTACTTTTTCAAGTCATAAGTACTATAAAAGTTAATCTTAAACATTGCTGGCAGCAGTGAAGGAAGACATCGTGAGGATTGAGGAAACCTGGACTTATAGTTACTAGTAATATAAGTCTGAAATCGCGAACATGCCTTGAGTAAACTTGGTGATACCTAATACTCGAGTCTTCTCTGTAGGAGAAGAGGGTTATGCCCAGCAGTGGGATAGTTACAGGCTGGTATTATTACAGAAACTAATTGAACTTCTAGAATCACAGCAAAATCAAACTCAAACATTATTTATTTCAATTAGAACATTCAAAGTACTTTTTCATTGTCAGACAAAAAAAAACAAAAATGAAACTAAATGCCCATTCGCAAGCGTCAGTAGGTCTCTATGGAGAAGAACGTGCTTCACAGACACTCTTTTTTTTCATCAGTTTTAATTACAAGTATTTGGAGTAAAAGCGTAAAGAAAAGTATACTTGTTGAAAAATGACATATAATAATTTGTGACAACGATGTAAAAAGACTTGAACGTAAAAGCGTCTAGCGTAACAATTCAAAATTACAATAAGTAATTAAAAACAGGGAGAGGCAGCTAAGTTATGACCAATCCCAACTGATGGCGCCCGATCACGAACAAGACGCATGGATTGGCACCACTCAGCTCAACCATCATGAAGGGAACCGAATAAGAGCCAACACAGTGCCACCATCGGAGGCCTTAGTGCGAGTTTTTACTCACGTTCACTCGTGCTAACTTAAACGATCTCTTATGTCAAAATGTATACAAAAAAAGAGGTTTCTCCTTACCGTCACCAGACGGCGCTTATCCAGTTTCAATACAAATTGACGTTTACGTTAACGCGATTGAGCGTGAGTAAAAACTCGCACTAAGGCCTCTGATCTCACTCATCTCAACTACCAGGGCACACACAAGTCAACGAAAGACATATAAGTATAATAAATGGTATGGAGGATTTACTGTTGATACATAGTACTCACTGAGCTCTACAGTAGGTATAGAAAAACCTCATTAAGTAGAGGCATTAGATATGGTAGATACAATTTACCTAGCAATACCTTGTCTCCAAATTAAATGGATTGTGTTATTTATAACGCATTGTTGTTTTAAATTGCTATTTATTTTAAATACATACCAATTTAGCATACAAACAAAAATAAATTAAAATGGTACAAAAACTCTTAGCATCGAAATAAAAACTTTGGTATAGGTACAGAAATAACAGGAAAAACCGCCACAATGATCAAAAATAAATACCTTGAATTAGTTAAATTATAAATTAAAGAGAGTGATGGTAGCCTAGGGGTAACGGCCGCGTCTTACAAGTTGTAGGTCATGGGTTCGAGCCCAGGCAGGCACTTTACTTTGTGTAAATTATGTCATCACCACTGCTGTAAAAACGATGAAGGAAAACATCGTGAGGAAACCTGCATGTCCTAGAACCAAAAATTCGAATACATGTGACAACCACCAACCCACACTGGACCCGTGTGTTGGATTACGGCTCATTCCCTCTCACAGAGAGGAGGCCTGTGTCCCAGCAGTTGAACCATTAAAAAAGACTGATGATGATGATGATAAGTGAAGTTTTTCTCCTTTACGAGTCAATGGTTAACTTCTAAGATAATTTGGACGCAATAAGTAGGAGCGTTCATTAGTGATTATAATTCAAGGAAATTAAAAATGGCACTAAATCCGTCCATAGTGATTCATCAGCAAAAACATAGCATAGCATAGAATCAGTCTTTAAAGACATACATTCAGACTTCTCGTTCTAGAACATATTAACGGTTTACTCACGATGTTTTCCTTCACCGTTTTGAGAACAGTGATGATGAAATAGTTTGCACAAAGTAGCCAGCAAAAATAACCGAAGCATATCCTTGACAGAGATTATAATTTCTGATGTGACTCAAACTAACCCATTTCCACCTCTAGTTAACAACCCAAGACACAAACAATAAAAAAACTAATTACAGTAAATAATAATCAAAACAAATGTGCGACGTTATTAACATCGCAATCGTGAATTTAATTACAAACCTAGCTCTTATTATGTGCACTCTTGACACTAATAATAATTCAAACAGCAACGGAAAATATGCCCTAGCACAGTAGAACAATAATCAAGTGATTGCTATCAGGAGCAGTGTGACAATCACCTAAGTCGACGTTCATGTAGTCTGTGCCAAATCGCATTTTAATTAGGCAGATAAGGTTTGCCATTAGCTAGCAAATTACCCGAGAAGCTGTTTGTTTTATTTTATTTCTGCTTATCTGTTAATGTTGCATCTTGTACTTTAAATTACCGGAAAACGTGTGCGGTGGTAGCGTGAGCGATTTTGGACTGATGGAGCGATTTTGTTTGAAAATCGTTCTTTTTTATGATTCCGTGTGATAACATCATCATTTCAAACGAAAGATGTCCACAATAGGGGGTCTACTCCCTATGTCCGTCAACGAAAGTACGAAAATATTCCGAAACTTCGGAGTGAAAAAAATAAGTGTTGAGTTAAATTTTTCGAACCAGTAAAAACACATCGGCAGGCTTATTACGTATCTTTTGCAAGAGCAAAACGATAGCGATTATTGCGCAATAATTGCTCTTCCATACATAAGTTTTAGAGTTGTCGGCGGATTTTTTTAAATAAGTGCATTTGACAAACAGCGAGCGATTAGCAAACGATTGTGTAGGACCTACCATACCTACACTGCAGGTAATTCCGACTTTTATATCATAAAGCGTTTGATCGCTATCGTTTTGCTCTTGCAAAAGATACGTAATAAGCCTGCGGGAGTAGGTACAACTGACACATTGTGTTGTCATTAATTTTTAGTTTGGACCCCGAACGAATTATTCGTCCGTAGGTAAAGTCGTCACAATCTAAGAAATGCGTTGACGTTTCTCATTTTACATGCCGCGATAACTTTCTACGTAAGAAATTGAAAAATCATATTCATAATCCTAATTAATTACTATGTTACCCATACACTATAACAACGAGTGTCATTTGCAAGCATTAAGTTTAATTATTATTAAGTATTTTTATAGCTGAGAGCTATAAAAATACTTAACGGGCCTTTTATTTTTTGACAACTTTATTAGGGAGTAGGAAACGCCCGTAACGAAGGCCGAAACTACGGACTTCGTGCTAAGGGAGTAGGCCCCGTGAACATAGGCCTCACCACTTCGACATGTCCTGTGAACTTGTGAGCTTTCATGAACAACGTATACTAAAGTGACATTGAAAACAGAAATTTCATTGGACGTAATTCAAGTAATCTTATTTCGTTTAACATGGACATCACAGGCAACGGTGAAGGAAATCATCGTGAGGAAACCTGGACTTATATTCTTAATGTAAGTCTGAAATAACCAAGTCAGAGGCCTGTAGGGTTCCCAAATGCGGCTTAATTAACTCTGACACCAGAGGTGGCCACACCTCACACGAAAAGAAGAAGTAATCTAAACGTATCAATGGACCCAAAAAGTTAGCCTATAGATTGACTTTTCCAGTTGAAACAATGGTGATGGTAGTTAAGTAGGAAGCAATATGCATACATTAATGACATACTTAGGTAAATATAGTCATGGAATACCTACTTATTGATACTTATGTCACTTTGCACTTCTTTACAGATCAGAAGTAGCAACAATCTAGTATAATATCACACCTCAAATAATCCACCAAGGGTTAAGCATAGATCAAGAGTTATAGGTACACCTGCAGCACATAGGGAATCATGTCATGGAATTGAATATAGCCCACATCAAGTGTATGAGCAACAAAAATAACCCAATACATTAGTAAGAATAAAAAATGCCTCCAATTTTGTCGTCAGTTATCTTTTCTAATAATAACGATAGCACCAATAGATGTAATGGGGAATCTAAATAAGCAATAATCATTTGAAACCAATGATATTAAGGATGTAATTGCATTAAGTTACAACAAAAAAGGCCTATTTGAAGCTTAATTTACTTGAAATACTTGAATTGTATTTATAACAGAGTCAATCGATAAATGAACTGAAACGACAACAGATTATAAAACCTTGTTTACTCTGTGGTTTGGATTAAAAAAATAAGGGCAATTCTCTCAATAATCAGGAATGCACGTTTATTAGATTCAAGAATCTATTATGACAGAAAAACACAATTGGCAACAAACTCACACCTAATAAATACACAGGATGGCAGAAAATACAAAAACTAATAACTAGACAGTTAATAATTATTTATATCCTTATTGATTTAAAGCAATTCCGAATTAAATAAAACTTCATTAAAACCAATGTCAATTTGATGCATAGACAATTTTGACTAATAGAAACGTATTCCAAAGAAAAAATATCCAACAAGCATTGCAGTGACGATACCCGCCAATTTCCGCCCGCTTGCGATGAAACCTCGATTCAAGATGGCGGCGATCATCAGACGCGTTCATTTTACAATATTTTATACACATTCTATTACGTTTGTGTGTAATTTTTTTACATCATTTAATTTCCTGTATGCGATGGTGATTATTCTGATGTGGTTGAAATGTGATTTTATTTATTTAGTTACGTTGTTATTACGTTTTATCCTCAGTTTTTCTTGGAGTTGGCTGTTGGAGGAAGTTTGCCAAAAGTTGCTACAACTAAAAGAAGCTTTTACTTTTCTTTTGTATTTCTATTTTCGTAGGAAACAACTGCCCCTAGTCTGATTCTTCACTTACAGGTTTGTACTGCCCAATTACCTTTTGTGCATGATTGGTTTTAGGCCAAAAATAATAGATACAAACTTACGAAACCCTATTCATTACAGTTCATAAAAAGCTTTCTTCCATTGTACTGGCTAATAACCGTAGTCTTAGAACAGTTTCCGTAATGAGCCCCATCCGCTTAGCCTTGCCTAACAACTTGAGGGTCGGCTCAAGTCGGGTTTGGAAGCCAGATTTTCCCTCCAGACAGAAAATTATTTAACAACCATGGAGTGGTCTTTGAGCTACTGAGGGTTTTAGCCTTAGAACTTTCGATTTTGATGGATCTAGTTATCTGAAAGCTCCCAAAAAATTGCAAGATATAGTTTACAGCCACTTCATAAAAGGGCTATACGGTTGACTACAGCTCTATGGTAGTACGTTTATTTTACGAACCTAGCATTCTTCAACTGCTGACCACTATGCCTTATCACAAAGCTAGTACGGGAGTCCCTCCATCAACCATTGTGTAATGGTCAGACGGCATTATTTTTACGAGCTTCATAAGTGATCCTTTTTTTATTTATTTTTAGTGCAAGGGACCGCGCGTGCGCCTCAAATGGGGCCCTGTGATAACTCTCACTTTTAAATCCATGTCACTGTGTAAAATCCTTTTTGAAAGTGAAGGATTTTAACCCCTGTCTTCCTCCAAATAGGGTTTATATCATTTTTGCATTGTATCAGTACTTTAAATTCCAGAAACATAAGTCATTTGTTAAGGTATCAGCACTTTATTTAGAGTCAAGATTTTCTGGACTTCAGAATGTTTGTTCTTTTTTTTTCGATTCCGTGCGCATGCTTCGGATTTTTAGAATGTTTTCGTTTTGGTTGTAAATTATTGTGGTGATAGTTAAGGAGCCGTGTTTTTGAATAATTTGATTGTAGGCCATAAACGTTCAGACATGGCGTCTGTCAAGGGTTAGTGCCCTTTGTCTTTGTGACAGTTATGGCCGAGAATTTAAACCTTTGCCTGCTAAAGCGAAGTATTTTTTACTAAATATTAGATTAGGATTTTTTTTTGTATTTTTTGGAATCATTTTCTTACAAACTTTTTTCTTTTTAAATGATTTAAACTAAGCTAAAATATTAAAAAAGGACTAATAATAAGAACGGGATATTAAAATAATTTATTTTTAGCTTAATGGACCCGAAGGAAAAAAACCTGCGCTTATTTCTGAAATATTATAAGGTATTTTTTTTTTATTCATGTTACTTAAAATCCGCCACATAGTTGCCTTTTTTTTTTAATTTATAGTATAGTAGCCTGATGGATATTTTAGTAGCTATCCATTTCCTATCATACAAATTACGTTCTTCGATTATATTTTTCAAACATATCCTCATTTTAATAATCATTGTGCATGACCAGGATTACTTTGCAAGATAGGAAATGCATAATGCGCGTAATTACAAAACGTACGTTTGAAACAACACCTTTACACGATAACTTCATTCATAATTAGTTTTCTTTAGAATTATATCAGAATACGCTTTCAAAAACGTGCAATTTTTTTTCCAACCCCCATTTTATTAAGACCCGTCACTTACAAGAAACCGACTGTTAAGAAGAGGTCAAGTTATAATGGTGGTGGCTATTCTGCAATATTTTCTAAAATATTAAAGTTCACTGGAGCAAATGTATTTTTTAAGAATGTATGTTTCTAAGAATTGTCGTAATTACAGGTTGTTTCCTACAAACCGTGTATTATAGTTTGTAACATTTTAATAAAATATTATAAAGATGTTAATGTTTTTAATGGCGTTGAAATAAGAATTTCTTACATTATTATGAGGTAGTTATTAACATGTAAATGATTACATTCGCGTACATACATCATTTTAATTATTCACATCAAATTAAAATTAACACCATTGTCAGTCTTAATAGCTTATATATGCGAGTGTGTCCATTGTAAGCATTTATTTAAAAAAAATCTAACTTATTACATACTTAGTTATTGCTTAGTTTGTATTCCTAAGTAATTATTACACACAATTAGAAGGTTAAATCTTCACTATCGCAAAAACTGTATTAGCTTAGTTTTTAGGTATTTTATTTAAATATTATGAAAATAAATTAAAAAAAAATGTGATTTTATGTTTTTTCCGTGTGTCAATGATTTTTTGTGGAAAGATTTTCAATTCGAAACAAAAATATCTGCGTGTATTCTGGTAGAGTAGAATTAAAGCTCTGCCGAAAGTAAAAAAAAAAACATTTAGAAAAATCTCGAAACTGTTCGACGATTGCTTAACACATTCGTTGTCATCCAATCTCAAATCCGTGTTGCTCTACGGGTGCGAAACGTGGGAGGTCACAAATGACATCTCACGTCAAATCGAAGTCATCGTCAACGGCTGTCGCGGTCGCTTTCGCCGCATTTATTGGCCCGAGACCTTTAGAGAATTCGAAAAAAGAATCTTCCCCTTTGCAGCAGAAGGACAGCTATGCAAAATCCCCGAATAGCAAAATCCCAGATAAGCAGAAGGACAGATTTGCATAAAGGCAGAAGTACAGACCCACAGAAAACAAAAATAAAATTGAATATTTACAATTGGTAAAATTTTATTTGAAAGTAGTATTTTTTTTATTCGTTATAAGCTCGCGTTTGACCAAATGACCACTATCTCGCCTGATGTTAAGTGATGATGTGGTTGAAGGTGGAGCACGCTTGCCTAGAAGTAACCTATTCACTCTTGAATTGAAGAGTGAATAGGTTAGGTTAGTTTTAGCTATCAGGAAACAAAGACGCCGCGCCGGCAGGGAATTCCACTCCTTAGCTGTACGCACAATGAAAATATTTTCAAAACGCTTTATGCGTATGGGTGGGATATCCACCATGTACCGATGGCGCATTACCGTACGTCTTGTTGTCCGATGATGGAAAGGGCTAGGCAGAATCGAATTGAGCAGTTCCATCGCCCACTCAACCGATAGAAAACCGACAGGCTGGCCACTCGTCGTCGGTGACTCGGTGTTCAAGGCTCTGGAGCTTTGAGTCTATCAGCATTGTTTCCGATCAAGTTGGTATTTGGCAGATCCGTCCCAGAGGTGAAAGCAGTACTCCATAAACCTTTAGATATATATAAAGCAAACAGATCACAAATTGATGGTACGGTTACTATGATTTGTAACTTTTTTGACGGTGACAGTACATTATCTGCCTTTATGCGAATCTGTCCTTCTGCTGCAGAGGGGAATCTTCTAATCAGTTTTTAAACTGCTAACACGTTTTTTTATAAATAAGGCCTACGAGTATATTGCTTAAAATTGATTACCTATAGTACAGGGGTCACCAATTACTTTCGTTTGGGGTAGGTTTTTTTTAAAATAATATGTATTTTATATAAATATAAATTTTAAAGTCAGCTCCCCGCGCAGCCTTTACATTGTCATGTGTATTTACTTTGTTAAAATTTAAATAATGCACTTAATTATGTTATATTACTATGAAGATTTTGATAAGTTGATTCGTCCGATGTGACAGCAGTAGACAAAGCGCATAAATGATGAAATTACTTACTCAAGTAATACAAGTAAATATTATTTTACTGTTTACTTAAGGTCCACACAAAATAGGTCGGGCTCCCTCGGGATGCCTGCTATAGAACAAAGAGGGCTCAGAAAACTCACAACTTAAGAGTTACAAATGGGTGAACTTTTCCTTTTTGGTTGCCAAAGCCTTACCTAGTTAACGCCTTGAAAATTACTACACGAACAAGTGACGGAAATAAAGTGCCCATATTACAAGTATAAGCGAAATACTTAATTGTTTGCGCATACGCACCTGCCTGCCGTATATGTAAGAATTGTTACCTGCCTTTAATAACAGGCGCACGTACTACTAGTATATTATTAAAATTACAGTTGAAATTATTTCGCTTCTGTGTTTTTGCTTGTACTACATGAGTACACTTGGGTAGAGTTGGGAGGTTATAAAAGGTGGTTTCCGGTTTTAATTTTGATGATTTATTCACTTAATGTTTTCGGCTATATTTAGGTACGCTAGGATTTTGTTTAATTGATTTTAGATCAATCTACTAGTAGGCACTCAATAAATTGAAGGGAACATACGTTAATATTTTTTACAGACAGACAGTGTTTTATACACCAGTAGTTAGTGAACTAGTCAACCTACTAAATCTTCCACTAATTTAAAAATCTGAGATAAAAAAGCACATTTTTCTATGATGAACAAAAAATCGTTGGTGGATAGCCCTACAGTACTGTCACCTTAAAGTTTGCAACTCCTCTAAATATGGATTTTAGCAGACTATTACCATAATTTTAACGTTCAGACGATTTAATTAAAATATGAAGCATTTGATTAATAATTCGCTTCAATATCTAGATCGGAGATGGACGCCATTTGTATTAATAATACGATTTCAAATGAGGCGCTACTTTCAACTTAATTTTCAGATACCAAGACACACAATATAATAAAAACTTTTCCACAAAAAAAATTAACTGACTTCCGAAATGAAAGCTATTTTGAACTTTTTCGTGTTTTGTTTTTGAAGTCGGTTAATTTTTTTGCTAAAAAGTTTTATTAAATTGTGTGTCTTGGTATCTGAAAACATTTCTCTCTTTTTAGTGTTGATTTACCATCATCAGCCAAGCCTTTTCCCAATTGTTGTTGGGGTCGGCTTCCAGTCTTACCGGATTAGGCTGGGTACCAGTGTTTTAAATGGAACAACTGCCCATCTTACCTCCACAACCCAGTAACTGGGTAACACTATACCCCTTGGCAAGACTGGTGTCAGATCTCAAGCTTCTGACGACCCGTAACGACTGTCAACGATCTTTTAAAGACAGCCGGGACCAACGACTTAACGTGCTTTCCGAGGCACGGAGGAAGCTCGGTATGTTGAAATGGTCACCCATCCACGGACTGACCTCGGCAAGCGTTGCTTAACCTTGAAGATCGACCCGTGCCGCTGTTATTATTTAGCCACGAGCTCATCCGTGATTTACCATCACTACAAAATTGAGCAAGTCCCATAGTAAGGTACCCATAATAACTCAATTTACACATTCGTACTGTTTGTCGCTAAAGAGTTCGGTTGTGTATGTTAAAAACTGCCTAACTGGTTTTGATAAAACTTGCGAGATACTTAATCCAATAAAATAAGAATGATCTGTTCAGTCAAACGCGAGAAAATCGCGGACAAACAACTTTTGAAGTCGGTTATAAATAATTACTAATAGATGTTTGTACGAGTAGCAACTCGAACACTCGAAGCTTCATCACCCCACATGATCGATCGACTTCACTTACCAATTAGCCACGATCCTCGGTACTTCAAAGTGATTAATAAGTCCTAATTGCATCAATATTATTGCAGCTCAAACTTACAGCGAGGTCCGACTATCCACAGAGTACCTGAGTTACTTAGTATTCAGTGAGTGAGCTGAATTACCGATATCATGAATATAGCGTAAAAAATGTTGAACAAGATTAATTAATTGGGTTTCTTAAAACATCTGCGGATTGTGATCTATTGTGGGAGGTTTGGGTACAGAAATATGGTATGGTAAGCATAAAGTGAGCGTTGTGTGTGACGACTAAGACTAGTTTGAAGCGATCATGTAGGGCTAACATCATCGTAAAGAATACTAAGTATTCTTTACGATGATGTTAGCCTATTCTTTACGAATACGATTCGTTTCGACCGTACAAGAGCAGTCACACTCAACTAAAGCAGCTGCGACATTTTTTTTAAGACAGAAGATTTTCAACTTATATATATGTCGGAGGAAGATTTATGATTGGTAATCGGGAACAAACAGATATCGCTTGTAAACTTATTAATTCAGTGTTGTTTAATTGGCAACATTTTTTTACTGATTCAGATCTCAATTTGATTTTATTCGATTGGCAATACTTAATTTTCTCCAATGCTACGGAAGGATTTAAAAATCCTAGAGGACGCGAAGGTGCGGGTTGACTTGACTAGAGAGAATTGGAGTTTGGTATCACCTACATTCTGCTGCTAGGCCATTGGACCAGCTCAGACGGCAAAGTAGTAGGTCCTACCATACCTACACTGCAGGTAATTCCAACTTTTATGACATAAAGCGTTTGATCGGTATCGTTTTGCTCTTGCTAAAGATACGTAATAATCCTGCTGGTCTTCCTAAAAGAAACATAGGCCATCTAAATGCTAGGAATCTACTCGTTAGTAGATTCCTAGTCAAGCATTTAGATTGTCTGTCTGCCTTTTGTCATTATCAATCGCAAAGACACTCTCTCAGAGAGAAATTTAAGGAGATTAATGTAATGACTGTGCCTTCTCAGTATATTTATGAAAAAAAAAATATATGCCCATAAAAATATAAAATTGTTTAAAAAATAGAGTGATATCCATAATATAAATACTAGGAACAAACACAAATTTGTAATACCTACAACAAGGCTCAAGAAAATAGGTGGCTCGTTTAGATGTCAATGTGTGCGCTTTTATAATATGCTTCCAAGCCACGTACAAAATCTAAGTCTTAATAAATTTAAATCATTCATTAAACGTAATTTGTGCCAAAAAGCGTTTTATAGCATTAAAGATTACGTTGAGGATAAAACGGCTTGGGAGTGAGCTGCTCCAATTAATTTAGTTTTTTTGTTTAAATATTTTGCACCAAGAATTTTGTTTTTTTTTTTTTTTTTTTGTTTTCTTGCAATGACAAGAATATTTACGTTTTAAAGTATTATGTTATTTTATTTTAATTATTGTGAATGTGAAGACTATGTGGATCATTATTTTGTTTTTTAATTTATCTTAGTTTTTAATCATGGTCTGGCAGTTTGAGTAGTTTATGCGGCCTACCCGAATGTCCTTTCTTTGGTATTGTTCGTCGAATCGTTGAGCCCCTTAAATTCTGAGTTGAGCTGCTCGGTTATTGATAAATGCGTGCACTGACTGGACAGGTCCACTCAACCTGGCTGGTTCTTTCCTCAAAAGACCATTTCAGACATCAGCCTACATGGTCATCACATGATCGAACCAAGATTTTGTCAGGACTTTAAAAGAGACTGTGACCTCTGAGTTTGTTTCGGCCTTTCTTCTCAGAGTAGTCAGATAGGAAACGCCGACCTCATCTAGTTTAAAAAAAAAATATGTTAGACATGTAAAAGCGTTTGTACAAACCAACTTACAGAAATAAAATCATTTATCATTTTAAAGACGATTGATAATTTGACTGTTGTTGTGTGTTCTGTGTTGTTTTTTCTGACTGTTTATTTGATGTAGAACCAATAGCTACTGACTTTAGTGTTGCTTTGCGTCGATAGATATGTTGTAGCAACTGTATGTGACACACAGAAAATCTTAATGACTTGACTGATCCAGCTAACACTGGCTACCTCTAAATTGAAACTAGACTGGATTCGTCTTCCAAATCATTGACCACACACGAGATAAGTGTCAGAACGATGTCAATATCAAAGACCTTATACGTATTTCTGTCAATATCATTTTGTTTTGTCCTGTGATTTACATAAAGTGAAACTTAGAAGGCCATAATGTCACACGATCACTCAAGATACCATCTTAATCACTTCAAAAATACACCTCTATCGTGACAATGTCCTTAGAGTTTAAGACCTTTAAGATTTTTGTCACGTTTGGGAATTACGAGGCATTATTTTGTTCTTTGTAAATGCAGTCTCATAGAGGAAATATAAATTAGATTTGTAGGAATTGTGAAGGTTGCTAGCTGAAGGGAAACTTAGAGCAGGCTTGCAAAAAACTCTGGCTGGTTTTGAATAGTCATGTGAATTTAGAATATTATAAATGTTCACTCACATTTATTATATAAAGATTTGTTTTATAGATAAAAATATACAAA
The DNA here is from genome assembly GCA_949775005.1 of Orthosia gothica. Taxonomy (NCBI): domain Eukaryota; kingdom Metazoa; phylum Arthropoda; class Insecta; order Lepidoptera; family Noctuidae; genus Orthosia; species Orthosia gothica. The sequence goes on along the minus strand of OX459062.1, from coordinate 7,947,050 downwards.
GTATATAAAATATTTAATTAACTATAAATACTTACATATGTGAGTTGTAACTTTAAATGATAGATTGAGGAACGATGTAGTAAGACAACGATGTGGTTTGAAAGAAGACAGTGAAATAGTATGCTAAGATGGTTTGGCCATGTTGAGAGGGCGTCCACTGCTGGACATAGGCCTCCCCCAAGCGTCACCACATTGACCAGTCCCATGCGTCCAGCGGATCCCCGCAACCTTCACCAGGTCACCGGTCCACCTAGTGGGAGGCCATCCAACGCAACGTCTTCCAGTTCGCGGTCGCCACTCCAGAACTTTTTTGCCCCATCGGCCATCCGCTCTGCGAGCAATGTGCCATGCCAACTACCACTTGAGTTTGGCAATTTTTCGGCGAGGAGAAGATGAATGAAAGGCGGCAAATGTAATAACAAGGCAGACGTGAATGGAAACGCCGGGAAGGGATGCCCTAGAAAGACATACATAGACCTTATTGGTGATGTTCTTCAGAAAGGCAAGGTGCACAGTACTCATAACCGGCGTGTGTGTATGACTAGATGTATGTACGTGAGTGAAGCTAAAGAAGTTTGTAAGGATCGTAGCAGGTGGCGTTCTGTAGCTTCTGCCTACCCCCATGGGAAAAACGCGTGAGTTTATGTATGCATGTTATGTAACTACATACATACAGGACGTAGGAGGCTTAGGATTTCTGTAGCAATTCAGAAGAGGTATATTCTGCAGTCCATCAATCTGCCCAGCCCTATACCAAATATGTCGGGGTCAGCTGCCAGTCTAAATGGAAGCAACTTAATACGAGTATAATACATGAAGAGTGCTTATCTATCCTCCACAACCCAGTAACTGGGTAACACGATACCCCTTGGCAAGCCTGGAAGGCAGAGCTTCTACTAAAATTACAAGTATAATACATGAAGTTTGCCTATCTGATCTCCACAACCCAGTAACTGGGTAACACGATACCCATTGGCAAGCCTGGCAGACAGAGCTTCTACTAAAAATACAAGTATAATACATGAAGTGTGCCTATCTGATCTCCACAACCCAGTAACTGGGTAACACGATACTCCTTGGCAAGCCTGACAGACGGAGCTTCTACTAAAAATACAAGTATAATACATGAAGTTTGCCTATCTGATCTCCACAACCCAGTAACTGGGTAACACGATACCCCTTGGCAAACCTGGAAGGCAGAGCTTCTACAAAAATTACAAGTATAATACATGAAGTTTACCTATCTGATCTCCACAACCCAGTAACTGGATAACACGATACTCCTTGGCAAGCCTGGCAGACAGAGCTTCTACTAAAAATACAAGTATAATACATGAAGTGTACCTATCAGATCTCCACAACCCAGTAACTGGATAACACGATACTCCTTGGCAAGCCTGGCAGACAGAGCTTCTACTTATAATCTACAAATGTCAGTCGGGCACAACGCTTTAAGGCCTGCGCAGACGAGGAACTTTTTCAGGAGTTATTTTCTTTTAAATATCGCTGCACATGCAACAGGAGCCTTTTTGATCTCGCACGGGGTTTATTATTTATTTATTTATTTATTATATACTTTATTGTACACCACAAAACATACAGGAAAAACATTTACAAAAACAAGTGTACAAGTGTACTTTTTTTGTTTTTTTTTTGTGTTTTTGCTTATCTCGTGTCTCGTGTGATTTGGAAAGATAACCTTTGCAGTACATTCTATACAGGGCAAATTTGTTGGTCTCCACGGACAAAAGTCCCTCGTCTGCGCAGGCCTTTAACGTGCCCTCCGAGCCACGAACGTCGGTAAGTAAAGGATGGTAACCCATCTACAAACCGACCTCCACAAGGGTTACTTAATCTTGAAGATCAACCTGTGTGGTTACAACTATAAAAACAGAAGTGTACTGCTATAAAAGCCCTTATAATTGTTGATAATTTTATTGCGACTTTATCAACATTAAAATTAACTTCAACACCAACAAATGATTACAAAGCATGGAACAACACCAATCGATTGTACGAAGTTCACCTGTCGAGAGTTCAATTTAGTTGCGGAAGCGGCTGGTTAGGGGACGTGACGTCATGTTGCGATGGTGCCGGTGCATTGAGGGGGTCGAGGGTCGTGTTAATCGGTCTGTGGACTGTATGGGTAGAAGTTTTAGTTTTAATGGTAACAAGATCTGTATTGGATCATATAAAAGTGATATGTGTTAGGCTCTATAACTCTGTACTGAAAATTTAATTTTTAATTCATAGGAATTAAGCAGGTCAAGAAGAAAGTGCCTTCACATGTGGCTATATGACGTCACATTACATATTTAATGTAATGTGACGTCATATAGCCTATAACTAGTGGAGAAATAAGACGCTGCCAGCGTCATCTCATTTTTCAAATTATGACAAGTAGTTATGAGGGATGAACATACATACATACACACATACCGGATAATAACATAAGCCTGCTTTTTGCCTCGCCGTAGTCGGGTAAAAACCCAATAACACTTTGCCCGACCCAGACATCGAATCTACGACCTGGTGCTCAGCAGTAGCCCTTGCAACCACGAGACCAACGAGGTAATTTAATTTAATTTAGTTTATTATTAATAATCAAATTATCATGGGTATTCACGGTTGATAAGGAAAAAATTATATTTTTCATCGCCAACCGATTTCAAATTAAAGGATCATAATAATTAGTATTGATTAAATATGTATTCTTTGTGTACTTATTTATTTTCGATGACAAATTGAAATAAGTACTTACCTTCCTAGTTTAATTTTGTACAATAAGGAAGTACCAAATTCCAGGAAAATCCCATTGGAATTTTCCCTTTTAATATTGTGGTTATAAATTAACAATAATTCGTTAAATATAACTCGATCATAATCGGTACAAAAATATACCTAGATACCTAAGCTTGAAGGTTAGCCTAATAAACCTAAGTAGGTATGAACTTAATTGGCAAATCAATTGAAAGCAAGCCTTTGCTAACACTTAGCCAATATCCTACTAGCTAGTTATTTATTAATGTTGAAGAAATGAATGCTGTATGTTTGGATGTTTGTCCATCATGTCATGCCTCAACCGCTAAACGGATTTGAACTAAACTTGGCACACGGGCAGCCCATGTTTGGCAGTCTGGATAAGGATATAACAGTACTTTTTAGGGTAAAAACGGGTCCCTATTATTTAGACTCGACTGTCCGTCTGTCTGTCTTTCCCTGTATGAACCGTGATAGCTAGACAGTTTAAATTTTCACAGATGATGTATTTCTGTTGCCGCTATAACAACAAATACTAAAAACAGAATGATATAAATATTTAAGTGGGGCTCACATACAACAAACGTGATTTTTTTGCCGTTTTTTGGACTGCCACATGGGAGAAGTCGCTGGCAGAAACAAGTTCTTATAGTGTAGAATCAATACAGAAAAGGGTCAATCATGCTAATGAATATAGTCAGTATATTATGTAGTTTATTGCAAATCAATAAACTCATAAAGCTATACTAAACAACTTTGAGCAACGAGGTCGATCCCTGACTCAATGACGTCACAAATTGCTAATAAAGTGGCCCATGCGCCTGCGCATGTTGTAAAATATCTAAATTGCATTTTATTGAATACTTTAATAGGTCTTTTTGCACATGCTAGTAAATTACTTTAAATATGTAAACATCTTTAGCTTACGCTACAATATTTATTATGATCGAAATCTGAGTTATTCTCAGAGATTATGACTGATTAATTTTGCTTATAGATTCGCTCGCTTTTAGATTCGGTGACGCCCTAGAAATACATACATAGACCTTATTGGTGAAGTTCTTCAAAAAGGCCAGGTCGCAGAACTCATAATCGGCGTACGTGTATGACTAGATGTATGAACGTGAGTGAAGCAAAAGAAGTATGTAAGGATCGTAGCAGGTGACGTTCTGTAGTTTCTGCCTACCCTCATGGACGTGACTTTATGTATTTATGTATGTATAGATTCGCTATGTCCTTCAGTTTGTTCGCTATAACGTTGAAATTTTGCATGATCAGCATAAAATGGGATGATTTCTATAAATAAATAAAGAGGAATGAAAACGGTGTTATTACCGCCAGTCATGATGCACACAATGACAAAAAAAAACAAAAAGTGATAGACAGAGAAAGATACAGAGAGAAAAAGAGAGAGAGATTACATGGGGATGCAGTAATTTTTAGGTAATCTTACTCACCCATGTTTCTGAATTGGGAATTTTAAGTTGATAAATTGCCCAACTTACTGTTATACCAAATTTTTATGCTAAAGTAGAGTTTGACAAGTTCTCAAACAAAAATTCTTACAAGAATTACATGTAGTTTTCTCAACACCTATAGATTATTATAGAAATTATTGTAAAACGTCAGCTGCATTAAAAAATTGTGTCGTTAAAATGCAACATTAAATACTATCTATCCTAAATCTAAGCCAATTAGTCTTTTGCATAATCTAAAGCTTTTACTGTAATGAAAATTGTCGCAAATGATTTATCAATAGATACAGCTATGCGAATGCGTCATACATTATCATTACAGATATGTAAATCAAGGCTAATCAAGTACTACTTATTAAAACAACTAACATAATATATATAAGAGACATAATAAATTAAAATACAATCAATAAATAAGGCAATTAAAATTTGTAATTTATTGCAAATGATACTTTTGTAATTGCAAATGACATCACGTGACATGGCGTACGCTAAATATGTCGACAACTAATTTGCAGAATATGTTGCCTACATTGTACATTTATGGTCAGTTCTGTGACCATAAAAACACAATAAAATCATTGAAACAATGACCTTATGATGTCATCCGTCATCTGACATGATTTTATGACGGTAATGTCAATATAATATGGTCATAAACTTAGTTTTTCCAAGCACATAATTTGCAAGTATGCAAATATATAATTAAGTTAATTGATCTCTGTGCTATAATTATGTTTTATGTTTATTGCAGTAATTGTTAACTAGGTTTTGCACATGTTTGGTTTACTAGGTTTTCTTATAACGCAAATGATGATACCTAAGTCAAAGTTACATTGTCCACAAGTACAATAGTTGTGTCAACTATTGTATATTTCATGCTAGATATCTCAAAGCTTGCATCTTAAACACATTTTAATATCTTGTACACTAACAAGTTGTCCAAAAACGATTTTTGTGTCAATGAGAACAACCAGCAAGAGATATTTTCACTGATGTCTCCATTGCAAGGATTATTATAATGTTATGTTTCTACCTTTAACCTTTGCATCAGCATTTGTTATTGTGTATACTTTATCTATAATCTATACTTTAATATAATATTATAAAGATAAAATATTTGTATTTTTGTATATTACGAATAAACTTAAAAAGTACTGGACCGATTTCTAAAATTCTTCCACCGTTGGGAAGCTACACTATCTCCGGGTGACATAGGCTACTTTTTATCCCTGTATTCCCACGGGAACGGGAACTACGCGGGTGAAACCGCGAGGCGTTGGCTAGTAGCTAATAAAAGCCTAGATCGCTTCCAACTAACTGTATGCAGTTTGGCAGATGATTTTTGCATCACCAAATTGTCCCGCAGTTTCTAAAAACAAAACTCGGTTATCGGGCTGTTAACGTAATCGACGAATAATCGCCGGTTTCTGCTGTGATTGGCTATTGAAAATTCATTAACGCGTGCTGTGACATTTTGATATAATTTAGCACTGAGAAACCCGGCCTGTGTATGTTTTCTTCAGCAAACGATTGTACAAATAACCAGTGTTACCAAAAACAGACAAAATATCTTGCCTCGATAAAAAGTTTTGTCAACATGAAGAAAATATAAAATCTTTTTTTATAAAGAACATCAGACCCTTTGATGTTTTGAGTGCTAGGAGTGACACAAAACAAATGCATCACTCACTGAATGGACATCTGTAGGTTATGCGGGCAAGGATTCCCCTGGTACTACATACGTCATCAGAGTTGGCATAGGTACCTAATAATAATGATTTATACATTCAATGCATTGTTCTGAAGATAGACTACATACATTACCTACAATAGAGATTGAAACTAAGTCATCATCATCATCCTTTTTATGTTCCCAATGCAGGGACTCAGGCCTCCTCTCTGTGAGAGGGAAAGGGCCGTAATCCACCACGCGGGCCGACTGCGGGTTGGTGGATGTTACATGTATTGAAATTTTTGGTTCTAGGACACGCCGGTTTGCTCACGATGTTTTCCTTCACCGTTTTGAGAGCAGTGGTGATGAAATAATTTACACAAAGTAAAGCAAAAAGTCTGGGCTCGAACCCACGACCTACAACTTGTAAGTCGCGGCCGAGACCACTGGGCCACCACTGCTCCAGACTGTCTGTGACAGAAACTAAGTATATTATATAAAAGAGTATGCTTATGTGGTTTGTTGAGAGGATGAATGACAGGCGACTAACGAAAGGTATTTTCCGTACCCAAAGGGTAAAAACGGGACCCTATTACTAAGACTCCGCGGTCCATCGGTCTGTCTGTCTGTCTGTCACCAGGCTGTATCTCATGAACCGTGATAGCTAGACAGTTGAAATTTTCACAGTCGATGTATTTCTCTTGTCGCTATAACAGCAAATACTAAAAACATAATAAAATTAATATTAAAGTGGGGCTCCCATACAACAACCGTGATTTTTTTGCCGTTTTTTGCGATAATGGAACGGAACCCTTCGTATGCGAGTCCAACTCGCACTTGGTTATTTTAGTTTGGTTTTCTATTAAAGCGTGTTTTTTTTTTATCTTTTTACAACTTTTTTTTTTGGAGTATCCCCCTTTTCAATTAAGGTTACTGGACTTTACACCCTTTTACACATACCTCTATAATCATAACTTGTTTCAGTTTCTATTAACAAGTGGAAAATGAGGCGAAAACCACATCTACATAGACCAATGCATTTATATGTCAGGACAAGACTGTGATTGGCCAAGAAGTTGCCAAGTTATTGAGTAACAACCTCATAAATAACATTTACACTTATTGCATTACTTAGGGAGCGGCTCTAATTCTAAGTGGGAACTTGCAAGTTGTAACAGTTTAGAATTAGCGACTATTTCTATGTGTACAGTTGGCTAAAGAGATTTGTATGCAGGTATTGAGAAGCCATTTTGTAAAAGCCATGGCCCTGTTCCGAACAAAAGTCACAAGGCATGCAGGATTTCAAGCCCTGTATAGAGGAATTAATGTCTGATTTGCACAGTTGAAACACATATTCAACGGTAGGTCTATGCATTAATTTTTTTTTCGAATTTTCAAGTTGAGGTCGTTTTGTCGCTGTTTAATTTTTGATTGATTAACTTGTTATCTAATACACATGAAAGTTTCACTTCTGTTATGCTCTGAAAACAACTCTAAGAAAGCTGTGAAGTCATACCTACAAATGATCTAATATACTCATAATTCGGTAATATATGGCATTTAAGTAGAAATATGTACCTCATAATCTATCGCTTTTGCCAAGTGTACTAACTTAAAGCCTCACATATCTTGAAGGGAAAGCGTGATCTCGTTCTAAGTGATAATATCCAACAGCTGGAGTGTTGTATCAGTTTAGTAAGGTCTGGTTAAACCACTTTAGTGAGTTTAGAAATAAATAAATTTAATTTTCTAAGATTAAATAAAGTCTCAAATAAGTAGTGGTCGAAAGCGCGAAGCGTGTGACTAATGATGGTGAGGTCTTGGATTCTACTCCCAGTTCGTGCTAAGGCCCAGTTTTTTGATCCGTAGTTAACTTAACTAATGATTAAATATGCAAACCTATGGTTACAAACGGTAAAATGTTTTTTTTTTCATCAATTACCCGTAGCCTTATAAATGGTCAAATTAGACCCAGTTTTTTGATCATTGGTTGACTCATCCAATGGTCAAATATTATTATGCTAAACAATGGTTGTAAATTTCCGTAAAACACCATTTTTTTCAGTTGTTAATCTCGCAAATGGCCAAATAAGTTTTAAGTTAAGTATTAGTCCATTTGTTAGACGTACAATTGACGAATTAAATCGTTTTTATCGAAATTTGAAATCATTGCTGGCCCATTGCAACCACTGTCGGTCTAAGGTCTAGTTTTTTGATCGGTAGTTAACTTAACCAATGGTTAAATACGCTATGTCTATGGGTTTGCCTTTACCTAACCCCTTGCGTACAACAGGAGTGATGTTCTGTAAATATAGGTAATTATAGTATGTTGGGAAATCAAAATCGAATCGAGAAAAAAATATTACTTACTTAGTTATAAACCCTAATTAGTTATACACCCCAAGTTAAGGCGCTATATACGCCCCAATGTTAACGTAGTACTGGCCGTGCGCCAGCCCGATGCCAAAATATCAATATTGAACCTCCTTTTGAACAGTTTTGTTTGCAAAATATTATCTGATTTACATATGCTATGTTAGTTATGAAGAAATTTCAGCCGTCAATTTTTCTGTGTAAAAAAGTTTTTAAACATACAAGTCGTTTTGGAGGAGTTTCCAAAAGTTGCGAAAAATGTTGTTCATTTTTTTTTTAAAGCAAAAATATTAGTTACAACCTTGTGTTCAAAATTATGTACATGAATCAATTTTTTTTTTTCCAAACCTTTTAACCTAGCCGTTACTAAGGAGTATGCTTTAGAAAGTTACCGTTTTACGGCACTAAAAGATATGTAGAGCCTTAACTAGAAATCAATTACTAGAATCAATGTTGACGATATATTTGTTTGCATAATATGTAGCATAATAACAGAATATTGGCATTGGCAGATATACTTGTCTGCCGGCGGAGGACGCTGATGTATAAAAGGGCTTATTCTTATAGCTTTCAATGGAGCATGTTACAAAAAATAATATTGGTAATTTAAACGATTCGTTTGTTTATAGGAACGCACCTATCACACACACACACACACACACACACACACACACACACACACACACACACACACACCTATTTTCTGTTCCTTCTTCTTGTCTATTTACTATGTGTGTGTACATTAATGGTTAAATAAATAAATAAATACTTTACCTATCAAAATTGTTGCGTAATTATTATCCAAAAATTTAATTAATTATGTAATGTCCAAATCCTCTATTTTTTGTCAAATGGGCCTGAAAAATATTTAAAGAAGAGAATACGTCTACTTTTACGCACTTCAGAAACGGTCTACTAATTATAAGAACTTGAAGAATTTTACAGTTCCGATCTGTTTTAGGAGATGTTGAACTACTCAAACATCACTTGTACAGACATATTTTTTATTTAAATCCCCGCTTATATCCAATTACATACTAGTTTACTGATAACGAATTGCCAAGTTCGTGTATTCGAATACTTTAAAGTCTTACGAAACAGTATAGTAGTCACAGCAGATCTTTGTGTCTCTGAAGTTGGCTCTGCGAAGCATTGCAAAAAAAACAGCTTGACATAGAGTATACTGTATAGAGTACGCGAGATAGGACGATCCGACAAACGTAAGCGAGTGAAAGAGGCAGTTATACAATGCTATCTTCATCTTCAACATTGACACAAAAATAGCAACTGCGCAGGGTCTTGCAGCAAACTTCAGAGACACAAAAAGCCACTGTGACTACTATAGTAATTGTTTTCGCAAACTTAGGCACACACAAACATAATCTGCCTATGATTGAAGAAATGTCCCTGCTGTTTCCGTCACTCAGGAGGCCTGCTGACGACTCTCACTCTGAAGGAGGAAGTGAGCCGTAATTAACTCTGATAAATTCATCAGAGTTGATAGATGGCACCTATGTGCCATTACAAGGTACTATTACCTTGAGTACTTAACCTTAACCTAGAATTAAAATGTAGTATTCTTGAAATACTAAATTAAGGTTACACTAGTCGAAAATTCTTCCATACAAACGTAGTCTAGCGATTACTTCACTGTTTGACGATGTACGTTCAAAATAAAAAAAATAAAAAAATATATATTTGAAAGTTATGAGCGTCAAAAGTTCCACATATTTCAACACTAATTTTAACGCATCTTTTGGCGGCAATAAATACCTTAAGAAGAAGGAAAATTGCAAAACGGCCTCCATACAGGGATAGATTAGTAGTTCAATAATGCTAATAATTTTATTTTAAAAATATACATTTAGTCGTTTTTTCATGATATCTAGACTCCCAGAGGTCTGTTTATAAAATTTCGCGAGCTTGTTTTCGTCCTAAATTATCATCCATTTCGATACAAATTTGCAAAAGTGCTAATTCGTACGCGAACTAGCTTCTTACTGCTCATCACAGCATCTATCTCTTTCGCATGTGTTGTCGGATAAGACAGCATGCATTTTAAACCCGCGCACAAAATAGTTCGTTCCGTCGACTAGGGGAACCTTAAGATTAAGTTCCTCTTGATATTTTCCTCCACCGTTTCGAAGCACAATAGCGTATAGCATTCCCACTGCTGAGACACAAACATCCTCTCTGCGAGAGCGTTTTCAAAGTAATGATGTACTGGTGATTAGAATTGTACAAAGTATGAACCGACGACTGCTCTCATTAAGTAATTAACTACAAATCACTGTTTATGGCTAATCAGAATATTCATTGGAGTCAAATGTCAGAAATAATGTGTGTAATCAAACAATTAAAATTAACATAAATGTCATGAGAAACAACCATTTGAAAACATTAGTAATCTAATTGTTTAAAATATTTAAAATAATGCAAAATTTGTTGCTGACCTTCGGCCATTGTTTGTTGTTTCTCCATTATTGAACACAAAATCTGTTCGAATGTTAAATAGTTCACATGTCAAAAATTAATTAATGATCCTGGGAATATTTCCTTTTCGTATTCATTAATTTATTAAGTTTATATTATCAGAGAATCTTATTAGAAGACACTTTTATATCTGATTGTTTTATCTGAACAGCTGTTTTTTTCAACTCTTTTTTTGACTCTTTAAAACAATGTGTCATTTTCGCCATCTCTGTGGTATCCGTTGCTCAAAGGCACCATGTCCAAGACGGTAAATAAAAATAACAAAAAAGAATAAACCACTTACCATCGCTAGGAGTAGGCGTATTGTCAGAAGGCCTATCCGAGTCTCCGGTCCCAACGAGGTTCCTGATGCTGAACGAGCTGGTCTTCCTCGACTGCGTCACTTCCCGTGTCACGGTGTTGACGTCACAAGCGCTCTCCGTTCCGTTCACTACCTCCCGGCACACCTGTTCAGTCCCGTTCAAAGATAAAACGTCCCCTGTTCCTTCCAACATGTCCCCGCGACGAGTTGTCAAGTCCATTTTTGACAGCTACCTTGGCACAAAACAATTTCAGAACAGTACTTTCGTTTTTATTTGACATCTTCGGTCACGCGCGGGAAAGTTTGACAGTTGATTCGTATTTGGAACTCATTGCATTTTTTTTTAATAAGGTGATAGATTTTGCACTTGTTAAGTCACTAGCCACTATAGTTTTAGTCACAGCTGGCAATTCGCAATTTTTTTTTAAATTGCTTTTTTGTGTGTTATGTCGGTTGCCGCAGTCTAATCACTGAAGTCACTCGGATGCGAATGATAAGAGCGTAAGGTTGCACTAGAAGCACGTATGTTCCCCGGCGGTAGTTGCGCGAATTTTTGCGACAGTCGCGCGCAACGCGCGGTGGCTCCGCGGTGGTGAGGCCGACTGGTCCTCCGTCCTCCTCGGCCGTCGCACTCGCGCGGCCCTCCCTACGCCTCCGAAGGCGTGGCCTGGCCGCCCCTCAGCGGCCTACAATTGCGACCGAGCGACTTTTTAGTCGTCAATGGCGACAATTACTGCGCGATTTTTTTCGGTCCATCGATTTGTTCTAATGAGTTATAATTGCGTTTATTGATAAGTGCCAGTGTTTAAGTGCACAAAAGACACCGGTTGACGCTATTTTCTTAATGTGTTGTCGTTTTTGTGTTACTTTTATTTATTAGGCGCTGTAGTCGTATTGACATAATTATGGTGGCTTATAAGAAGGTGTTATTGTAATTATCATAAAAAAATTACGTAATTAATAGCTATGGAATGTTTTGTCAAGTATTTTTTTAGTTCATTATGTGCTGGTATGTAATTAATCATAATTTCCAATCAATTACGTTCCATTAATTTCATGAATATAAGCTAAAAACAAAACGTATTAATTTTTAGACTCTATCTCTAACTGAAAAAAATAAGTACTAGTTTTCCTGCCAAATAATACTCAGTAGTTTTCCAATTAAATACTTATAAACTAAAAACAAAACGTATTAATTTTTAGACTCTATCACTAACTGAAATAAAATAAATATTAGTTTTCTTGCAAATAGTACTCAATAGTTTTCCAGTTAATTTAATTGAGAAATACCAAAATAACAAGGCTGATAGAATAACAATTAAATTAATTGAAATAACAACGCATAGGTACTTTGGCAATACTTTGATAAGTAAACGATAAATTTAATAATGTTTCAATTCACAATTAGCGGTAACAAATTCGCGTTCCATTTATTTTAATTTTCTAACATAAATTGAGATAGCGTGGGACCCCTAACTAAATCAACTTCGACGCTGAATGAAGTAGAAATATGAACAAAATGTGAATAGGGTTGTCTAAACTCTACAAATAGATGGAAATGTAAGTGATATTTTTGCAAAATCCGAGGCATCCCAAATCCATCCTCATACCTACCCCGTGGCCAGGATCTTTGACATCGGAAAACCTACAGAAAAAATAAAAAAAATATGCAGAGCTCTATGGCACAATATAGATAAAAGTAAGTTCTAGAACACTTCAATAGATGTCATGCTCGAACGGGCTCTAAATTCAATTTTTTTTATAGGCTCGCGCTTGACCACTATCTCACCTGATGGTAAGCGATGATGTGGTCGACGGTGTAACACGCTTGCCTAGAAATAGATATGTTCAGATTGTACGCCATATTCTTGAAAGGTCGGTTGATTTCCAAATGCCCGAAAGGTTCATTTCACCCATAACATTTCCCATTTCACTAAAGACTGAACTGCCCCTTACCATGACGTGTCACAACTATCATGGTGTGACTGGCAAATAGGGACAGATTTATACAAGTCATATTATTATACATCTGTCCCTTACGCCTTTAGCCTTTTTGGTCTCGCACGGCGTTTTTATTTTATTATTGTTTAATTGTATGCTTATTTCTCGTGTCTCCTGTGCAGGTCACTAATAAATATTTTTCTTTCTTTCTTTCTTTACACACACTCGAAATAACCTTGCCCTAAGAGCGTATGTAGCTTATGATGATGGACGATACGTATCAATGGTGCTAATCTCGTAGCTGAAATCAGACCCAACGCTATTTAGTTGCCTATCAGCATTCGAAGAAGAAAAAGAATTTACTGGTAGCGTCAGATCCAAATTGCCATCCAAACTAAGAGAACGCTCCTTGCGTTGGCAAAGTGCAGCCTTCTCGGATTTCTAGCTATGAACTATTGAAATTAGGTCATCATCATCATCATATCAGCCGAAAGACGTCCACTGCTGGACATAGGTCCCGCAACCAGCTGATCCCCGCAACCTTCATCAGGTCATCGGTCCACCTGGTAGGAGGCCTTCCAACGTAACGCCTTCCTTTTCGCGATCGCCACTCCAAGACCTTTCTGCCCCATCGGCCATCCGTTCTGCGAGCTCGGCGATTCCTTGCGTGATCGAATCAGAAATGTAGAGATCCGCAAGAGAACCAGGGATACCGACATAGCCTGAAGAATTGTCACACATCACATTATTATTATTATTGGCACATTGTTTGAAATTAGGTGCTCTCCTTAAAAAAAAAAACTTATATTCAGCAGAAAACTAAGGCAAAATGTAAGTTTGCTAAGCTTTATTTCTTAAGTATCGTAAACTTTCCTCATTTTAGACGAGAGATGTTCACAGCTGACCGTAAGCGTCACCAAATCGACTGGTCTTGTGCTCCCGCTACCAATGGACTTAACTTTACTAAGCTGGTAACCCTCGCAACACAGAAACGATTGTCCAAGCCCTAAACATTCTATATTTGTCTTCTAGCCATAAATTCTAGTTAGACTCTCGTCTACGGAACCGCTGCGGGCTATGGCTCGAATCTACCACCCGATTGGTCCCCAATATTTATAGCAGTGTTAATGGAAACGCAGATAATTGCAGCATTTGATTAGCTATTATTTATTGTTCTCTAAAACTAGGGCTGATTTTGCAAGTTGATTGTTGTTGATTAAGGCATAACATTACATTAGTGACGAAGCCGTCCTTTTGTTCTTCGTCTTTTGTCGTTTCCTGTCAATTGTGTGTGAAAAGAATATAATAAATAATACATTTTGATTGTATTGTCATGACTTTGATTTAATATTAAATACCTAGAATTCATTTTTATGTCCTCGCTCTAGGCATTTCTTTTGCGTAGGTGAATAAAACTTGTAGCCCCCGCTACCTAAACTCTTCACAGGATTGTCGTAGAAGTGGCGTATTAGCGTCACAAACCCCGCGTAGCAGCGTCGTAGTCCTCAGACAGCTCATAGAAGCGTCGTAGATACCGCGTAGCAACAATGTAGAGCCTGCATATCAACGTCTTATCAGGCCCGCTTAGCTTCGTGGTATACCTCTATTAGGATCGTCCTATGTAGTACCTAAAGGTTACACTAGTCGATAATTCTTCCATACAAACGTAGTCTGGCGATTACTCCACTGTTTGACAATATACGTTCAAAATAAAAAATGATATCAATTTGTCTCATAATTATCTACTCCTGTATGGAAACAAAAGAATAAAAAATAAAAATATTTGAAAGTTGTGAGCGTCGAAAGTTCCATATTTCAACACTAATGATAACGCATCTTAAGGCGGAAATAAATAACATAAGAAGAAAGAAAATTGCAAAACGGCCTCCATACAGAGATAGATTATTAATTCAACAATGCAAATAATTTTATTTTGAGAATATACATTTTTTTTTCATGATATCTAGACTCCCAAAGGTCTGTTTATAAAATTTCGCGTGCTCGTTTTCTTCCTAAATCATTATGCATTTCGATACAAATTTGCAAAAGTGCTAATTCGTACGCTAACTAGCTTCTTACTGCTCATCACAGTATCTATATATTTCGCACGTGTTGTTGGATAGTTCGAGCCGTCGACTAGGGGAACCTTAATAAAGATTGTGTGTGTAGACGTGAGTAGCAGCTATGTGAGCCCCGTTTAGCTACGATGTAAACAGCTCGAAGAATCGTCGTAGACACCGCGTAGCAGCGTTGTGGAGCTCGTATAGCCACGTCATCGTAGACCCCGCTTAGCAGAGTCGTATACAGCATGGAAGAGTCGTCATAGAGACCGTGTAGCAACGTTGTAGACTTCAATAAGGATCGTTATATACACCGCTTAGCAGCGTCGTAGACAGCTCGAAGTATGGTCGTTAACAACGCGTAGCAGCGTTATAGACCCCGTATAGCAATGTCGTCGTAGACCCCGCTTAGCTGCGCCGCCCGCCGTAGATCCTTAGTTAAAGTGTCTTAGACCCCACGTAGTAGCGCTGTTGACACCGCGCTAATACCTAAGTAGTGCGCTAGCGTCACACAAATGCTGTGCGAAAGTTCGAAGCAAGTTCTTTTTATTTTTTTATAATCGATAAGCTCGCGTTTGACCACTACCTCGCCTGATGGTAAGCGATGATGTGGGCTACGGTGAAGCACGCTTGCCTAGAAGTAGCCTATTCACTCTTGACTTAAATACCCAAAAGGGAACAAAGACTCCGTTAGGGCATTCCACTCTTTAGCTGTGTGCACAATGAAAGTATTAGCATGCCGCTTTGTGCGTATGGGTGGGATGTCAACCATGTACCGATGGCGCATGGCCGTCGTCTTGTAGTCTGATGAATGGTACTCAATAACGAACGGATTCTTCATAAATTTATGGCTACGTAGACAGCAATTCTACCACAATGTCACCAAACTCCATCAAATTGAATTCAAAGTAACGAAAAAAAAAAACAATCAAACAGAAAAACTTAATTACCCCGACCAGAACGCCAGCAATTTCAATTGATATCGCTTTTATTACACACACACACACAGCTAATAACATTTTTTACAAAAGCTTCATCGATCTGCATTCTCTAATAAACAAATAGGGTCACATTTAATCACCATCCACCAATATTTGTGAAGCAATCATTGCATCCAACATTCACATATATATTTCAGTCGGTTGGTCCGTGCGTTCGGCGGCCTCAAAGGCGCGGAGCCAGCGGGGTGCTGTACCCAATTATACGCTGGGCCAGGCTGGTTCTATTTGTATGGTAATGTTCTCATTACTGAAGACAAAAAGGGTGGGCTCCGATGTATGTGGAGTGAGGGTTAGAATTCTAATGTCTTGGTTTGGTGATGGGGTGAGTTTTTGATTGTGTCGTGGTGGGTCTTTCTTGCTCTTGCTGAAAGACCTTACGGAAGACACCGTTTAGATTTAGTGTCCTCATGCATACTGCACTACCACGTTCACTATCTCTTCGTGGAACGTGGTAGTGCAGTATGCATGAGCATTTCTACAAGCAAAAATAAGTTTAATGGTTTTAGGGCTTGTAGATTCAACGGCTAATAATATATTGAATAGGCTTCTAAAGTTTGAGAAAGAGAACCTAAAAATGTATACAACAATTAAAACTTTTATACTTAAGCTCTCTCCTCTTCGAGTTTTTACCTAGTTCTACATAATATAAGGCCATCTGCCTAATATGTCTACATAATACGACTGTGAATTTGCCATGAGAAAATTTCGAGTTAACTTGAAGGTTGAAAGTCGAGGAGGTTTCAAAATTTGTACTTGTCATTTGCCTGTGTGATTTACATCTGTGAATAAGGGAACCAACAACTGAGTTAATCAAGTTTATAGTAACAAAGGCAAGAATAAGCACATAGTTTTCGAAACAGTAGGTTTTCTGTGAAATTATATTTACTCTACTTTAAAACTTTTTGTCGTTACAGCCTCAGATCAAATAAAATGTCAATATGGAACGTTGCAAGTTGCAAACAACAAAGTGACGCCGGTTCAAACTAGGCCTTGCCGTACAAATACACAATTACACACACTCACGTACAATGAAATTACGCCAAAGCTTGTCATTCGAGCTCACAGATCAAATAATAAAGCTCAACTGACAAGCTGAGGGGTAGTTTCGTTGTACGTGTGCGCGTGTAATTACTACGCCAAGGCATAGTTTGAACCGGCTTCACTTTGTTGTTTGCAACGTTCCATCTTGATTTTTTATAGAATCTTAGGTTACAGCTGTATCTTTTACAATGTTTAAGATACCGTTAAAATAATCATCTATATCTAAAAATAGCTTAATGTAAACCATTCTAGACATAAATTGATTGTCCTATACGTACTCTAAACATATATTTACTTACCTAATTTAACGCCATTTTACAACCAATACATTTCTTATACGCTCTCATATCGAGTCTAATTTATGAACGATTTTCCATACTACAAAAAAATACGACTTCAAATATGAGCGGTCAAAAAAGTGCTACCGCTACTTATAATATCAATCGGTATCACAATGCATTAAAAGTACTAAAAGACCAGTATAACTTGACACATCATGAGGGCGCCACTTTCTAAAGGCAAACATCAAGGCCTCATACATATTTCCGTAGTTCCTTGGCCCACTGTAGGTCAAGACTTTTTTGTCTTCAGTATATAAGTAGTCTTTTATATAAGGCGTTATATCGTGTAGTTTAAACCGAAATGTATAGTCATCGGCGTTTAGTTAGTCACAAAGGAGCCGACGCGGTTACAATGAACTACCGTTGTTTGTTTGTCAGCATTGTAGCGCAGAGAACTACTATTGAATCAATAAATAGATTAAGAAGGCGTACTTTGAAAGCGATATGCCGACTAGATTAAGTTTTGGGGGTGTGTGGGTTTTGAAATAACAAGATTTGAAAGTTGAATTTTCATCGGACCCAAAGACTACGAGAGTATAGACTAGAATCGATTTCAAAATAGTTTTTGTACCTTTTGATATCAATACCTTTTTAGCTATGGACTCATTAGAAGTGACTTAAAAAATCACGTAATTAAAATCAGTATGGCTAAACGATGAAACGGGGTGATAGGAATGCAGTCCAACGCCATTTTCTCAATTAAAATCCAAAACGAGCGCACCAAATTGCATTCTATCCTATCAAAGACCGAATAAATCAATTTCCCTTAACCCTTAAAATTTTACACGTTCGAAGATTGAAACATTCTTTATTCAAATCCCTATTCTGCAGTAATATTGATGGTGGTCATTTGAAATGTCATAAGTATCATACATTGGATTTTCAACTGTCGTTACTAAGCAGAGGATTGAAAATCCGTAAGTGCATTTTTACATCCCTAATACGACACTTAAAATTTCAAATGTCGTAAAAGACCATAAACTGCACCGTTGGATTTGCAAATGTCGGCGATGACTCGAGCGTTGAAAATTGAATAGTGCATTTTTATTACACTTCCGACATTTGAAATTTTGATAGTCGGTAAGGGTACGGAACCCTGTGTATGTGGTATGCCCAATTTCACGGAGTGCCGCGGGCGCCCGCGCAAGCGCAAGTCACTGGCGCGCAATCAACTGCGCCCGCGTCGCTTTGTTTCAAACAACGCCGACTCGAGTTGGCGCCAAAATATTGAACCACTCTGTGTTGCCAGTAACGATGTGGCGAATTTTGTAATTAGGAAAAATGGGAGTTCGTGAATGAGATTTTAAATTTTTAATAGACAAAACTAATTTTGTGTTCATTATATTTTTGTTAACAGAAGCTGTTTTGTTTTTTTTCATTGTTCTTGTTCTGACGAATATTGTTTTGGCTTTAATAATATTCAATTTAATTCGTGCTCTTACAATATTTGTAGAAAACAAACATGTATAATAGTATATTATGCAACTAGTGAATAAAAGACGGATTTAAAGCGAGGGCCATAGATGAATCAAGAGCAAGTGAAGGATTCTAACGACTGAATCACGACCGTAGGGAGTGATTCATGATGATTGAATCACGAGCATAGCGAGTGATTCAAGTGTTAGAATCATGAGCGACGCGAGTGATTCATGGTCCTCGATATAAATCCGTTTTATTCAAGAGTTGCATACTATATTTTATACCATGACTTCGAGAAAAAGAAAGATTTAAGCGAAAAGCACAAGGAATATTACGAGTAATAAATAAATGAATGGTTTTTACCTTCAAAATTTACATAAAATGTGAAACCCTGACCCCTGAGCTAGGTAACAGCACCTGTGTTTCAGGGGTCACTGACCACCTCCGTTACGTTACATAATTATAATTAATTAAATACCTTTGCAATTAATATAAGAATTACAATCCAAACAAGTACTCAATAAATATCTTAGACTAAAATCAAAATTATTATTAAAATCCTAAATAACAAACTCAAAATTAAAATCGAAGAAGGAATTTGTGTATCGAGTATTTTTTGCGCAAGGAGGCGCAAGGAGGTTACTTAGCATTGAGATGGACGTCTAATACATTGGTGTGTTCCAAATTCAAAAACCAAAACAGTGATTAAAATGCTTTTTATTCACTGTTTTCAGTGAATAAAATAAGCTTTTTAGAGGGGGAATGGTATAAATATATATTTTGTACTTATATTGGAAGGCTTATAATAATAGGCCAATAAATATAAATACATCGAAACTACTACCACTTCGAATGATTCAGAACATACTTAAGTAAAGTTCTTTTGGAACTTTTAAGTAATAAAAACACTTAAAAGTTCCAAAAGCATGGCAACATAAATACCTACACACAATCAAAAGTTAATATTAATTAACTGTCAAACGATATATTAATAAAATAAAACGGTTTAACGCTTCATTTAAAGAAATTCTATACGTTTTGCATTATCTTCAGACGTGTTCGGAATTCAAATCACATGACATGTCAAAATATATGCGCGGGTAATTGGGACCGCGACGGTTACTCGATATATTAAATCAGAAAGATATTTTCCATGTTTAATTTGCGGCAATTCGGCAAAGATCTGAAGCTGTATCAGTGTCCTTATTACTAAAATAACACCCTGAATTACTGACTTGTTTGAACATTGGTTCTTAAGGACCATGTTGCCTTAAATCTGTCATAGTTCTATGCTTTTGTTCTCTCTATTCCTTGAATGTGAGCGAAGAAATCGATTGCCCTTAACCTCATCGAAGACCCATTTTTATTATTTAGAAAATCCTTCTTTCACGCTAATTCTTAAGCTGCGATATGAACTTTATTAGTTTTTGGATACTTGGATCAACTCTTCTGTCGGATCCTGACTTACAGAGGAAGTAAGTACCGACCTAATTTTTATTAACCTCCGACGGAAAAAGAGGGGGGTTATAAGTTTGAAGTGTGTACCTACCTATGTATTTGTATATCCGTCTGTGGCATCTTATCTCCTAAACGGATGAACCGCAGGCTTATTACGTATCTTTTGCAAGAGCAAAACGATAGCGATCAAACGCTTCATGTCATAAAAGTCGGAATTACCTGCAGTGTAGGTATGGTAGGTCCTACGCAATCGTTTTCTTATTGCTCGCTGTTTGTCAAATGCAATTATTTAAAAAAAAACCGCCGGCAATTCCAAAACTTTTGTCTTGAGGAGCAATTATTGCGCAAAAATCGCTATCGTTTTGCTCTTGCAAAAGATACGTAATAAGCCTGCCGATTTTGATTCAGTATTTTTGTTTGAAAGGTGACATTATCGGGAGTGTTCTTAGCTATGTTTAACGAAAATTTGGTTCTGCCGTTCAAAAGTTATGGGCGTTTTACTGTTTGAATCGGGAGTATTTTCGCAAGATATCGTGTCATAATTACGTGTTCGATAGATTTTTGATCGAAGCGTGTCTACTACTAGATAAATTATCTAGTTTGAAAAGAATTAAATAAAAAAAAATTGACGGTAGTTTTGGAAATTTTACTTGTATTAGCTTTAATCTTCATTTTATAGTGAGAAATTACACAGTTAATAACATGAGTATCTAATGTTGCGTAAAAACTATCAAAAAAGTAAAAACTGGCCAAGTGCGAGTCGGATTCGCGCACGCGAGTATTCCGTACCATTTTCGCAAAAAACGGCCAAAAAATATCTTTTGCTGTATGAGAGCCCCACTTAAATATTTATTTTATTCTGTTTTTAGTATTTGTTGTTATAGCGGCAACAGAAATACATCATCTGTGAAATTTTCAACTGTCTAGCTATCACGGCTCATGAGATACAGGCTGGTAACAGACGGATGGATAGACAGACGGACAGACGGATCGTGGAGACTTAGTAATAGGGTCCCGTTTTTACCCTTTGGGTACGGAACCCTAAAAAGCATGGCTGGGTGGGTCAGTTAGGTTTTTACAACTTCGTCAGAGTCTCATAAATGTAACATCCTCTACAGAGGTCTGCAAAGTTGGAGTAATTTGTATACCACATGCTATAAAAGGTCATAAAGGGTTGAGAAAATTGTTGTCGGTCTGTGAGCGTTATGCTAATGCTCATGGACTGAAATATAACGTTCTAAAAACTGAAACCATGGTTTTCAAGTCTGGTGTTGGTCCGGAGAACATCCCCAGTCTTTATTTGAACGGGGCGACAATAAAGGTCGTAAAGCAGTTCAAATATTTAGGGCACATATTGACGGACAGACTCCAAGATGACTGCGATATAGAACGAGAGCGGAGGGCCCTCTCAGTGAGGAGTAACATGCTCGCACGCAGATTTGTGAGGTGCACCAATGATGTCAAGAACACTCTTTTTAAAGCTTATTGCCTGTCGATGTACACTTGCCAACTTTGGTGCAACTTCACAAAAAAAGATGTACAGTACATTAAGAGTTAGTACAATAATGCTTACCGAACTCTTATGAAACTACCGAGATACTGCAGTGCTTCCAGCATGTTTGCAGAAGCGAGGGTCCCGGATTTCTACGCAATCATGAGGTCGAGAATTGCATCTTTTTGGCAAAGTTTGAGACGTTCCAGTAATAGTATTTTGAAGGCTGTCTCATGCAACCTAGATAGTCCAATATTTAAAAACTGGATTTCTGTGCACCTGAACGAGATCAAAAAATGACGTTAGCCTATATAGTTTTGTAAGACTATGGGTACCTATACATACCTTCATATGTGTAAATTTTAATGTGGTTTTAATTTATTTATTTTTTATCTTGTAATGCTATTTTTGTATATGGGTGTTTTGCCTGAAATAAACGATTATTATTATTATTATGTCTGTACGGGACGGACGTGATCGTCCAAGACCGACAGGCAATCAGGAGGTTGTAAGGCTCCTGCTTGAACGCGTTGACGCCCCTTGCACCTATTGTTCAGTTGTCATCTGGTAACTATGGACCTTGGAGACACTTGAAGGCTGCCAAGTAGGTTGAGGTGAAAAACGTGATGTCCAGGTTAAATAAAACTATTTGTTCATGGCCAGAAGCGATGTTCCTTCATGGTCCTCGAAGCGCAATGATGCGTGGAAATACTTTAAGTGAAATAATGGCTACGAAATGTTCACGCGCCTGCGCACTATTAAAGAGGCGAACTCGACTGCGACGAGGACCACAACATTCCGACCGCAAAAACTTTTATTTTTCAAAAAATATACGCTAAGACTCGTAGCTTGAAACTGACAGGAACTACCCTTCCACTGGACCGATTCTGGTGAAACTTGTACTTTTGGATAGGTCTCGAGGAGACCTTCCCTCCGGTCTTTGATCCAGGTCCCTAGCCCCTACCATCAGGGAGTTCTCGTAAGGAGAATGTCGAAGAAAGGGAATTCCCGCCAGTTTGAAGCTTTACAATCGAGTTTCTCCTAAAACTAGACATGTTAGCTCTAGGGTACCAGCGAGGGACTTGGAGCCCTCCTACTGGGCCGTTGACACACATAAGTGTTACAGTTATATTCAAAACATTCAGGCGTACAGCCGCGAAATGGTGCGAGAAGTTAGCTTATGCCCCTGATCTTGGCACATAAACTCGATTCCTACTCAGACTGCTGGGTGGATTTTCAAGTTACATTCACACCCGGGTAGCCCTCGTGATGGGCTATCCCAAGGTAGAAGTCCGGTAGCTACATGTCCAACCCCCGATGAGTTATCGTTTGTTACAAGTTTGTTTACATAGCAAATCCATGTAACCTCGCACCATATCAGGTCGCTTAACTCCTCAACCACCAGAGCTAAGCTCCTTCCGGAAGTGTGGTTGGGTAGCTGGAAAACTAGGCTGTCTGACGGCGGTACCCTGATGGGTGTACCACCAGCCTTTCCGCAGCTTAAGGTGCCGGGAAGCGGCCGAATACTAAATTTTACGTTGTCTCACATCTTTAATGTGTCTGTGTGCGTTATATACACCTATATACTAGTTTTGTGTCATGACTGAGTCTAGACGCCCGCCTGTGGGTCCACGAAGGTAATGCTTCAGACAGCATATCTATAACTGACCAGGCACCAAGTGTCCCTGGACGTAGTGACCCGTCGGCAGACGCATAGAAACGTCCATGCCGGCATACACAGACACATCACTTCAAGCAAGTGATGTCTATGTACTAGAATTACACAGGTGCTATCTATTTATAGGGCCTAGACAAAATTCTAGGTCACCTAGAAGCGCTAAATGGCTTGTATCGAATTTTCCAAACACTTACTTGAGTAAAATGTATGTATATTTCCCTTTTTAGAGTGAAAATGCACTATGACTGGCCATGTACTGCTATTATGTATAATTTCTCAGTCATGGCATCCAGCCATCCTATCTAGAACACCTAGCTGGTGTTTCCTAACAAAACAATTATGTGTAAGGAAGCAATCTGATTGGTTGGTGAATAGAATACCTATAGCACCACCTGATACCCTGCTCAAAACGGGGGGTCTAAAATAAGTAAACAAAATATTTTTATTTCCTTAAACCTATACATTTATCATATAACTAAGGTACCTTATGTATAACTCTAACACATAAGCGCTATATTCACACTATAAACTATGTAAAAGCCCCCAAAACATGAGTTTAAAGTTATCAAAATTCTACAAAAACTGGTTTTAGTATAAATATAAGGTGCCGCCCTCTTACAGGTCATTGTGAACTAAACGCTCGTTGAGGACGGTTGTTTTTTACGGAGTTAAATACTTGTTTCTTTCCGTAATAACACAATCAGTATGCATATTAAAGCTTCTAATTTATTGTTATTAGACTATATAATTCTATTACCTACTGATAGACACATAAAATATAATTTTAGTGTCTCAAAAACATGAGCAAAAATTAGTTACGAGCTTTACTATAAAAGGTTTTTTCACCTACCGACATCGCTTAGTATGCGATGGCGCTCTGGGGTGAGCAGACGTGTGTCTGTCAATACTATTTATATTTTACATTATGACAACCTATCTAAAGGTGACGTATCGTCGCGAACATCTCTCCCGCCGTGCAGTGTCGCGTCGACTCGATGCTACGTTGGCGCGGCGCTGCATCAGCATTGTGAGCGGCGCACGTCGGCAGCGCTCGTGACCTCGACGCTCTGCGACACGTCGCTCAGCTCTCGCCGCTGGAACTCTGCTGCACTCATTTTGGCAAAGGAATGAGCTTCTTCACCGGACGCTTTAGAGTGCCGCCAGTGGTGCGCACCTCAGCGGTCCGGACTTCTCCATCAGGGCCAGGGTATATGGCCTCGATGCGGCCTCGCGGCCACGTGTTGCGAGGCAGCTGCCCGTCCGCGATAAGGACGGGGTCGCCCACCAGCAGGCCAGGCCCGCGGCTGTGGGGCTCCCGCCGGTTTTGGAGCTCCGGCAGGTATTCTCGCACCCACCGGCGCCAGAACATGTCGGCCAGGATTTGTGACCGACGCCACATCTTTTTGTGGTCGATGTCTTGCTCGGTGAACACGCCGGGGTTTGGGAGTCTAGCCGACCCACCAAGTAGGAAGTGGTTCGGCGTGATAGA